>OY288290.1:5608993-6274827 GCA_958450335.1 Hibiscus tridactylites
TATCAATACGCCTTAGCATACAAGTAGGTTTTGGGCTATAATGTAATATCCTCGATGTACCCTAGAAGAAAATAAGTTAAGTCGATTAATTAATTGAATTAATTGATCACAAATTAAAAATAATTAGATGATTTAGTGGCTAATTGAGTGAAATTGAAAATATGAGAGCCAAATTAAGATGACTTAACTACGATTTAGCTTAAATAAAAAGATTGCATATAAAGGTTTTAAATAGACTAAGCCTACCCCTTGTAAATAGTTAACTCTAGAAGAGAGTTGAGGGGTAAAATTGAGACTTCCCACTCCCTAATCATTCCCTTGGCCAGCCAATTGAGTGAGAGAGTAGGATTGGACATATCTCACTATCAAACAAAACACTTTCTTCTCCTTCTTCCTTTCTTCTTTTGTCGTGAGTTTTAGAGTGAAAATGAGAGGTTTGTTGCTGTTTTGCTGGCCATGGAGGGTGTTGAAGCTCGATTTGAGATTAGAGATTGGAATTAGAGATTTTACAAAGTAGCATCCTTGTCACCATGTTGTTAACCGATTAAGTTGGTGCATTTGCATGAGTCCTATCTTGAATTTATAGATGAAAATGATAGTATCATACATGCATGTGTTTTTCATGATCTTAGAATTGAATTTTAATGAAGGATTGTACTTGAAATCTGATTTTTAGCTTGAATTAGAGAACTGGTTAACCTAAGGACAAATTTGAAGATAATGTTAAGGCTTTGGACTAATCTGTAAAATTGAAAGAATTAGGGTTTGAATTGGAAAATTTCCATTAGGAATGAATTTAAGATTAGGGTTTTAATTATAAGATTTAGGCTTTGGATTGGCTAAAAGGAGATTAAAATGAAGTTAGATTGATGGAATTAGCAAATTAGTTAAGTGAATTATAAAAACTAAAATTTGGACTATTTTGTAATAATTAGAAAATGCTAGGATTGAAATTGGTTAAATTATGATTATGGAAATTGATTTAAAAATCAGGAGATTATGATAGAAAAATTTTAGTAACTTGAATTAAACTTAAAATGGCTCAATTTGATAAATTAAGCACATTAGTGAAATCTGTCCAAGAACAACCATATTCCGGAACATTAACTTTGAAAATTCACTATAAATTGTATATAAGGAATTGTAATCTTTAATTTTGATAGATTAAACTTTCATATTTCTATTTTAGTTGAGAGAAAATGGAGTTCAATTTGGAGCTATGTGCTAAAATCTGGAAGTGAATTAAGTTAGGCACACCAAAACTGTTTTGAATCCAGAATACCTATAAAGAAGTAATAAACTGTATTAATCTAGAAGTGATAAAAATGTGAGTTTAAATTGGTTAAATAGAATACTGAATTACCTTTCTAATCATGTATGATGATTGATTTTTGAAATTTTATAGAGAAAGTTATGACCAATCTAGTGACTGGTGCTTAAGTCTGCCAGATTAGGATAACCTTGAGAAATTGAATTTAGCAATTGCATATTGGTGGTCTAATGCATGATTTAAATACTAATATGTCTTTTATATGTATGCGTATGATCAACAAGACCAAGGGTTGAGAACTTGGAGGAGGAAGCCAAGATTGGGTCATCCCAAAGAAGGAACAAAGGGATTACTATCAAGGAACAAGAGTAGCTTGGAAGTTTGTGAGTGTAGTTACCCTAGGGTTGGGACTAGTGTCCTAACCACCATTTGTTTTTATTTAATTTTAGTTATGTTACAATCATGAAAATGACTTGAATTAAAGTTGGAAATTTAGTAAGGGAATGAGGCTAAATAATTAAACATGAAAGTATGCTCGAATGAATGGTTTGATATAGTGAATTATGTGTATTATTGGACTGTTCGTGTGATGTTATGAATGATTGAATGAGGCATGAAATTTCTTGTGTGTTACTAAAATTGGAATGCACTTAAAAGTTCGATACATGTTTGTTTACCGTGGCTGATTATACATGTATGAATCGAATCTGGTTGCTCTTGATTTAGACGATTGAATGATATGAAAATCCATGTGATAGCTTGCTGGAAATTATCATGCCATGGTTCGATTGAATAATCTCTTTTTGTACCATGATTTATCTTCTATGACATGAAATATAATGGATAAGCTAATTTAAAAACTACAAGTCCTTGGTTTACTAGATGACTTAGGTAGAAGGGCATGCCTTAGGGTCTAGAGCTCTCTTGATTCGGGTATTGACATACCTTCTTGTATTGGTGATTATACACCTTCTTGATTAGCACCTTGTGTGCCTTGTGAAATGGTACTATATGTACTAGTGGATTTGGTGTCTTAGCACCTATTTGTGATACTATCTAGTATCTTCTTGATTAGGTACAAATGTACCAACTTGTGACTCGATTACCTAGACCAATATAATAACCAATACAACTTAATTACAACATTAAACATAAAATGACTTGTCTTGCATGTATTGTTCTTATGATAATTGCTATTGTGACTTATTTTGCAAGTATTGATTATTGTTATATGACTCTTATGAATGTATATGATTGAATATGCCATGAGATATAGCTAGGTCTTCTTATTAAATGCTTATGTAGGAAATCTTGGTGCAACCTTAAATAAGATCTAACTTGTTTTAAAATTGAATAATAATTGCTACCTCACTAAGTACAACTTTGTACTTATCATCCCTCGTTTCCTTCTTCCCAACCTAGTAGATTGATTCTGGTTCGATAGCTAATACTCCCTTGATCGAGAGCAAGGAATACAATCATAGTAATCATGTATGACTTGATCTCTTCTTGTTTGACTTCTGGATGGTGGCATGGAGTTAGTTTTGTGTTAGTTATGTCATGCATGTCGTGTCTAGATGATGTACTTGCTAGTTGATTTTGGCATGTAATGAACTTAAGACATAGTTGTAAATATAAACTTGGTTATGGCCCTTATATATGTGTGATGCTAGAATCATGTTTTGAGACTTGAATTGTAATTATGTAAGCTTGGTTTTATGAATGATAGTAAGATCTTGTTTGAAATATGGAATGGATCCTATAATTGGTTGAAACGTTGGTTGGATGTGTTTGTTTAATTGTTCCTTACCTTGTAATAAATTGAATGGCAATTTATCATGTATGGGTTGAAGTTTCGAATAGGTGGCTAAAGATTAGGATTCATCGTTTACTTGTATGGTTCAAATAGTTGAGTCTTAATTTGTATATGATTAAAATCCTATATATATAGGTTGACTAAGTTGGTAATATTAGTAAGCTTTAAAATGATAGTTAAGTTATATATATGAATAAACTTAAATCTCACCTAGCATGGAAGTTAAGTTAACGTTTTCCCTAATTTGGTTGTTTGTAATTGTGATTAAATGTTGTGTATCTGAACATGTCGGGTTGGTGTGCTAAGGTTTTTGGACGATCGTTGCTTGCTAGCCAAGCAACTTATTCTTTAGGAATGATTTACGATTTTTTTAATTTTTCGCGTTTTCGCGACGCCTCCCGATCGGTTTACTGCTAAGCCGGGAGGGAGGTGTCACATTTGTTTGAGGTGTTACATATAACACTTAGAAAATTTTTGCTTGAACAATTTATTTGACTTAGAAACATTTTGGTTCAAGTTTGCTTGTCAATTTGTGAGACTTTGAAATACTTAAAATTTTATTTACTTTTACAAATAAGTCCTTAGACACTTTGTTATATCAAAATTAGATTTTACAATCTCTTCTTTTTTGATATAACAAAACTAAAGTAAATTTTTAAGTATTTTGAAAAGTTTACTCCCCCTTAATTTAAGATTGGTTTTCAAAAGTTTGTAAAAATTTATGTTTTTACACTTCTCCCTCTTTTTGTTACATCAAAATCAATGTAAATAATCAAGGATATAAACAAGATAGAACTATAAAGCACAAATTTAAAGCATAATAAGCAACATAATAACATTAAATTCAAAGTAAAATCCAAAGCAATAATAGTTCTAAATAACTTCAAACTTAAATCTAAACTTAATCCTAAAAACAAAATCAAAGCATAGGGTTCCTAAACATAAAGGTGCATAAATAAAAAGGAAATCCTAAAATGATATGTAATGAGATGATATGCTCAAAGACTACTCGTCCCCATCGTGTTCGTCCTCGTCCTCTTCGTCTTCATCATCACGATTGCCTTTGAGATTTTTGAGTATGATTGAGCCAAGCACCATGGAAAGCGGTGAGAGAGACATCCATGAAAGCTTGTTGTTGTTCAAGAGCCTTGACTCGATCTCCAACGATGTAAAACGAGTATCAATGGCCGCAAATCTCGCATTCATGTTCGTATCTTGTAACACCCCAAAAGTTTTAAAAAAAAGAGAAAATGAATGATAAAAATAAAAGTGTTTGCAATTAGGGGGTTTTGAACCCATGACCTTATGCTTAGCAAACCTAAGCTTTAACCATCTGAGCTAAACTATTCTTTAATTTTTAATCCCCATCGGATTATTTGAGATCCATGCTTCCCGGTTCTAATAAAAAAAATTAATTAAAATGTTTGGACAAATTGCCACATGCCTGATTTTATCACACATTTTGGATCTGAAACGTCAGATCCCTTTTGGCTTGAGTCGAGAGCTCCAACCCTTTGTATCCCTTTCACTATTTGGCCCCGATCTCGGCCACCGCTCCAACGTGGTCCTCACCGCCGGTGTTGGCGTGACCAGCTCCACATCGCGGTTCTGCTCGTGACTACCACTCGCGGTGAAGCCTCAACAACTGTCGTGAAATCTCAGTTGAGGGCCCGGCGAAAAACCCTTCGGCTTTTACCTTTTCTGGCAGCCTTCACCATTCGATCGAGACACCGACACCACCTTCGTGCTCACAGTGTGGAGGGGAGCAAAACCCTCTTTACCGATCGTCGATCCGACTCCGGTAAGGGCCACATCAGAGTCACGCGTTTTTCCGACCGCCTTGTCTCGATTTAGGTAAGATTCGACCAGATTCCATCTTGTTTCGCTAAATTTTTGGTTTTGTTTAATCATGTGTCTCACGGGCTTTCGAAATCTGGCAGAATCGAGCATTTTAGGGCTTCCGACGACGTCACCGGCGACTTTCCGGTGAGGTTTCCGGCGAGATCTGTTAGGGTAAGTGAACCGGTTCAAATCGGTCTGAACCGGCCCCAAACCAGAGCAAGTGAACCATCCGCCCAAACCCGACCCGAGTTCGACCCCGACCCGAGCCCGACCCGTCTCTGACCCGAACCCAACCCAAAACTGTGTCAGCTCGCTGAGTCAACTCAGTGAGTTAACTCGCCCGAGTTAACTCACCGAGTCAACTCAGTTGACTTTCTTCTGATCGCTGACATCAGCATGACGTTAGTGTTGACCCTAGAACCCGTTGACCTTGACCTGCTGATGTCAGCGTTGACCTGCTGACGTCAGTGTTGACTTTGACCCAAAAGTCAAAATTCTCGAAAAGTCATATTTTATGTTTTTCGGCGTCCTGAGTCCGATTTTGAAGCCTGTTTTGCAAAATTCTGACCCGAAGGCCTCTGAATCTGACCTTGAACCCGAGAGTGCTTATGTATTTAATTAATTGGTTAAGTGCTTTGTGGATGAGGTCTGATCTTGGGATTTGTGTAATTGAAGGTACTCATAGTTCCTGGAATACGAATTGTTGAGGGATGTCAAATCCGGGTTCAAGGGTGTTCGAATGTCGTTCACAGATCGATCGTTGTAGCTCGGAGCGAAGGTAATACATTACTACCTTCTGCATGCTTTTGCAACATGTTGGTATTCGGTTAATGTTTACACGATCATGCTTGAGCATATGATTATTTCTGATTACGTCGATCAATTATGAAATAAGAATATTAATGGCCAAGGCAAATATTCGCATAAGATGTTTGATAAATCGAAAGGACTTTCGAGTTCAGTAAACTATTAATAAAAAGGGTTAATCTCTAAGTCTGATTATTTTGGCTAATGAATTATGAGAATGCCCTCGATGTATGAAAATGACTAAAATACCCTTATTAATGAGTGTGATATGAGAATCTACACTAGATCCGGTAAAACAACTGAACCTTCTGAAAATCTTGAAGTTTGCTTGGGAGGTTATAGTAGCGAAGCTTCACCTTTGAGACTGCAAATTTGCTCAGATTCTTTTGGATTTAATAATCCCTAATGACATTCCCGAGAAAATAATTGTATGTTTGGATTAGTCAAGTTGCGTAAATTGTTGAATTAATTGAAATGACTGAAATGTTTGGAAATACTGACAAGGCTGAATCGATCGGTATATCTATAATGACCAAAAAGGGATAATCATTCCTCGACACTGTTTGCCCAATTAATCAAAATGATAGATTTACCCTCGAGAACTTTAACGAATGAACAGATGGAAGAATCGAGAAATTCTGAATATTTGAAACATTTTCGAGCATCGTAATGTTTGAAATACCCTCGAATACCAATAAGACTAAAATGGGTCACAATGACCCTAAGACATGGAATTAAAAATCCCAACAAAGACAAACAAGTGTAATGGTTCAAAATGTGATAGATTACGACCCGTGTCAGTTGGTCGATTCAGATACCCTGATGATAGTGGGGGAATACCGTGTGAAGGCACGCTCAATTTATTTGGAGAAAATACATAGTTAATGATGAGAGAGACCTATTCTCCTAAGACACATTTGATGTTTTAGAATGAGTTCAGATACAATGCACATGTTTGAATTCTTGAAAAATACCACTCGAATATATGCTTGATTTCTGGTAATAAGTTCAATGGACGATGGGTGAAGGTGATCTATTGCTGTTATGCTCTGTAGTTAGTTTTGAGAAATGAATGGTTGAAGTGTACCTATCCGGTGAGATATTAAACACTGTGTTAATAGGTTCCGATTAGTTCAGGGGGCTCGGAAACTTGACGAGCAACTAGAAGTCCTAAATTCTGTACATCACCGTTCATACCTCGTTGATTTAAATTACCAGTTTACCCCCGAAGGTCAAAATGACCTTAATACCCTCGTTGGTTGTAACATTTAATTATGCTTGCGATATATTTGAAATCCCAATGATTCCGATGCATCAACTTCCGATGTTGATTCGATCCGTCTTATCAAACTCCCCTATTCGTAGGGACCTCGTTCTGGAATCTGTCCAAAATCGTCTAATGTCATCTTTTTGATATCCGTCAAATATATCTAGGAAATGAATTGGGCCATAAAGTGCGTACCATGTATCCGTAAATACTTTCTATTCTAAATCAAGACCATATGCTTAAAATTTAAAAGTACGATACTGTAATACGAAAGGAAAGCAATTCTCTGATTTTTGACCTCTGATATGAAAAATATATATGATATATGACATTGAATACGAAATAATAATAATGATAATAAAATAAATTTGATATATGTCTTCTGGTATAAAAATAGATTTGATATCTATTTTTTGTAATATTGTCTTCTGAATATAAACTGATATCATCTGGGGTATATTATCTGGGATATGAATGATGATCTGTAGGCTCAGCGCTGGTAAGTCCTTCTGGACCTAAGCTTCTACGCCCACAGGCCTAGGGTAAGTCTTTCTGGACCTAAGGCATCCCCTTAGGCAGGCT
The DNA here is from genome assembly GCA_958450335.1 of Hibiscus tridactylites. Lineage (NCBI taxonomy): Eukaryota > Viridiplantae > Streptophyta > Magnoliopsida > Malvales > Malvaceae > Hibiscus > Hibiscus tridactylites. The sequence goes on from OY288290.1 coordinate 5,616,578, forward strand.
CCTACGCCTCAGGCCTAGGGTAAGACCTTCTGTATGCAGTTCAGGGGGAATTGCATTTTGGAGTTCGGTTGGAGGGTAGTTAAGTAAATTAATAAAACTTTCTGACCTCTTCTGAAACTTACCCTACTAAATTAATGTATCAATGTTGAACTCTCAGTAAGCTTACAATTCGCGCTTAATGGACCACTATGAACTCCTTGATTCAAATTCTAAAAATCTGAATCTCTTTTGAATCTCTAGCTTTAGGCTCGCCTCTTACGGTTCGGGTGATCGATTAAAGAATAACTCTGTTGCCTTCTAGTATAATATTCCCTTAAAATCTCGAATCATAAATTGAGATTACCGTTTGCCCAGTTCTTCATGACAGTGTTAAGCTTGCCATATATCTGCTTGTGCTTTTAGCATCTCCTGGTAGTTTGTATTACTGAGCTTTTCGAAGCTCATATTGTTTTTATTATCACAGGTTAAAAGATCGACCATGTTGCAGCTATCAACGTCGGTATGAGAGTTTCTCCGGCTCGCTCGCGGAGTATGGTATTTGTGTAATTAGGGGGCATGTATGTCATGTTTTGGTTTATATTAGAGTCTGAAACTTGTATTAATAATTTGTATCATAGTTTTGTTTCATTGTCTGGATGTTTTCTGGAATTGTATTTTAATTTAAAACTTGATTTATGATTTTAAATGGTTTGACAAATTGTTTATTTAAAATTTTATCGTGGGTCGCTCTAGTGACCCTAATGTGACTTCCTAGGATCCGTATTAATGCATAGGCGGGTCTAGGGGGTTACATATCTAAAGATGCAATATTAGTCCCTAAGGATGTGAATTGCTCATTTAGATGTGCCACGAGTCCATCCATAGAAGATTGAGCTTGTTGGAATTTTGGACCTTGTGGAGCGACCAGAGGAGGTTGATCGTCATGAGTAGGAGGTTTATTAACACGAACTCATTCATGATCAATGTACTCAAAGTGAGCACGAGTAAGGGAGTGTTCATCAATCGACTTGCCTAAAGGCTCGACGGCATCATGAGAACAATCGATCTCCAAGGAATGGAACAAAAAACTCAAAGCCGTGCTATAAAAGAATGACTTGACTTGATCAGTGTGACGATGTTAAACAAGATAGACCAAATCGGTAAACATAATTTGGCAAAGGCTTGGGCACTTACCCTCTCAGAAACAACGGAGCCAAAAAAATATCAACTTGGCGAATGGTATAGAATTTCCCTTCAGAAGGACGAATCCACCAAGAGATGATGAGATGGAGGATACGTTCATGGGCATCAAGGACGGTTACGAAGCCAAGTTGAGAATGCCCCAAAGAGTGTTCATCATCAATTCCCAATTTTTTCAAACCCAAAAACATTGCATAAAACACTTTGGTCAATTCGAAATTTCTTGCCCATAAGGTAGGACTCAATAGCAATAACACTTTTCCGAGCTTGATCATGGATACACCAAGCATTTGCAAAGAAAATCAAAACAAGATTTCGATATGAAATCGGGGTACACTTAGAAAAGTCATGAATTTCCATTGTTGTAACAATAAAAATATTCGAACTTAAAATGTTCGGAGTTTAGAAAATGGATTGAAACAACTCTTTCAACTTGGATTGAAAACGCTTGGTATTGTTTGTAATGGGTCATAGCCGAAGGGGATTGAAAACTATTTTGAATAATAAAACCAAGGTTCAGTTTAGTAATACCCTCATTTTCCGAATTGTGATTGGATGGACTAGAAGGTAATTCTTTCCTTGGTCTCTTTTTCAGCCCCATAATAGCCTGAAAAACATCAAAACCATTCGAAAATAATGTATGTAATTATCATCATATTCGATCCAATAAACATTCTAATAATTCAAGGTATTGATAAAAATACTATATTTTATATGTTATATACAAGTATAAAAATTAATTTTTGTAAAAAGAATTTTGAAAAACAGTTTATAAAAATATACGATATATTTATATATTCGAAACAAAAATTTTCAGATTTTAAAGAATTTTTGCAAAAAACTTCAAAACTCATACAATAAATATACTATGTATACAAAAATTAGTTGAAAACAAAGAATAAAATTAAACGAAAATTAAAAAGAAAGAAAAAAGGGTTTTATACCTTGAGTAATAGATTTGGATGAATGAAGGATGATGAATGCACCAAATTGATAGCAAACCTTAGCCTTGATGTGTTGATGAGAAACCCTCAAATAATTTTGAGTTTGATGTGAAAAATCAAGGGTTTGAGGAGGTTTTTATAGATGAAAATCAGCTAGGGTTTTGAGAGAAAAAAAGGGGTTTGTGTTTTAATTAAAGTGAAACATCCATTTAATGCCTCATTTAAACTCCAGCGGCATACCATATCGATATGCTGACATTACATATTGATCCACCGTATCGGTATGATTTTCATACCATATCGATACACGTGACTGTATCGATATAGTTAAAACTGTATCGACGCCCATTAAGCAACCCGTATCGATATGCTGTGACCCGTATCGATACCCTTTTACCATAAATATATTTTTGAGCTGACTTGAGTTCAAAAATTAGATTTTAAACGATCCTAAATGCATGTGTATGATGAATGAGCAACATTTATGGACTAAAACAGATACATACTCCCCCTAGCAACAAGCATAGATGCATCAAGAGGCAAAATTGCATAAACAATATCATCATTCAAATTCAAGCAAATTTTTGACACTTAAGGGCTCTAAAAGATCAAGATAGGCTAGTTAGACCTCTCTCCTAAGAGTCCAAAAATAGTCTTTGTCTAATGGTTTTGTAAAGATATCTGCTAGTTAGTTTGATGTATCAACATACTCTAGAACAACATCATTCTTTAGGACATGGTCCCTAATAAAATGGTGTCTTATCTTTATGTGCTTTATTCTAGAATATTGGATGGGATTCTTAGTGAGACATATGACACTAGTGTTGTCACACTTAAGAGGTATGGTACCCACATCAATTCCATAGTCTAAAAGTTGTTGTTTCATCCAAAGGACTTGAGCACAACAACTTCTGGCCGATATGTATTCCGCTTTGGTGGTAGATAAAGGCTACACTATTTTGTTTCTTAGAGAACCAAGATATGAGCATACTACCTAGTAATTGAAAAGTGCCGAAGGTACTTTTTCTATCTATCTTACAACCCACATAATCCACATCGGAATAAGCATTTAGGTTAAAGGAAGAGTCTCTAGGATACCAAAGGCCTAAACAATGTGTGTCTCTAAGGTATCTAAAGATTCTCTTAATGGCCACAAGGTGTGATTCTCTAGGGCTAGCTTGAAACCTAGCACACAAGCAAACACTAAACATGATATTGGATCTACTTGCGGTAAGGTAAAGGAAAGAGCCAATCATTGAACGATAAAGCTTAAAATCAACACACTTACCTCATTCATCTTTATCAAGCTTAATTGATGAGCTCATTGGAGTGGCTTGAGGCTTCACATTCTCCAAGCCAAACTTCTTGAGAATATCCTTGATGTACTTAGCTTGATTGATGGAGATGTCATCCTTCTTTTGCTTGATTTAGAGCCCCAAGAAGAATGAAAGCTTCCCCATCATGCTCATCTCAAACTCACCTTGCATTAACTTAGAAAATTATTGGCAATAAAACTCGTTAGTAGAACCAAAGATAATATCATCAACATAAATTTGTACTACTAAGATATCGTTTCCATTTCTTTTAATGAAAAATGTAGTATCCACCTTGCCTTTTTCAAAACCTTTTGCAACCAAAAAGTTTGAAAGCCTTTCATACCAAGCTATAGGAGCTTGTTTCAAACCACATAAAGCTTTAGTTAGTTTAAAAGCATGGCTTGGATAAATTGGATATTCAAAACCGGATGGTTGTTCAACATACACTTCTCCATTAATAAAACCATTTAAAATGCACTTTTAACATCCATTTGAAAAAGCTTAAATTCATGATAACATGCAAATGCATGAAGCATCCTAATTGCTTCCATTCTAGCTACGGGTCCATAGGTTTTATCAAAACCGATTCCCTCTTCTTGAGTATAATGCCACGCCCGTAGAACCTCGTAATCACGAACGTGCAACCTTAGATGCTCTCGAATGATGATGCACCTAAGTAAGCCTAAAACGATTAAAGCCTAACAAGCTAAGATCCTTGCGGAAACCAAGAACAACTGAAAGGAAAGGCAAACAAAGCAACGCAATGAAAATTGAGTGAATGCTCAATCGTATTCCTCAAAACAGAAGTGAGAAAATGAGGTGGGGGTGAGCCTCTATTTATAGTTAGAGCCCCCTACATTCAACGGCTATAATGTGAGTACATCTACGGTCAAGATCAAAGATGGACTATACAATCCCTTAATTTAAGAATATATTGTCAAACATTCCAAAGATAGGGAGATTACAATGGATATGGAAAGAATCAAAGAGAATATGCTAAATGAGAGATGCTACTTGCCATATCCAAAGTGTATGGCTCTTCAACCCCAAGTGATGGGCCAACTCGGTTGGGTGATGACAAGCCCAAAATTTTGTGGAGAGCTTACTCAACGGCCTGGTGTACGCTTGGCTTGGATGGATGGGTGCGGTCCGTGACATTCTCCCCCACTGGTTTTGGTGATGCCCTCGTCGCTCAGTTGGAATGGTACCGACTCACTTGGTCTTGGAATTGCCAAAGGGCCTCGGTTGGTTCCCAACTCCCCTCACTGTCGGGAAGTCCCTTCCATTGGATAAAGTACTCGTGCCTCGGCTGGTAACTTGGTCGTCGAATAACTCTTTCTGTCTGGATCTCTCAAATCTCATTTTTATAGGAGACCTTCACTCCGTTTGGCGCTTGGTGTGACATACCCCGATCCGTATCTAACTAATCTTGATAGTACGACTTGAGTAGACTAACATGGAACACTGGATGAGAACGAATGGTCGGTGGCAACTCCAAAGGATAGGCCATGGTGCCTACCCGCTTCACAACCTTATATGTACCCTAATATCTTCGCACAAGCCCCTTGTGCACGGTTGGGTTGTACAAGATCTCGGTCATCTTGGCAAGGACTAAATTACCAACTTTAAAATTCACGTCCCTACGCTTACTGTCCGCCCACTTCTTGGTCTGCTTCCCCGCCTTGTGTAAACAAGCTCGGGCTAGGTCATGATGCTCTTGCCACTCCTTGGCAAACTTGTGTGCTGCTGGATTAGGCCCCTCATACTTGGTGGCAACCGTGTTGGGTGTGAGCGGTTGCTACCCGGGCACGATCTTGAACGGACTTTGGTTGGTCGCCTCGCTCCGTTGCAAGTTGTAGGAAAACTGGGCCACATCTAACAGCTTTGGCCAGTCCCGCTGTGTGGCACTCACATAGTGCCGCAAATAGATCTCCAATAAAGAATTCACTCATTCAGTTTGCTCGTCCGTCTGTGGATGAACGCTGGTGGAGAAGTTCAGGCTTGATCCCATAAGCTTGAACAACTCGGTCCAAAACCTGCCCGTGAACCGCGTGTCCCGGCCACTAATGATCGTCTTTGGCACTCCCCAATACTTCCCCACGTGCTTGTGCAAAAGACGAGCCACTTCCTTGGCTGGGCACACCTTCGGTGCTGGAATAAACGTCACATACTTGGAAAACCTGTCAACCACAACCATGATACTAGACAAGCCGTCAGTGTTGGGAAAACTGACTATAAAGTCCATGGAAACACTCTCCCATGGTTGCTCAGGAATGGGCAATGGCTGCAATAGTCCCACGGGTCTCTTCATCTCGATCTTGTCTTGTTGGCACACAAGGCAAGTCCTCGCATAGGCCTCAATATCTTTGCCCATACGTGGCCAATAATAATGCTCCGCAATGAGTGCAAAAGTCTGGCTCATGCCCGGATGTCCAACCCACTTGGAGTCATGACACTCCTTCATGATCTCCTTGCGCAACTCTCCGAATTGAGTCATATAGAGGCGATGTCCTCGAGCATAGAGCAAGTCTCCCTCGAACCAGAACCTTCGGGTCTTTCCCTCATTGGCATAATCAGTTGACATTATGACCATTGGGTCATGTGATATCCCCTCTTTAATGCACTTCAATAACTGTCCTTTCGGCAAGCTCACATTATCCCTCATTAGCATAGAGCAACTGAATTGACTTCTCTCGGCTAGTACTCCATGGCAAAATCTGTAACATCCCAAAAGTTAGCCTAGAAGTTTATGAGCTAATTGAACAATTAGTAATTTAATTAGATTAGGAACTTAAGAAATTGAATTAGATTAAGTACATTAAGGATTCAATTGGAAATTTAAAGTAGCCTAATAACTAAAGAAGTGACCAAATCGGATGAACAAAGAAATAATAAGGATTGCATGCAACAATTAAAGGACTACCTAAAATACCCTCATTAATGAAATGGTTAATATATAAACCATGGGTAAATTAGAGACTTAAGGTGGCAATTAGGTGGTCATCTTGTCACCATTAAACATGTCCCTTAGCCGACTACCTTAGTGGGAAAGAAAGCCACAAGTCTAAACCAAAACTAAGAAAAATTGGAGAAGTAAGGAAGCTCATTTCGGCCATTGTTGAGAGGAAAGGAAGAAGGGAGCCTTGCATATCAATTATCTTGGCTTAGGATCATCACTTAAAAATTAAAAGTAAGTTAAGTTCCTCATTCTCTATTCGGTTATGTAAAGATTTTTGAGAATGCGTGTGTTTTGTAAATTCGGTAATTCATGGAAATTGATTAACAAAATATAGTAATGTTGCTGGAAAAATTTAGAGACAAGTTTAACAAGTTGAAATGGAAAGAAAATTGGAAATGTGAGTCTCATAACAAGAATTCTAGAGCTAAAAGATACTCTAGGATGGAAGAACTTAAATCTGTCCAGCAATGCCTCAACTTAGATGACCAACTTTGAAAATTTGTAGAAAATAAAATACTAGGAATTAGGATCTGAAACTTTAACAAAACTTACCTTAGTATGTCTACTTTAATAGGAAACCAACGCAATCTAAATTCGAGTCTTGTAGAAAAATCTGGAGTGAAATTGGATAGGGTACTCGAATCTGCCCAGTGATATTTTAGTATGGACAGTGAACTTTGGAAATTCATATATAATTGTACAATTAGAAATTTGGTCTAAAATTTTGATAGGTGGTAATTGAGTATGTTAATTTATCCCGGAAACAAACGGAATTTAATTCTGAATGGTATAGTGAAATTTGGAGCTCAATTCGTATAGATGGTCGAAACTGTCCAATTAAGGAAAAATCGAACTTTGAATAAAAATTTAAATTGAATCGGTGATAATTGATAAGGAGATTGTTAACATGAATGAGAAATTTATTAGTGCTAATTTGGCATAGGTAATTGGATAATTTATTTGTGGATTAAGAAATATAAGAAGATTGGTAAACTAGCTCGAAACTATCCAGAATTTGAATTAGTTCAAGGACTAAAACTAAATTGTAAAATTAAGTGGTAAATTGAGTTAATTGTTTCTAAATTTTTGTCTTATACGATTGTGAATGATTTAATAGAGCCTAGAGGAGAAGGAATCAAAGAGGATCCGATAGCTGGATCGGCAAAGAGGCGTGGGAAAAATCTCTGAATTCAGAACTAGCACGACGACTGTGAGTGAAACACAATTAGAGTTGAGATTAGAGTCTCAACTACCTTAATTATAATTTATGTTATATAGTTTGCATGCAACATGACTTGAAATTAAAATTGTCTTATTTAATAAGGGGAGGAAGTTAATGGAATTTAATTTGGATTGCTTGTGATTGCTTGAATGAATTTCTTGATTTATTGAATTGGTGATGTATATGTGTTATATAAGTGGATTGTTTATGTGCCTAAGCTGATCTATTCATTGAAATATGACCTATTGTTGAGCTAAGGTTTATGAGTATATGTATATGTATATGAATTGAGGATTGCTTAAATTGTTTGAGAGGTTCAAGTCATCGAACCAATTGGATTGAGTTAGTTAAGTCAATTCTGATTTTCTCGCTGGATTGCATCAATCTAGTGATGATTAAATTGGCATGTATGATGAAATTGTTATGAAATTTCTTAGATATGTTTGAGTTGAGATATGCAAATGAAAATTAATGGATAAAAGTTTGGTATGAGAATCGAACTATGTACTCGAAATGTGGTATATATATGACATGTTTTGTAATGGAAACTACATGTGTTATAATGGAATCAAAATTTATATGTGAATTAAATGAAATGATTGATTGATAAGTTCTGGAATCTGATTGTTAAATTATATGAACTTAATTCAATACCTAATTGATAAAACCCTTGGTATTTATAGTCAGTCCAGGTAGTACGGCATGCCTAGAGTCTAGAGCTCATTAAAAATCGGTACGTGAGTGTACCAGATTGCTATGGCACGTAAGTGTACCTATTCACTTTGTAACACCCGGGTTTAGGGGTCAGGTGAAAATAATATTTTAATATCATTTGGGCTCGGGTTTATAATTAAAATAATCCCTTAAGTTTCGGGTTTCAAAAATAAATATTTGAGGTGGGACCAAATTGATTTAATTGCAAATTGAAGAGTTTTAAAAGAATAAAGGGGATAGCCATTCATTAATGGTCTTTTGGTAATTTACCCACTTTTCAATTTAAATTCCCCCTTTTCACAAATAAACACTATTCACTCTCTTCCTCACCCATTTCCAACGTGAAACAAGAGCTCTCTTCCCTTCATCACTATTCCATCAAAAAGCTCATCCATTTCAACTCCTTTTTGAAAGGTAACAACGTTTTTGACTTCTCCTCAACTCCCTCTCTTTAAAAGTACCATTTATTTTCATTTTCATTGAAGTTTTAAAATTGGGGTTTTCAAGAGATTTGATTAAAAATGGTGTCTTTGTGTAGCTAAACTTAATATTTTTATTTAATATGGTTAGTTATGGAATATAGGAGCCAAATGGTACAACATATGTGAATTTTGAATGATTTGGAGTAATTTCCGAAATTGGGTAAAAATGGGATTTTTGGAGGATTTTGGGTGAGTTTTGGGGGTTGTTTTAGGTGGGAATTGATAGCCCAATGGTAGTGCTATGGTTAGGGGTTGATTTGGGATTGTTTGTGGGTGCTATGGATGTTGGAAACATGGTTTTTGGACATGGTTTAGGGGCTGCCCGAAATTGCTAAAAATGGGAATTGTTCATGGTTTGCAACATGATAAATTGCATTTGAATTGTATTCCGGGTTGGTGTTTTAATGTTGGGCTGATTTGGAATTGTTTGAATTGTGTTTGAGGTTGTTTGGAAGCGAGAATTTGTGTTGGAGAAGCCTCGGGAAGAAATCCAGAAATTTGAGAGAGGTTGCTTGCTTGGCTTGGAGCTTGGGTACTTAGGTGAGTGGTTAAATATTTTTAAAATGGTTTTGAGTATTTGGTTCAAGAATGTGAACCTAGGATGGGCTTGGTAAACCCACCTAGAGTTGGGATTAGAGTGGTAGCCTAATCCCAAGCTTTGATTAGAGACTTTGGTTGCACTCTTTAATAGTTGTATATGCATCGTGTTAAATTGTGATGGTGTTAATTATATATATGTTGTATACATGTATGTTGAGGCATGTTGGATGCATGGTTATATGCATGACGATGATAGATGTGATATGGTTATACATATGTGCAAAATATGATGTGATATGTTTGATAATGACGTACATGTGGTGTTGTCATGTGAAATGAGATTATGAGGTGATTGTATGATCCGAGGATCATGGCGAGTACATGCTAGGCATGGAAATGTGGTTTGTGCATGACAGTGAGTCATGGTGAGTACGTGCTAAGCACGGAAGTTGTTAATAAATGATATTGTGGAATGTGTTAGTATTGGCACTAGTATGCTTGGGTACAAATGATCGATCATTAGGATGTTTAGTGTGCACACGTGAGTCAAAATGCGCGCGTGGTCTTGATGATGGTAGTCATCAAGATGGAGTACGGGTTCACCCGGAAATCTTCTTATATATCTATATGTCGGTGATGAGTGGAATCCCATCGACGGGCGTGAGGATGAGTGGAATCCCCTCGGCGTGAAATGAGGCGTGAGGATGAGTGGAATCCCCTCCGCGTGAACGGTGATGAGTGTAATCCCACCGTCAGGTAATGGTTGTGTGGTTGGATGTGAGTTCCAACGGTTATCCGCGTATTCGAGTCATAGCTAGGTGCCAATACGGATTGTAGTTTATGTTGCCAATATGTGATTAATTGTGAGCTGGTGTGGTTCGGGATGTGTTGCTAACATGGTTTAATATATGTGATTCATGTGTTGTGGATTTAAACATGTTGAGCATGACATGATATTGATTATATGTTCATGCATCATTTAAAATTATGGCTCGTGTGGATCGGAGGTAAGAACATGCATTTTATCTTGGTTGTAGCTCGTGCTTGGACCCTGCATTGTCGAGGTTTGTTTTTAAAGAGCTTACCCTCACTAAGCTTTTATGCTTACGCTCTCTTTTGTTCGACAATGCAGATAAATAGCTTGTGGGTGGCAAAGGCAAGGGAAGGTCTCCAAGTGTTGCTTTTGGTGAGCTCAATGTATGAATTTTAAGTAATAGAATGTAATAGCTAAGCAATGGGATAGGAATTGTTGATTCGGGTCTTGATGTATGTCTATGGTTGACTTGGTTTGTAAGCATGATATATCTTGCCAAATGCTAGTGCGATGGATGTCTTATGAATGCTTAAGTTGCTTTGAATGGCATGTAAACTTATTTGATATGTATGATGCTTATTGGTTCTTTTTAATGTCCTCAAGCATGCTCGTATGAAAGGCTCTTAATGTGTAATTTGCTATGTATGAAAGTTTGTCTAAATCATGCTTGTATGTGTTTGAGTATGTTAAGTCTAGGATGTATGCCTCTAGACTTTGTTTGATGGTTTTGTGTGCCTTTAGGGGTCCTATGGGACCTTTAGACTTGTCAAAACACCCCTAAATCTGTATTTCAAAGGCTACAGACTGCCAGCGTTTCGAAACGGGAGGGATCGTTTCGGAACGGGTAGGCTTCAGGGACCCCATATCAGAACGCGTTTCGATACGGTATGGCCTATGGAACCCCTGTTCCGAAACGCGTATCGGAACGTTTTGGCTACTGGAATTCTGAGAAATTCACGAGATGAAGGTGTTTCGAAACGGGTGTAAAGGTTTCGAAACGGTCAAAATCTCGTTGACCACGAGATATTGACCGTCGTGGGCGTTTCGAAACGATTGACCACCGTTTCAATACGACCCCTTGTAAAGGCTCTAGGACAGTTGACCCGGTCAAGGCGTTTCGATACACCTCAAGGGTGTTTCGAAACGGCCTGTTTAAAAGATTAAAAGTGGACTGTTTAACTACTGTTTTGGGTTCGAATGTTTGTCTCATGTATTTTATTCCGCTGTTTGATCACATAGGACTTAAATGAACTTTTAGAAAAGAGTAAGTAAAAGAAAAAAAATAGGGTTGCTAACCGAGGGGGAACCTTAACGGGTTTCGCTTCGGTTTTCCCCGTGTGGCCCACTCGGACCGGTCATCCGGCCAGATCAGGACGAGGGGGTTACATTTGTTGGTATTAGAGCCTAAGGTTACCGAGACCTTGGGCAGGTAAATGAGGTAAGTTTAAGTTTTGAATTGATATGCACGGTGATTGCTTGCTTTGTAAGTATGATTGCTTGTATGACAAGTATGTTGATTGTTTGTTTAAAAGCATGTTACTCGTTACCCGTGTATGCTGTGATGTGTGACTGATTGATTGAGAATGTACGTTGTTGGATCATATGCATATGTTTGCTTGTTTAACAAGTATGCCTTGTTATATGCTTGGTTGAGCATATATGTGTGCTGATTTGTTTGAAACATGTTGAGTAGAGTCCCATTGCTTCTATTACATCGGAAAAAGGATTTTAAGTGAGGGAAATCATACTTGAGCCACTTGGACCTTTCCTTTGCTAACCCAACTTGTATGTTAAATTGTTGATTGATTTATTGCTTTTAGTATGTTTGGGGCTAGTGTGTGGGCCGTGAATCGGTAAGTGGAAGTTGTGGTTTTGAAAATGTGGATGAGGTGGAGGAAGTTCTTTGCTATAGTTAGGGGAGTATGGTTGTACTGGAATTGAGGTACAATTTGTTTGCTCGAGTCCGTGTGTATGTGAGTTGATTCTTGTTGGCGAGGGACGATGGGACCGATTATGGTATTAGTTGGTGAAAAGAAGCGAAGACCTATGAGTGGGAGTCAGAGTGGTATCTATGTCATAGTTAGTAAGCCCTTGGTATAGTTTTGAGTTGCCTCTTCCGATTGGTTCTGAGTCCGTACTTCCGTATGTTGTTAACAAGCATGCAAGTTTGAATATACCTGGCGAAGTGTTAGAGGTAGGCGTGAGTACCTTGGTTCTTTTAGCAAGATCAAGGTAGGGGTCTCATATGAGTAATCTGAAATACAGAAGTGTTAGTTGGTGACCGTTGGGGTTCAACCTATGATTTTGATGCAAGACAGCCGATCAGTATCCGTGAATGGGAACCGATTTGTGTGTTTGGGGCCAGTGTGCGTCTGGGTGGTTTTCCAGCATGGTTGTCTGGGCGTGCTCAGAACTGCGTTTTTGAAGTTTTGAAATGCTCTACGAATAGTCTAGAAGATTTAGATTTTGTTGAAGAATCCGTCTGAAAACAAGAGGACCGAAGACTATCAGTTGTGTACTTGTGAAGTTGCCATCTCTGCAGATTCGTCCGTTTGTGTGAGCAAGCAAAGAAATTAGATATCCTTGTTGAGACCTTAGATGTAGGGACACATGTGACTAGCCTTTTTGGGAGATAGTAGTGATCAGAAAGATGTATAGAAGATGTTTGTTGGTGGTTCAGAGTTACTAGTTTCTAGTAGATGTGAAGTGATTGTCTTCCTACGGTTTCGATGTACCTTTTTGACATGGTTTGGCTTGTAGAGCACAAAGCTAGGATATACATTGAGACAGAGAGAGGATTGCCTTGATGTCGCAGATTTTTTTTTTGTGAGACTGTAGTAGTAGGTAAGGATGTGAATTCCTTATTGAATGTTGATCCAGCTTTAGAGGTCAAAGATTGGCTGAGTCTAGTTGACAGGCTTGCTTAGCAATTGTGATGGATGTGATTTTCGAACGAAGATTAGACCGCAGAATGCTAAATTAGTTTGTGTTTACCTAGAAGTGTTTGGAAGATTCACCCAGTTTGTCTCTTGATAGAGAAGAAGAGTTCGTTATTGAGACCGTCTCCGAGGTTGCTTCAGTTTTGTTGCTCTATAACTTATGAATTACGGAAGAATTGAGAATGTTGAAGAATTAACTTCGAGACTTGTTAGACCTTAGATTCATTAGGCCTAGTGCATCATCTCAGAGTACTACAGTGCAATTTGTGAAGAAGAAAGAGTGACAGTACGAGAATGTGTTCAGATTACATACAGTCGAAACAAGTGTCAGTGAATGATTAGTATCCGTTTCCGAGTGTCAGTGATTTGTAGGTCAGTTGGTGTGTGCTTCAGTCTATTTGAAGATTAGTTTGAGATTCGTTTATTACCAGTTGAAAATGAGAGAAGTTGATGTACCGAAGACAGCTTTTGGGGGCAAGATGTGACCGCTTTGAGCCTGAGTTGTGCCGCTTTGTTTGACTAGCATGTTAGTTACTTTTGTAAGAGATGTTGAGTAGAATATTTTCCTGAGTTTCTTGATCAGTTGTAGTAGCTCATCTAGATGTCACGTAAGTATATTCAAGTACCGAGGAAGATCATGACAAGCTTTGAAGTTAGTGTGGTAGATCCAATTAGAGAGTTAATTGTATGCCAAGTTGAGCAAACGTGAACTCCGGGTTAATGAAGATGTTCTCCTAGGACATGTAGTTCAGCCGAGTGTGTTAGAGAAAATCCCAAGTAGGCAGAAGAAGATATGAGTTGGAAGAAATTGAAGACTGTGACAGTTGTGTGAACAGATGCAAGACAATGAGCCCTCGAGAAACTGAAAGAAACCTTGAAGAGAACTTCGACCTTGATTCAGCCTTTATCAGCGGAAGAGTTTGTGAACCATAGTGGTGCGTTACATGTAGAGTTAGGTTGTGTGCTTATGCAAGACAGAAGACTGTAGCTTATTCATCGAGAATGTTGAAAGACCGAGAGAAGAGTTGTCCGACACAAGACGTAGAGTTAAATTACAATTGTATTTGCTTCGAAGACTTAGAGACAAAGCTTGTATAGCCAGAATGCACAGTGTGTATGTACATATTATCAGAACTTGAATTGTTAGACAACCTAGAAAGGGTTGGAACTTGAACAACATGAGTTGTTAGAATTGCTTGAAGACTGTGATCCCAAGATTGAGTACCATCCGAAGATAGCCTACGTAGTGACCGATGTTCCGAGTTATATTTGTTGCTAGATTAGTAGTTGAGATGCGAGTTGTATTTGCCGAATTCAGCTTACCGAATGATAGTAGTTTTGTGGTCAAGTTTCATGTTAAACCTACTTCGAGTCAGAATGTTTGAAAAGAAACAGTTGCAAGACAGATTCTTGGCACCTCACGTGCGAGGCAGAGTGGAAGGAAGACCTTCAGAATACAGTTTCAGAGATGATAGAGTTTTGCACTACAGAGACAGAATAGTTGTACCGATTGACATAGTGTTTTGAGACGTATTGTTTTGACCGAAGCACACGGTAATTCATTTATATTGCATCCGAGTAGTATGAAGACGTATTATGGGTTGAAGATGAGTACTTCTGGATAGAGTTGTGGAATAATGTGGTTCAGTACGAGAGTAGGTGTGTAAATTGCCAGCGTATCAAGACCGAGCGTCAGTTTTCTTCTAGCTTGTTACATCCGTGGAAGGTTCTTAATGGAAGTGGGTAATAGAGATTCGAGATTTCAACTAGATTATTTTTGAAGACGTTTGTATAGTGTTTGGTTACCTGTTGGAGCCAGATGGTCAGTAAGAGAAGGTTATGAGTCAAGTGTTCAAATAGTGTTGTATGCGGTTGTGAATCAGGCTAGTTCAGTTGTTTATTTGTTGTGGTTACCACCAGAGTTAGAAAGAGGTTTGTAAAGGGGTTCTATGTATCTATGATTCGGAAGTGTGAGTCAGGTCTGTTCTGTGCTATGTCTGTAGAAGAGATTGAGCTGAGTTTAGAATTGGCATGCCTTGAAAGAACCGTTGAGATCTTAGCATCAGATATCTATTGTTGCGTGATAAGTCTATCGGTTGGTTAGTATGTTGTGGTGAGAAGGAAAGTGGGCAAGAGCAGATTTTGTGGAAACTTCTGTCCGATAAATTTCGGGGACGAAATTTCCTTAAGTGGGGGAGAGTTGTAACACCCGGGTTTAGGGGTCGGGTGAAAATAATATTTTAATAATATTTGGGCTCGGGTTTATAATTAAAATAATCCCTTAAGTTTCGGGTTTCAAAAATAAATATTTGAGATGGGACCAAATTGATTTAATTGCAAATTGAAGAGTTTTAAAAGAATAAAGGGGATAGCCATTCATTAATGGCCTTTTGGTAATTTACCCACTTTTCAATTTAAATTCCCCCTTTTCACAAATAAACACTATTCACTCTCTTCCTCACCCATTTCCAACGCGAAACAAGAGCTCTCTTCCCTTCATCACTATTCCATCAAAAAGCTCATCCATTTCAACTCCTTTTTGAAAGGTAACAACGTTTTTGACTTCTCCTCAACTCCCTCTCTTTAAAAGTACCATTTATTTTCATTTTCATTGAAGTTTTGAAATTGGGGTTTTCAAGAGATTTGATTAAAAATGGTGTCTTTGTGTAGCTAAACTTAATATTTTTATTTAATATGGTTAGTTATGGAATATAGGAGCCAAATGGTACAACATATGTGAATTTTGAATGATTTGGAGTAATTTCCGAAATTGGGTAAAAATGGGATTTTTGGAGGGTTTTGGGTGAGTTTTGGGGGTTGTTTTAGGTGGGAATTGATAGCCCAATGGTAGTGCTATGGTTAGGGGTTGATTTGGGATTGTTTGTGGGTGCTATGGATGTTGGAAACATGGTTTTTGGACATGGTTTAGGGGCTGCCCGAAATTGCTAAAAATGGGAATTGTTCATGGTTTGCAACATGATAAATTGCATTTGAATTGTATTCCGGGTTGGTATTTTAATGTTGGGCTGATTTGAAATTGTTTGAATTGTGTTTGAGGTTGTTTGGAAGCGAGAATTTGTGTTGGAGAAGCCTCGGGAAGAAATCCGGAAATTTGAGAGAGGTTGCTTGCTTGGCTTGGAGCTTGGGTACTTAGGTGAGTGGTTAAATATTTTTAAAATGGTTTTGAGTATTTGGTTCAAGCATGTGAACCTAGAATGGGCTTGGTAAACCCACCTAGAGTTGGGATTAGAGTGGTAGCCTAATCCCAAGCTTTGATTAGAGACTTTGGTTGCACTCTTTAATAGTTGTATATGCCTCGTGTTAAATTGTGATGGTGTTGATTATATATATGTCGTATACATGTATGTTGAGGCATGTTGGATGCATGGTTATATGCATGACGATGATATATGTGATATGGTTATACATATGTGCAAAATATGATGTGATATGTTTGATAATGACGTACATGTGGTGTTGTCATGTGAAATGAGATTATGAGGTGATTGTATGATCCGAGGATCATGGCGAGTACATGCTAGGCATGGAAATGTGGTTTGTGCATGACAGTGAGTCATGGTGAGTACGTGCTAAGCACGGAAGTTGTTAATAAATGATATTGTGGAATGTGTTAGTATTGGCACTAGTATGCTTGGGTACAAATGATTGATCATTAGGATGTTTAGTGTGCACACGTGAGTCAAAATGCGCGCGTGGTCTTGATGATGGTAGTCATCAAGATGGAGTACGGGTTCGCCCGGAAATCTTCTTATATATCTATATGTCGGTGATGAGTGGAATCCCATCGACGGGCGTGAGGATGAGTGGAATCCCCTCCGCGTGAAATGAGGCGTGAGGATGAGTGGAATCCCCTCCGCGTGAACGGTGATGAGTGTAATCCCACCGTCAGGTAATGGTTGTGTGGTTGGATGTGAGTTCCAACGGTTATCCGCGTATTCGAGTCATAGCTAGGTGCCAATACGGATTGTAGTTTATGTTGCCAATATGTGATTAATTGTGAGCTGGTGTGGTTTGGGATGTGTTGCTAACATGGTTTAATATATGTGATTCATGTGTTGTGGATTTAAACATGTTGAGCATGACATGATATTGATTATATGTTCATGCATCATTTAAAATTATGGCTCGTGTGGATCGGAGGTAAGAACATGCATTTTATCTTGGTTGTAGCTCGTGCTTGGACCCTGCATTGTCGAGGTTTGTTTTTAAAGAGCTTACCCTCACTAAGCTTTTATGCTTACGCTCTCTTTTGTTCGACAATGCAGATAAATAGCTTGTGGGTGGCAAAGGCAAGGGAAGGTCTCCAAGTGTTGCTTTTGGTGAGCTCAATGTATGAATTTTAAGTAATAGAATGTAATAGTTAAGAAATGGGATAGGAATTGTTGATTCGGGTCTTGATGTATGTCTATGGTTGACTTGGTTTGTAAGCATGATATATCTTTCCAAATGCTAGTGCGGTGGATGTCTTATGAATGCTTAAGTTGCTTTGAATGGCATGTAAACTTATTTGATATGTATGATGCTTATTGGTTCTTTTTAATGTCCTCAAGCATGCTCGTATGAAAGGCTCTTAATGTGTAATTTGCTATGTATGAAAGTTTGTCTAAATCCATGCTTGTATGTGTTTGAGTATGTTAAGTCTAGGATGTATGCCTCTAGACTTTGTTTGATGGTTTTGTGTGCCTTTAGGGGTCCTATGGGACCTTTAGACTTGTCAAAACACCCCTAAATCTGTATTTCAAAGGCTACAGACTGCCAGCGTTTCGAAACGGGAGGGATCATTTCGGAACGGGTAGGCTTTAGGGACCCCGTATCGGAACGCGTTTCGATACGGTATGGCCTTTGGAACCCCTGTTCTGAAACGCGTATCGGAACGTTTTGGCTACTGGAATTCTGAGAAATTCACGAGATGAAGGTGTTTCAAAACGGGTGTAAAGGTTTCGAAACGGTCAAAATCTCGTTGACCACGAGATATTGACCGTCGTGGGCGTTTCGAAACGATTGACCACCGTTTCGATACGACCCCTTGTAAAGGCTCTAGGACAGTTGACCCAGTCAAGGCGTTTTGATACACCTCAAGGGTGTTTCGAAACGGCCTGTTTAAAAGATTAAAAGTGGACTGTTTAATTGCTGTTTTGGGTTCGAATGTTTGTCTCATGTATTTTATTCCGCTGTTTGATCACATAGGACTTAAATGAACTTTTAGAAAAGAGTAAGTAAAAGAAAAAAAATAGGGTTGCTAACCGAGGGGGAACCTTAACGGGTTTTGCTTCGGTTTTCCCCGTGTGGCCCACTCGGACCGGTCATCCGGCCAGACCGGGATGAGGGGGTTACACACTTAATGTAAATTGGCACTAAGATGACATGTAATACGATAATATGAAGTGGTACTTGGGTACCTATTATATGGTGAATTGATTCACATCTCTGTAACACGTGACTCGAATACCTAGCTAACTATATGAACCAAGGCATCATAATTAAGTTAATAATTAAATAAACTTGTAAACAGTGATGTTTGATCTCTTTGATTTCGATGAGTTGATAGTAGGAACTGTGGTGAAGTATGCAATAGATGAATTGAATTCTATTTATTTATGTTGCTACAGTTTGCTGCTGCTTGTATTTAAGTTGTATTTGTGATTGTGAAATAGATTGAAAGTATGATACATGTTGCACTTGCTTCGTTGTTGACTTGTGAATCTAATTGTTGATTATTGACCCATTCGAATGATATGGTGTAATCATACTTAAATTAAAGATTGAATTCTTGTGTGATGATTAAAGCAAGAAATTCTAAAATGGTTAGACTAAGGTTTCCTCACTAAGTACTATAAGTACTTATCACTCGTATATTTCTTTCTTCCCAAAACCACAGAAAGCTGAGTTATCGATTCATCCTCTGACCTTGTTAGCTGTCGAAGATAGAAGTATGTCTTTCATTATCTTTGCTGTGCTTATGATGGGTGACCTAAATATCAGCATGCTAGTTCAATTCGCTCTTATGGTTATGTTTATGAACTACTACCTTAGGAATGTTTGAAACTCTTAAGTAAGTTTCTCCTCATTTTGTTATGTATGTATGGGGTAAATATGGGGTATAGCATAGCCCTTGGCATATATTTTGGGCTAATTTCTTTTTGATCACTTTTTGTATAGGCAACCATTAGGTTATAGCCGATGTTAGCTACCCTGAAATATCTTTTTATAAGGGAAACAAACGTTATGGATGTTGATGCATATATAAGTTAAAGATATAATGTTAATCCTTAAAGAAGAAAAGTCTCTAATTAAAGCATGTTTTAAATTGACCTTCCTTATTAAATTGAATCTTGTTCGAATATGATAAAATAAGTATTAGAATATATGTATATTAAATGTTGGATAAATAAGATCAAGTGATTTAATGTTAGATCATATGTAAATTAAATGAATCGAAATTTAAGTTAGGTCCACCTTGTTAGCATTCGAATAGTAAAAAGAGATTATACGTTTTCTGCTGCCTATTTGTAACGAGGTAATACGAATCTGTATAACGCTCCTTATTCCTAACCGGGGTGAGGGGTTTTATATAAAGTGGTAATTAGAGCTTTTTAGGTTTATTCCTAAAGTTTAATTGAGTCTGCATGCATTTGTATTGTTTTTAAGAATGCCACCCATGAATTGCACGCTGAGATAATTGCAATGAGCTTTTCTAATCTTCTTGTTTAAATTTATGATAGAAAATGACGAGCCAAAAGAATGGAAGTTCATACGAATCTTCGAGTGAAGGTGAAAGTGTGAGATTAGACGATAATCCACTGGCACGAATTGAACTTCCAGAAAAAGAGAAAAATAAAGAGCCTGTTCAGACTACTGAGCCTGCTCAAATCCCTGAGTGATTCAATAAAGAGCATGTTCGGATCACCGAGAGATTCAATAAAGAGCCTTTTCAGACCACAGAGCGTGAACAACCTCCACTCGAAAATCCTATGGTCCAATCTGCTCAAAGGAAATGTCTCCTCAGTATGAAGGAAATGTTCAACCAACTTCTGTCAAACCTTAAACAAGAGCAACCTGCTGCTTCTGCTATTGTTGCACCCAGTAGAGCACCTATAGATAAACTCGCTCAACACACAGCTTATACTTTTGCTGGTACAAATGATGAAAGACCAAAAGATGCAGAGTATTGGCTTGAAAACACCACCAAGGTGGTAACCAAACAATTACAGTGCTTCGATGAACATAAACTAGAGTGTGTTGTGGCTTTGTTGGTAGATGAAGCTATGAATTGGTGGGAAACCACTACCTTAACTGTCCCAACTGAATCGATGACATGGGAATTCTTCATCGAAGAGTTTAAAAAGAAGTATATAAGTGAGCAATACTTGGCTAAAAGAAGGAAGAGATTTCTGCACCTCAAACAGGCCAACCGACCTATTGAGCAATATGTTGCAGACTTTTGCAAATATTGCAAATACGGTTCAGAGTACATTAAAACGGAAGCTGATAAATGCAGGATGTTCATTGTTGGTTTGAATGATGAACTGAGTCCAATCTTTACTGCATTGGGAATCAATGATTTTCAGAATCTTGTTAATCGGGCCATCGCAACAGAAGCTAGGATTAAAGCTGTTGAAAGAAGAAAAAGGGGGCAATCGATCCGACAAAAAGCAGAAACGGGGCGACAAGTCTCAGTGGCAGTCTAAGAAGACTAAATTTCAGAAAGAAGGGTCTTCTAATTTTACTTCTGCTCCGATGGGCAATTATACTTCGAAAACGTCCATGGTGATCAAATCCTCAGTACCGACTATGTCAGTCAATAGCACGGGAAATTCAGAAAAGATTCCTCCTTGTAAGTTTTGTCAGAAACTACATCGTGGTTAGTGCAGATTTCAGTCGAATCTATGTTATGCTTGTGGTGGTGATGATCACCACATCAAAGATTGTCCTCAAAAGCCTGAATCAATGCCAGCTCGGAACACTGCGATTCCTAGTCTGACGTCATCTAATCGGAACAAGAATGCTAAGTCAATTCAACCGAGTTATCAAAGAAGAGGCAAGGGTACTCACTCTAATGTTTCTACTCATCATGAATCTCGAGCTCCTGCTAGAGTTTACCACATTCGTGGTAGGGATGACGAAGAATCTCCTGAAGTAATTGCAAGTACTGTTGAGCTAAATTCATATCTTGTTTATGCCTTAATAGATTCAGGATCCACTTATTCATTTATATGTTTATTTGTAGTTAAAAAGTTGAAATTAGAACCCGAAATTGTAAGAACAAGTATGATAGTTTCGAACCCTTTAGGAGGAAATTCAAACATTAACCTAATATGTAGAAATTGTTCCTTGCATATTAGCAATTTGCCATTCTCTATTGATCTCTACATATTACCAATCTGTGAGTTTGATTTAATTTTGGGGTTAGATTGGCTAAGTAAACATGAGGCTTGGGTAGATTGTCAAAATAAAAGATTATACCTTCGAGGTTTAGGAAAAGAATCCATACTCCTAATTGATAAAAAGCCCACTTCCATATTTGCATCTATGGTCTTACGAGATCAAATTGAATTTGGATTACCTAAGATGCCTGTTGTTTCTGAATTTATTGATGTGTTTCCCAAGGAACTACCTGGTCTCCCTCCGACTAGAGAAGTTGAATATGGGATTGAAATACAACCTAGCTCAAGTCCGGTATCCATCACTCCATACCAGAGGGCACCTCTCGAGTTAAAAGAATTGCAAAAGCAACTTTAAGAGCTTCAGGACAAGGGTTTTATTCGACCTAGCACTTCTCCTTATGGTGCATCTATTCTGTCTGTAAAGAAGAAGGATGGAGCAATGCGTCTTTGCATTGACTACCGCCAATTGAACAAGATCACAATTAAGAACCGATATCCACCCCAAGAATAGAAGATCTGTTTGATCAACTTAGGGATGCTTCGATGTTCTCAAAGATCGATCTGCGATCTAGATACTATCAAATGAGAGTCAAGGAGGAGGATGTGTCAAAAACAACCTTCAGAACTCGTTATGGTCACTATGAATTTCTGGTAATGCCATTCGGATTAACAAATGCTCCGACGGCATTCATGGATCTCATGAATAGAGTATTCAAGCCTTATCTCGATAAGTTTGTAGTTGTCTTCATTGATTACATTCTAGTCTATTCTCGCAGTCGAGAAGAACATGATGAACACCTCCGCATTTTCTTGCAAACTCTCCGGGAATACCAGTTATTCGCAAAATTTTCCAAGTGCGAGTTTTGGTTAACGGAAGTTTCTTTTCTTGGTCATGTAATTTCAGCAGAAGGAATTGAAGTAGATCCAAAGAAAATATAGTCAATTGTTGATTGGCGACCTCCCAGAAATGTCAGTGAAATACGGAGTTTTCTTGGCTTGGCTGGTTACTATAGAAGATTTGTCAAAGGGTTTTCCACTATAGCCTTACCTTTGACTAAACTTCTTCGTAAAGACCAACCGTTTGAATGGTCTGAAAAGCAACAGAAAAGCTTTGACCAACTCAAAGCGGCTTTAACTCATGCTCCAGTCTTGATCCAACCAGAATTGGGTAAGGATTATATTGTATACAGCGATGCTTCGCATGCGGGTCTTGGATGTGTCTTAATGCAAGGTGACAATGTGATTGCTTATGCTTCTCGCCAATTGAAACCTCATGAATTGAATTATCCAACCCATGATCTAGAACTTGCAGCTATCATATTTGCTCTCAAAATATGGAGAGACTACTTGTATGGTGAAAAATGTTATCTATTTACCGATCACAAGAGCTTAAAGTATCTTCTGACTCAGAAAGATCTGAATTTGAGACAACGCAGATGGATGGAGTTGTTGAAAGATTCTAATATAGTTATTGACTATCACCCCAGAAAGGCAATGTGGTTGCAGACGCTTTGAGTCGTAAACCGACATTGGGTAATTTTCAAATCCTTAATCCTTAATCCTTAAGAATAAATAAATATACCTTCAGTAATATCTATGACTAAATTGTTTAATTTATACTTGTAGCTCCAACTGCTATCAATGCTCATCTGCGGGTATATCACAAATAAGGATTTTTATTCGAACTTCAAATACAATCTAGTCTTGTAACCCCCTCGTCCCGGTCCGGACGCTTGACCGATCCGAGTGGGCTACACGGGGATAACCGAGATGAAACCCGTTAAGGCTCCACCTCGGTTACCGACCCTAGGAAAACTTTTTCATTTATTATCTTATCTAGAATGCATTAATTAAACCTAAGCGGAAGCCCAACAACAAACAGGGCTTAAGCCCAACCCTTGAAACCCCTTTAGAGATGTCAAAAAGCCCAAATACAAGTCTGTGTTTCGAAACAGTCAGAGCCTGTTTCAAAACACGAGCCCAGTTTTAAAAGCCAGACACCCGTTTCGAAACACATCCACCCCGTTTCGGAACAGGGTCTCATCTTGCCTAGCTGTTTCGATACCCGTTTCGAAACAGGCAATTCCAGTAGCCAAAGTGTTTCGAAATTGGTTTCGAAACAGGGGCTCACTGTAGCCAAAACGTATCGAAACGAGTTCCGATACGAGGGCCATGGAACCACACCCGTTTCGTAACAGGGCAACACGTTTCGAAACACCCGCTGTCTGTGAATTCCAAAAATCAGCTTTAAACACCTCCAAATGATCCCAAACGTCCTAAACGACTCCAAGAAGCAAACATAACATACGAACACACTCTAGAGGCATGCACCCTATCGCAAACATACTCAAGATTCATAAAGATATAAGATAGGCATCCATTCAAAAGACCATTCGAGGCAACATGCTTACACAAGGGCATACACTTAGGCATTTAATGTGACAAGATAGACATGGTTTACAAGCAACATGTCATCCAAAGCCAAACCAACAAAACATATAGAAGGAGTCTAAACATGCTCCTAAACAAACCAACTTCAACATACTTCAAAAGCATCACACCACAATTACATGTCCCATTGCTTGACCATTACATCATAACTAAAATACCCATACTTGATAGCTAAGCTAGCACCACGAAGCACACTTGGAGGCCCCTTCTTGCACAAGCAACCCACGAACTAAGGATCTGCATTGTCCAACAAAAGAGAGCGTAAGCATAAAGCTTAGAGAGGGTAAGCTCTTTGAAAACAAACCTCGACAATACAGGGTCCAAGCACGAGCATAACAAGGTAAATGCATGTCTTTACCTTCGATCCACAAGAGCTAAAATGTCAATGATGCATGAACATAAATTCACAATATGTCATGCTCAACAAGCTCAATCCTCATCATATGTAACACATATATTAATCCATATAAGAATCACATTCCATATCATATTGATACACGTATCAACTCATATTGGCACCTAGCTATGACTCGAATACGCGGATAAACACGTTGGAACTCACATCCAACACAACCATTACCTTACGGTGGGATTACACTCACCACCGTTCTCGCGGAGGGGATTCCACTCATCCTCACGCCCCGCCGATGGGATTACACTCATCATCGACTAATATATATATATATATATATATATATAAGAAGGTTTTCCGGGCGAACCCGTACTCCATCTTGATAACTACCATCATCAAGACCATGCGCGCATTTGACTCACGTGTGCACACTAACATCCTAATGATCGATCATTTGTACCCAAGCACACTAGTGCCAACATTTAACTCAATCCACAATATCAATTCGCAACCATTTCCGTGCTTAGCACGTACTCACCATGATTAACATCATGCCCATACCTCATGCATATAACAATGCATCGCAACCATGCCTCAACATACATGTATAACGCATTTATACATAACCATAAAAAACACAAGTCATCATGAGGCATAAACAACAATTAAAGAGTTCAACCAATGTCTCTAACTAAAGCTTGGGATTAGGCTACCACTCCAATCCCAACTCTAGGTGGGTCTACCAAGCCCAACCTAGTCCACATGTTTGAACCAAATACTCAAAACCATTTTAAAAACATTAAACCACTCACCTTCACTTCCAAGCTCAACAACCAAGCAACCAAAACCTTCAAGCTTCCGGATTCACTCCCGATGCTTCACCAACACAAAACCTTTCTTCTAATCATCCCAACACAATCAAAATAATCTCAAATCAGTCCATACATCAATGTAGCAAACCTGGAACACTATTCAAGCAATAAACACATGAATTCAAGCCATTGACAACCCCCAAAAATAACAAACTCGACCAACCACCAAACCCCAACCAAAACTCAAGATTTCAACACATTTAACACTTCCAAATGATTCCAAAACAACCCTTAACTAACATACTAACATTAGCCTTCCATTTCCAATATAAAACAACCCCAAAATCCATTCCAAAACCCTTCAAAACCCCAACAAAACTGTGAAACCGATATTTTAATTTTGATATAACTAAAGAACCTAAGGACTAAAGTGAAAATGTCAAAACGAATTTTTAAGTCTTCAAATATCCCCATATGATTTAAAGAGTCTGTCTAAGTTAAAAACTAAGCTTTCTAAATATTTTCTAAGTGTTCTTAAAGCCGAAATAGTGTTTTTCGAGTCCCTGTTTCGAAACGGCCTAAGGCGTTTCGAAATATTTTCACCACTGCCAGCCCTTGTTCCGAAACGGGTATCGAAACGGCTTTAGAACATAGAGACCCGCATCGAAACGACTTCAAGTGTTTCGAAACGGTTCTTCATTTTGATTTGAAAAATATGACTGTTGCAAAGTTTTTAACTGATTTTTCAGAAACCGTTAAGGCGTTTTGAAACGAGTTCAAGCCGTTTCGAAATGACCCTTGACAGTGGCAAAAGTGTTTCGAAACGAGTCCAATTCATTTCGAAATGGGCTCTTAAATGCACCCCAACGACTCTTTCTATTTTGGTCCGTTTCAAAATAGGTTCCCGCGTTCTGAAACGGGTGGTTGCAGACTGCATTTATAGAGGTGAGATAACACCCCCAACGGCTCTATTGATGAATGAAACAACCACAACGGCTAGAAATCAATGAGAAGGTATAAAAGGGACCTCTAAAAGCTCCAGCAACAACTATTGATCTAAAAGAAAACATCCAAACATCAAATCCAAGCATTTGTGCCTAAATCCCAAAATTGTCTAGAAACCCCAATTGTAATTTTAATTCTTATCTTTTTCAATTGCGTTGAGTGCTTGTAATTGGGCTACAATTTGTATTCAGTGATATTATCTTAGCCATCAAACTCTTTGTTATCTTTGTGTGAGGATTGGGTTAAATTTTGGGTATAAAATTTAACCGAAAATTGTAAGGGTTGCCTCCTTAGCCTAGAAAAGGGGAAGAGCAATTAGTGGAATTGTTGCAAATCCTTAGTGAAGCTAAGGTAGTGGATGTAGAGTTCATTTGGAACTAGAACCACTCTAAAATTCCTTGTCTATCTTTTTAATTTGCAAATTCCACCACCTAAACCTTTAAAAATCCAATTCACCCCCTCTTGGTTCATTTCGATCTTTCGATCCACTCAACAATTAGTATCAGAGCCTACCTCTTTGAGGATTAACAACCACAAGAGGAGTTCCTAGGAAGAGTGTGATCATCAAATATCAAGAGATGGCTTCAACCTCCGGTTCGGGCATGTATGAGCCTCAATCCACTACAAAGCCTCCCTTCTTCAATGGTGACAACTATTCTTTTTGGAAGAATAGAATGCGTCTCTTCATCAAGTCCAATGACTACTTAGTTTGGGATGTCATTGAAGATGACCCTTACATTCCATTGAAGCAAGATAGTGAAGGCAAGATGGTCTTGAAGAAAAAGGTGGAGATGAGTGAAGAAGAAAAGAAAAAGATTCAAGTAAATGACAAAGCTCTCCACATGCTCTTTTGTTCATTTGGTCCGGACATCTATTCTAAAGTGTCATCCATTGAGAGCGCCAAAGAAGTGTGGGACACTCTTGAGACTACCTATGAGGAACCAACGATGTCAAAGAAACTAAGATTGGAATTCTCAATCTTAGTTATGAGAATTTCAAGATGGAGCCCGATGAGACGGTGTCCAAGATGTTTGATCAGTTCTTCACTATTGTCAATGGGCTCAAAGGTTTTGGAGAGATCATACCAGAAGACAAGCTTGTCCGGAAGCTACTCTATTCACTTCCCGAATCTTGGGATGGGAAGAGAACCGCCATCATAGAAGCTAAAAATTTGAAGACTTTAAAGCTTGATGAGCTTGTGGGTTCTCTCCTTACTCATGAGATTATGAAGCAAGGAAGAGAAGAAGAAAGAAGAGAAAAGAGTAGAAAAGCTAGAGGTTGAAAAGAAGAAGAAGATGGGAATAGCTCTCAAAGCTTCATTACATGAGGAGAGCTCTTCTAGTGAGGAGGATGAGCTAGAAGAATTGGCTATGATAGCCAAACAATTCTCACGCTTTATGAGGTCCAACCGGGGAAGAAAAATCCAAAGAAAAATGGACTTCAAAGGCAAGAACAAAGAAGAAGCAAGGGATCAAATCATTTGCTTTGAGTGCAAACAACCCGGCCACATACGTTCGGAGTGCCCTCAACTCAAGAAGAAGGGCTTTGAGAAGAAGAAGAAGCTCAAAGCCAAGCTTGCTACTTGGAGTGATGAGGAGTCATCGGAGGATGACGAACAAGAAGTGGCCAACCTTTGCCTCATGGCACTTGAGGAAGATTCCTCCATGGTAACCTCTAACTCATCAACTTTAGATTTTACATATGATGAATTGAATGATGCATATGATGAGTTACAAGAGGTCTATGATGAATTAGTTGAGAAATATAAGGAGTCGGTCATTAGGAATAAGAAAATTATTTTGGAACTAAATGAGAAAAATGACTCACTCTCTCAAGCTAGTTCTAAATTTGAGAAAAAGATATTAGGGTTGAAAGATGAACTAAAATTTTTTCAAGATGAAAATGTTGACCTTAATAATCTTTTGTCTCAATGTAATAGTGAACACCAAAAGGTGTTGGATGAGCTAAATGAGCTCAAAAAGTCTTTTAAAAATGTTGGCAGTGTCAAGCATGAAATAGGTGAATCTTCAAGAACAAACCAACCTAAGAAAAAGACCAACTACTACAAACAAGGTAGCTTTCCTAGACATAGTAGAGCTAAAAGAATTAGAAGTGTATGGGTTCCTAAGGAACTTGTAAAATCTAATAATATTGTTGCTATGTCATCTTGGATTCCTAAGGGAACCAAGGTTTTGGGAGCTAACACTCACTAACCCAAAATGATTTGGGTACAAAAAACAAAAGCTTAATATCTTTGTTTGTAGGGGGAGCATTGCTACAAGGCCAAAGCACAAAGTCAAAACTCATGGTACCTTGATAGTGGATGCTCAAGGCATATGACCGGAGACAAGAGTAGATTCATGGATCTAAAGCCAAAAAGTGGAGGAGTGGTGACATTTGGTGACAACTCCAAAGGCCATATTAAAGGTATTGGCTCCATAGGTAATCACTCTACTATTCTCATTGAAAATGTCTTGTATGTCGATGGTCTTAAACACAACTTATTGAGCATAAGTCAATTGTGTGATAAAGGATTTAAAGTTTTATTTGATAAAAATGGATGCAAAATTGTAGACATTAAATCTAATAATATTATGCTCATAGGTCATCGCATAGGGAACATATATATGGTGCATCTAGATGATATTCATACATCTCATGCATGCTTAGTAGCACAAAATGAAAATGATGCATGGTTGTGGCATAGGAAACTAGGACATGCTAGCATTAGTGTTTTAGAAAAACTAGTTTCCCTTAATCTAGTTAGAGGTTTACCCAATAAAAAAATTTTAGATGATAAAATTTGTGATGCATGCTCTAAGGGTAAACAACATAAGTCTTCCTTTAAATCGATTAATGATGTCTCTACAAGTAGATGTTTACAACTAATCCATATGGATTTATTTGGGCCAATTAGGACTATGAGCTTGGGTGGTAAGTCTTATGCTTTTGTACTTGTTGATGATTTTTCTAGATTTACTTGGGTTCTATTTTTAAGTACTAAAGATGAGGCTTTGGAAAAATTCATCACATTTTCAAAACTAACCCAAAATGATCATGAACTTAAAATTTCACATATTAGAAGTGATCATGTAACCGAGTTTCAAAATTTAGGGTTTGAAGATTTTTTAAATGAAAATGGTATTAGCCACAATTTTTCGGCTCCTCGAACTCCTCAACAAAATGGGGTAGTTGAGAGGAAAAATAGAACTTTGCAAGAAATGGCTAGAACTATGCTTTGTGAAAATAATTTACCTAAATATTTTTGGGCGGAAGCCACAAACACCGCTTGCTATATTGTTAAGCGAGTAATGATTATGCCAATTTTAAAGAAAACACCTTATGAGATTTTAAAATCTAAAAAGCCTAACATTAGCTATTTTCACCCTTTTGGTTGCAAGTGTTTTGTTTTAAATAATGGAAAAGACAACTTAGGTAAATTTGATGCAAAAAGTGATGAAGCTATTTTCATAGGTTACTCTTTAACCTCTAAAGCCTATCGAGTATTTAACAAAATAACTTTAGTAGTAGAAGAATCTATTCATGTTGTATTCGATGAT
Source organism: Hibiscus tridactylites (assembly GCA_958450335.1). Classification (NCBI taxonomy): domain Eukaryota; kingdom Viridiplantae; phylum Streptophyta; class Magnoliopsida; order Malvales; family Malvaceae; genus Hibiscus; species Hibiscus tridactylites. The sequence goes on from OY288290.1 coordinate 5,646,272, forward strand.
AACCTCCTTCCAAGGAAGGATTCTTGTGATGATGATGATGTAGGAATCATAATTGCCTTTGATGGAGGACAAACTTCAAAGGAGGATGAGATTCCAACAAAAGAAGAGGACACACAAGATCCACCTCTTGAAGCCTTGAAGGACTTGGCTCTTGAGGAAAAGGAAGTGAGCTACCCAAGGGAGTTCAACTATGTCAAAGATGGTGAAATCTTGGGTGATCCATCCAAGGGGGTAACCACTCGATCTTCTCTTAGATTAATGAATCATGTTGCATTTATCTCATGCATAGAGCCTAAGAATATTAAAGGAGCATTGAAAGATGATTTTTGGATTATGGCTATGCAAGAAGAGTTAAATCAATTTGAGAGAAGTAACGTTTGGACATTAGTTGATAGGCCTAGTAATCAATCTACCATAGGAACTAAATGGGTCTTTAGGAACAAGCTAGATGAGAGTGGTAACATTGTAAGAAATTAAGCTAGACTAGTAGCACAAGGTTACACTCAAGAAGAGGGAATAGATTTTGATGAAACCTATGCACCCGTAGCTAGAATGGAAGCCATTAGGATTTTGCTTGCATATGCATGTTATCATAATTTCAAGCTTTTTCAAATGGATGTTAAAAGCGCGTTTTAAATGGTTTTATAAATGAAGAAGTGTATGTGGAACAACCACCGGGTTTTGAAGACTCAAAATTTCCAAATCATGTTTTCAAACTCACCAAAGCTCTTTATGGTTTAAAACAAGCTCCTAGAGCTTGGTATGAAAGACTTTCAAACTTTTTAATTGAGAAAGGTTTTGAAAAAGGTAAGGTGGACACTACACTTTTTATAAAAATGTATAAAAATGACATCTTAGTAGTTCAAATTTATGTTGATGATATTATTTTTGGTTCTACTAACGAATGTCATTGTCAAGAGTTTGCTAAGTTAATGCAAGGTGAATTCGAGATGAGCATGATGAGGGAGCTCTCATTCTTTTTGGGACTCCAAATCAAGCAAAAGAAGGATGGCACCTTCATCAATCAAGCAAAGTACATAAAGGATATGCTCAAGAAGTTTGGCTTGGAGAATGCAAAGCCTCAAGCCACACCTATGAGCTCATCTACAAAGCTTGACAAAGATGAAGGAGGTAAGTGTGTTGACTCTAAGCTTTACCGTTCTATGATTGGATCATTGCTTTACCTTACCGCAAGTAGACCAGATATCTTGTTTAGTGTTTGCTTGTGTGCTAGGTTTCAAGCTAGTCCTAGAGAGTCTCACCTTATAGCCGTTAAGAGAATTTTTAGGTACCTTAGAGATACTCCTTGTTTAGGTCTTTGGTACCCTAGAGACTCTACCTTCAACCTCCATGCTTATTCGGATGCGGATTATGGGGGTTGCAAAATCGATAGGAAAAGTACTTCGGGAACTTGTCAATTCCTAGGTAGTATGCTCATATCTTGGTTCTCTAAGAAACAAAATAGTGTAGCCTTATCTACCACCGAAGCCGAGTACATATCCTTAGGGAGTTGTTGTGCTCAAGTCCTTTGGATGAAGAAACAACTCTTATACTATGGAATTAAAGTTGAAACCATACCCCTAAAATGTGACAACACTAGTGCTATATGTCTAACAAAAAATCCCATCCAACACTCTAGAACCAAACACATAGAAATAAGACATCATTTCATTGGAGATCATGTCCTTAAAGAAGATGTGGTTATAGAGTATGTAGACACCTTAAATCAATTAGCGGACATATTTACAAAACCTTTAGACAAAGATCGTTTTTGGTCCCTTAGGAGAGAGTTAGGTCTAGCTAGCCTATCTTGACCTTTTAGGACCTCTTTTGTGCTTAAAATTGCTTGATCTTGTGAAATGCCATGTTTATGTGTTTTGACTCCTAATTTCATCCATGCTTATAGCTAGGGGGAGTATGTTTATGTTTGCATATGTTTTGCCTGCTCATTCATGTCATTCATGCAAGTTAGGCCTTAGAAAAACTCAATTTTCTGCACTTTTAGAGCCTCATATGCACTTCCAGGCCCAGGTGTATCGAAACGGGTCAACCGGTTTCGATACAGATGCCTTAAAATCATGTCTGAGAGAAGGGCATTTCGAAACGCCTCAAAAGGGTTTCGAAACGTTTTTGCTACTGCCAAGGGGTGTATCGAAACTTGTTTCGATACGAGTCAATGGGGCTTCGATACGGTCAACCCCGTATCGAAACGGTCAGCTGAAATTCTAAAAAACGGTCAAACTCTCGTGTTCGCGTTTCGAAACGGCCAGGACTGTTCCGAAACGGTTTCATGGACAGCTTTAAGTAGGGCTTTTAATGATAAAGTTCACTTTAAATTAAAACTCTTCAAAACCCTAAAAACCCTAACCCGACTTTTTCCCTCTAAAAACCCTCTAAACCTCTTTGTTTTTCACCAAATCTTGAGGGGTTTTTCTCTAAAACATTAGTCTAAGCAAGATTCATCAACATTGTGCAAGGATTTTCATTCATACATCCAAAATCCCAAACTAAGGTATTTTTCCTTTTTTTCTTTTTCCTTCAATTTATGTTCGAATCTTAGGTTAGAAAATTTTATTTTTGTATAGTTTATATGTTTTTATGCTTGGGTTTTTAATATCTTGTAAAAAAATTTCAAAATCTTAAATTTTCTGATTCGAATATAAAAATTTTTCACTCGTATTTTCTTTTACTGTTTTTTCCTTTAAAATTTTTTATTTTAAATTTTTTTTAAAAAAAAAACTAAGTGGGATTTATCATTGGATTGAATTTAGAAATCTATGCATACATTTAAGTTTTTAAAACTTTCTTGCTTAATGTTTTTAGGATGTCGGAGAATGTTAGCAAAAAGCGTAAGTCTGTTCAATCCGGTGAATCGAGTATGCGTCCGAATCTCGCTCAGCTCTTTCAAAAATCACTTCAAACTCCGGAGATGCGAGCTCGTTTCAAATATGTACAGGATTTCGAAGTTCGTCGTGAGCGTGTGATTGATCTCGATTTCCTTAACTCTGAGCGATTTCTTTTCCGTTACCTCGAGTGTTTGAGCGAATGGGATCTCCTTCCTTTGTTGAGCATCCCGAACATTTGCTACAAACACATGGTACTCATCTTTTACTCCAATGCTCACCTTATTAATGATGAAACAAATACCGAGGTTGTTGGGATTGAATCTTTTATATTAGGGAAAAAGTTTGTTGTTAATGTTGCTCTCTTGGAGTCTACTTTTTCCCTTAAGGATGAAGGAATTGAGAATGAACGTCACTTTGGTACTAATACCGGTCAAGTGCTTACTTTGGATGCGCACGATCGTTTTCTCCACTTGATGGTTTCATGGTTCCTTCGCCCCTCTGGAGGTAAATACTCTCATATCCGTCAAGTTGATTACTTTTGGCTTGAATGTTTCCGTCGTGGTGAGCACCCTAATGTTGCTAAGATCATATTTGCCGAGATGGTTAATAATGTTAAGCTTATTGACACCGATGCCTTGAAATCCTTTACTTATGGCACGATCTTAAGTCACATCTTTAGCAAGATTGGTCTCGATTGCACCTACGACTCTCCGGAACCCTGCAAGTCCAAGATTGGTGAGTCCTCTCTTCGCAAGTCCGGTTTTCACTATGTGAACAATGTTTGGGAACGTGTTGATAGAGCTGCACCTCCTCCTCCTCCTCCTGTTGAACCTCAAGCTCCAGTTGCAAACAATGAAGCTCTCACGGCTTTGATTACCGAGCGGTTCAATGCCATGGACAATAACATGGCTTCGGGCTTTGGTGCCATCAACACTCGCTTGCAAAATGTAGAGGATCGACTCCAATCCCTTGAGGCTTCTCACTCGAACATGGATTTGTCCTTCTCTACCCTCTATGGCCAATGGATGAAGTTTCGCCGTTCTCAAGTCAAGAGCGATGATGAGACTTCGGATGATGATGGTGGTGGTGACGAGGCCTAGGATATTCATATCATATCATATTATCTATGCATTTTAGGTTTAAGTTTGCATCTTTATGTTTCATTATGTTTTAGGAACCTATGCTTTTGATCTTATTTGGGATTATGTTTTGAACTTAATGTTGATTTATGTTTTGGATATTTTAATTTTATGAATTAATATAATTGTTTCTTATTACTTAATGCTTATTGGTACTAACCCTTTCTCTTCTCTATGAGCCTTATTTATTATTTTTGATCTAACAAAAAGGGGGAGAAGAAATTTAAGAGCCAAAAATTCGTTTTAAATGTTTAAAGTGTTTTTAAGCTTTAAAACTTGAATTTCAAAGTTAAAACTTTTTTAAAACTTTAAAAACCTATCTTAAATTAAGGGGGAGTTAGAATATGTTCAAAATTTTCAAAACTCTTAAAAATTCTAACTTTGGTTTAGTTATATCAAAAAGAGGGAGATTGTGAAACCGATATTTTAATTTTGATATAACTAAAGAACCTAAGAACTAAAGTGAAAATGTCAAAACGAATTTTTAAGTCTTCAAATAACCCCATATGATTTAAAGAATCTGCCTAAGTTAAAAACTAAGCTTTCTAAATATTTTCTAAGTGTTCTTAAAGTCGAAACAATATTTTTCGAGTCCTTGTTTCGAAACGGCCTAAAGCGTTTCGAAACGTTTTCACCACTGCCAGCCCTTGTTCCGAAACATGTATCAAAACAGCTTTAGAACATAAAGACCCGTATCGAAACGACTTCAAGTGTTTCGAAACGGTTCTTCATTTTGATTTGAAAAATATGACCGTTGCAAAGTTTTTAACTGATTTTTCAGAAACCGTTAAGGCATTTCGAAACGAGTTCAAGCCGTTTCGAAATGACCCTTGACAGTGGCAAAAGTGTTTCGAAACGAGTCCAATCCGTTTTGAAACGGACTCTTAAATACACCCCAACGGCTCTTTCTATTTTGGTCCGTTTCGAAACAGGTTCCCGCGTTCCGAAACGGGTGGTTGCAGACTGCATTTATAGAGGTGAGATAACACCCCCAACGGCTCTGTTGATGAATGCAATAACCACAACGGCTAGAAATCAATAAGAAGGTATAAAAGGGACCTCTAAAAGCTCCATCAACAACTATTGATCTAAAAGAAAACATCCAAACATCAAATCCAAGCATTTGTGCCTAAATCCCAAAATTGTCTAGAAACCCCAATTGTAATTTTAATTCTTATCTTTTTCAATTGGGTTGAGTGCTTGTAATTGGGCTACAATTTTTATTGAGAGATACTATCTTAGCCATCAAACTCTTTGTTATCTTTGTGTGAGGATTGGGTTAAATTTTGGGTAGAAAATTTAACCGAAAATTGTAAGGGTTGCCTCCTTAGCCTAGAAAAAGGGGAAGAGCAATTAGTAGAATTGTTGCAAATCCTTAGTGAAGCTAAGGTAGTGGATGTAGAGTTTATTTGGAACTTGAACCACTCTAAAATTCCTTGTCTATCTTTTTAATTTGCAAATTCCACCACCTAAACTTTTAAAAATCCAATTCACCCCCCTCTTGGTTCATTTCGATCTTTCGATCCACTCAACAAAAACCCAAATCCGGGAATGTTTATAAAACCAAGTAAAAATCACATATGTTGGACCATTTGGGTTGCTAATAACATAAATACTAATAAGGAATCAAAAACTTCAACATAGGACAACAAAGTTTGGATTTTTAACTTAAAAGTTCAAAAACTCAAATTATAAGAACATGGACCAAAATGAAAACTAATAGTACTTTCAAAGAGAGGAAGATGAGAGCAAGATGGGGATGTGTTTACCTTTCAAAACCGAGCCAAAATAAAGAAGATGGAATAGTAACTCAATGGTGGGAGGGGTTTCTCACGTTGGAAAACATGGAGGTAGAAGATGATGGCAATTTTGGGTGTTTGAAATAAAAGGAAAAAGGGTTTTATTTTGCAAGTCAAAGTATTTACAGAAACGCCATTAATGAGATGGCCAATCTCATCTATTTGTAAATTCCATGGAGTTGGGCTTTAATATCAAAACACGTCCAACATAAATATTTGTTTTGAAACTCGAGGCCCAAAAGATTATTTTAATTATAAACCCGAAACTAAAAATATTATTTTATTATTATTTTCACCCGACCCCTAAACCCGGGTGTTACAACTCTCCCTCACTTAAGGAATTTTATCCCTGAAATTACCTGACGGAAACAAGTACGGAAACTGCTCAAGCATATCAGCTTTCCTCTCCCACGTGGCCTCTTCCACACCTCTATGTCTCCACAACACCTTGACCAACTCTATGGTCTTGCCACGCAACACTTTGCTATCAGAAGCAAGTATCTCAACTGGTTATTCATTATAAGACAAATCCGGATTTAGTTCTATTTCTTCAACATGCATAACATGAGAAGGATTTGATCTATATCTCCTAAGCATCGACACATGAAAGACATAATGGATCTTCTCTAACTCAAAATGCAATCTCAAACGGTAAGCTACAAGCCCAATCCGCTCAACAATCTCATACGGACCAATAAACCTCGGACTCAACTTGCCTTTCCGGCTAAATCTCATCACCTTCTTCCACGGAGATACTTTCAGAAACACTTTCTCACCCACTGAGAACTCAATCTCTTTTCTCTTCAAATCTGCATAAGACTTCTGACGGTCGGAAGCTGCTTTCAAACGGTCACAAATCAACTTCATTTTTTTGTAGTTCCCTTAAGCAAATCCGGCATAGGTAACAATCTATGACCCGTTTCAGCCCAACAAATCGGAGTCCTACATCGTCTACCATACAAAGCCTCATAGGGAGCCACTTGTATACTAGCCTAATAACTGTTGTTGTAAGCAAACTCAACTAAAGGCAAGTGCTTCTCCCAAGAACCCTGGAAGTCAATCACACAACAACGGAGCATATCCTCTAAAATCTGTATCACTCGCTCTGACTGTCCATCAGACTGCGGATGATAAGAAGTACTGAAATGCAAACGGCTACCTAGAGCACTATGCAAACAACCCAGAACCTCAAAGTAAATCTTGGGTCTCTGTCTGAAACGATAGACTTTGAAACTCCATGAAGTCTCACAATCTCACGGATGTACAAGTTCGCCAACTTGTCTAAAGAATCTGTAGTGTTCACTGCTAAGAAGTGAGCACACTTAGTGAATCTATCCACTATCTCCCAAACAGAATTCTTCTTCGAAGGAGACAACGGTAACCCTGACACAAAGTCCATGGTGATCCTCTCCCATTTCCATTTCGGAATCTTCAAAGGCTGTAACAAACCTGAAGGAACCTGATGTTCCGCCTTCACTCTCTGACAAACCATACAACGGCTCACATACTCGGCTACATCTTTCTTCAAACCAACCCAGAAATAATCATTCTTCAAGTCACGGTACATCTTGGTACTACCCGGATGCATAAAAAAAGGACTTGAATGTGCTTCACTCAGAATTAGACGTCTCAACTCAACATATTCTGGTACAACAACTCTATATCTGAAACACAACACATTCTCACCACTAAAGCTATACTCTATCGGTCTACCTTTGGCTATGTCCTGAACATGAGGAACTAAAGACACATCTTGCAACTGTTTGTCTCTAATCAACTGAATCAAAGAAGGCTTCACTTGCAACTTGGTGATCAAACCACCATCATCAGATACACTCAATCTAGCAAACATTGCTCTAAACTCAACTGCAACTTTTCTATTCAAAGCATCGGCTACTACATTTGCCTTACACGGATGGTACTCTATGGTCAGATCATAATCTTTCAACAGTTCGAGCCATCTTCTCTGTCTCAAGTTCAACTCTCTCTGTGTCATCAAATACTTCAAGCTCTTATGATCGGTGTAAACTATACACTTCTCACCATACAAGTAGCGACGCCAAATCTTCAACTCAAACACAACTGCAGCTAACTCTATATCGTGAGTAGGATAGTTCTTTTCATGAACCTTCAATTGCCTCGAAGCATAGGCAACAACTTTTCTTTCTTGCATCAAAACACAACCTAAACCTATGTAGGAAGCATCACTATAGATCACAAATTCTTTACCTAAAACTAGTTGCACTAACAATGGAGCATTTGTCAAAGCTTCTTTCAATTTCTCAAAGGCCTTCTATCTTGCATCTGACCACTCAAACTTAACTCCTTTTTTGCAACAATTTAGTCAAAGGAGCAGCTACTCTAGAGAAACCATCAACAAATCTCCTATAGTAACCGGCTAATCCTAGGAAACTTCTAATCTCAGTCACAGACTTAGGTTGCTTCCACTCAACAATAGCCTCAATCTTCGACGAATCGACACAAATACCTTCGACCGAAACAACATGGCCAAGGAATAAAACATCTCAAATCCAGAACTCACATTTGCTAAGCTTCGCATACAACTGATTGCTCAACAATCTCTGCAAAACAATCTCAAGTGCTCATCATGCTCTTCTTCTATCTTCGAGTACACAAGAATATCATCTATGAAAACAACTACAAAGCGGTCTAGATAGTCTGTAAAAATTTTGTTCATCATATCCATGAATGTTGCAGGTGCATTCGTGAGCCCAAATGAAATCACAAGGAACTCATAGTGACCATATCTAGTCCTAAAAGTTGTCTTCGGAACATCACACTCTTTTACTTTCAACTGATAGTACCCTGATCTCAAGTCTATCTCCGAGAACATTGAAGCACCTCTCAACTGATCAAACAAATCATCTATATGAGGCAATGGATACTTGTTCTTCACAGTCAACCGATTCAACTGTCTGTAGTCAATACACATACGCATACTACCATCTTTCTTCTTTACAAACAACACAAGAGCACCCCAAGGAGAACTACTAGGCCTAATGAAACCACGATCTAATAACTCTTGCAGCTGACTTTTCAATTCTTTCGGAGCCATACGATACGAAGCTATAGAAACTGGAGTAGACCCTGAAACAGTCTCAATCACAAACTCAACATCCCTATCAGGAGGCAAACCTAGTAACTCCTCTGGAAACACATCCGGAAAATCACAAACTGTTCTAAGATCTTTCGGTCTAGCCTCACTCATATTCGGATTCATAACATAAGCTAAGTAAGCCCCACAATCGGAATCCATCAACCTATAAGCCTCTAAAGCTGACACAACATTAGACAAGAACTTAATGTTCTCGCCTACTACTACTACCTCGTAGTCATCAGAAAGTTTCAAGGAAATCCTCTTCGTCTCAAAATCCACACTAGCTCTGTGCTCAACTAACCAATCCATACCCAGAATAATATCAAAACCATAAAAAGGAAGCTCCATCATATCAATAGAAAACACATGACCCTGAATCTTCAGCGGACACCTCATATACATTCGTCTAACCACAACTGTCTCACCAAAAGAACTAGTCACATGCATACCTACATATAAGATCTCAACAGGTATATCTAACTTCCGTGCATGCTCACTCAAAATGTAGGAATGTGTAGAACCTGAATCAACCAAAGAAAGCAAAGACATATACTGTAACTCAAAATTACCTGCTATCACATCAGTGTCGTTCCCGGCCTCTCTCTGAGCATAGACTCTCGCTGGTCCTCCTGCCTCTGGCTGTACTGCCACAACATGAGCAAGGTTCCTCTGAGCATCTACCCTAGGTGCATCAGCTCTAGGCTGGAAGTAGCCACGACCGCGCCTACGGCCTCTTTGGTAATCATTGGCCCTCATAGGAGCCTGAGCTATGTTCGGTGCTTGTGCCGCCTGATGTGGACACTCTATCCTAAAGTGGTCCCTCGAACCACAGTTCCAACAAGCATGGAAGTTACCCCAACACTCACCAGAATGCTGTCTCCCACAACGTGTACACTCGGGCAAACACCCCCTCCTCTATGGCCCTGGTGGCCTCAACCATGGTGGCCACCACCACGCCTATGGTCAAACTATTGTCCGCAACCTCTATGCCTCTTGGCATCCCCACGGTCAAAGTTGTTATGTCTCTTACAAGAACTAGATCCCCCAGAACGCTTGGTCAGCCCCAAGCTATGCTCAATGTCCTTAGCACTAGCAACTAAGACATCAAAATCAAAATAATTTGAAGCTAAGGTGTACCTCTTAACTTCCTCATGAATCCCATATCTGAATCGGTTACAATGGTCCCTCTCAGTAGGAACTAACTCTGGAGCATACTGACTCAAACGGATAAAGCGGATCTCGTAGTCAGTCACAGTAGCATCTCCCTAAACTAGAGCCATAAACTCTCGCTTCTTCTCATCAAGATACCTCGGCCCCAAGCACCTTTTCCGAAAAGCAGACTCAAAGAAATCTCATCCAATCTCAGCCTCTGGAACCTCGGTAGTAATGGTGACCCACCAGGTGTAGGCATCACCCTGAAGCAAGGAAATCACACAGCCCAATCTGCGAGCACCCACACAACCCATCTGAGCTAAGATGCGAACTGTCTTCTCTAACCACAACTCAGACCTCTCCGGTGTAGATCCTCTAAACTCTTTAGCCCCTAGGCTACGGAGCCTCTCCAACGGTAAACTAGCATCATCGCCCCTAGGCTGAGCTGCAGCCTGAGCTCTGGCAAATGCGGCCTGAAATGCTCCCCCTATAGCTTGTACAAGCGGAGCCATATCTATTTCGGCCGGAACTTGGCCGCCTTGGCCGCCTTGGCCGCCTTGGCCACCCTGAGGTCCCTCTTCTTCAGCTCAATCCTTGCCTCTAACTCCAGGCTGAGGAGGTGGCGGTGGTGGTGGTGGAGGAGGAGCTCCAACTCCAGCAGCAGGCTCTACCACATGAGCCTCTACTCCAGCCACCAACTCATTAACAGGAGTCGCAACATGTGGTTCATGACGAACCACTCTCGGCCTACCTCTCGGCCTCGACATCGTGCTCACAAACAACAACTACAACAACAACAAAGCACAAAAAGAAAGGGTTAGCAAGGCAAGGGCTCCAAGTGGCTCAAGTATGTTCCCTCACTTTAAAAATCCTTTTTCCGAGGTAATAGTAGCAATAGGACTCTAAACATCATGCTTCAAATAAAACAACAAGCATACTTGATACACAAGCAAACATGCTTACAAGGCAAGCAAACACCATGCATTTCAACATAAAGAACTCAACTTACCTCACTTACCTGCCCAAGGTCTCGGAAACCTTAGGCTCTGATACCAACAAGTGTAACCCCCTCGTCCCGGTCCGGACGCTTGACCGATCCGAGTGGGCTACACGGGGATAATCGAGATGAAACCCGTTAAGGCTCCACTTCGGTTACCGACCCTAGGAAAACTTTTTCATTTATTATCTTATCTAGAATGCATTAATTAAACCTAAGCGGAAGCCCAACAACAAATAGGGCCTAAGCCCAACCCTTGAAACCCTTTAGAGAGGTCAATAAGCCCAAATACAGGCCTGTGTTTCGAAACAGTCAGAGCCCGTTTCGAAACACGAGCCCAGTTTTAAAAGCCAGACACCCCGTTTCGAAATGCATCCACCCCATTTCGTAACAAGGTCTTATTTTGCCTAGTCGTTTCGATACCCATTTTGAAACAGGCAATTCCTGTAGCCAAAGTGTTTCGAAACTAATTTCAAAACAGGGGCTCACAGTAGCCAAAATGTATCAAAACGAGTTCCGATACGGGGGCCCTGGAACCACACCCGTTTCAAAATAGGGCAACCCGTTTCGAAACACCTGCTATTTGCGAATTCCAAAAATTAGCTTTAAACACCTTTAAATGATCCCAAACGTCCTAAAGGACTCCAAGAAGCAAACATAACATACGAACACACTCTAGAGGCATGCACCCTATCGCAAACATACTCAAGATTCATAAAGATATAAGATAGGCATCCATTCAAAAGACCATTCGAGGCAACATGCCTACACAAGGGCATACACTTAGGCATTTAAGGTGACAAGATAGACATGGTTTACAAGCAACATGGCATCCAAAGCCAAACCAACAAAACATATAAAAGGAGTCTAAACATGCTCCTAAACAAACCAACTTCAACATACTTCAAAAGCATCACACCACAATTACATGTCCCATTGCTTGACCATTACATCATAACTAAAATACCCATACTTGATAGCTAAGCTAGCACCACGAAGCACACTTGGAGGCCCCTTCTTGCACAAGCAACCCACGAACTAAGGATCTGCATTGTCGAACAAAAGAGAGTGTAAGCATAAAGCTTGGTGAGGGTAAGCTCTTTGAAAACAAACCTCGACAATGCAGGGTCCAAGCACGAGCACAACAAGGTAAATGCATGTCCTTACCTTCGATCCACAAGAGCCAAAATGCCAATGATGCATGAACATAAATTCACAATATGTCATGCTTAACAAGCTCAATCCTCATCATATGTAACACATATATTAATCCATATAAGAATCACATTCCATATCATATTGATACACGTATCAACTCATATTAGCACCTAGCTATGACTCGAATACGCGGATAAACACGTTGGAACTCACATCCAACACAACCATTACCTTACGGTGGGATTCCACTCATCCTCACGCCCTGTCGATGGGATTACACTCATCATCGGCTAATATATATATATATAAGACGGTTTTCTGGGTGAACCCGTACTCTATCTTGATGACTACCATCATCAACACCACGCGCGCATTTTACTCACGTGTGCACACTAACATCCTAATGATCGATCATTTGTACCCAAGCATACTAGTGCCAACATTTAACTCAATCCACAATATCAATTCGCAGCCATTTCCGTGCTTAGCACGTACTCACCATGATTAACATCATGCCCATACCTCATGCATATAACAATGCATCACAACCATGCCTCAACATACATGTATAACGCATTTATACATAACCATAAAAAACACAAGTCATCATGAGGCATAAACAACAATTAAAGAGTTCAATCAATGTCTCTAACTAAAGCTTGGGATTAGGCTACCACTCCAATCCCAACTCTAGGTGGGTCTACCAAGCCCAACCTAGTCCACATGCTTGAACCAAATACTCAAAACCATTTTAAAAACATTAAACCACTCACCTTGACTTCCAAGCTCAACAACCAAACAACCAAAACCTTCAAGCTTCCGGATTCACTCCCGATGCTTCTCCAACACAAAACCTTGCCTCTAATCATCCCAACACAATCAAAATAATCTGAAATCAGTTCATACATCAATGTAGCAAACCCGAAACACTATTCAAGCAATAAACACATGAATTCAAGCCATGGACAACCCCCAAAAACAACAAACTCGAGCAGCCACCAAACCCCAACCAAAACTCAAGATTTCAACACATTTAACACTTCCAAATGATTCCAAAACAACCCTTAACTAACATACTAACATTAGCCTTCCATTTCCAACATAAAACAACCCCAAAATCCATTCCAAAACCCTTCAAAAACCCCAACAAAACCCAAATCTGGGAATGTTTATAAAACCAATTAAAAATCACATATGTTGGACCATTTGGGTTTCTAATAACATAAATACTAATAAGGAATCAAAAACTTCAACATAGGACAACAAAGTTTGGATTTTTAACTTAAAAGTTCAAAAACTCAAATTCTAAGAACATGGACTAAAATGAAAACTAATGGTACTTTCAAAGAGAGAAAGATGAGGATGTGTTTACCTTTCAAAACCGAGCCAAAATGAAGGAGAAAGAAGATGGAATAGTAACTCAATGGTGGGAGGGGTTTCTCACGTTGGAAAACATGGAGGTAGAAGATGATGGCAATTTTGGGTGTTTGAAATAAAAGGAAAAAGGGTTTTATTTTGCAAGTCAAAGTATTTACAGAAACGCCATTAATGAGATGGCCAATCTCATCTATTTGTAAATTCCATGGAGTTGGGCTTTAATATCAAAACATGTCCAACATAAATATTTGTTTTGAAACCCGAGGCCCAAAAGATTATTTTAATTATAAACCCGAAACTAAAAATATCATTTTATTATTATTTTCACCTGACCCTTAAACCCGGGTGTTACAAGTCTAATCTCAAGGATTGAAAGTCTTCAACAAGCTGGCCCTGAAACTCAGGATATTATTTCCAAACTTGATACAAAGGCTGAGGAAGGATTCTGTATTAACACAAATGGCCTCCTCTACTTTAAAGAGATAATCTGTGTACCAAATGATGAGAATTTAAAAAGAGATCTTCTGGGTATGAAAGCAGCTATCAATGAGTTTGTATCTAAATGTCTCAATTGTTAAAGAGTCAAAGCTGAACATCGAGTTCCCACCGGATTACTCCAACCACTCGAACTACCACAATGGAAATGGGAACTAATTACCATGGATTTCATGACTGGTCTTCCCTGTTCTCTCCGAAAATGTGATGCTATTTGGGTGATTATTGATCGGTTCACCAAACCAACACATTTTATCCATATTCTCATCAATTACAATTTGGAGACTTTAGCCAATCTGTATATTCAAGAAATAATCCGGCTACATGGAATTCCTATCTCCATTGTCTCTGATCATGATCCAAGATTTACTTCCCATTTTGGAGAACTCTACAACGAGCTATGGGGACCAAACTGAATCTAAGCACTGTTTTCCATCTGCAAAGTGATGGTCAATCTGAACGAGTAATTCAGATCCTCGAGGATATGCTTAGAGCTTGTATTATTGATTTTGGGAAGAATTGGGAAAAATCTCTATGTTTAGTAGAATTTGCCTACAACAACAGCTATCATTCCTCTATTCAGATGGCTCCTTTTGAAGCATTGTATAGCAGAAAATGCAGAAATCCTCTTTACTGGTATGAACTTGGTGAGAATAAAGTATTGGGACCTTAATTACTCAGGGAAACAGAAGAGGAAGTCCAAATTATCCATTCTCGATTAAAACAGTCTTTCGATAGACAAAAAGTCTATATTGATCTGAAGCGAATAGATATCCAATATAATGTGGGAGACAAAGCCTTTCTTAAAGTCTCTCAATGGAAGAAAGTGTTTCGGTTTGGAAAAAGAGGGAAGCTTAGTCCTCGTTTTATTAGACCTTTTGAAATTACTAAAAGAATTGGCCCAGTAGCTTATCGACTTGCACTCCCCAGCGAGTTCGATAAAATTCATAATGTTTTTCATGTCTCAATGCTCAGAAAATATAGATATTATCCATCTCATATCCTAGAACCGAAAGAAGTAGAATTAAATCCTGACTTATCTTATGAAGAAGAACCAGTTCAAATTCTTGACAAAGAAATTAAAAGACTCAGAAACAAGAATGTTTCACTGGTCAAAGTGTTGTGGAGGAATCACAAGATGGAAGAGGCAACATGGGAACCAAAGGAAACAATGCGAAAACAATACCCCTACTTGTTCAATTCAGGTAAGAATTTGAGGACAAATTCTTTCTTTAAGGGGGAGAGAAATGTAACATCCTAAAAGTTAGCCTAGAAGTTTATGAGCTAATTGAACAATTAGTAATTTAATTAGATTAGGAACTTAAGAAATTGAATTAGATTAAGTACATTAAGGATTCAATTGTAAATTTAAAGTAGCCTAATAACTTGAGAAGTGACCAAATCGGATGAACAAAGAAATAATAAGGATTGCATGCAACAATTAAAAGACTACCTAAATTACCCTCATTAATGAAATGATTAATAGATAAATCAAGGGTAAATTAGAGACTTGAGGTGGCAATTAGGTGGTCATCTTTTCACCATTAAACATGTCCCTTAGTCGGCTCCCTTAGTGGGAAAGAAAGCCACAAGTCTAAACCAAAACTAAGAAACATTGGAGAAGTAAGGAAGCTCATTTCGGCCATTGTTGAGAGAAAAGGAAGAAGGGAGCCTTGCATGTCCATTATCTTGGCTTAGGATCATCAATTAAAAATTAAAAGTAAGTTAAGTTCCTCATTCTCTATTCGGTTATGTAAAGATTTTTGAGAATGGGTGTGTTTTGTAAATTCGGCAATTCATAGAAATTGATTAACAAAATATAGTAATGTTGCTGGAAAAATTTAGAGACAAGTTTAACAAGTTAAAATGGAAAGAAAATTGGAAATGTGAGTCTCATAACAAGAATTCTAGAGCTAAAAGATACTCTAGGATGGAAGAATTTAAATATGTCCAGCAATGCCTCAACTTAGATGACCAACTTTGAAAATTTGTAGAAAATAAAATACTAGGAATTAGGACCTGAAACTTTAACACAACTTACCTTAGTATGTCTACTTTAATAGGAAACCAACGAAATCTAAATTCGAGTCTTGTAGAAAAATGTGGAGTGAAATTGGATAGGGTACTCGAATCTGTACAGTGATATTTTAGTATGGGCAGTGAACTTTGGAAATTCATATATAATTGTACAATTAGAAATTTCGTCTAAAATTTTGATAAGTGGTAATTGAGTATGTTAATTTAGCCTGGAAACAAACGGAATTTAATTCCGAATGGTATAGTGAAATTTGGAGCTCAATTCGTATAGATGGTTGAAACTGTCCAATTCAGGAAAATCAAACTTTGAATAAAAAATTAAATTGAATCGGTGAGAATTGATAAGGAGATTGTTAACATGAATGATAAATTTATTAGTGCTAATTTGGAATAGGTAATTGGAAAATTTAGTTGTGGATTAAGAAATATAAGAAGATTGGTAAACTAGCTCGAAACTATCCGGAATTTGAATTAGTTCAAGGACTAAAATTAAATTGTAAAACTAAGTGGTAAATTGAGTTAATTGTTTCTGAATTTTTGTCTTGTACGATTGTGAATGATTTAATAGAGCCTAGAGGAGAAGGAATCGAAGAGGATCCGATAGTTGGATCGGCAAAGGAGCGTGGGAAAAATTCCCGAATTCAGAACTAGCACGGCGACTGTGAGTGAAACGCAATTAGAGTTGAGATTAGAGTCTCAACTACCTTAATTATAATTTATGTTATATAGTTTGCATACAACATGACTTAAAATTAAAATTGGATTATTTAATAAGGGAAGGAAGTTAATGGAATTGAATTTGGATTGCTTGTGATGGCTTGAATGAATTTCTTGATTTATTGAATTGGTGATGAATATATGTTATATAAGTGGATTGTTTATGTGCCTAAGTTGATCTATTCATTGAAATATGACCTATTGTTGAGCTGTGGTTTATGAGTATATGTATATGTATATGTATATGAATTGAGGATTGCTTAAATTGTTTGAGAGGTTCAAGTCATCAAACCAATTGGATTGAGTTAGTTAAGTCAATTCTGATTTTCTTGCTGGATTACATCAATCGAGTGATGATTAAATTGGCATGTATGATGAAATTGTTATGAAATTTCTTAGATATGTTTGAGTTGAGATATGCAAATGAAAATTAATGGATAAAAGTTTGGTATGAGAATCGAACTAGGTACTCAAAATATGGTATATGTATGACATGTTTTGTAATGGAAACTACATGTGTTATAATGGAATCGAAATTTATATGTGAATTAAATGAAATGATTGATTGATAAATTCTAGAATCTGATTGTTAAATTATATGAACTTAATTCAATACCTAATTGATAAAGCTCTTGGTATATATAGTCAGTCCATGTAGTACGTCATGCCTAGAGTCTAGAGCTCGTTAAAAATCGGTATGTGAGTGTACCAGATTGCTATGGTACGTAAGTGTACCTATTCGCTTAGTGTAAATTGGCACTAAGATGACATGTAATACGATAATATGAAGTGGTACTTGGGCACCTATTATATGGTGAATTGATTCACATCTCTGTAACACGTGACTCGAATACCTAGCTAACTATATGAACCAAGGCATCATAATTAAGTTAATAATTAAATAAACTTGTAAACAGTGATGTTTGATCTCTTTGATTTCGATGAGTTGATAGTAGGAATTATGGTGAAGTATGCAATAGATGAATTGAATTCTGTTTATTTATATTGCTACAGTTTGCTGCTGGTTGTATTTAAGTTGTAGTATTTATGATTGTGAAATAGATTGAAAGTATGATACATGTTGCAATTGCTTCGTTGTTGACTTGTGAATCTAATTGTTGATTATTGACCCATTCAAATGATATGGTGTGATCATACTTAAATTAATTATTGAATTCTTGTGTGATGATTAAAGAAAGAAATTCTAAAATGGTTAGACTAAGGTTTCCTCACCAAGTGCTATAAGTACTTATCACTCGTATATTTCTTTCTTCCCAAATCCACAGGAAGCTGAGTTATCGATTCACCCTCTGACCTTGTTAGTTGTCGAAGATAGAAGTATGTCTTTCATTATCTTTGATGTGCTTATGATGGGTGGCCTAATTGTCAGCATGCTAGTTCTATTCGCTCTTATGGTTATGTTTATGAACTACTACCTTAAGAATGTTTGAAACTCTTAATTAAGTTTCCCCTCATTTTGTTATGTATGTATGGGGTAAATATGGGGTATAACATAGCCCTTGGTATATGTTTTGGGATGATTTCTTTTTTATCACTTTTTGTATTGGCAACCATTAGGTTATAGCCGATGTTAGCTACCCTGAAATATCTTTTGTATAAGAGAAACAAACGTTATGGATGTCGATGCATATATAAGTTAAAGATATAATGTTAATCCTTAAAGAATGAAAGTCTCTAATTAAAGCATGTTTTAAATTGACATTCCTTATTAAATTGAATCTTATTCGAATATGATAAAATAAGGATTAGAATATATGTATATTAAATGTTGGATAAATAAGATCAAGAAATTTAATGTTAGATCATATGTAAATTAAATGAATCGAAATTTAAGTTAGGTCCACCTTGTTAGCATTCGAATAGAAAAAAAATATTATACGTTTTCCGCTGCCTATTTGTAACGAGCTAATACGAATCTGTATTACGCTCCTTACTCCTAACCGGGGTGAGGGGTGTTATAAAATCGAACTCTACAAGAAACTCTTGCCAACGGGCCTACTTGAGAGACAATTTTTTCTAGGTTAGAAAATAACTATTGGCAACATTATCCGTAAATACCACAAACCTGGACCCAAGGATATCGTGCCGCCATGTGCACAAATAGTGCACCACTACGGTCATCGTCTTCGCATGGATCGTGTATCTCTGCTCGGTCTTATTGAGCTTTCAGCTCTCATATGCAGCCGAATGTCCCTCTTGCATAAGGACCCCTTCAATGGCCACATCGGACACATCGATATAAATCTCAAAGGGCTTGGTGTGATTCTGAAACGCCAACTCGGGCTCACTCGTCATGGCCTGCTTCAAGGCCTCAAAAGCACTCTGACAGTTGAGACTCCAATATCACGCCTTGTCCTTCTTCAACAACTCGGTCAAGAGGGTGGCGAGCTTTAAGTAACCTTTGACGAATCTTCGGTAGTAATTGGCTAGCCGCAAGAAGGATCTCAACTTCGTCAACTTGGTTGAAGGCTCCCAATCGACAATGGCTTGAACCTTGGCCCCATCCATCTAGATATTGCCACCTCCAACAATGTGGCCTAAGAATGGAACCTCCTCTGGGCAAATGAGCACTTCTCCTCTTTGGCATAGAGCTCATTCTACCTAAAAACCTTGAACACATGTCTCAAGTGTTCCACATGCTCCCCAAGGGTCTTGCTATAGATGAAAATGTCGTCAAGATAAACTACAACGAACTGATCAAGGAAGGGTTGTAGTACCTTGTTCATTAGGGTGCAAAAGGTAGCGGGAGCATTTGTGAGGTATAAGGGCATCACCAAAAATTCAAACAAATCGTAGCGTGTCACACAAGCTGTCTTCGGTTCATCACCTTCAACAATTCTAACTTGGTAGTATTCGAACCGCAAATCCAACTTGGTGAACCACCTTGCACCACCAAGTTGATCGAACAAGTCGGCTATAAGGGGGATTGGGTACTTGTTCTTTACTGTGAGCTTATTCAATGTCCGGTAGTCGATGCACATCCGAAGTGAGCCATCGTGTTTCTTTTGGAATAGCGCTGGTACACCATAGGGTGCCTTGGACGGTCGGACATACCCTGCATCGAGAAGCTCCTTCAATTGTCTGCGTAGCTCCTCTATCTCGGGCGGAGCCATTCGGTAGGGGGATCAGGCTGACGGCTCTACGTTGGGCATAAGGTTAATCTTGTGGTCCACCTCCCGCTAAGGTGGGAGATGCTTGGGCAACTCGGTGGGCATCACATCTCTAAAATCGGCCAAGACTTGCCTCACTTCAGGTGGGATTTGTTCGGACATGTTGGGCTCATCTTGCACCAATACAACCAAGTAGGTGGGTTTCTCCTTGCATACCCCCTTGCCAAACTGGATGTCTGAAAGCATCTTGGCCCCAACTCTGGCCCTTCGGTTCACTGGAACGATACATTGTTTCCCCGGGTCAAGTATGCACAAACAATCACAAAACGGAACAGAGAATACTTTAATTCGGTCAAGGAAGGAAATTCCAATCACAAAGTCAAAATCATCTAAAGGGATTACCTTGATATTTTCCTTTCTGGACCAACCACCAATGTCAAGCTTAACTCCCTTGGCTACCCCGACAATTAGAGCCTCTTCGGAATTCACAGTCTTAATGAACCCATTTGTCTTCTCAACACGAAGATCAAGTTTCTTGGCAACCTGCTCGGACACGAACAATTCTAAGGCACAGATGTCCACAAGTGCACTCATCTTCTGACCTGCCAAAGTGATGTCCACGAACATCAGGACCTTCTTCTTGGAACCCTTCTTAATCTTCATTGAACTGATAATGGAATTAAGCTTGAGGGTTTCATTCTCTTCGCCACTCTTCTCTTGAATGGCTGGTGCCTTCTCAATTTGAGAACATTACTTCACCAAGTGCTTACCTCCACAATTGTAGCACTTGAAATCGTTGTTCTTCTCAGAAGGTTTATAAAATTTAAAGCCTCCGTTGGATGGCTTCTCGAATTTCTTGGACCCGTTCTTGGCTGCCTTATCTTTGTCCCTCTTGTCGCTACCTTTGTACTTTGGCTTATCTTTGGTAGACTCTAACCTTTTGTGTTCAAACTCGGCAAGGGTTGCGATAGCATTCATCGCCTTGGTGAGATATAGGACCTCTATCCGGTTCAGCTCTATCTTTGCCCAATGTTGCAGTCCACTCTTGAAGGCAAAAAGAGCGTCGGTCTCACCCATGCCTTGGATTTGGAGCCTAAGTTAGAAAGTGCTTGACATACTCCCAGATGGAGCCATCATGCTTCAACTGATGTAGCCTCTCCCGAGCCTCCTCTTGAGCATTCTTTGGATAGAAATTCTCCTTGAACTCGAACTGGAACTTTTTCCATGTCTTGGTGGGAATGGTCTAATCCTTCACTTGGGAACATCTGTGTCGCCACCACAAGAGAGTGGCATCAGTCAAATAAACAGAAGCTGTGTTTACCTTAGTGGTCTCATCATTGATGCCCATGAGTCGAAAGTACTACT
The DNA here is from genome assembly GCA_958450335.1 of Hibiscus tridactylites. Taxonomy (NCBI): domain Eukaryota; kingdom Viridiplantae; phylum Streptophyta; class Magnoliopsida; order Malvales; family Malvaceae; genus Hibiscus; species Hibiscus tridactylites. The sequence goes on from OY288290.1 coordinate 5,667,603, forward strand.
CCAACCTCCAAATGAAGTTGTCCACTTCTTGGGCTACCCTTTCCCCTTTGAACTCCTTCAGCTTTGGCACATCGATCTTGGGCTTATGCGCAATCACTTCGTCCACCATGTTGCTCACCACGGCATTCTTGTAGAGGAGTAGCTCGATATTGAGCTTCTTGAAGGGTGCCAGCTTTCTTGTTCAGGGTTTCATACGAGTCATCGATGATTCCTTGAACCTTCTCCTTCACCTCCTCCTTGAGGGAATCAAGCTTCTCGATGCGTGGCTCCGCCTTCTCAAGGGCTTCCTGGACTTCGCCCATGTCCTCCTCCAGTTTCGCAATCCTTTTCTCCATGGACGAGATGATGTCTCTCGAACTCTCACGCTTCTTCCCGACAGCTACAACACGAGTCTCTTGGTCAGTTGCTGGAACCTCACTGGTGCTTTATGGTGCCACTTCTTTAGACGAACTCGCTCTGATACCACTTGGCACGCTCATAGAACCTCGCAATCACGAACGTGCGGCCTTAGACGCTCTCAACGATGTTGCGCCTAAGTAAGCCTGAAACGATCAAAGCCTAACAAGCTAAGATCCTTGCGGAAACCAAGAACAACTAAAAGGAAAAGCAAACAAACCAAGGCAAGGAGAATTGAGTGAATGCCCAATTGTATTCCTCAAAATTGAAGTGAGAAAATAAGGTGGGGCTAAGCCTCTATTTATAGTTAGAGCCCCCTATATCCAACGACTATAATGAGAGTACATCAACGATCAAGATAAAAAAATGGACTATACAATCCCTTAATCTAAGGAGATATTGTCAAACAATCCAAAGATAAGGAGATTACAATGGATATGGAAAGAATCAAAGAGAATATGATAAATGAGAGATGCTACTTGCCATATCCAAAGTGCATGGCTCTTCAACCCCAAGTGATGGGCCAACTCGATTGGGTGATGACAAGCCCAAAATGCTGTGGAGAGCTTGCTCAACAGCTTGGTGTGTGCTGAGCTTGGATGGATGGGCACAGTCCGTGACAATAACCTTGAGCAACAAGTCTAGCCTTGTTCCTCACTATGTTACCACTCTCATCTAGTTTGTTTCTAAAGACCCATTTAGTTCCTATAGTAGACTTATTACTAGGCCTATCAACTAATGTCTAAACTTTACTCCTCTCAATTTGATTAAGTTCTTCTTGCATAGCCAATATCCAAAAATTATCTTTTAATGCTTCTTTGATATTTTTAGGCTCAATGCATGAAATGAATACAACATTATTAAGCAATATAAGAGAGGATCTAGTGGTTACTCCTTTGGATAGATCACTTAAAATTTCACCATCTTTGACATAGTTGAGTTCCCTTGGGTAGCTCACTTCCTTTTCACCAAGATTCATGTCCTTCAAGGGTTCTATGGGAGGATCTTGTGCTTCTTCTTCATTGTTTGGAACCTCACCCACCTTTGATGATTGTCCACCATCATTGGCTTCAATGATCCCTACATCATCACCATCATCACAAGAATCTTTCCTCGAAATGAGGTTATCATCGAAATCCACATGAATAGACTCTTCTGCAACTAATGTTCTTTTGTTAAACACTCGATAGGCTTTAGAGTTTAGAAAATATCCTAAGAAAATAACTTCATTCCTTTTTGCATCAAATTTACCTAAATGATCTTTTCCATTGTTTAAAACAAAACACTTGCATCCAAAAAAGATGAAAATAGCTAATGTTAGGCTTCTTTGATTTTAAAATTTCATAATGAGTGTTATTTAAAATTGGCCTAATCATTACACGATTTATAATATAGCAAGCGGTGTTTGTGGCTTCCGCCCGAAAATGCTTAGGTAAATTGTTTTCACAAAGTATGGTTCTAGTCATTTATCCTAAAGTACGATTTTCCTTTCAACTACCAATTTTGTTGAGGAGTACGAGATGCATAAAAATTGTGGCTAATATCATTAATGTTACAAAAATCCTCAAAACCTAGATTTTGAAATCACGTTCCATGGTCACTTCTAATATGAGTAATGTTTTGATCAAGGTCATATTGAGTAATTTTTGAAAATGTGATGAATTTTTCTAAAGTCTTATCTTTTGTGCTTTAAAAGATAACCCAAGTGTATCTAGAGAAATCATCAACTAAAACATAAGCATATAATTTTCCACCCAAGCTAGTTGTCCCAATAGTCCCAAAAAGATCCATATGAATCAATTGTAAAGCTCTACTAGTTGAAACATCATTAATGGATTTAAAAGAAGTTGATTTTTTTACCCTTAGCACAAGCATCACAAATTTTATCTAAAGAGAATTTTAGCTTAGGTAAACCTCTAACTAGATTTTAGGAAACCAATGTTGATACAATAGGTTTGAGAGTAAAGTTCAGTAATAATTTACGTAATTTACCCTCAACATAAATGTAAGGTACAATATTTGGTCAAAGAGAATACAAGATTTAAATTTAACATGTAAATAATTTTTTTAGTTTAAACATCAGTTTTTAAATCATTGGCTGATTAATCAGGATCATATAGTGCAGAGGTCTACTATGGGGTCGACCCTACCAACCCAATTGCTCCATTCACAATGTCAAGATTCTAACTCTTGACCTTACTTTTTATATAAAGTTAAAAATATTTACATGAAAATTCATAGAAATGTTTTTAAATATTTAATATAGTGAACTTATATTTTCAGAAAAATATAGAAAATTATTTATATTTCACATATTGCTAATATAATTACTCTATTAAACTTATATTTTTAAATATTTTTTATAGACATTATATTTATTTATATAAGAGATACAATGTAGAAAAATTCTAGAACAAGTGACACACGCCACTAAACACCACTAAGGCAATGCACCGTTGAACAACATTATTTTTTAATGACTTTTAAATAATTATTAAAAATCTCAAAGGCTCAACATGAAATTAATCAAATTTCAAAATAAAATTAGAATAAATTATTTTATGAACCATTCTCACCACCTCATCCATAGTCCTACCCAATTAAATAAAACCACATCATCTTTATTTTCCACATAATATTTTCTTATAAATTAAAATTTACAAATCATCTTCTTCTTCCTCACACCTCATATATTTTAAATAACTATATGAATCATGGATGAATTATGAGAAAGAAGAAGATGGTTTGTAAATTTTAATTTATAAAAAATATTATGTAGAAAATAAGGATGATATGGTTTTATTTAATTGGGTGGGACCATTGATGAAATGGTGAGAATGATCTATGAGATAATTTATTCTAATTTTATTTTAAAATATGATTAATTTCATGTCGAATCTTTAAAATTTTTAATAATTATTTAAAAATTATTAAATAGATAATAGTATTCAACTATGTATTATGTTAGTAGTGTTCAGCGGCGTGCGTTGCTCGTTTTATTCTCATCTTATAATATAATATAAAGTTAACAATATCGTTTTATCACGTGCACAAATATCTTGTTTTCATTGTATAAGATTTATTTATTTTGACTTCTTAATAATCTAATATTAGATTTGAGTTCTAATTTAGTGGCTAATTTGATTTACATTTAAATATTAATTTGCATATCTGTATTAAAGTTAAGAAAAAAAATTCTTGTATTTTTGTTTCAGTGTTATTTTTTATTCTTGTTCCATATTGTTAATTTATTTCATAATAGAGACAAATCCTTTACTCATTTGTTCAACATTTTAGGGGTTTCTTTTACCAATTGAGTGTCGAGATATACTACTATATTTTTATCTTATTTTATTTTCAAGAAAATTTCACCAAGGATTTGTTGAGAAAATATTATAGACCTAAATTTACTCCATAAAAGTCATATATAAATATTAATGGTTTGATAAATAAAATTACTTTTAAAGATACTTTTTAATAATTATCTCAGAAAAAAGTCCGATTCTATCGTGATTAGACTGTCACTTCCTCTTAAATTATTATTTTCCCTAATTGTAAAAAAAATAATTTTAGGGACTCAAATATAAAAAAATCAATTTTAAGTATTTAATTTTAAAAAATATAAAGAGAATATTATTGTAAATATTCCTACAATTATAGAGGAAAATACCACTATTAATCCTAGAACAAGTCGGATATTTTTTACCTTAAACTCAAACCCGACCTCAACCTTAATAAAAACCTGACATGACCCGAAGTCAATTTCTTTTACAAAAATTTTACTCGATTGGGTTGGGTGAAATGCCCATCCCTACATGTATTGGTAGTGGAAAAAAATTCATGAACGAATCTAATTTAGAGGTTAGGAATTTAGTTTAGTGTTTAAAGTTTAGAGGTTTAGGTTTTAGTGTTTTGAATTTAAGATTTATAGTTAGAATTTAAAGTTTTAGATTATAAATATTAAGGCTCAAATAAACATACTTTGTGAAAAGGAATTCAAAATATGTGTATGAAATACTAACCCATGTGTTTACCCTTAAACACTATAATTAGAGGTGGCAATCGGGTTGTCCGGATCAGATTATTTTGAGTCGAGTTTATTTTTAGTTCGAGTTGTTTTCGGTTTAGGCTCGATTCAGGTTGGATCGGATCTGATTCAGATTTAGTTCGAGTCTATGTTATTTCGAATCGGGTCGAGTTAATATCAGATCGGTTAACTTTCTAGGTTGGGTCTATATCGGATCAGTTGACTTTTTTAGTCGAGTCTTTATCGGATCGGTTGACTTTTTAGGTCGGGTCAATATCAGATCAATTGCTTTTTGGTTTGGGTCAAAATCGAATCGATCGTCTTTCATTTTGAGTCAATATATGAAGATGATTTTTTAATAAGCAAAAATGATATTAAACTATTACTAGAGATAGTTATTAGTTAGTAACAGAATACAAAATGAGAATAAAACATACATATTTGAGAAAATTAAATTCAAGTTGTTTTCAGTTTGGGATTGTTTTCGGTTAATTTCGATTCGGGTTAATTTTCAGTTTAACTAAATTTGGGTCTGTTTTGGTTTAGATTTGGGTCAATTTGGACCATTATGTTCGAGTCTATATCAGGTCGGGTAAATCAGTTCGAGTCTCGGATTAAGTTTTTCGGATCTAACTATAATGCTTCCACAATATATAGAAATTTACCAAAAAGACCGTGGTCCCATGCTAAATTTGTCAATATGTGGTGAGTAGCATCTTATCTTTGTTGGTAATTTGAAGATCATCCCTCAAGTCCAGGCCCAGCCCAGCCCAGCAGCTTTAGGAGAAACTCGCACACGTATCTAAACTCACAAAGTTGTGTGAATAAAGGTTACCATGCTTGAAAGAAATCCGCACCGTTTCAAGTGGCCAAATTATCCCCATTTTGGTGTTTCTTTTGTTGATTAGATGTCAATGCCACACACTTTGTTCTCTGTTATATATTCAAAGTTAGAAGTACATTTGTTCAGTTAAATGAGCTGTTCATCTTTATTTTTTAATTTTTTTAAATCATGTGTTTTAAATCATTAGAAATAATTTTTTTCTTTGATTAAAGTTATCTTTGCTCATAATAAGTCCCGCAATACTTAATTAAAATTACTCAATAATAAATTACATATCAATGATTATAAAAAATCTTATTCTATCTCCATCCATATCCTATTAGTTGTACAGTTTCCGCCCGTCAATTGTAAATGGCTTAATTACAAAGTAGATGCTTAAACTTTACCTCTTTTTATAATAGGTGTTTAATTTTTTTTGAAATAAATACTTAAAATTTTATTCTATTGTTGTTTTAAGGTAACACCGTTAAAATAAGTTCTATCACCAAATTAAAATTTGACACGTGCATTTTATTTTAATTAATTTAATTTTTCAGAAAAATGAAAAAAAGAAAAAATATATTTTTTAAAAATTCCAAAACTTCGCAAAATTTTTAAAAAAAGTCTCAAATCCCTAAAACTCCAAACCCAAAAATCTCAAAATTGACACCGTGAAACACCACCATCACCGCCGCCAGAGGCCCCCGTGCATTTTCCCCAACCACTCATCGTCGGTAATCAACGGGAGGTATGTCAATCGGACGTCGAACAGTTGGAACCTTTCGCGTTCGTCGTTCGACGTCTGATTGGCACGCCTCTTACCGGTTACCGGCAACGGGTGATTAAAAAAATGGGCGGGACATCTAGCGACGACTGTGGTGCGGTTTGGCGAGACTATCGATAGTAACAACGACGATAATTTTGAGATTTTTAACTTTTGGCTTTTAGAGACTTAGGATTGTTGTAATTTCTGTAAATTTTGAGATTTTTTAAAAAAAGAAAATCAGTTTGTTTTTTTATAAATAAAAAATAAAAATTATGTGTCAAATTATAATTGGGTAATTTTCTTTTAATAGATTTACTTTAAAAGGAACTAATATAAAATGTTAGGCATTTGCTTCAACTAATTTTTTTTAAACACCTATTAAAAATGGTAAAATTTGGATACAAATCTTATAGTTAAGCCATTGCAAATTGCCCAATTGCCAGGTTCGCCTAACCTCTCCATTCATTCATATAATTTACATATAATAAAGGAAATCTGGAATCTTCGCAGTGCAACAGCAGCAACGCAAGTCCCAAGCAATCACATCAACTCCCAGCACATTTACTTATTTACCCCTATTTCCAAAAGTTTTAGCATACTACGACCGACTACCAATTCTTCTATTGGGATTTGACACTAAACTTTTAAGTAATATCATAGATTTAAATTTTAATATTGTAAATAAAAAAATTAAGTTAAAAATCACCTTATAATGGATCTCTGTAATATTCAATACTAAGGGCGAAACCTATGGAATAATGACTAGTTACCTTATAAAAATATTTAAAAAGTGAACATTTATATGGTAAAATTATTTTTTAACCCGTTAATATATATATAATTCATTATTGTCCCTTATATTTAAATTTTTTTTAAATGAATCATTCATATAAAGTTGAGTTTCGTCACTCTCCAATCTAACTTAATCAACCAATTAATTAGACATGATCTAAATTAATCAAATAATGTTAAGATGCATTAATTGACCGAGTGATTAAAGATGTTTATATTATCTCATCTTGTGTGAGTTCAAATTTCGACATTTACTTTTGAGAATATAATACATCTATATTGAATAAAAAAAATAGTATTACATGATATGGAGGAAGTGGGTAAACCCCAATCAAACCAAGGGCTGAGACAAACACCTACCTTACACGTTTTTGAAGGAAAGAGAATCTGAACCTCAGGTACGACAAGTGAAACAACTTGGAAGCCAAGCCAAGTGGCCAACCTTCCTTTCCACAAATCAAAGATTTCTTTCTACATATATAAATAGCCTTTGCTGTCTCACCAATCAAACAAACATCATGAACTCAATCTTTAGCTCCTTTGATGCTCTGTGTGCTGAGTTGTTGGGACAGACAATCCGGCCTTCCTTTGCTGGGATTGGCTTGTTCTGTGGTAAAGTGGTGGCGAATAAGGTGTCTGGAGACATGAACAAAAAGCAACAAGGAAACGTTGAGAAAAAGCAACAGAGGGCTCCCCGGTTCGCTCCAGAGCTTGACGGACTTCACTGCTTTGAGACCCTTGTTTCCTACTCTGAAGCCTTTTAGCAGAAGCTCCTGATATAATTCATACTGTATGCATGTGTAAAAGACTTGGATGTTTATTTGACTGATTCGAATTCTTTATTTTTTATATTCATGTTTTAAATTCTTTCAATCTCTTCATCTGAATTTGGCTTTATTACTCCTTTTCTCGTTGGATTCCGATAGTAACGAACCCATGTTTTGATGGATTAATTTAAGCCATCGTCGGAAACAAGGATTTTGAAGAAAAGATGATCATCTCCGAGTTTACTTGGCATGAAAAATAAGTTTGATGATTTCTTATCGCCTATTGGAAAACTAAACAAAAGCTGCGCATATAATCACAACCTTGAAGAAAATGCATATTAAATAACAAACAGTAGTTTAGGATGGTCACGCAACTTGCAGGCGGTATCATGCCAGGTTGTTGGATCAATTTGCAAATTCCTACGATTTTCACAACTCTCGTGACACGTTTTTCTATTTTCTTATAGCACATTTATTATCTACTTTTGTGATATTTTGATGTTCGTGTAGCGGTTTAGCAAAAAAAAGTTGAATGTGTCTTATAGTTCAATCCCAAAATTCATACCTGTTCAATAAGATTTGATTTAATCAATCCAGTTTTATTCAAAGATTATGGTTATTATGAGTTTGTTTCCTTTTCTTAAAAAATAATATTAAAAAATTTGTACAAATTTTGATTGTGCAGCTTGTTTATGTTGATTTTGGGCGACATCAAACTGGGAGGTGAAGATGATGGTCAAAGGAAAGTTTGGGGACGAAGATTGGTGGTTCACCCATCGTGGGATAGGCGAAGAGACACGTGGAATAGCGGTGGACTGTAGAATCGAACGGTTCACCCCTTGTTGGATTGGGACCGAGAGCCGTTAACAGTGTAGAATGGATAGTCGAAATTATCTAATGGGTTAGGTAAACTTGACAACGGTTATGCCAAGGTACAAGAGTTGATTGGGGAGAGTGGTGCGGTGGGTAAGAGCTCTGAAGGTTTTTGCTGTGAGGGCTTGCGGATCCCAGATGCTTGCGGACTCCGAGGGCTTCACAATCTCGAAGCTGAGCCTTCGAGGGAATGCCAGAGTGTAGTGTTGAGGTGGTGGCATCTTTTTTGGAGGTGGTGCATTTCAGAGGTGTTTGATAGATGTACAATACTAGTCCCCCTTAGTCGAAAGAGTCTTATAAAGTGGCACGAGCTAAGACTTTCTTGCAAGACTTCTCTTTTTTACTGGTTCAGGAGTGGAGGTGTTGCGTTCTTGGCAGTAAATTTTAACATTTTTTGTAAGAATATGTCAAATAGTACTTCTGAAGGCATTGAACGAAAGGACCATGGTGAATCATTCTGACTGGTTTAAGTTACAGTCAAGTAGAGAAACAATGTTCATCGAACGTAGGGCTCGACCCTAAGACAACGTCAAGGGGTGAGTAAATGTATGACTTGACTCTAAAAGATCATTGGAGGACTAGCCAAGCGAGTGGCTCGACCCTGAAAAGATTATCAGTGGAGCAAATAAATGACTCAACTCTGAGAAAATATCAGAGGAGTAAATGACTCGACCCTAAGACAACATCAGAGGAATGAATGTATGACTCGACTTTGAAAATTAATCAAAAAAGTAAATGACTCGACCCCTAAGGGGAGTAAGTGAATAGCTCGATTCTAAAAAAAAATATGATAATAAATAGAAAGACAAAATACGAGATAACCTCGTCAAAACGTTACATGCATTTTATCAAACCTTATGACACTACATCTCTAGCAATAGATGCAAAACTAAAGTGTCGATTCTGTAGTATCACAGCTGGTATTAAATTCTATCTCCATTATAATGTATTAAATTTCTTAAACAATGACAAAAATTCAAACTACTATAGTTGTGAATGAAATAAATTGAACTAAAATATTGTTTTTATAATAAATTTATCCAGTATCTAATTCTAATTAATCAACAATTATTGGTTAAAAAAAAAACTTATTCTATCTCCATCCATATCCTATTAGTAGCACTTAATAATAATTTCCATTTGCCAATTGCAAATTGCTAGGTTCGCGTAACTTTCCCATTCATGCATATAATTTACATATGGGTAAACTTCACTAGAGATCCTTTTGTTTAGTGTGTGTTCTATTTTAGTCACTCAATTTAAAATAAAAAGATTATTCTTGCCATTTATGTTTTTTACCGTTACAGTTTTGATCACCTAACCATTATCCCTCGTTAATACAAAGATGTGGTGCGTTAATAAAAAAAATAATTTTCAACCTGTCCCTCAAACTTTTAAAACTTTATATTTTTTCCATCTTCACAAAAAAATGCCCCACCTTTCTCTAAAAATTTTCTAACCCTAACCCTAACCCTTCCTCTATAAGTAAAATGTCAGTCGACTTACCCATTTATTTTGAAAATTTTGGCAAAGAATAAATATTTTGAGAATTTTTAAATGATGTTTCCTGAATTTGAAAATTTTGGATTCTTGAGAAGTTATACCAGCTGATAAAAATCCTCAAGAGTTTTTAATCATTTCCTCGTGCATGTCCCAGGAGTCATTACCATTTGGACTGGCAATGCAGAACTGCTCCAATTTCTCAAAGCGATGAACCCGGAAAATTCCTGAGTAAAGTAACACGCCTGGCTAATGATTGGCACATTCCTAACCTTAAAGAACCGCAACCATTTTCTTTTGTTTCTATTTCCTAATTTATAAGAAGAATACTTCCTTGGTAGTAAGTAAATCCGGTAAAACCGTCTCCAGGGCGGAACGCCCTTAAGACGCGTGGGTCATGACCCCATAAAAATATTAAAAAAAAGTGGAAATTTAAATGGTAAAATTATTTTTAACCCCTCAAAAAATATATAATTCATTATTATCCCCTCAATTTAAAAAATTTCATATGAATCCTTCAAATAATGTTGAGTTTCGCAACTGTCCAATCTAAATTATTCAACAAATAAATTAGATATCAACTATGTTTGGTAAACAACTATATGAGCCAAAATTAGAGGTTTGGACCATTTTTAAAGGTTTGACCAGTCAAATATGCTAATTTGGATGTTCGGTAAATATATGATTGTAATAGAGGATTTGGGTGAAACCTCTCAATTTGAAAAGGCTCCTTGGTAGTAAGTAAATCCTTCATCATTGGCGTTGCTCCTTCAGAATTGTCGACATTCGCCATAGAAACTGGTAAAGGACATGTCCTTAGAGGTTTGTTGAGTTTCAACCGAGGTGAGGCGATTCTCAACATTTTGGATACGTCCCTCCAGGAAAGTGAGACGAGTATCAAGAGTGGCAAAATCGGAGTCCAAGTGGGTGTGCAAGCCATTAAATTGCTCGGTAAGGAAGGTCATGAGGGCTTCGTTGTTTTATGGAGCAATTTGAGGTTGAGGTTCGGGGGCCGCAACTTGTGGAGGATTCTCGACACGAGTCCACTCTCCATCAATGAAATGAAATTTGCTCCGGAGTAGTGTGCGCTCATCGATGGGATCTTTGAGAGGTTCCGGATAGTATAGGGAGCAATCGGTTCCCAACTTGGAGAACAAGTAGCTCAAGGCCGTGCCATAAGTGAAGGAGGTGACAAGGTCCGAGTTGCGATTTTGGACAAGGTACACCATCTCGGCAAACATGATTTGATAGAGATTCGGTCGACGTCCCTCACGAGAGCATCGAATCCAAAAATCATCCACTTGCCTAATGTGGGAGAACTTTCCTCTGAAAGGGCGAAACCACCACGAGACCATGAGAACTAGGATGCGATCATGAGCATCAAGGACCGTGACGGAGCCACCAAGGGTATGGCCCAACGAGTTCTCATCTGAGATTCCCTCATCTTCAAACTTGAACACATAGACCAAAGTTTCTGATCAACCCTAAACTTTTTCCCCATGAGATAAGGCTTAATGGCAACCACTTGACCGATATTGGAGATGCAACGAGCATTAGCATAGAATAGGAGAACCATGTTACACACAAAGTACCGAGTAAGCCCCAAAAAGACATAAAATTCCAACACCTCAATAAATCAAGATAGTGGAATTGAAATCGCTCGAAATCCTAAAAGGGAAGAGAAATGATACGCTCATGTTGGATAACATGATCTTGAATTAGCTTGAAATTGGTATAGGCATCTTTGTTTCGAAGAGACTTTTGGTAGAGTAAGTAAGATTTGGACGAGTAGAATCGACATCAATGTTGGAGCTTCCACAAGCCTCATTGGTTCTAACTCTCTTCCTAGAACTCATATTTGAAATTTGAAATGAAATCAAGACAAAAACATATGTATGCGTAAATCAACCAAATTTAATCCAATATACAATCCGATAATCAAGGTGTTGATAAAAATTATACAATACAGTTCTAAAAATATATATAAACATAAAATAAATTTTTGGTGAAAATAATTTTGAAAAAAAAAACAGATTAAAAAAATATACGGTATAAATTTATATTCGAATAAAAAAATAGATTTTGAATTTTTTTTTGCAAAAACTTGAAAATCTATACTATATGTATATGTTTTATACAAAAAGGAATTAAAAACAACCTACAAATTTAAACGAAAATTGAAAATAAAAAAGAGAAAGGTTTTATACCTTGATATGGGATAATGGATGAATGAGGGATGATTGATGCATCAAATTGCTTGAAAAGCTCTAGCCTTGATATGTTGATTGAAAACCCTCAAAACAAATTTAGGTTTTGATGTAGAAACACAAGTGATTTGAAGAGTTTTTATATGAGTTTTCGCTTAGGGTTTGAGAGAAAAAGAGAGTTGGTGTTTTAATTAAAGTTTGATACCTTTTAATGCCTATTTAAAGCAATATGTGCGATCGTGTTTTGATACGCCACTTGGTGTATCGGAACGGCTGTTTCGAAACATTATCTAACTGTTTCGGTACTAGACTTGTTTCAATACAAGTTGACCCTGTTTCGGAACAACACCTTGAACCCGTATCGAAACGCGAAGAAACCGTTTCAATAAGATTCACTACTGGAATCACCTTAGATTAAGCCCGTATCGAAGCAGATTTAACTGTTTCGATACATCCTTACCAAAAAAATACATTTTGGGTAGTTTCATGTCCAAAGAGCCAACTTAGATCGAGCCTAAATACATGTGAATGAACATGAGCAAGATTCAATGACTAAAATTGATGCATACTCCCCCTAGCAACAAGCATAGATGCATTAAAAAGCAAAAACACATAAGCATGACCATCATTCAAAATCCAAGCAAATTTTGGCCATTTGGGACCTAAATGGGTCAAGGAAGGCTAGTTAAACCTAACTCTCTCCTAAGGGTCCAAAAATTCTATTTATCTAAAGGTTTGATAAATATATCCGCTAATTGGTTCAAGGTATCAATATATTCTAGAACTACCTTGTTTTTCAAGACATGATCTCTAATAAAATGATTTCTAATTTCTATATGTTTGGTTCTAGAGTGTTGGATGGTATTCTTAGTGAGACAAATGGCACTAGTGTTGTCACACTTAAGGGGTATGGTATCTACTTGAACACCATAATCTTAAAGTTGTTGCTTCATCTAAAGGACTTGAGCACAACAACTCCCTAAAGATATGTACTCTGTTTCGGTGGTAGATAAGGCTACGCTATTTTGTTTCTTAGAGAACCAAGATACGAGCATACTACCTAAGATTTGACATGTTCCAGAGGTACTTTTCCTATCTATCTTACATCCCCCATAATCTGCATCAGAGAAGGCATGAAGGTCAAAGGAGGAGTCTCTAGGATACTAAAGACCTAAACAAGGTGTATCTCTAAGGTATCTAAAGATTCTCTTAATGGCAACTAGGTGCGATTATTTAGGACTAGCTTGAAACCTAACACACAAGCAAACACTAAACATAATATCGGGTCTACTTGCGGTAAGGTAAAGCAAAGATTCAATCATAGAACGATAAAGCTTAGAATCAACACACTTACCTCCTTCATCCTTCTCAAGCTTAATTGATGAGCTCAGATGAGTGGCTTGAGGCTCCACATTCTCCAAGCCAAACTTCTTGAGCATATCATTGATGTATTTAGCTTGATTTATGAAGGTGCCATTTTTCATTTGCTTGATTTGGAGCCCCAAGAAAAATGAGAGCTCTACCATCTTGCTCATCTCAAATTCACTTTTCATTAGCTTAGAAAATTCTTGGCAATAAAATTCATTAGTAGAACCAAAAATAATATCATCAACATATATTTGAACTACCAAAATATCATTGTCATATCTTTTAATGAAAAGTGTAGTATCCACCTTACATTTTTCAAAATCTTTTTCAATTAAAAAGTTTGAAAGTCTTTCATACCAAGCTCTAGGAGCTTGTTTCAAACCGTATAAAGCTTTTGTTAGTTTAAAAACATGGTTTTGAAAATTTGGATCTTCAAAACTGGGTGGTTGTTCAACATACATTTCTTCATTTATAAAACCATTTAGAAAAGCACTTTTTACATCCATTTGAAAAAGCTTGAAATCATGATAGTATGCAAATGCAAGAAGCATCCTAATAGCTTCCATTCTAGCTACGAGTGCATATGTTTCATCAAAATTAATTCCTTCTTCTTGAGTGTAACCTTGAGCAACAAGCCTAGCCTTGTTCCTTACTATGTTACCACTCTCATCTAGTTTGTTTCTAAATACCCACGTAGTTCTTATAGTAGATTGATTACTAGGTCTATTAACTAATGTTCATACTTTACTTCTCTCAAATTGATTAAGTTCCTCTTGCATAGCCAATATCCAAAAATCATCTTTTAATGCTTCTTTGATATGTTTAGGCTCTATGCGTGAGATAAATGCAACATGATTCATAAGTTTGAGAGAGGATCTAGTAGTTACCCCTTTGGATGGATCACCAAAGATTTCACCACCTTTGACATAGTTGAACTCCCTTGGGTATGTCACCTTCTTTTCCTTAAGAGCCAAGTCCTTCAAGGCTTCAAGAGGTGGATCTTGTGCATCTTCTTCCTTGGTTGGAATCTCATCCACCTTTGATGTTTGTCCTCCATCAATGGCTTCAATGATTCCTACATCATCATCATCACAAGATTCCTTCCTCGGTAGGAGGTTATCATCAAAAACAACATATATATACTCTTCAACAACCAAAGTTCTTTTATTAAATACATGGTAGGCTTTAGAGTTTAGGGAATAACCCAAAAATATTGCTTCATCACTTTTAGCATCAAATTTACCTAAGTTGTCTTTTCCATTGTTTAAAACAAAACATTTACAACTAAGAGGATGGAAATAGCTAATGTTAGGCTTTTTAGATTTTAAAATCTCATAAGGTGTTTTCTTTAAAATAGGTCTAATCATTACTCTATTAATAATATAACAAGTCGTATTAGTGGCTTCCGCCCAAAAACACTTAGGTAAGTTGTTTTCACAAAGCAAATTGTCCTAGCCATCTCTTCTAAAGTTCTATTTTTCCTCTCAACTACCCCATCTTGTTGAGGAGTGCGAGGACCCGAAAAATTATGGCTAATACCATTTTCATTACAAAAAATTTCAAAACCCACATTTTGAAACTCGGTTCCATGATCACTTCTAATTTGCGAAATTTTAAGATCAAGATCATTTTGGGTATTTTTTGTAAATGTAATAAAATTTTCTAAAGCCTCATCCTTAGTACTTAAGAATAGAACCCGGGTGTATCTAGAAAATTCATCTACTAATACAAATGCATATGACTTACCACCCAAGCTCATAATTCTAATAGGCCCAAATAAATCTATGTGGATTAGTTGTAACACCATACTAGTCGAAACATCATTAATGGGTTTAAATGAGGTTCTTTTTTGTTTACCCTTAGCACAAGCATCACATATTTTATCTAATGAAAATTTTAGTTTGGGTAAATCTCTCACTAGATTTTGGGAAGCCAATTTTTCTAAAACATTTATGCTAGCATGCCCAAGTTTCCTATGCCACAACCATGCATCATTATCATCATGTGCAACTAAACATGCATGGGGTACATGTATGTCATATTAATGCACCATATAAATATTTTATATGCGATGACCAATGATCATTAATTCATTTATTTTAATGTTCATAATTTTACACCCATTTTTTTTATCAAAATGAACATCAAAACCTTTATCACAAAGTTGACTAATGCTCAAAAGATTATGTTTAAGACCATTGACAAGTAATACATTTTTAATGATAATGGATGAGAGATTACCGATAGAGCCAATACCCTCAATATGGCCTTTGGAGTTGTCACCGAAAGTCACCACTCCACCATGCTTTGGCTTGAGCTCTATGAATCTACTCTTGTCTCCGGTCATGTGTCTTGAGCATCCACTATCAAGGTACCATGTCTTTTGACTTGAAGCTTTAACCTTGTAGCAATGTCCCCTTAGGAATCCAAGAAGTAATTACATTTATATTATTAGAAACAATAAGTTCCTTAGGAACCCATACACTTCTAACTCTTTTAACTTTGGATTTCTTTTGAAAACCTCTTTGTTTGTAGTTGAAATCCTTTCTCTTCACATATTGGGTTTTTAAAGAACTACTTTTGTTAAAACCATTTTTCCCAATAGCAAGAGAGATTTTAAGATTATCCACTTCCTTAGTGTGATAATCTTGAAAATCGGAAAGAAGTTTTTCAACATCAAGAATTTTCTTTTTAAGCTCATTTGAAAGATTTATCAAATATAAAACTTTCTTTTTCAATTCAGAATTGGTTTATGAAAGAGACTCATTTTGAGATTTTAAATCGAAAATAATTTTCTTGTTTTTCAAAATAGACTCTTTGTATTTCTCAATCAATTCATCATAAACATTTTGTAACTCATCATATTCATCATAAGTAAGAGATGAGTTAGAGTTTACCATGTGATCCTCCTCAAAGGCCATGAGGCAAAGATTGGCCACTTCCTCCTCTTCCTTGGATGACTTCTCGTCACTCCAAGTTGCCATTTGAGTCTTGAGCTTGTTCTTCTTCCCAAAGCTCTTCTTCCTCAATTGAGGGCAATCGATTTGGATACGGCTGAGATTCTTGCACTCATAACAAATGAGTTGATCCTTTTCTTCCTCTTCTCCTTTATTCTTGAAGTCCCATCTTCTATTAAATTTTCTTCCTCGATTGGACTTCATGAATCGAGTGAATCGTTTGGCCAACATGGCCATCTCTTCATCCCCCTCCTCACTACTTTGAGTGCGATTCCTAGCTTCTTCTTTTCAACCTCTTTCTTCTCTACCTTTTTCTCTTCCTTCTTCTTCTCTTCTTCTCTCCCTTGCTTTATGATCTCATGGGTGAGTAGAGATCCAACAAAGGGCATCTAGCTTGAGAGTCTTCAAATCTCGAGCTTTAATGATGGTCGTCCTCTTGCCATCCCAAGACTCTGAAGAGAGTATAGTAGCTTTCAGACTAGCTTATCTTCGGGAATAACTTCACCGAAGCCTTTTAGTCCATTGACAATAATTGAGAACCGATCAAACATCTTGGAGACACTTTCATCGGCTTCCATTTTGAAGTTTTTATAACTCAAATTGAGCAACCCAATCTTTGTCTCCTTGGCGTCATTTGTTCCTTAATATGTAGTCTCTAGGATGTCCCACACTTCTTTATCACTTTTGATTGAATACACATTTGAGTATATGTTGGGACCGAGAGCACAAAAGATTACGTGCAAGGCTTTGTCGTTGACTTGTAAACGTCTTCTATCTTCATCGGTCATTTTGGCTTTGGTCTTCGGAACAAGCCTCCCTTCACCATCTCTCTTCATTGGAATTGTAGGGACGTCTTCTACCACGTCCCACACCATGTAGTTGCTTGATTTGATGAAGAACCGCATTTGGTTCTTCCAATAAGGATAGTTATTCCCATTGAAGAATGGTGGTTTGGTGATGCATAGAGACTCATAGAGGTTTTGGTCGGAGGTGGATGCCATAGCAAGATGTCGATTGAAGTGTACTTGATCAAACTCTTCCAAGATCTACTCAAGAGGGTGTTAATCCTTCCAATGAGTGTAGCTTTGATACCAATTTTTGAGTTGATCAAACGATGGCTAATCACCAAGAGGGGGTAAATTGGTGGAATAAAAATTGAAGGGTGCAAAAGGATAATTTAAAAATGAAGACAAGGCAATTTTAGAGTGGTTCAAGCTTCAAACAAGCTCTACATCCACTACCTCAGCACCTGTTGAGGATTTCAACAGTTCACTAACTTGAATTCGTCCCATTTTCTTGGCTTAGGAGGAAACCATACAAATCGATCAATCTCTCTACCCAAAGATTGATCCAATATCATTCTGATAAAAAGGAAGATAGGCAAACTTTGATTGTACCTCTAAAAGGCTAATTGTTTACCCAATTACACATAAACACCCCCAAACTCTAAAAAGATTTACCATGAAAAATTTCAAATGAGTTGGGTACAAGAATTTGACACTAAAGGCACAAGGGTTTGGATTGAATGCTTTGATGTTGCTTGAAGGTTCGATAGTTGTTGTTGTAGCTTTGGAGACTTGTGTTTATACCCTCTCATTGATGTCTAGCCGTTTGGATGGTTGAGATCATCAATAGAGCCGTTGGGGCTCTCTCTTCCCTCCATAAATGCTATTATGCAACTACCTATATCGGAACACGGTACCCCTGTATCGAAACAGACACTCAAAAAAGAAAGAGTCGTTATGTGTAAAAAGGGCCCGTATCGAATCAGCTATAGGTCGTATCGAAATAATTTGAAACTATAAAATGCAAAAAGAGGACTGTATCGAAACGGATAAGGGTTGTATCGAAACGTTTTGAAACTCTAAATGGGTGTTTCGAAACAGCCTAGGGTGTATTGAAACACTTAACCAAATCTTCAAAAGTTAGTTTCTGACAAGTAACGACTAGTTCATTTAATGCCCAATTTTAAAAGTATTTAACCCCTATATCGAAACGAGTATGAGCCGTTTCGAAACAACACTTAAAATCAAAAGGCAAGATGAAGGCTATATTGAAACGAGTGTGAGTCGTTTCTAGTGGCAAAACGTATCAAAATACTCCGAGGGTTTTTCGAAATGACTGGGCAATTTTGTATATTTTGGCTTTGAAATACTTAGAAAATTTTATGGGGTTTAAGTTTTAACTTCAAAACATTTAAGTATAAATTTTACTTGTCAAAATCAAGTATTTTCATTACTTAAAAAATTATTTACTTTGCAATTTAGTCCTTGAATTATTTGTTATATCAAAATTAAATATTAGTTTTACAACTCGTAAACAAAATTAAGAATCAAGAATGAACAAACCTCGAAACTAAATTACAATTCAAATACCTAAAACAAATTCAATCGTTCTCACAACCATTCAACACAATAACCCTAGCCAAAATAGTTTTGCTCATGGTTGGGTTCAAAATAAACTCAAATAAAAAAGTTTCCAACATAAACTAAACCGAAAGAAGAGGAAGAAGAATGTGAAGTCAATGTAGCTCTCTCTCTTGAATTCTCTCTCCAATAGAACATGTTGAAGTTGACAACTTGGTCTTCTTTATATAGGAGATAGCTAGGTCAAAGTCTTTCTTGAGGAGGAAGTTAAGTTGGAATTAAATATTATAAAAGAAATAAATCTCTTTTATTATTATATTTTTATTCCTCATAAAACTCTTGGAAATTAATCTCCTTTTGATCTATTGCATGGAACTCCAATTCGTCTAGGATTTATCCTTGCTTCTTTTAATTATCTCGAACTATATGGATTTATTCTTCAAGAAATCGACAACCACTTCATCTTATCTTTAACTGCTTCGGAAATTTCCCACTTGCTTAGGAAATTAGATCATGCACGCATAAAAACACACATCCGCAGTACCTTTTTCCCACAAACCAACCATATTATAAAATCAAGCATGACAGTGAAGGAAATCATCAAAATATGCATGAATGCCCAATAATGTAGCTAAAATAAACTTAAGTCTAACAATAATATGAGTAAAAGGGTCATAAAAGTAGTACTATTGAACACTCATCACCAGGCCAAGTCAAGTCAAGTCCAGGCCAACCTTCCTTTCTTCCCTTACCTTTGCACAAATCAAAGATTTCTTTGATCTCTCTTTATATATATAGTCTTTGTTGTGCCTTACTGAGTTCTCGGTAAAGTGGTGGCGAATAAGGTTTCTGAAGACATGAACAAAAGGCAACAAGAATGCGTTGAGAAAAAGCAACAAAGGGCTCCTCGGTTCGCTCAACAACTTGACGGCCATCACTGCTTTGAGACCCTTGTTTCCTACTAGACTCTGAAGCGCCGGAGTTTTTATTTGTTTTAGCAGAAGCTCCTGATTCAATTCATATTGTATGTATGTGTAAAGGATTTGGAATTTTATTTGACTGATTCAGATTCGTTATTTTTTATATTCATGTTTTAAATTTTTTTCAATCTCTTCATCTGGAATTGGATATATTTCAATCCAAGAAATTGACTTAATTAGTCCTTTGCTTGTTGGATTCTTTCTAATAGTAACAAACTCATGTTTAAGAGGATTATGCCATCGTCGGAAACGAGGATTTTGAAGAAAAGATGGTAATCCTTATTTCTGAGCCAGAATAGGAACAGACTTCATGCAACCAATACAAACCCCGAGAAGGTTTTTCTTAACATTGTTGGATAGAATTTTATAAAGTGTTATTATTTCATGGTGCAATCATTTTAGTTTTAGAGTTTAGGGATTATTTTAGGGTGTAGTGTCTAATAGTTTAAAATTTAAGGATAGTAATTAGAATTTACAATATAAGGTTAGAATTTAGGGTTTATAAGTTAAAACCTAAATCCTCACCATATTACACTAAAAATTAAATTCTAACCTCTAAACTCTAAATCTTAAGATTTAACAACTATCCCTAAATTCTAAACCCTTAATCCCTTCACCCTAACATAAATCTCTGAACTCCTAAACTGAGACAGTTGTAGAATCTTTTAGTTTTCATTGCTAGTGTATCGAATACAAAATCTTTTTATAAAATCTTTTTTACAAATAATTTGTAGGGTTGTGCATTCAGTTAACCTGGTTAACTCATCGAACCGAATTACCCAAAATCTATTAACCGATTTTTTTTCGTTTTAACCTTTAACCGAACTGAATTTTTTTTTTGAAAATTTTGAACCGAACTGAAAAAAATTCGGTTAATTAGGTCAGTTTTTGAATTAACCGATTTTTTTTTATAAAATTTGGGTAAATTACACAATTGGTCACTAAATTATGCTAAAAATATCATTTTAGTGACTAAACTTTCTTTTTATGCTAATTTGATAAAATTTTAATGATCATTTTATAATATATCAAAAAATTTAATGATCATTTTATTATTTTTAAAAGTTCAATGAACAAAAATAAATATATGTAATATATATAATATTTAATATATAATAATTTCGGTTAATTTGGTTAATTAACCGGTTTCGAACCGAATTAATCAATAACCGAATTTTCTAAAAAATTAACTATTAACCGAACCTACCTAAAATTAACCGACTGAATTAACCGAAAAAATTTCGGTTCGGCCAGTTAATTCGATTAAAATCGAATAATGCACACCCCTAATAATGTGAAATTGTGAATGTGAAAAAAATTAAAGGTTCCCTTGAAAAAGCTATGTTTGATTTTTTTTTTTAAATAAAACAAATCAACGACGCCTGAGAGATTTGAACTCCCGCGAGGTAAACCCATGTACTTAGCAGGCGTGTGCCTTAACCACTCGGCCAAAGTGTCGATTGGTCATGGGTGGGATATTTAATTACTGTATTTTAATTGGCTGTGAATATATGGTTGAATAGTTGAACTAGTTTTTCAAGTATTAGTATTTCTAATTCACACTTAAAACATCAATCATCAAGTCATCCATGCATGCACATCATTTTTTGTGCACTTAGCCCGGAAGAATATGGCAAAAAGATATGGGACAAACTTAAAATTAGACATGAAGATACTAATGAGGTGAAAGAGATTAATGAAGATATCAAGACGATATTCGATCAATTTTTCATTTTTTGTGAACGAGCTCAAAAAATATGGAGAGGTTATTCCAGAGAAAGCGTGTGAGAAAGCTTATCTATTCTCTTCATGACTCATGGGATTAAAAAAAGATTGTCATCATAGAAACAAAGAATCTCAAAGACATTAACGCTTGATGAGCTCATTGGGCCTTTGCAATTTGCTCCCATCAATTTTTAAGTTGTCAATTCACCTCCTCTTGGTGTTGGAAAAAACATGAGAAAATGGGTACTTTGAGCCATATTTCGAATGGATAAAGGTGAAGATTCGGATAAGAATTCTTTTGGGTCTTGTTCTAATCCATGAGACCTTTACAACGGTATCTCATAAGCTCAAAAAGGTTGAGTAATGAATGAGAAATTGATGCTCAAAGTAAGGTAGTTGTGAATTGAGTAAAGGAAATGGAAACCCCTATATCCCACATGGATAGGATAAATGAATTGAGAAGTGTTTATATACACTCACTCAATGTGTAATCATTGAATGACTTGAGATGAACTTGTGCCTTGCGCGCAAAAAGGTGCGAATCCAATCTAATTTGGCTTGGGGGCACCCGCACGATGTATTAAATTAGATAAAGGTGCGATGAGAATGTTATCCTATGGATACTTTACCACCTTGTGTTAAATTTTTTACTTTAAGAAAGCATATCTGTGTGAATATTCCGAATTTAAAAGGATAATATTTGGTTCCCTTAAATACGAATATTCAGAGATAATATTTCCAAATATTAAGAGATAATACTTGCTATTCACACAAAATATTTAAAAATACATGGACTATTTTCGGTTTTAACCACAATTCAAAAATATCTTCTACTCCCAAAAATTGCATTATTTTTGGTGATAGTCAAAGGCCCAAGTATTGTTCGTGATTTCTTCAGTAGTGCTTCTATAAAAAATTATCCGTTGTTGTATCTTGGGAGACTGACGACTAAAGAACTCAAGCACCGTGGAGTGGTCGAATCTGTCTTAAGAAAACTGTGTTCGTGCAGGTCTCAACAACTATTTTCGTTTATTCCAGAATTGTTAATTTTGGTATTTCATTTATTTAAATTTATTTATTTTATTTATTTTGAATTTAGCCCTATTTGTAACACCCAGGTTTAGGGGTTAGGTGAAAATAATATTTTAAAATTATTTTGGGCTCGGTTTTATAATTAAAATGATTCCTTAAAATTTCGGGTTTCGTTTCCAAATTAACTGATTTAATGTTTGACCGTGTTTTGAAACTTAGTCCCAAATAGCCATAGATGGTGTGCCCTTGTGAATACCCCATTTCATTAAGGGCAATGTGGTCTTTTAGCCTTTAAATTTAAACAAACAATTAAAAACACCCATTTTCTCACCATCCTCTACTATTCATCTTCATCCTCTAACGTGAAAAAGGGTTTCCCTCTCCCATTCACTATTTCATTCAAAAGCTTCTCCATTTCAACTCCAAATTGAAAGATAATGGTATTTTTGAATTCCCCTCGTCTCCCTCTTCTTAAAAGTACATTTTATTTTCGTTTCCATGAAGATTTTAGAAATGGAGGTTTTGAATATTTTGATTAAAAACGAGAACTTTAAGTAGTTAAGTGAAGTATTTTGATTTTATATGCTTAGTTATGGTATATAGAGGTCAAATGGTATAACATATATGAATTTCAAATGATTTTGGGCAATTTTCGGAATTGGGTTTCAAAGGGGTTTTTGGAGGGTTTTAGAGTGGTTTTTGGGGTTGCTTAAGGTTGGATTTTGAGGGCTGGTGCTAGTATGATATATGAGGGTTGCTTTGGGTGTGTTTGGTGGTTGTTTGGATGTTTGAAATGGGAGAATTCAGTGGGTGTTAGGGGCTGCTCGAAAATTCTGTTTTGGGGTTGATTTTGAGTGTTGGATGCTTGATATGTTAATCCGGGTTAGTTCCGATGATGAGTTATTGATTTCAAATGTTTTGTTTGTGTTTGGGATTGATTAGAATCGAGTTTGGGCATCGGTGAAGCATCGGAAGTAAATCCGGGGAATTGAAGGTGATCGCTTGCTTGGTCTTTGAGCTTGGGAGCTTAGGTGAGTGGTTAATTGTTTTAAATGGTTTTAAAATAGTTGGTTCGAGTATATGGACTAGGTTGGGCTTGGTAGACCCACCTAGAGTTAGGATTAGGGTGGTATCCTAATCCTAAGCTTGATCTAGAGCCTTTGGATGAACTCTTTTATGTGGTTGTGTATGTCTCGTATGATATGTGATATGAATGGTTATGTATATTGTATTATACATGTGGGATGAGATATGAATTGTGATAATTGAGGCATGCATGATGATGGTTGTTGGTGAGTACGTGCTAAGCACGGAATTGGTTGAAATGAGTAATGTGAAATGAGTAAATGTTGGCACTAGTATACTTGAATACAAATGATCGATCATTAGGATGTTAGTGTGTACACATGAGTCAAAAGTCGCGCGTGGCCTTGGTGACGTTGAGTCACCAAGGAGGAGTACGTGTTCGCCCGGAAATTGTATTTAAATATAGTCGGTGATGAGTGGAATCCCATCGATGGGGCGTGAGGATGAGTGGAATCCCCTCCGCGAGACCGGTGATGAGTGAAATCCCACCGTGAGGTAATGTGGTTGTTGGATGTGAGTTCCAACATGTCTATCCGTGTATTCGGGTCATAGCTAGGTGCCAATGTTGTTTGATATGTGTATCAACGTATTGAGGTTTATAATCTTTAATGGAATGCTTGAATGTGATTACATGTAATGTGGAGTTGAGCTTATGATCATGGCATTTATCTTGTACATTGCTCATGCATCTTTATCTTATGGCTCTTGTGGACCCTTGGTATGGTTGTGTTTTACCTTAGCTAGATCGTGCTCGGACCCTGCAATGTTGAGGTTTGTTTTTAGAGCTTACCCTCACTAAGCATCATTGCTTACGCTCTCTTTGTTCAACATTGCAGATCCTTAGTTCGTGGGTTGCTCGGGCAAGTGGAGGGCCTCCAAGTGTGGTTGTTGGCTTGAGTACATCAAGTATGACTTTTAAATGTTGAACATGTAATAGTTTAAGCAATGGGACATGTGTCTTTTGATGGATGATTGTTGGTTGATTAGGAGCATGTTTAGACTCCATGTTATGTTGCTTTTGTATGGCTTGTGATGCCATGTTTGAGTTGTAATCCATGCCTAAATTGCTTATCTTGAATGTTGGTTAAGTGCCTTTGAGTTTGTCCTATGTTGAATGTTGAAGTATGAGTTTTTGGATGTTTAAGTGCCATCTTGATTCAATTGCATGTTCCTTTGATGTATGTACATGTTGGGTGCTTGTATGGCTATAAAGGGGTATGTAAATGTTGTATGAATGCTTGTTGGGGTCTAGGAGAGTCCTAAATTGCATTTAGATTCGAGTCTTGATCGTTTTTGCTGAGTTTGGAGGTTTTTGCTGTGCAGGGGTATCGATACGGTTGGTATGGTATCGATACCACCTTCTTGTTCAGGCCTCGTGTATCGATACACTTGAGAGGTGTATCGATACTATTTTTGTCACTGGAGCTACTGTCCAGTTCGGTATCGATACCGGCCTCTGGGGTATCGATACCGTCATCTTAACGTTGACCGTGGGAAGTCAACCGTTGGGGAGGGTATCGATACACTCTTGGGGTGTATCGATACGGTCCATACGGGTTGACTTTGACCAGTTGACCTAGTCAAGGGGGTATCGATACACCCCTTAAGTGTATCGATACCGCCTGCAGTTTAAGCTTAAAATTGGGCTTTAACACGATTGTTTGAGTTCGTTCGATTGTTTTGTATATGTTGTTCCGCTGTATGATCACTTAGGGTTTAATATCCATTTAGACAAGATTTTAAAATGAAAAAAATAGGGTTGCTAACCGAGGGGGAATTCCTTAGGGAGTTTTCACTCGGTTTTCCCCGTGTGGCCCACTCGGACCGGTCATTCAGCCAGACCGAGACGAGGGGGTTACACTTGTTGGTATCAGAGCCAGGTTACCGAGACCTTGGGCAGGTAAGTAAGGTAAGTTTAAGTTTTTGAATTGAATTGCACGGTGTTTGCTTGTTTTGCAAGAATGATTGCTTGGGTGACAAGTATGTTGATTGTTTTATTTTAAAGCATGCGTGTAAGAGTCCCATTGCTACTATTACATTGGAAAAATGATTTTAAGTGAGGGAACGTACTTGAACACTTGGAAGCCTTGCCTTGCTAACCCAGCTTGTATGTTTTGTTGTTGTGGTTGTAGTTGATATCTGTGAGGCGATGTCTAGACCGAGAGGTAGGCCCAGGGTGGTTCGTCAGGAACCACGCGTTGCGGCTCCTGTTTAGCCGGCTGTTGGTGCGGAGGCTCACCTGGAAGGGCCGGTGGCCGCGGGAGTTGGCGCTCCTCCACCACCTTCACCACCACCACCTCCTCCACCTGGAGTTGGGGGCGAGGATGGAGCCGGAGGAGATGGACCTCAAGGTGGCCAAGGTGGCCAAGGTCCAGCTGGAATTGACATGACTCCGCTAGTGCAAGCGATAGCGGGAGCATTTCAGGCCGCAGTTGCGGGAGCTCAGGCTGCAGCTCAGCCTAGGTGTGACGATGCCAGTCTACCTTTGGAGAGGCTCCGTAGCTTGGGGGCCGAGGAGTTTAGAGGATCTACTCCGGAGAGGTCGGAGTTATGGTTGGAGAAGACAGTTCGTATCTTGGCTCAGATGGGTTGTGCGGGCGCACGTAGATTGGGTTGTGTGATCTCGTTGCTTCAGGGTGATGCCTACACATGGTGGGTCACCATTACTACTGGGGTTCCAGAGACAGAGATTGACTGGGATTTCTTTGAGTCCGCTTTCAGGAAGAGGTACTTGGGACCGAGGTACCTAGATGAGAAGAAGCGAGAGTTCATGGCTCTTACTCAGGGAGAGGCTTCTGTGACTGATTATGAGATCCGCTTTGTTCGCTTGAGTCAGTATGCCCCAGAGTTGGTTCCTACTGAAGTGGAACGCTGTAACCGATTCCGCTACGGATTGAATGAAGAGGTTAAGAGGTATATACTAGCTTCTGACTACTCTGACTTTGATGTATTGGTCGCGAGGGCCAAGGATTTGGAGCATAGTTTGGGTTCGGCCAAACGATCTGGTGGTTCTAGTTCTGGCAAGAGGCATAACCACTTTGATGGTAGAGATGCTAAGAGGCACAGAGGTGGCGGACATCAGTTTGATCATAGACGTGGAGGTGGCCACCATGGTAGGGGCCATCAGGGCCATAGAGGAGGAGGGCGTTTGCCCGAGTGTACCCGATGTGGGAGACAGCACGCTGGTGAGTGTTGGGGTAACTTCCATGCTTGTTGGAACTGTGGTTCGAGGGACCACATTAGGAGGGATTGTCCGCATCAGGCGGCTCAGGCACCGAACATTGCTCAGGCTCCTGCGAGAGCTAATGATTTTCAGAGAGGCCGTGAGCGCGATCGTGGCTACTTCCAGCCTAGGGCTGATGCACCTAGGGTAGATGCTCAGAGGAACCTTGCTCATGTTGTGGCCGTGCAGCCAGAGGCGGGAGGACCAGCGAGAGTCTATGCTCAGAGAGAGGCCGGGAACGACACCGATGTGATAGCAGGTAATTTTGAGTTACAGTCTATGTCTTTGCTTTCTTTGGTTGATTCGGGTTCTACGCATTCCTACATTTTGAGTGAGCATGCATAGAAGTTAGATATCCCTGTTGAGATCTTCGATGTAGGTATGCATGTTACTAGTTCTTTTGGTGAGACAGTTGTGGTTAGACGTATGTATAGGAGGTGTCCGCTGAAGATTCAGGGTCATGTGTTTTCAGTTGATATGATGGAACTTCCCTTCTATGGCTTTGATATTATTTTGGGTATGGACTGGTTGGTTGAGCACCGGGCTAGTGTGGATTTTGAGACAAAGAGAATTTCTTTGAAACTTTCTGATGACTACGAGGTAGTGGTAGTGGGCGAGAACATCAAGTTCTTGTCTAATGTGGTGTCAGCTTTAGAGGCTCATAGGTTGATGGACTCTGGATGTGGGGCTTATTTAGCTTATGTTATGAATCCGGATATGAGTAAAGCTAGACCGAAAGATATCAGAACAGTGTGTGACTTTCTAGATGTGTTTCCTGAAGAGTTGCCGGGCTTGCCTCCTGACAGAGATGTTGAGTTTGTGATTGAGACAGTTTCAGGATCTAATCTAGTTTCGATAGCTCCGTATCGTATGGCTCCGAAAGAGTTGAAAGAATTGAAGAGTCAGTTGCAAGAATTATTAGACCGTGGTTTCATTAGGCCTAGTAGTTCTCCGTGGGGTGCTCCAGTGTTGTTTGTGAAAAAGAAAGATGGTAGCATGCGCATGTGTATTGACTATAGACAGTTGAATCTGTTGACTGTGAAGAACAAGTATCTGTTGCCTCGTATAGATGATTTGTTTGACCAGTTGAGAGGTGCTTCAGTGTTCTCGAAGATAGATTTGAGATCCGGGTACTATCAGTTGAAGGTGAAAGAGTGTGATGTTCCGAAGACAGCTTTTAGGACTAGATATGGCCACTATGAGTTTCTTGTGATGCCATTTGGGCTCACGAATGCACCTGCAGCATTCATGGACATGATGAACAGAATTTTTAGAGACTATTTGGACCGGTTTGTAGTTGTTTTCATTGATGATATACTTGTGTACACCAAGACAGAAGAAGAGCATGATGAGCACTTGAGATTTGTTTTACAGAGATTGTTGAGCAATCAGTTGTATGCGAAGCTTAGTAAATGTGAGTTCTGGATTCGAGAGGTCGTGTTTCTTGGCCATGTTGTTTCAGCCGAAGGTATCCGAGTTGATCCATCGAAGATTGAGGCTATTGTTGAGTGGAAACAACCTAAGTCCGTGACCGAGATTAGGAGTTTCCTAGGATTAACCGGTTACTATAGGAGATTTGTTGATGGTTTCTCTAGAGTAACTGCTCCTTTGACTAAGTTGTTGCAAAAAGGAGTCAAATTTGAATGGTCAGATGCAAGACAGAAGGCCTTTGAGAAATTGAAAGAAGCTTTGACAAATGCTCCAGTATTAGTGCAACCTGTTTCAGGTAAGGAGTTTGTGATCTACAGTGATGCTTCCTACGTAGGCCTAGGATGTGTTTTGATGCAAGATAGGAGAGTTGTTGCTTATGCTTCTAGACAGTTGAAGATTCATGAGAAGAATTATCCTACTCATGACATAGAGCTAGCCGCAGTGGTGTTTGCATTGAAGATTTGGCGTCATTACTTGTATGGTGAGAAGTGTGTTGTTTACACCGATCACAAGAGCTTGAAGTACTTGATGACACAGAAAGAGTTGAACTTGAGACAGAGAAGATGGCTAGAGTTGTTAAAAGATTATGACTTGACAATTGAGTACCATCCGGGTAAAGCAAATGTAGTAGCCGATGCTTTGAGTAGAAAAGTGGCCGTTGAGTTGAGAGCTATGTTTGCTAGATTGAGTGTGTCCGATGATGGTGGTTTGATCACCGAGTTGCAAGTGAAGTCTTCTTTGATTCAGTTGATTAGAGAGAAGCAGTTGCAAGATGCGAGCCTAGTTCCTCATGTTCAGGACATAGTCGAAGGAAGACCGACTGAGTATAGTTTCAGTGGTGAGAGCTTGTTGTGCTTTAGAGATAGAATTGTTATACCAGAAGATGTTGAGTTGAGACGTCAGATTCTGAGTGAAGCACATTCAAGTCCCTTTTCTATGCATCCGGGTAGTACCAAAATGTACCGAGATTTGAAGAATGATTACTTCTGGGTTGGTTTGAAGAGAGATGTAGCCGAGTATGTGAGCCGTTGCATGGTTTGTCAGAGAGTGAAGGCAGAACATCAGGTTCCTTCAGGTTTGCTACAGCCTTTGAAGATTCCGGAATGGAAATGGGAGAGGATCACCATGGATTTTGTATCGGGGTTGCCTTTCTCCTTCGAAGAAGAATTCAGTTTGGGTGATTGTTGATAGGTTCACTAAGTGTGCTCACTTCTTAGCAGTGAACACTACGGATTCCTTAGATAAGTTGGCAAACTTGTACATCCGTGAGATCGTGAGACTTCATGGAGTTCTGAAGTCCATTGTTTCATATAGGGATCCTAGATTTACTTCAAGGTTCTGAGGTTGCTTACATAGTGCTTTGGGTAGCCGTTTGCATTTCAGCACATCTTATTATCCGCAGTCTGATGGGCAGTCAGAGCGAGTGATACAGATTCTTGAGGATATGCTTCGTTGTTGTGTGATTGATTTTCAGGGTTCTTGGGAGAAGCACTTACCGTTGGTTGAGTTTGCTTACAACAACAGCTATCAGTCTAGCATCCAGATGGCACCGTATGAGGCTTTGTATGGTAGACGATGTAGGACTCCGATTTGTTGGGCTGAGACAGGTCAGAGATTGTTACCTATGCCAGACTTGCTTAAGGGAACTACCGAAAAAGTGAAGTTGATTTGTGACCGCTTGAAAGCAGCTTCCAATCGCCAGAAGTCTTATGCAGATTTGAAGAGGAAAGAGATTGAGTACTCAGTGGGTGAGAAGGTGTTTCTAAAGGTATCTCCGTGGAAGAAGGTAATGAGATTTGGCCGAAAGGGCAAGTTGAGTCCGAGGTTCATTGGTCCGTATGAGATAGTTGAGCGTATTGGGCCTGTAGCTTATCTTTTGAGGTTACCTTCTGAGTTAGAGAAGATCTATGATGTCTTTCATGTGTCTATGCTTAGGAGATATAGATCGGATCCTTCGCATGTGATGCCCGTTGAGGAGATAGAGTTAAATCCGGATTTGTCCTATAATGAAGAACCCGTTAGGATACTTGCTTCTGATAGCAAAGTGTTGTGTGGCAAGACCATAGAGTTGGTCAAGGTGTTGTGGAGACACAGAGGTGTGGAAGAGGCCACGTGGGAGAGGAAAGCAGATATTGTTGAGCAGTTTCCGTATTTGTTTCCACCAGGTAATTTCGGGGACGAAATTCCTTAAGTGGGGGAGAGTTGTAACACCCGGGTTTAGGGGTTAGGTGAAAATAATATTTTAAAATTATTTTGGGCTCGATTTTATAATTAAAATGATTCCTTAAAATTTCGGGTTTCGTTTCCAAATTAACAGATTTAATGTTTGACCGTGTTTTGAAACTTAGTCCCAAATAGCCATAGATGGTGTGCCCTTGTGAATACCCCATTTCATTAAGGGCAATGTGGTCTTTTAGCCTTTAAATTTAAACAAACAATTAAAAACACACATTTTCTCACCATCCTCTACTATTCATTTTCATCCTCTAACGTGAAAAAGGGTTTCCCTCTCCCATTAACTATTTCATTCAAAAGCTTCTCCATTTCAACTCCAAATTGAAAGGTAATGGTATTTTTGAATTCCCCTCGTCTCCCTCTTCTTAAAAGTACATTTTATTTTCGTTTCCATGAAGATTTTAGAAATTGAGGTTTTGAATATTTTGATTAAAAATGAGAACTTTATGTAGTTAAGTGAAGTATTTTGATTTTATATGCTTAGTTATGGTATATAGAGGTCAAATGATATAACATATATGAATTTCAAATGATTTTGGGCAATTTTCGGAATTGGGTTTCAAGGGGGTTTTCGGAGGGTTTTAGAGTGGTTTTTGGGGTTGCTTAAGGTTGGATTTTGAGGGCTGGTGCTAGTATGATATATGAGGGTTGCTTTGGGTGTGTTTGGTGGTTGTTTGGATGTTTGAAATGGGAGAATTCAGTGGGTGTTAGGGGCTGCTCGAAAATTCTGTTTTGGGGTTGATTTTGAGTGTTGGATGCTTGATAATGTTAATTCGGGTTAGTTCCGATGATGAGTTATTGATTTCGAATGTTTTGTTTATGTTTGGGCTTGATTAGAATCGAGTTTGGGCATCGGTGAAGCATCGGAAGTAAATCCGGGGAATTGAAGGTGATCGCTTGCTTGGTCTTTGAGCTTGGGAGCTTAGGTGAGTGGTTAATTGTTTTAAATGGTTTTAAAATAGTTGGTTCGAGTATATGGACTAGGTTGGGCATGGTAGACCCACCTAGAGTTAAGATTAGGGTGGTATCCTAATCCTAAGCTTGATCTAGAGCCTTTGGATGAACTCTTTTATGTGGTTGTGTATGTCTCGTATGATATGTGATATGAATGGTTATGTATATTGTATTATACATGTGGGATGAGATATGAATTGTGATAATTGAGGCATGCATGATGATGGTTGTTGGTGAGTACCTGCTAAGTACGGAATTGGTTGAAATGAGTAATGTGAAATGAGTAAATGTTGGCACTAGTATACTTGAATACAAATGATCGATCATTAGGATGTTAGTGTGTACACATGAGTCAAAAGTCGCGCGTGGCCTTGGTGACGTTGAGTCACCAAGGAGGAGTACGGGTTCGCCCAGAAATTGTATTTAAATATAGTCGGTGATGAGTGGAATCCCATCGACGGGGCGTGAGGATGAGTGGAATCCCCTCCGTGAGATCGGTGATGAGTGAAATCCCACCGTGAGGTAATGTGGTTGTTGGATGTGAGTTCCAACATGTCTATCTGTGTATTTGGGTCATAGCTAGGTGCCAATGTTGTTTGATATGTGTATCAACGTATTGAGGTTTATAATCTTTAATGGAATGCTTGAATGTGATTACATGTAATGTGGAGTTGAGCTTATGATCATGGCATTTATCTTGTACATTGCTCATGCATCTTTATTTTATGGCTCTTGTGGACCCTTGGTATGGTTGTGTTTTACCTTGGCTAGATCGTGCTCGGACCCTTCAATGTTGAGGTTTGTTTTTAGAGCTTACCCTCACTAAGCATCATTGCTTACGCTCTCTTTGTTCAACATTGCAGATCCTTAGTTCGTGGGTTGCTCGGGCAAGTGGAGGGCCTCCAATTTTGGTTGTTGGCTTGAGTACATCAAGTATGACTTTTAAATGTTGAACATGTAATAGTTTAAGCAATGGGACATGTGTCTTTTGATGGATGATTGTTGGTTGATTAGGAGCATGTTTAGACTCCATGTTATGTTGCTTTTGTATGGCTTATGATGCCATGTTTGAGTTGTAATCCATGTCTAAATTGCTTATCTTGAATGTTGGTTAAGTGCCTTTGAGTTTGTCCTATGTTGAATGTTGAAGTATGAGTTTTTGGATGTTTAAGTGCCATCTTGATTCAATTGCATGTTCCTTTGATGTATGTACATGTTGGGTGCTTGTATGGCTATAAAGGGGTATGTAAATGTTGTATGAATGCTTGTTGGGGTCTAGGAGAGTCCTAAATTGCATTTAGATTCGAGTCTTGATCGTTTTTGCTGAGTTTGGAGGTTTTTGCTGTGCAGGGGTACCGATACGGTTGGTATGGTATCGATACCACCTTCTTGTTTAGGCCTCGTGTATCGATACACTTGAGAGGTGTATCGATACTATTTTTGTCACTGGAGCTACTGTCCAGTTCGGTATCGATACCGGCCTCTGGGTATCGATACCGTCATCTTAACGTTGACCGTGGGAAGTCAACCGTTGGGGAGGGTATCGATACACTCCTGGGGTGTATCGATACGGTCCCTACGGGTTTACTTTGACCAGTTGACCTAGTCAAGGGGGTATCGATACACCCCTTAAGTGTATCGATACCGCCTGCAGTTTAAGTTTAAAATTGGGCTTTAACACGATTGTTTGAGTTCGTTCGATTGTTTTGTATATGTTGTTCCGCTGTATGATCACTTAGGGTTTAATATTCATTTAGACAAGATTTTAAAATGAAAAAAAAATAGGGTTGCTAACCAAGGGGGAATTTCTTAGGGAGTTTTCACTCGGTTTTCCCCGTGTGGCCCACTCGGACCGGTCATTCAGCCAGACCGGGACGAGGGGGTTACACTATTTGTCCAACAATTGGCCTACATTGATAGATTGTTCCACTCAACAAGCCGATTAGATTACGAATGACGTGTGGGTCTTGCGATGAAAGAAAAAGGGTTTATTCCATCGTTGGCAGTGTGATGAACAATTATGACAATGATCGAATTTGGGGATCTAGAGATTTTGGGGTTATTTTGTGAATTTTAGAAAATCCAAGGATTTTTTTGTCAAATTAAGTTAAAAGAAATTAAAATCAAAGTCACGTGTCATGTTTTGATCAGTTAAAGGAATTTTTTTTAAACGTGTCATGTTCATACAAGGGTCATAAGCAGTCTAATGTACCTCACGAGCTGCACTAGACCAGATATAGCTTTTACTGTGAGCAGTTTAAGTAGATTCACAATCAATCTAAGTGAAACCCACTAGAAAGCGTTTGTGATTGTATTGAGATATCTTATATATACTCAAGATTACGGATTGCATTATTCTAGAGATCTTATGCTAATTGGATATCTAATATTCAAGATATTAAAGGCATAAGTGGATGGAAATCCTCAAGACAAATGACTATAACTAGAACCATAATGGAATCTGAGTTTGTAATTCTAGACAAGTCTAGAGAGGAAGTTAAATGGCTTTAGAATGTCTTGGAGGATATTCCAGAATGGCCAAAACCTGTGCCCACAGTATGTATGTACTGCGATAACGAAGCAACGTTTGCTAAGGCACATAGTTTCATAAGTCGAGACATATGCGTCATTGACATAACACTGTTACACAACTGATCTCAAATGGAGTTATCTCTATTGATTTTGTAAAATCAAAAGATAACGTTGCGGATCTGCTAACCAAAGGGTTAAATCGAGATCAAGTTGAGAAAACATCGAAAGGAATGTGACTAAATCCCAGGAAATTTAAGGCGCTATGAAAAGGAAAACCCTACCTAGTTGACTGGAGATCCCAAGTCCATTCCTATGATGTAAACAATGACTAAAAACGGAACAGGCTAAGCAATGCTTTTAATGACCATTGTGTGCATCGGTGAACCGAGCAACATAAGTCATCTATGTAAGAGTGAAGTGGACCGCTTCAAAGAGACTATTGGGCATAGTTCTCTCAAACTCTCGAAGAACCAAAAGATGTCTACGGCAATATGGACATAACCATGAGAACAAAAACTCGTGTTAGAGAGGTAGTTGTGTGGAGTATATCATCATTTACTCAAACGGCTGAATAGTTCAAGGACATTGCGTTTACTAGATAACCAGTAAAGTAAATATACTTTCACAAGGGAAGGTACAAAGGAGGACACCTACCTATCCTATGCAACTATCAATCGTAGAAGCTATCACCACATCGAGTCAAAATGTTTTTGATAAAAGGCATCAATTTCATTCAAGTGGGGGATTGTTGGAAAAAAATGTGAGGAAATTGGTACTTTGAGCCATATTTTGAATGGATAAAGGTGAAGATTCAGATAAGGATTCTTTTGGATCTTATTGTACTCCATGGGACCTTTACAACGGTATCTCATAAGCTCAAAATGGTTGAGTAATGAATGAGAAATTGATGCTCAAAGTAAGGTAGTTGTGAATTGAGTAAAGGAAATGTAAACCCCTATATCCCACATTGATGGGATAAATGAATTGGGAAGTGTTTATATACATTTACTCAATGTGTGGTCATTGAATGACTTAAGATGAACATGTGCTTTGCGCACAAGGGGGTGCGAGTCTAATCCTGTTCGTGTTGGGGCGCACTCGCATGACGTGGGTGACACGAATGTTTAGTCCAATTGGTCTTTGCTTGGGCTCGCGGATATGTTACCACCTCGTATTAAATTTTTTCCTTTAAGAAAGCATATCTTTGTGAATATTCTGAATTTAAAGGGATTATATTTGGTTCCCTTAAATACGAATATTCAGAGATAATATTTCTAAATATTAAGAGATAATACTTGCTATTCACGCAAAATATTCAAAATCATTCGGTTTTAACCACAATTCAAAAATCTCTCATTCTCCCAAAAATTGCATTATTTTTTTGTGATAGTCAAAGGCCCGAGTACTGTTCGTGATTTCTTAAGTAGTGCTTTTGTCAAAAATCATTAGTTGTTGTATCTTGGGAGACTAGCGACTAAAGAACTCAAGCACCGAGGAGTGGT
Organism: Hibiscus tridactylites; assembly: GCA_958450335.1. Taxonomy (NCBI): domain Eukaryota; kingdom Viridiplantae; phylum Streptophyta; class Magnoliopsida; order Malvales; family Malvaceae; genus Hibiscus; species Hibiscus tridactylites. The sequence goes on from OY288290.1 coordinate 5,703,145, forward strand.
CGAATCTGTCTTAAGGAAACTGTGTTCGTGCAGGCCTCAACAACTATTTTCGGTTATTCCAGATCTGTTAATTTTGGTATTTCGTTTATTTAAATTAATTTATTTCATTTATTTCAAATTTAACCCTATTTGTCCAACACTTGGCCTACATCAATAGATTGTTCCACTCAACAAGCCGATTAGACGATGAACAACATGTGGGCCTTGCGATGAGAGAAAGAGGCTTTATTCCATCGTTGGCAACGTGATGAACGGTTATGAAAATGACCGAATTTGGGGATCTAGGAATTTTGGGGTTATTTTGTGAATTTTAGAAAATTTAAGGATTTTTTCAAATTAAATAAAAAGAAATTAAAATCAAAGTCATGTGTCATGTTTTGATCAATTAAAAGAATTTTTTTAAACGATCGTTAACGGTCAAGTACCTAATATGATAACGATAAAAACGTTACACATTTACTTGGACTGAAAAATACTTTAAACACCTATTTAAAAAAATAATATAAACGCTTTTTTTACTATTAAACCTAAAAATAAAAAAGAGGTCATGTTGGTTGCGTGACTTATTCTACGCTAATCTGCCCTTAATTAATTTTCTGTATACAACTACCTAACATGCATATATCATTATTTTTTTCTATGCCCCACATTAAAAAAATTAAATTTACGGTTTAAAGTTAAGGTTTAAGGTTATGATTTAGGGAAGTATGAGTAAGGTGTATTTTTTAAGGTTTATAGTTTAGGATTTAAAATTTAAAATCATAACTTAGAATTTAAATTTACGTAAACTACATAAATGACCACCATACTATTGGTAAAGTCGCTATTTGACCACCTTACTTTTTTTGAAGCAATTAAGCCATCATACTATTAATTTAGTCTCAATTTGACCACATGCCGTTAGAATCTAACGGCAGAGTGATGTGGCAGTTAAAAAAAGAGGTATAATTACACATTTGGTCCATACTATTTACACATTCTTTGAATTCCTAATTTTAAATTAATAAAATAAATCAATTATTTAATTAGATAGTGACACTTGTCAACACTTTAATGGAGGATTTTAATTATTTATATTTGATTTAATAAATTTATTTTCCTCCCCCAATCAGGTGGTGACACTATTTAGAGGAGAAAAACAAAATTCCTCCATCCTATGCTTAGTGGGATTTGAACCCAAGTTTGACAAGTGGAGAAGTAATTGCTTAACCATTGCACCAAGAATAAGCTTGTGTAAAAATTCACTAATTTTAGTATATGTCTTATTGTTTTCTACATTTTTTTTAATTTTATGTATATAACCATCACATTATTATTTTTAATTTAATTTAAAAATCTCAATTAAATTATTATATATATATATTAAATTATATTTAAAAATAAAATTTTAAATTATAATAAAATTTTATTTAACGAATCCAAAACCTCAATTAAATTATTATATATTTTTTAATTTCACATATATAATCATCTAATTAATAATTTTAATTTATTATATATTTTTTCTACATTTATTTTTTTAAAATAAATATAAATACAACACAAATCACAAGATAAATTAATTTATATTATGTTTGTGAGTTTAGATTCGCTAAATGAATTTTAATATAACACAAATGACAAGACAAATTCATTTGAATTATGTTTGTGAGTTTACATTCGATAAATGAAATTTTATTATAATTTAAAATTTTTATTTTTGAATATAGTTTAACATATATATAATAATTTAATTTAGATTTTTTAATTAAAATGAAAAACAATTTGATGATTATATATGTGTAAATAAAAAAATAATGTATAAAACAATAAGACATATATTAAAACTAGTGATTTAAAACATAAACTTTTGCTTGGTGTAGTGGCTAAGCCACTATTTCTCCCCTTGCCTTACTTGGGTTGAAATCCCACTAGGCTCACGATGGAGAAATTTTATTTTTTTCCTCTAAATAGATGGTGATTTAATAGTATGCTGGTTTAATTGCTTCGAAAAAAAATAAAATGGCCAAATCATGACTTTTACCAATAGTATTATGGTCATTTATGTAGTTTATCCTTTAAAATTTTAGTGTTGGTATATAAAAATGAACATCAAAAATAAGCATAGCATTTTTGGCAGTATATAGGTGAAATCTTTCTTCTCCATTCGCCAATTATCATATTGTCAGGTTCACTTAGTTTCTCCATTCATGCATGTAATTGTCAATAATTTACATATAATTAGAGACGGATGAAAGATTTTATGTCAGAGAAATGAATTTATAAAATTTTAAAGGAATAACATAAAATATATAGAAATTTTATTTTAAATCATATATGAATTTTAAATTTTTAAGAGGACGATTGTCCTCTCCAAACCTTTTGGGTTTGCCCCTTCATATAATGTTAATAAGGGTTAACTACTAGAATAGTCACTTATGTTTTCCCTCAGTACAGAGTTGGTCACCGATTTTGAAAAACGACCAGTAAGGTCACTTACGTTTTCGGGGCGTAAACTTTTGGTCAATCAACCGTTTGTTGCCGTTAAACACAGACGGATTGTTGACCTGCCAACAAAAAAATAAGGGTAAATTACTGCAATGACCATTAAAGTTTATCTCATGTACATTTTTTCTCCCCAATTTTAAAAAATAAACATTATAGTCACTAATGAAAATGTTTCTTTATAATTTCACCCTTGAATTTTTAAAAATTAATTTTCAACCCTAAAACTTTACAATCAATTAGTATAATAATATTATAAAGGCTTAAATGAAAAATAGGTGCTCAAAGTATACCCTTTTTAAATTTTAGTGCTCAAATTGCTCCTATTTAATAACTAAACTTTCAAATTGCTCCTATTTTTTTCACTCTGGATTGTTTTTAATATTATTGTAACATGACATGTCATTTTTTATTATTGTTAAATTAAAAATAGTTTTAAAATAAAATAAAATAATAATAATTATTATTAAATTTAAAATATATTTTTAAAAAACATTACTTCTTAAAATAATTTAGGCGTTTAAAGTATTCTTTTGTAAAAATAGGTGTCCAAATTTACCATAGTTACAATTTTAGGTGTCCGGCTGTTAAATGAGTGTTAGAAAAATTGTCAACCAATCGGTACTTGACACGTGACATTAATTTTATTAATTTTAATGGAAAATACTTAGAGCTTTCAAATTATTATAAAATCTGAAAATTTGACAAGCTTCAAAAAACAGTCTCTAAATCCCTAAAAATTCTCAAACTTCCGTCGTCGATTGCCGTCGCTTCTGCCGCCAAATGCCGTCGCTTCCGCCGCCAAACGCTGTCGCTGACCGCACTCACTTGGTCACCGGACCAAGGCGATCATTTTTCCCAACACAACGTCGTCAGAAAGGCCTAACGACGTGCAACCAAACGTCAAACACGAAATCGACGTTCGCGTTTGACGTTCAGTTGCACATCGTTGGGCGTTTCTGGCAACGTCGTGTTAGGGAAAATTGTCGCCTTGGCCCGGCGACCAAGTGGGTGCGGTCAACGGTGACAACTGGCGGCAGAAGCGGCGGTAGTCGACGACGAAAGTTTGGGAATTTTTAGGGATTTAAGGATTGTTTTGTGAAGTTTGTAAAATTTTGAGATTTTATAATAATTTGAAAATTCTTAGTATTTTTCATTAAAAAATTTTAAAAAATAAAATTAATGTCATGTGTCAAGCACCGATTGGTTTACAATTTTTTTAACACCCATTTAACAACCGGACACCTAAAATTGTACCTATAGAAACTTTGGGCACCAATTTTTACAAAAAAAAAATAATTTAGACACCTAAATTATTTTAAAAACTAATATTTTTTAAAATATTTTAAATTTAATAATAATATGAAAAATAATTTTATTTTAAAATTATTTTTAATTTATAAATAATAAAAATGACATGTTATAATAATAAAAATAATTCAGAGTGAAAAAATAAGAGCAATTTGAAAGTTTAGTTATTAAATAGGGAAAACTACATCGGTGGTCCCCAAACTATTACTATTTTCCTATTTTGGTCCCCAAACTATGTTTTTCGGCAAAATCGTCCATTCTATTACATAGTTCTCCTGTTTTGGTCCCCGGCGTTAAATATCTAACGGTTTTGCTGATGTGGCATTTTTTTAAGAGGAGAGAGAAATGATTAATTTTTTAAAAAAAATGACACGTCAGCAAAACTGTTAGCTATTTAACGCCGGGGGACCAAAACAGGAGAACTATGTAACAGAAGGGACGGTTTTGCCGAAAAACATAGTTTGGGGACCAAAATAGGAGAACGGTAATAGTTTGGGGACCACCGGTGTAGTTTTCCCTATTAAATATGAGCAATTTGGGCACCTAAGTTTAAAAAGGGTATACTTTGGGCACCTATTTTTCATCTAAGCATTTATAATATTATTGTACTAATTGATCGTAAAGTTTTAGGGTTGAAAAAATAAATTTTTAAAAATTTAAGGGTGAAATTATAAAGAAACATTTTTATTAGTGGCTATAATGTTTATTTTTTTAAATTGGGGAGCAAAAATGTAAATGAGATAAACTTTAATGGCCATTGCAGTAATTTACCCTTATTTTTCGTTGTCAAGTCAGCAATACGTCAGTGTTTAACGGCAACAAACGGCTGGGTGACAAAAAATTTACGCCCCGAAAACGTAAGTGACTTTATTCGTTGTTTTTCAAAATCGGCGACCAACTCTGTATTAGAAGAAAACATAAGTGACTATTCCAATAGTTAACCCTATTAATAAGGACAGTCTAGAATCTTCGCAGTGCATTCCCCTCAGCAGCAACGCAAGTCCCAAGCAATCATATCAACTTCTAGCGTATTTACTTATTTAACCCTCCCTTAAAAGTTTTAGTATGGAGGAGGGTGGACTATTCTGATTAAAATACACGAAGTCGGTCACCCCAAATCCAATCAAACAACTTGGAAGCCAAGCCAAACCAAGTCGGCCAACCTTCCCTTCCTTTCTTTAGCGTTCGCTCTCTATATATAAATAGCCTTTGGTGTGCCTTGCTCTCTCACCAATCAAACAAACATCATCATCTTCCCTGCAATCTCAAAAACAAAATCATGAACTCCATCTTTACCTCCTTTGATGCTCTGTGTGCTGAGTTCTTGGGACAGACAATCCGACCTTCCTTTGCTTCTTCAACTCCAAAACATGCTAAAGTTGCGACGAATAAGGCGTCTGAAGACATTAACAAAAACCAACAAGGAAACGTTGAGAAAAGCCAACAGAGGGCTCCCCGGTTCGCTCCAGAGCTGGACGGACTTCACTGCTTTGAGACCCTTGTTTCCTACTAGATAGAGTCTGAAGCGCCGGAGTTTTTGTTCTTTTTAGCAGAAGCTACTGATTCAATTCATACTGCATGTATGTGTAGAAGATTTGGAAGTTTGTTTGACTGATTCAAATTCTTTATTTTTTTATATTCATGTTTGAAATTCTTTCAATCTCTTCATCTGGAATTGGCTTTATTTTAATCCAAGAATTTGACTTAATTCTTAATAGAAACGAACCCATGTTGAGATGGATTAAGCCATGGTCGGAAACAAGGATTTTGAAGAAAAGTTTATCATCTCCGAGCTTACTTGGCATGGAAAATAAGTTTGATGATTGGCTATCGGAAAACTAAACAATAACTGCGCAGATGCTCACAACCTTGAAGAAAATACAGATTGAAATAACAAACAGTAGTTTAGGATGGCCATGCAACTTGCAGGCGGTATCATCCCAAGTTGTTGGATCAATTTGCAATCCTTACAATTTTTCTCTTTCTCTTAACACGTTTTTCGTTGTCTAAACACGGTTGTTATATACTTTTATAATAATTTGATATTCGTATTACGATTATCGAAGAAAAATAAAGGTCTTATATAGTTCGATCCCCCTTTGTGTCAATTTATCAAAACTATCATTAACTAGGGATGTAAAAACAGGTAATCGGTCAGGTTTCAGGTCGGGTTCTGTCAGGTCGGGTAAAATCGGATACAAGTCATTTCAGGTAAAAAAAAATTGACTCGACTCGGGTCGGGTGCGGGTCCATTTCAGGTCGGGTCCATTCCAGGTTGGGTCCATTTCAGACCGGATCCATTTCAGGTCGGGTCCATTTCAGGTCGGGTTAGAACGGGTCGGGTCCGAAGCAGATAATTGGCAGGTTAATTCGGGTTCGGATACATTTCAGGTCGGGTCCATTTCAGTTCGGGTTCATTTCAGGTCGGGTTTGTTTCAGGTCGGGTCCATTTCAGGTCGGGTCCGTTTCAGGTCGGGTCTATTTCAGGTCGGGTTCATTTCAGGCCAGGTTCATTTCAGGTCGGGTGCATTTCAGGTCGGGTGCATTTCAGGTCGGGTAATTTCAGGTCGGGTAGCTTCAGGTCGGGTAATTCAGGTCGGGGTATTTTTGGGATTGAAATTCGTATTCAGTTTGAGTTCGGTCGTACAACCATATAAGTAGTTGATAGACTTTAGGTTGACCTTCGTCAATCGTCATTAATTTTGAGTTAATTATTTAAAGTCATATCAAATTATAATTATAAAACATTAGAGTAATTAAAAAAATAATCGAAATGGGTCGATTTGGACAGAAAATGGGTCAATTTGGATTACAAATAAAATTTCAGGGATTATAATGAACATAAATATCAAATTAAAATTATAAAACATTAGACAAATTAAAAAAAAACAAGGAAAATGGGTATTTTGGAATAAAAATAAAGTTTTAGGGACTATAATGAACAAAAATATCAAATTAAAAGTATAAAAATTAGAGTAATGAAAAAAAACAATAAGTATATGTCAATTTAGAATAAAAATAAAGTTTAGGGTTTAGGGTTTTGTGTTGAGCGTTCATGCATTAATATGTACACACGTATATACTTAATTACTTATATACAATATGGTTGGATTTGAGTGTTTATAATTTAGGGTTTGATGTTTAGGGTTTAGGGTTTGATGTTTAGGGTTTAGGGTTTCGGGTTAATGTATTTATATGTACACACGCACATACTTACATACATTATGGGTTGTGATTTAGTGTTTAAGGTTTATGGGTTAAGGATTATGGTTTAGGGTTTAGGGTTTAGGGTATATGTTTAGGGTTTAGGGTTGGGCGTTCATGCATTAATATGTACACACGTACATACTTACATACATTAGGGGTTGTGTTTTAGTGTATAGAGTTTAGGGTTTATGGTTTATGATTTAGGGTTAATGTATTTATATGTACACACGTACATACTTACATACAGTGGGGGTTGTTGTTTAGGGTTTAGGGTTTAGGGTTTAAGGATTATGGTTTAGGGTTAATGCATTAACATGTACAGACGCACATACTTACATTCATTAGGGGTTATTTTTTAGTGTTTAGGGTGCATGGGTTAGGGTTTATGGTTTATGGTTTATGGTGTAGGGTTTAGGGTTTAGAGTTTTTAGGGTTCATTAATATGTACACATGTACATACTTATATACATTAGGGGTTGTATTGTAGTGTATATAGTTTAGGGTTAAGGTTTATGGTTTAGGGTTTATGGTTAGGGTTTAGGATTTAGAGTTTATGCATTAATATGTACACATGTACATATTTACATACATTAGGGGTTGTGTTTTACTGTATATAGTTTAGGCTTTAGGGTTTAGGGTTTAAGGTTTAGGCTTTAGGGTTTAGGGTTTAGGATTTAGAGTTTATGCATTAATATGTACACATGTACATACTTACATACATTAGGGGTTGTGTTTTAGTGTATATATTTTAGGGTTTAGGGTTCAAAACCCTAGTGATAACCCTATACCCTAAACCTTAAACCCTAAATTGAAACCCATAAAATCAAAACCTTAAGTCACATGTTATCGTAACATTAAACCCTAAGCACTGTACCCTAGACCCTAACACTAAACCCTAAACCTTACAAACTAATCACTCGAACTAACCTTAGTTCATTATACTAACGTAAACCCTAAATGCATAAATACTTACATACTTTAGGGCTTAGGGTTTAGGGTAAGGATCTAAGGGTTTAATGTTTAATGCTTAGGGTTTAGGGTTTAGGGTTTAGGGTTAGGGTTCAAAACCCTAATGATAACCCTATACCCTAAACCTTAAACCCTAAATTGAAACTCATAAAATCAAAATCCTAAGTCACTTGTTATCGTAACATTAAACCCTAAGCACTATACCCTAGACCCTAAGCACTATAGCCTAGACCCTAACACTAAACCCTAAACCTTACAAACTAATCACTCGAACTAACCTTAGTTCATTACACTACCGTAAAACCTAAATGCATAAATACTTACATACTTTAGGGCTTAGGGTTTAGGGTAAGGATCTAAGGGTTTAGTGTTTAATGCTTAGGGTTTTATGGTTTAGGGATTAGGGTTTAGGGTTTCCAATTTTCTATATACATATATTGTAAAATAAATTCTAAAATTAAAAAAACAAAAAAACCCTAATGATAACCCTATACCCTAAACCTTAAACCCTAAATTGAAACCCATAAAATCAAAACCCTGTGTCACATGTTATCGTAACATTAAACCCTAAGCACTATACCCTAGACCCTAACACTAAACCCTAAACCTTACAAACTAATCACTCGAAGTGCATTGCTTCATGAAACCCTAAACCCTATACCCTAATGATAACCCTATACCCTAAACCCCAAGCATTATACCCTAACCATAAGCATTATACCCTAAACCCTAACACTAAATCCTAAACATTAAAACTAAACACTCGAAGTACATTGCTTCATGAAACCCTAAACCCCAAATCAAAACCCTAAAAGTATTAAAACTGAAAATTAATTACTAAAACCTAAAACCCTTCAACCCTAAACATTTAAATTAAAACCCTAATTGAAGGTCATAAACCCTAAACCCCATTAACATTAAATGAAAAATCCAAAACCCTTAATTTATACCCTAAATTAACATATTAACCCTAAACAAATAACTAAATAAAATATATTAGCCATAAACAAATCAGTAAACCCTTAATTTATACCCTAAATTAAAACCACAAACCCTAAATTAAAACCATAACCCTAAACATTAAAACTGAATTAAGGATGCAATTGAAAAAAAACAAAGCTTTAAGCTCAATTTCACAAAAAAAGACGAAATTGAAAGAAAGCAAAGAAGGAGTGCTTGCGGAGCAAAACCCGAATAACCCGTTTCAAAGTGCGCGGATCCTCTGACCCGGCTCGAGGCCTATAAATAAACCCTCACCCCTCAGCCAAAATTGCTCATTTCTCCCTACTGTTACTCTGCCGAAATATCGTCTCAAATTCTCTCTCATCCACAAACACCAAAATCCCAGATCTTCTTCATTTCTTTCGATCAAAATCTCGTGTTCTTCCCAAGTTCTTCCCTGTTCTTCCAAAATTTCCTCCTAGATCTTCTACAAACACAATTTTCTTCCTTAAACTTGTTTTTCTTCGATCAAACCCCCTACTTTTCTCAAGAACAACCTCGTGTTCTTGAGAATTTCTATCTTCAATCCTTCTAAACCCAAAACCCAAACTCAGTTCTATTTTACCCTAAACCCTAATTTATTCTTAACCCTAACCCTAGATCTGAAACCCTGACCTCTAAACCCTTAATCCCAAAACCATAACCCTAAATCTGAAACCCTAACATCTAAACCCTAACCCTAAACATCTAATCCCCAAACCCTAACCTCTAATCCCAACATCCTTTCGTATTCTCATCTTACCTCTTCAGATTCTGAGATCTGTTCTTCTCTGTCTTTTCATTTTCTGAGAGCTGTTCTTCTCTGCCTTTTCATTTTCCGAGATCTGTTCGGGTAAGTCACTTGTTCTATTTTCTTCTATTTATTTTTTTGTTCGATTACAATTTTCTTACTATTTTCCTTTTTTTCTCAGAATCGTTTCTGGCTTCTGTCAGTCTGTTCCTGTTGCGTGCGGGTCTGTTCATCAAGCTGGAAGGCTGTATATCTCCTTTTGCATGTTTCTTTTATCAATGTTTTTTTCTGAGATCTGTTTGTTTATATGTATGTTTCTTTTCTGAGATCTGTTTTTGCATGTTATATCTGTTTGTTTATATGTATGTTTCTTTTCTGAGATCTGTTTGTTTATATGTATGTTTCTTTTCTGAGATCTGTTTTTACATGTTATATCTGTTTGTTTATATGTATGTTTCTTTTCTGAGATCTGTTTTTGCATGTTATATCTGTTTGTTTCTATCAGTTTGCATGTTATATCTTTATGCATGTATGGAAGGTTGTATCATGTATGTTTCTGTCAGTTTGTATTTATGCATGTCAGTTTCTATGGTTTTATTTTTATGCATGTATGTATATGTATGGTCCGAGTCTGTTTGTTTTATGCATGTTTCTGTATGTTTTTGCATGTTTCTGTATGGTCCGAGTCTGTTTGGTTATATGTATGTTTCTTTTCTGAGATCTGTTTTTGCATGTTATATCTGTTTGTTTCTATCAGTTTGCATGTTATATCTTTATGCATGCATGTATGTATATGTATGGTCCGAGTCTTTAGGGTTTCCTTGGTTTAACCTGAGTATATAGGCTGGACTACCTGACCTGCGGGGCTACTGGTGCCAAAGGGGGATTTTAAAGGTCCCTATGGATAGGTGTAACAACGCCACATACAAGGGTTAAACTGAAACCATTAGATATTTTATTTTTTGTTTATGGGTGTCTGTATATATGATTTTGTATATTTTTTATGTTTGGTTCTCTGATTTGCACTTTTTCAGTTTTGTGACAGCTATGGATTCTTTCTCTTATGAGTTGGACTTTCCTGGTGAAAGAAATCTAAATGACCAAATTATACTGTCTCAAGGTAATTTATTAATCCTTGTTCATTATAATTTTTTTAACTTATATTTTGTATATTTCTGACTTTTTTTTATTGCTAGAAGAGGATGCAAATGATCAACTGTCTGAGACAGTTCGTACCTCCAAGAGGAAGTCTGCAGCTTCAACTGGAGGGGACATTGGGAGAAGAACATCTCCTGTTTGGGATCATTACACATTCATCAAGCTTCCAGAAGGGCTTTTTGCTGAATGTAAGTACTGCAAAAAGAAAAGGTATAAAGCTGATTCTTATATTGGTACTTCTAATCCTAAAAGGCATACTGAAAAATGTGATTCTTATAAGGAGTTTCTTGCTACTAATCCCAATAGTAGTTCAGAAGCTTCTTTTGATCAGAAAAGATATTGTGAGTTGTTTGCTGAAGCAATTCTTTGTCATGGTTATGCTTTGAGTGTTGTTGAGCATGATAAACTTAGGGTTTTGCATAATTATTTAAATCCTAATGTGAAAGATATTTCAAGATATTCTATTACTAAGGCTTGCATGTTAAAGCATGAGATGCATAAGAAATTGCTTTTTGATTCAATGCAATCTGTTGTGAGTCGTATCTGTTTTACATGTGATGGATGGTCTGCTTGCACTTCACGTTCTTACTTTGCACTGACTACACATTATGTTGATAATAACTGGAAACTTCAGTCTAAGATTTTAAATTTTCGTCGTTTCCCCCCTCCCCATGATGATGAGTCTATTTATAAGTTTGTTAAAAATATGTTAACTGAGTGGGGTCTTGGGAAGAGAGCTTTTACAATTACTCTTGATAATGCTTCTGCAAATGAAAGAATGGTGAGGCGTCTGAAAGATGATTTGCATGCAATTTCTCCCCTGCCATGCAATGATAAGTTTTTTCATATAAGGTGTGCTGCCCATATCCTGAACTTGATAGTTCAAAGGGGTTTGAAGGTAATCGACTCCTCTGTTATTAAATTGCGTGAGATTGTTAAATTTATAGATTCTTTTGATTCTAGACTTTGTTGCTTTGATTCTGCTATTAATGACTGTGGTTCTGATTTTTCTGGTAAGTTGGTCTTGGATGTTCCTACTCGATGGAACTCTACTTACCTGATGCTTCGTAGGGCACTAGAAGCTAAACATGCTATTAACTTGTTTGTTAATAGGGAAAATGGTTTGGATGTAATCTCTGATGTTAAGTGGGAAACTGCTCAGTTAATTTGTGATTTCCTTGAGCCCTTCTTTGAAATTTCTACTCTGTTCTCAGGATCCAAGTATCCTACTGCTAATTTGTACTTGGCTAATGTTGTTGCCATTGAGAAACTTTTATGTGATGCTCACAATGATCCATGTGAGGGCATCTCTGCAATGGCTGGACCTATGCTTGAATTGTATGAGAAATACTGGTATGATCATTCAACTATTCTGTCTTTTACTATTTTACTTGATCCACGGTATAAGTTACAACTTCTGAAGGAGTTGTATGGTGTCCTCTATGTTGAGGATGAGGTTGAAAGGAGGGTAAGTGTTGTTTATAATGAGTTTGTAAGTATGTATATTTATTATTCAAGATCTGCACGTACTTCTTCTAATAATTCTTCTGTCCAAAGTAACTCTACTCAAAGTTCAAGTCTGTCAAGTTCTGGTCGCTCTAGGACCTTCAAAAAATTTAATCTCTTTCAGGTCAGCTTATCTTTTTTGCTTCTATTTTTATAGTTATTTTTTTCATTTACAGTTTACTAATTTTTTTATTTAATGGCAGAACTTTGATGCCAATTTGGCAGCTTCTAGGAGTGGTAAGTCCGATGTTGACTCCTACATTTCTTTGCCCCTTCTCCCTCGCACTGCAGATGCTGAGTTCGATATCTTAGAGTATTGGAAAACACAATCTGTGTCTTTTCCAATACTTTCACTCATGGCTAGAGATGTGTTAGCCATTCCAATCACCTCTGTTGCTTCTGAATTCTCATTTAGTATGGGAGGTCGAATTTTGAACAAGTTGAGGGCTAGGCTTTTGCCTAAAAATGTAGAAGTATTTGTATCAACCAAAAATTGGTTGTATGGTTTTGAGCCTGAGAAAAGGGATGAAGAATTTCTTGCTGTTGAGAAAGATGCCTCAGTCTCTGATGTGTCTGTTGAAGATCCACTTCAAGGTTAAGGTATAATCCTTGTTCTGTTTTTTCTAATTCTTGTTTTGTTTTTATATTTAGTTACTGACTTTGTTTTGTTTTGCAGGAAACACTTTATAGCTCAGGGGTCAACTATGTTGCTTCTGATGTTAAGTGAGGTATTTCCCTTAACTGTTTTTTTTAATTCTTATTTTATTTTTATTATAGTTTCTGACTTGAATCTGTTTTGTAGGAAACACTTTAGAGCTCAGGGGTCAACTATGTTGCTTCTGATTATTAAGTGAGGTATTTCCCTTCACTATTTTTTTAGTTGACTTAGTGATGCTGTTGTTATTTGGTTTTGCTGAGTGCTCCTCTTTAAGTGAGGTATTCCCTTGACTGTTTTTTTAATTTACTTAGTTAAGCTGTTGTTATTTGGTTTTGCTGATTGCTCCTGTTTAAGTAGGTATTTCCTTTGATTGTTTTTTTATTTGACTTAGTGATGCTGTTCATGTTATTTGGTTTTGCTGAATGCTCCTGTTTAAGTGAGGTATTACCTTGACTGTTTTTTTAAATGACTTAGTGATTCTGTTGTTATTTGGTTTTTCTGAATGCTCATGTTTAAGTTATGTATTTTCTTTGACTGTTTTTTTAATTGTCTTAGTGATTCTGTTTTTTTTCTTGCTTACTTCTTAGCTGAATGCTGCCGCTGTTTGTGAGTTGGTGATGCTGTTTGCTACTGCTGTTAATGGCTTGGTGTTTCTGTTGGTTACTGGTAGCTTGTTGTTCCTCTCTTATCTAAGTGTTGCCCATAATTATGTTGGTTTCTTACCAGTTACCCATAATTAACTTTGTTGGTAGCATTTAGATGAGATAGCTCGATGAAGAATTTTCTGGTAGCAAAGTGCTTTTAGCTTTGCTATAAGATCTGAGAGCTAATTTTATTACAAACTTGTATTTTGTGACATTCAGTTTGTAAAATTATAAGTGTAAACTTTTATCTTGTATTTTTTTTACGTTCTGTATTGATATTTTTTTAAGTAATCAAGTATTCATAATCTGGAATTCTAGTTATTTTTATTTTATATCTGTTAATTTTTTTACTTAAGTGTATGAATTTTATTTTATATCTTAACTTAATTCTACATTTTGTAACTTAAGACAACAATTACTTAATCTGTTCTAATTAAGTAAAATCATATATTTTATAACTTTATCAATTTTGAACTGCAAAAATTGTAGGAAGACTTACAATTTTTATAACTTGAATTTGTTAAGTATAAAATAATAAAGTTGTAGACTTACAATTTTTTTATAATTTCTAAATTTACTTAATCATTTTTCAATTATAAATGTTATACATGTTATAATTTCACTAAGTTTTACAAACTTGAAGAATCTGTTAAGTGTTAACTGTTAAGTATAAAAAAAATAAAATTGTAGACTTATAAATTTTTGAACTACAAATGCTATACATATGTTATAACTTTAGTAAATTTTATGAACTATAAATGCATATACAACTTTAGTAAGTTTACAATTGTTATTTAATTTTTTATAATTTGTAAGTTTACAATTTTATTCAAGTTAATGAATAAACTTTAAAATTAAAAACAACTCTTCATTTAATTTTTTATTTTCATAAATTATCAATTACTTATTCTTTTTTCAACTTTAGTACTTAATATATATATATATATATATATATATATATATATATATATATATATATGTATGCGCGCATATACATCACCTATATCAATATATGTAAGTGTATATGTATATACATTATTTATGTATATGGTATATCAACTCTTATAAATTTTTTAATTCATCATGTCATAGGTTTCGGGTTAATTTCAGCTCAGGTCAAGAATAGGTTGGGTCACTTAACAGGTCGGGTTTAAAGCAGGTCGGGTCCATTTCAGGTCGGGTCCATTTCAGGTCGGGTCCATTTTCAGGTCGGGTCCATTTCAGGTCGGGTCCATTTCAGGTCAGGTAAAATCGGATATCGGGTCAATTCAGTCGGGTAATTTCGGTTATTTTCCAGGTCGGCTTCGGGTTCTTTTCAGTCGGACGCAGGTCGGGTTTCAGGTCCAAATTAACAGGTCCAATTCGGGTTCGGGTCGTTTTCAGTCGGACGCAGATCGGGTTCGGTTGCTACAGTAACATGTCAAATTCGGGTTCGGATCAACAACAGTCGGTTGCAGATCGGGTTCGGGTTAACAAAAAATCGGGTCAAATCAGGTTCTGACTCGGGCAGGTTTCAGTCGGGTTACCAGGTTCTGACTTGTTTTTACATCCCTATCATTAACCTAACATAGTTCTCTTTATGTATAAGAAAGAAAGCGCGTCACACATGGTTATGATTAAGGTGAATTTTTTACATACACAACATCTCAAACTCAAAATTTGTTTAAATTGTACCAAACGGCTTATCACTCGAACTAATTTTATTGGTTGTATATGGCTATTGGCGACTTTAATATAGATGTCAGCAGCAACAGCTGTGGAAAAGTATACTTGGGTTTTTCATGACAGTTCATGGGAACCTTCGATATGGTTCTGCCAAACAAAGAAAAGCAAATCTATATGATGAATATTTATTGTAGTTGTGTTTTTGGTCCTTATTTCGTTTAAATACAAGTTTGAGGTACTTAACTGGGCTGTTTTATTTTGTTTTCATGCAGGGGACGTGATGTTAAAAATAAGCTGTAATTCTGCAGAAAATGCTGGAGTCATGGGCATGAATCAGGGAATGAATGTCGATTGTGCGCTACGTCAGCGTCTTCTAGAAGCTGACGTCAGCAGCAGTGATAGCTTATCAGGCC
Source organism: Hibiscus tridactylites (assembly GCA_958450335.1). Classification (NCBI taxonomy): domain Eukaryota; kingdom Viridiplantae; phylum Streptophyta; class Magnoliopsida; order Malvales; family Malvaceae; genus Hibiscus; species Hibiscus tridactylites. Next base: position 5,718,892 of record OY288290.1, read on the forward strand.
GCTTATCAGATAGCTTATCTCCGGATTTTTAAATTTTAAATTTTAAACTTTGGATAATTATTTTGTTTAATTTTAGTTATCATTTTAAGTTTATCTAGGTTATTTGAAACACTATAAATACCCCTTTTGGGGTAAGACTTGTCATCAATCAATTATCAATTGAATATCATTTCATCTTCTCTTGAAAATTCTTCTTAGTTTTACTTAAGTTCTTTTCTTATATTTCTTCTTTTAATTATTTCTTAAATGTCGAGCATGATTAATTTGATAACCATGCTCGGCTAGATCTTCTAAAGCCGAGGGCTTATGCGATGACACGTTCTTAAGGCGAGGTTTGAAACTATGCTTCAAACATTTCGAAAACTTCTCTCAATTTCTTCATACTTTATTTTCTAAATCAAAATGATTTTTAAAACTCAAAGATTGACTTTGGAGAAAAACAATTGTTTTGATCTATTAAGTGGGAAGGATGATCAATTATTGAAATAAATCCGACTTCCAGGGAACACACTTAGTAAATAGATTACTAAGGGAAATTGAGATCGAATCGTTTTTATAGAAAATACTTTTCAAGCTGGTTACGAGCTTAAGTAATTTGTTTTCACAAACATTGAGTTGGTTTAGACAAATTATCAAAACTGAAACCAAAAGTTAATTTTGGAAATTCAGTTTACAAACAAAAACTCAAGGATTGACCTTGAAGTAATTTTGCCAACAAGTTTTTCGGAATAAAAATCTTTACCAGGGAACCAAGTAGAACAAGTCAACGCGGAAGCCCGAGGCTGATAATCTTATATTTACTTTAAAAATCTTTTAAAATCTTCCTTTTACTCTCTTAAACAATTACATTTCATTGCAACAACCCCCCCCACCTAAATCACCTCAACATAGCTCAATCAACAACTTTTGGTTTAGAAACTACAAAAGCGCGACAAGGAAATTTCTAAGTCCTTGTGGGTTCGACTACTACTTCCCTATCTACACTTAATTTAATTCATTTATTTATTTAATTATTCGGAAGAAGGAAATTATTCTTGACACGTTACGACGCGTGTCAAAATTGGCGCCGTTGCCGCGGACTTCGGCAACTTTTACTGTTTGTTTTTTATTGTTTATGACCAGGAGAAATCCAGGAGAACAAGTTGAATTCATCCTGGAAATCGAAGCCAATTGGGAAACAACGAACATATGATCCAACAGCTGATCAGGGCACTAGAGGACAATCACCTCTTGTGCATAACCTTTCCGAATGGTGAAACGCCATTCCAACTAAAAACGAGCTTGATTCATCTCCTACCAACCTTCCACGATTTGCCCAACAAAAACCCACACAAACATTTGAAAGAATTTCACATGGTTTGTCTAAGTACAAAGCCTCAGGGAGTATCCGATGACCAAATTAAACTTAGAGCTTTTCCATTTTCTTTAGCAGATATAGCAAAAGATTGGTTATTTGATATAGCAAAAGCGAGCGAAATAAAGCGCAACATCCTGAGCATTCAACAAAGGGAATCCGAATCTTTATACGAATACTGGAGAGGTTTAAAAAGTTGTGTGCAAGTTGTCCGCAACATGGATTATCAGAACAAACCCTCATTCAGTATTTCTATGAAGGATTGATGCCCATGGATATGAAACTAGTGGATGCGGCAAGCGGTGGAGCTCTAGTCAATATGACCCCAACAACGGCTAAAACACTGATATCAACCATGGCCGCCAACTCGCAAAGGTTTAATCAATCTAGTGAACCATCTCGAAGGGTTCGCGAGGCAAGCACAATTTCTTTAGAAAATAAGATTGATAAATTAGTTGAAATAGTGCAAACTCTTTTTGCAGGAAAAAATGGGACAATTAGACTTTGTGGGATCTGTACTAGTCCAGAACATCCGACAGACTGTTGTCCGATGATTCAGGAAGATGATGTCGCCCAAGCCAATGCCATAGGAAATGCATATAATCCGGGGTGGAGAAACCAGTCAAACTTTGGATACGCAAACAACCAGAGACAAAATCAACCCTACCCACAACAAAAGACATCTCTAGAAACCTTAGTTGAGCATTTAGCGATTCCCAAGAGAAATTCCAAATTCGTACCGAGGCCCACTTACAAGAGATAGACAAACAAATAAGCCAGCCAGCAAGACGCCTTGATTTCAAAGGTAAACTTCCTTCGCAAATCGAGACAAACCTTAGGGAAAATATAAGCGCCATCACACTCCATAGTGGGACCATTATAGCTCCAAAAGAACCATCAAAAAACAATATTTCCACTTCTTCCATGGAAGAAGGTAACGAAAACCAAGATAACCCTTTACCACCATCTCCTCCTTCGTCTCCACCTCTTGAAGTCGCGCCTCCTTTCCCATTATGATTGGTAAAACGTGACAAAAAGGCCGAAGAGAGAGAAATTATTGAAGTATTTAAAAAGGTCCAAATGAACATTCCCCTCTTGGAAGTCATTCGCAAAGTGCCAAGGTACGCTCGTTTCCTTAAAGAGCTCTGCACAACCAAGCAAAAACTCACCAGGCACGAAAAGGTAAATTTGGGAGAGCACGTTTCTACAGTTTTTCAACGTAAGTTACCACCCTAAATGAAAGACCAAGGTATGTTTGCTATACCCTGTCAAATAGGTAACATATCTATTAAACGTGCTATGTGCGATCTTGGGGCTTCAATAAATGTAATGCCGCTTTTTGTTTATAAAATGATAACTAATGATCCTTTGAAGGAAACCAGGATTACGATACATTTGGCGAATCGATCAGTCATCTATCCAGAAGGAGTGTTGGAAAATGTTTTGGTAAAGGTAGATGTCTTATTTTTCCCTGCGGACTTCTACGTGATCGATATGGATCACGATAGAACAAACACTTGCTCCGAAGTGTTGTTGGGAAGAACTTTCCTTAGCAAAGCAAACACGAAAATAGAAGTAAGGAGTGGCCTTTTATCCATGGAATTCGACGGTGAGGTAGTAGAATTCGATGTTTATAAGGCAATGAGGTATCTTGATCAGGTTGAATCTGTTAACTCAATTGATATCGTTGATCCAAATATAGAAGAGTATGCGAATACTAATGTTTTTAATAACTTTGATATGGACTATGAGCTTTGCGATAATGAGGTAGAAAATGAGGACGAATCTGTTTCTTTTATTAATTCTGATTTAGCTTTAACTTCATCGAAGACTAAACCTTTGCCATCTATTTTGCAGGCTTCGAAGTTGGAACTAAAGGAACTCCCATCCCACCTTAAGTACACCTTCTTGGAAGATAATGATACCTTACCAGTTATCATTTCGAACGAATTAACCGGAGAGGAAGAAGTCGATCTTGTCACAGTCCTGCGAAAGTATAAGGAAGCAATCGAGTGGAAGGTAGCAGACATCAAAGAACTTAGCCCCTCAACTTGTATGCACAAGATCAAAGTCGAGGAAATGGAAAAGCCGTCACGACAAGGTCAGCGACGCTTGAATGGTCCCATGATGAAGGTAGTATAAGACGAAATTCAAAAACTCTTAGACGCCGATATTATATATCCGATCTCGGATAGCGAGTGGGTAAGTCCTATTCATGTTGTTCCTAAAAAACCAGTGTCACGGTAACAAGAAATGACGAATGTGAGTTAGTTCCAACTCGAGTTCAGAATGGATAGCGAGTTTGCATAGATTATAGGAAGTTGAATTCTCTAACCCAAAAAGATCACTTTCCCTTACCATATATTGATCAAATGATTGAAAGATTAGCTGGTAAATCTCACTATTGTTGTCTCGATGGTTTTTTAGGTTTCTTTCAAATTCCTGTAGCCCCCGAAGACCAAGAGAAGACAACGTTTACGTGCCCATTCGGAACCTTCGCCTATCGACGAATGCCGTTTGGACTATGTAACGCTCCGGCTACGTTCCAACGATGTATGGTAAGTATATTTTTAGATTATGTTGAGAAGGGGATTGAAGTGTTTATGAATGACTTCACTGTATATGGAAATTCTGTTGGTGAATGCTTGCTTAATTTAACTAATATATTAAAACGTTGCATTGAATTTAACCTTGTACTAAATTACGAAAAATGTCGCTTCATGGTTAATAAAGGCTTAGTGTTAGGACATATCGTATCTTCTGAAAGAATTTCTGTTGATAAGGCTAAGACAAATATTATCCGCTCGCTCCCATACCCCACAACTGTGAGGGATATTCGCTCTTTTCTTGGACATGCAGGTTTCTACAGGCGATTTATAAAAGACTTCTCAAAGATAGCACAACCCTTACGTCGGTTACTGCAAAAAGATGTAGAGTTCGACTTTATATCCGAATGCAGGAAATCGTTTGATACAATTAAGGAGAAACTTGTATCCGCGCCAATAGTGCAACCGCCCGATTGGAACTTGTTGTTCAAAATTATGTGCGACGCCTCAGATTTTAGTGTTGGAGCGGTACTTGGTCAAAGGAAAGGATGAGAGCCTCATGTCATCGCCTATGCATTGAGAACGCTTGATCCAGCGCAACACAATTATTCAACTACAGAAAAAGAACTGTTTGCTGTAGTTTTTGCTTTAGATAAATTCCGCTCTTATTTACTTGGAACTAAAATTATTATTTTTTCTAACCATGCAGCCTTGTGGTATTTGATGAGAAAAAAGGAAGCAAAACCGAGGCTGATCCGGTGGATTTTACTCCTTCAAGAATTTGATCTCGAGATAAAGGACAAGAAGGGGAGTGAAAATCTTGTGGCCGATCACCTCAGCCGAATTCCACTGACCAATTCGGATTCGCCTATAAATGATGTATTCCCTGAAGAAAATTTGATGATGGTGCAAGCTTCAACACCTTGGTTTGCGGACATCGTAAATTATTTGGCTATAGGTGAATTGCCCCTTGACTTGCCACGGTCAGAAATTACTCGAATCAAGAGGGAATCCAGGTTCTATATTTGGGATGATCCCTACCTTTGGAGACATTGTTTCGATCAGGTAATACGATGATGTGTAACCGAAGACGAGGTAAAATCTATCCTTAATTCCTGTCATTCCTATGCACGCGGTGGACATTATGGACCTAAAAGGACGGCTCATAAAATTCTTGAATGCGGATTCTATTGGCCTAATATTTATCGAGACACATATTTATTTTGCAAATCATGTGATAAATGTCAAAGAGTTGGTAACTTAAGCCGACGTAATGAAATGCCTCTAAATCCTATTCATATTTGCGAAATATTTGATGTGTGGGGGATATATTATATGGGGCCATTTGTATCATCATTCGGTAATTTTTATATTATTTTAGCTGTTTATTATGTTTCGCGATGGGTTTAGGCGAAAGCTACAAAAAATAATGATGCTAAAACCACTGTCAAATTTCTGAAAGATTGTATTTTTTCCAGTTTTGGTACACCGAGAGCGTTGATATGCGACAGAGGGAAACATTTTATCAATCGAGTCATCGACGCGCTAATAAAAAATTTTGGTGTCACCCAACGCATCGCGACGTCGTACTATCCGCAAAGGAATGGTCAGACGGAGGTATCAAACCGTGAAATCAAGACCATTCTTGAAAAGATCGTGAAACCCGATCAGAAGGATTGGAGCGTTAAGCTGAATGACGCACTATGGGCATATTGGACAACGTATAAGGGTCCTATCGGGATGTCTCCTTATCGCCTTGTTTTTGGTAAGTCGTGCCATTTGCCGGTCAAATTGGAGCACCGCGCGCTTTGGGCAGTCAAAAAATGCAACATGGAAATGGATCTAGTCGGCGAAATGCGCAAACTCGATATCCAGGAGTTGGAAGAAATTCGAAAAAATGCCTACGACAATTCGAAAATTTTTAAGGAAAAAAATAAAGATTTTCACGATCGTAATATTGCATTTAAATCATTTTATATTGGTCAAAAGGTTTTATTATTTAACTTCAGATTAAAACTTTTTGCAGGGAAATTACGATCAAAGTGGCTTGGACCGTATACAGTGACTAATATTTTTCCACATGGTGCAGTAGAAATTAAAAGCAATTTCGGAGAGCCATTTAAAGTTAACGGTCAACGGCTTAAACTGTACTATGACAATACTCCAGTTGGTCTAGTCGAGGAAATTCATTTAATCGAACCTGTTACTTGAATGAGGTCGTCAAGCTAGCGGCGATAAACAGGCGCTAAATGGGAGGCAACCCATTTCTTTTTTCTTTTACTTTAATTATTTTTATTATTTTCTTTTTATTTTTATTTTATCTCATTTTAATTTTCTTTCGATTTATATCATTTTAATTTTCTTTTTTCTAATTTATTTTGTTCGCAGATGATTTAAGTTGACCGAATAAAAGGCATGAGAAGTTATCTTTATCAGCAAAAATTTGTGGGCCCAATTTTTAGAACTCAATTTAAAAAATCGCATTATCCCTTTATCCTTTTATCCCCTACCCGCCTAATCACTTTACCCAAATTTTAAACTAAAAAAACACACATCACCCATACCACCTATATCTCCCACAATCACCGGTCAAAACTCCCCCACCTCAAATTTTAAACCCATCCTTTTAAGATTTTGTGGACCCCACCAAACTTAAAAAACCCTCACCTACACAAATCCCCATCAGGTCAAACACCCAACCACCCTCTTTAAAACCTTTTTTTATTCTTTCTCCTTCATCAGCCGCACAACACCAAGAAACACCCCCAGCCATCTTCTTCGACAGATTCACCTAGCACCAAAATGCCCCGCACCCGTGACCAAGCCCGCCGGCTCCCACAGCAGCCGCCGCTCGTCATTGGTGGCCACTGCCGCTTTGCCCCACCGCAGTTCGTCTCCATTAGCAGTGATTTCGAGCCACAACAACCGCCAACCAACTCCCCACCTCCTCCCGAGCGTCACACCGACATGGGCACCACCCAGGCTTCGACGAAAACGTCTCTACCACCTTCTTGAACCGCCATTCACCGCGACCAGCAACCCCACCATCACCATCGTTTCATTTCACTCGAGACGTCCATGCACTCCAGCTCTTCTCACCACCACCCGCAACACCCGCCGGCATCACCACAGCCCTGTCCGACCGTGAGAAGGGGCACTCCCTCGCACCATTCCGGACCCCCGTCCCCTGGCCGCCCTACTCGTGTCGTTAACAATGGCGAGGCTGAAGCTTCATCGCACCGCCGACCGGCGCACCCACCATCACCGCCATCACCCTTGTTCCACTCCTTGGCCTCCAATGCAATGGTCGTTCATTGCAGCACCATTCTCAACCCATGCCATTGCCAAACCGTGTTCCATCCTTCACCATGCACACGAACACGTCCATGAACTCAGACCATAATTCCGCGGTCGATATGGCCGATGAGGTAAACTCTGATTTTTTGGTTCAACCTTTATTGATCTTCCACCCCATTTATGGATTTTCAGAGCACATGCATGATGAGTTCACTTCCAATAATCACACTCGATCGGAGAATGCTCAACCAAATTCGCCACCTCACGAGCAAAACGACATACCATCGAATCAAGAGGAACCTCCACGACGAGGCCAAAGATTTACAACACCAAACGATGAGAGTTTGAAAGGATTCTTGCACTTTACCGGAAACGAACTTGAAATATTTAATCGTATCCGACATCATACACTTCCGGTTTGTAAGTATATTCCCACTCAAACTCTAGAGCGTTTGCACTTACGTGAGTCAGTAATGTCACTTTTCGATAACATTGGTTGGCGTCTGTTTCCTACAATTACCTGTGATACTTACTGCGAATTGGTACTTGAATTTTAATCTACTTTTACATTTGATCGTAGTCGTGCAAGGTCTCTCGATACACCTAATGTGATATCTTTTCGGCTTTTGGGTCAGCACTTTCGGTTGTCTATTACTGAATTTAATGTTTATATGGGTTTTGTCACTAACGTTTCAGACCATAATTATCAATCTGCCCTTTTAGACATACCACAAGACTTCGATAATGACCTTTCCTTGGAGACTTTGACAGGTTTTGCAGGTTCTCAATACAATCCGAAAACGACAAAAGACCACGACATTCGTAGCCCTGCCTTACGCTATATCCATTGTTTCCTCGCTTACAATCTTTCCGGCCGAAACGACACTCCCTCCACCTTGAGTAAGACTGGGTTATTTTTTCTCTGGTGTATGCAGGTAAATATCAAGGTAAATCTTGGCTTTTGGATGGCCTACACGTTTCATTGTGTAGCGCGAACCACTAGGCCACGACCATTAATTTTGGGTCCTTACATTACTCATTTAGCATTACGCGTTTTTCCTGCTACTTTCAACCCATCTCAGTTTACTTACGCTTTTTCTACGAGTGCCTTAGATGGGAAATGCCTAGACGCCATGGGATTACTTGCAGGAACTCCAGATGCACCTTATATTGTTCCCCCAAACACTCTCTTGACTCGTAGAGAACGAGTGTTTCAAAGACAAGCCCAAACACGACCAACACAAGAGGAACAACCCCGACGAGATATGGATGAGCGACTCCACTCCATAGAGACGGACTTGGCCAAAATCCTATCCTATCTTCGCTCCGACTCTTCCCGCGGACGACGAGGCCGCGGTCGTGGCCGCAATTGATTAGTGGAGTCTCTCTTTTCCTCTCTTTTACTTTAATTTATCATTTTGTGACAAAATGAATTAAGTCATAGGGAGGGAGATATACTTGTCAAATTTTCATATTGCTTATCCGTTTGGTTGTTCTCTTGATTTCTTGATTTTATTTAACTTAAGTCACTTGTTCAAATCCTTAGTTTGACCTTGTCTCATTGTTTCCGTATGATTTTTTATCTCTCTTGTTAGAAATTTTAAGTTGCATGATAGATTGTGGCATGATTAATTCTTCCTTTAAATCCTTTTTATGACATTCCTTGTACTATTAATTGACATGATGCTTACCTAGGTACACGAGACAATTTTTGTGAGTTTTGAGCCTAACGAGCATGCATTATTTTTGCTCTTTGTTTCTTTGAGTGTGCCTAGCTAAATTATTGCATTCTAGGTTTTAACCATTTCTCTTCCCAAACAAATTGCCTACCTTTGATTAATTTCCCTTAGTGAAACAATTTTGAGCCTTGGTCTTTTTTCTTGAAATTCACCATATTTTAGCCTAATCTATTTTTCTTATTATTTCCATTATTTTTGTCCCTTTTTAAGACAAAATTGTCTTAAAAAAACAGATTCAAATCATGCAGTCCAGCAGAGCAGAAAACACTGTGCAGAAACTGTTCGAATATGCAGTGCAGAGAAAAAAAATTGTGCAGAAATTGTTCGAATGTGCAGTGCAAAAAAAAAACTATGCAGAAAAATCATTCGAATCTGCAGTAAAAAAATACTACAGAACAATTTTGATTCGAATGAAAAAAACAGTTCCAAATAAATTTTGGGATGATTTTGTCTTGAATTTTAAACCCTTTATCCTACCCGAACCTTAGCCCCGTTACAACCCTTTTTAAGACCTCTTGATTTTTGCATCACATTCATACTTAGTAGTGGAGATTAGATTTAACCACAAGCCTATGGTAATGCTCTAATTAGTTTTGGCTCGAGTGATTTTCTCTACCCTTAAACACTTTGAGTGACATGGGCGATTCCTTGTGAGGGTACTTGGTTTACATCATTGATGTTAGTAGGGTATTGGAATGTCATTTTTGCTTAAATTTCTAAATCTTGCCATTTATCTATTTGCTCCTCATTTTCTTTCATGTTTAGATACTTAATGATATCGAAAACTTTGAGACTTCGTGAAATTAAATATGATAATTTGAGCTTAGGTTTGTTTAATTTTGAGATACTTGGGGACAAGCATCGGATAAGTGAGGGAGAATTTGATGAGTATTTATTTTGGTTGTGTTTTTTGTCCTTATTTCGTTTAAATACAAGTTTGAGGGACTTAACTGGGCTGTTTTATGTTGTTTTCATGCAGGGGACGTGATGGTGGAAATAAGCTGGAATTCTGCAGAAAATGTTGGAATCATGGGCAGATTCATGGGCATGAATCAGGGCATGAATGCTGACTGGGCGCCACGTCAGCATCTTCTAGAAGCTGAGGTCAGAAGGAGTGATAGCTTATCAAGCCGCTTATCAGATAGCTTATTTGTTCCTTTTGTTTTTGGTCTACAATTTAGCATCCTCCAATATTCTTGAGAATTGAGTCCTTCCTAGTTTAGAAACCGCGAGGTCTTTCTTTGATAATTATTAGATAGAATATTAAAATATATTTTTATATAAAATACTTTATTTACAAACAACGTGAAATTGTCCCCTTTTTTTTTCTTTGTGTTACTCTCTATGTTTCTTTCGTTCTTAGTTAATCGGCCGCAACATATGTTTTAGCGCCGGTTGCCGACGGTCGTATTTGTTTTTTTTTATTTTTCTTTATTTAATTTTTTTTTTTTTATTTGTTTTTTTGGCATGCTTTACCTTTGTCTTTACAATAGACTTGTGTTCGTGGATAATTTTCGTACGACACTCGACTCTGATTGCGGTTGTCGGTGATTTTTAATAGTTTGATTTCCTTTTGTATATCGTTAGCTGATGTCGTCAGATTTGTTTTGCAAAGCAGCCTGAATATTAGTTTCGTTTACCACTCATACTTTGATCCTTAAACATGTAAGTGGATAGAGACATAAAATTTCGTTTCCTACTTCCTTTCTTTAATGATTCATCTCATCATTGTCGTCGCAACTCACTGGACATATATTTGATGGTGTGATGTTTCATTTTTAATTTTTTTTAATTTTTCTTTGTTTTGTTACATTTCTACATTTATATTTCGTTTAGAATATTTTTCTATTGGGTAAATTACATAAATGACCATCATACTATTGCAAAAGTCGCGATTTGATCACCTTACTTTTTTTCGAAGCAATTAAACCATCATATTGTTAAATTTGGTGCAATTTGACCATCAGCCGTTAAAGGTTAACGGCAGGGTGACGTGTCAGTTAAAAAAATAAGGGTATAATTACACATTTGGTCCTTGTTACTTATACATTCTTTTAATTTAGTCCTAATTTTAATTTAATAAAATAAATTAATTATTTAATAAAATAATGACACGTGTCACTACCTTATTGGAGGATTTAATTATTTATATTTGATTAAATAAATTTATTTTCATCCTCCAATCAGGTGGTGACACATGTCACCACCTGATTAAAGGAAGAAAATGGAAACAAACCACAAATGCAAGAATGCAAGTGGGGGGAATCAAACCTACAACTCCTAGCAAGGAAGGGTGATAGCTTACCACCACACCAAATGCTACATTGTGATATAATTCCTGTAATATAATATATGTAAATAAACATCAAAAACTAAAATCGTTTTCCATTGCCTTGAGCTTCTCCATCACCAAAAACTATAATACCTGTGTACCGTATTCCTTCCATGTAAGTAAGCTAATCCACTGAGTATCTGCCTCGTGTAACTTCGAATAACATGTTCCTTGAATGATCCGTATTCACCGAGTAATTTGTGGATTGAGCCCCCTGAAACAAATTCCAAATAGACCGAAAGCTTGTCTGATCCCTGCATAAAATTAACTTTTGGATATCAAAACTTGTAAACAAGTTGGATTACAAGTTCTTTTCTTACTAAAGAGGAGTCCGCAGTCTAAGGACAACCGGAAAAACCAACTGGATTAAAACCCGGGTTCCGAATTCAAGTTCTTTGATATGCCTTATGACACAAGAAAAGCAAAGAAAAATGCAAGGGTCACAGGCCTACCAGTTCACTCCCATAGTATTGGACAATGTTTGGAAATTAGTGTTCAGAATGTTCAGAATGTTGTCCGTGAAGAAAACCAGACAAACCTGGTTGAGTTGTTTGAGACATTCTTTTGATGTTTGATCATCTGTGATGACCTTAACTTCCTTCACTGCACACATTGTTCCATTTTCACTGTTGGAAATTAGTGTGTAGTAAATGTAAGTAAAGCTTTCTTCCTTTTTAATTCTTTCAAACATTTATGGAAGATCACTGGAATATATGAATTTAACCTATTAAATCCGGCATAAACATGTCCATATGTCCCTCTTCCTATAAGCTTTCCTTATCCATTTGGATGGAGATTTCTTTGGAGGTCCATTAGGGGAGCTTGGAGGAAGGGGAAGAGGATGACATGGATGTTTCTCAGTCAGGGATTCTAAACCGGCATCCCACGGTGACAGACACCGGGGTGGTTGGTGTAAATACGAAGCTTTTGATCCGGAATCTGAGCCCTTTGACCATAAGCTGCTGTGATTAAATAAATCAATTTCCATCAGATCAAAAAAATAAACTCAAAAAGAAACAGGAATTATAGTTTTTGGTGATGGAGAAGCTCAAGGCAATGGAAAACGATTTTAGTTTTTGATGTTTATTTACATATATTATATTACAGGAATTATATCACAATGTAACATTTGGTGTGGTGGTAAGCTATCACCCTTCCTTGCTAGGAGTTGCAGGTTTGATTCCCCCCACTTGCATTCTTGCATTTGTGGTTTGTTTCCATTTTCTTCCTTTAATTAGGTGGTGATTGGAGGATGAAAATAAATTTATTTAATCAAATATAAATAATTAAATCCCCCAATAAGGTAGTGACACGTGTTATTACTTTATTAAATAATTAATTTATTTTATTAAATTAAAATTAGGACTAAATTAAAAGCATAAATAAATGTAAATATAAGATAAAATCGTAGACAAACAAACAAGAAAACAAATAGAATGGAAAAATAAATAAATGTAAAATATCGATGAATTACTGGAAACTAGTTAATAAAATAATAAATGATATGAAATTGCAAGATAAAGTTAAGATATATTAGGTTAAAATTATGAATTAAAATGAGAAACAAATTAAAAGCATAAATACTGGACACAAAATTTTAAATGTAGTCAACAAACAACGAACGAAAATGAATGAATGCAAAATTAAATAGTATAAATAAAAACGTAAGAGATTAAATACACAAAATTATGGACTGATTTGTATTAAAATAACAAATCAGAGGGTTGAAACGCAATATACCCTAAAAATGCTAAAACTCGCGGATTTACCCCTCAAACTCGGGTCGATACTAAAATGGCAATTTAATCTGAATCTAATCAAAAAAATCCAATCCAAATTCGATTAAAAAATTTTAAATTCGAATCTGAATCAAAAAATATATCAGAGTCCGATTATAATCAGATTTGGACTTAAATTCTATAAACTCCGATCTAATACCCCTACTACTGAGGGGGAATGCATTGCGAAGATTCTAGACTGCCCTTATTAATATTATAATTACATACATGAATGGAGAGGTTAAGTTAACCTGTCTATTTGCCAATTGGCAAACGGAGAAGAAGATTCCAACTATATGCATGTTAAGTATCTGTGTATACGGAAAATGAATTAAAGTGAGATCAATGTTAATAAGACATGCATAAAAGATGAAATTTAATATACTTTGGTTTTGTTTATTTATATGGATGAGAGAAATAATAACTCGCTATAATATTAAAGATAATAAAGAGTACAAATATATAATATTTCATATATATCTTAAAACTTTATGTATACAAAACACTCTACCAACGTCTCTACATTTTCAATATATATTGTACAATGGTTGTAAGATGATCGGAACGTAAAAGAAAATAAAAGAACCACCAAAGAATATCCTTGAGTCAATTATCAGTTGAGTCCATACTAAAGAAACTCTTTCAGTTGTCTCTTTTCTTTCATTTATATCGGTTAGTTGTCAAGTGGTGCCCGATGACAAATCTTAAGAGTTACACTTGTGACGGCTACATTGATATTCTTGTTCGTGATAGGTTACATTATTCATTAAATGTCAAAATAATTAGGTTGAGACTCTGATTAAAGTCACATCGTAAGATATCATTGGTATCTTGAATGAGTTAAACTGATGAGAAGTCCTTGTCCATGAATGACTTCAGAGGGTAGCACTTGCTAAATTTCGGAGTCACCAAGTTCCGGAGTTATAACAAATCCCCTTTCACATTTTAATTCGTATTTTAACCCCTGTGAATTTCATTTTTGGCAATTTAGTTTTAATTTTTTAATATTATGGTATTATTTATTTGTTGTTTTAGCATATTATTCATATTGATATTATTTATTATTTTGTTTTCGCATATATATTTTTATTTAAAAAATTTAAATATTTATTATTATTATTATTATATATTAATATTTTTTGTTACTAATATATATATATATATTTATCTATGTGGATGTCTATCATGATAAGAATTTTATCTAGGAGATTTGATTTACTATCATTAGGAATATTATCTCTATTAATTAGATTTCAATGTATTATGTACTTATGCATATAAGTAGATGATTTGATTAAAGCATTCTACACTCATGTCAATATTTGAGAATAATAGAAATCTCCCTCTTTCTCTCATCTCTTTGTTCTTTTATTCTTGTTATTTGTTCTTCGTTATTTTATTCATAACATGTTATCAACACGAGACTCTAATCAATCGAGGCCTTCATTATTCGAATTCAAAAGAAATTACATGAAAAAATTCGATTATAAAATGAACCAAAGATAAGCCCCCCCTCATTTTTTAGTTACTGATTGGCTTTCTCTTTACATTTTTAACTTGGTTCTTAATTTTTAAAAGGCTTAAAAGCATGTTTGATTGTATTTGATTTTTGAGCATTGGGCAGAGATGAATTTGTAACTTCTCACAGTTTTTGAAAGACATTGAAACATATTTTAACTCAAAGCACGAACTCACTCGATTACCGTAACTTTTATTGGTGTATTGTACTTTATAAAGAAAAGGGGAGTGAGCCATGTCAGATTCGAAAGCAATGCCTACGTTATTGGTTGGAGTAAATAAAAAAAGGTATTTTTGTTGAAATATTGCGACAAATTTAAAGAAACATTTTGGTTGAGAGAGGTACGTCTTTAACCACTATTGTTCAACCATAAACACAATTTACGACCTTATTTTTGTAAGAATAGATTTAGAGATAGTGAATGATATCAATCAACTTGCTTCATTGAATACAGAGGGTTGCATGGCTATTTATACAAGAGTGAAGGTTCGAGAGGATAGCTATGCAGTTACAGAAAATGGTTGTAACAAATTTAACAAACCCTAACAAACTACTCAACGTCTGCTAACTGTATTGTTTAACATTGCCCTTGCTTTCTCATCTCTGGAAAACTTCTCGTTCTGCAACCACCGATAGCTTGTCCCTAAATGCTTCAAATTTTCCAACTGCAAGAGGTTTGGTGAGCACGTCTGCGATCTAGCTATCTGTTGGGATGTGGTTCACATGTAACTCATTTGCTGCAACTTTCTCGCGCACGAAATGAAGGTCTAGCTCAATGTGTTTGGTTTTAGCATGCAGAATGGGGTTAGCAGCCATTGCCACTGTACTTGTATTATCGCACCAAACCTTTGGGATTTCAGATTTGTCAACGGCCATTTCCTTTAAAAACAGCCTTGATCTATGTGAGTTCAGCTGTAGCGTCAGCAAGACTACGATACTCGGCCTCGGCAGTTGACCTGGATACTGCCCGCTGCTTCTTAGACCCCCCAGCTGAGTAAGTGATTTCCATGAAAGACACAGAAACCTGATATAGACCGAAGATCATCAAGGTCTCCTCCCCAGTCAGCATCGGAGAACGCTGAAATTGCCATCTTTGCACGAGTTTGAGCAGGGAACCATAGCCCAAAATCAGTTGTTCCTCGAAGGTATCTCAACACCCTTTTGACTGTTAGCCAGTGATTGGTAGTAGGGCGTTGAAGATATTGAGCAGTCTTATTTACCGCAAACGATATATCAGGCCTCGTGTGGGAGATGTATTGCAATGCTCCAACAACACTACGATAAAGCTGGGCATCAACAAGAGCTTCTCCATCATCTTTGCTCAGTTTTGTTGAAGGTGACATAGGAGTAGAGGCTGCATTGGAGTCCTTCATGTGGAATTTGTTAAGAAGCTCGGTAACAAACTTCTTTTGGCTAAGGAACAGGCCCTTCTCAGATCGACAAGCCTCAATCCCCAAGAAAAAGTAAAGTTGCCCTAAATCCTTGAGGGAAAATTTATTATGCAGCTCTCGTATAACATGATCAACCTGTTATTGAGAGTTCCCGGTAATGAGGATGTCATCAACATACACCACCAGGTATGTGGCACATGAATCATTTCGCAAAATGAAAAGAGAAGAGTTTGCTTTCGAGCCAACAAACCCTAGTTGACATAAGAAATCATGCAGCTTGAGATACCAATACCTTGGAGCTTGTCTAAGGCCATATAGAGCCTTATTCAGCTTGCAAACAAGAGCTTTGCCATCCTTGGATTGTTTCTCAAAACCAAGAGCTTGGTGCATGTATACATCCTCAGTCAAGTCACCCTTGAGGAAGGCGTTGTTGACGTCCACCTGCCGAATCTACCATTGGCATGAAACTGCTACAGACAAAAGGATATTGTCTGTAGAAAAAGAACAACCGGACTAAATGTATCCATGAAATTGAATCCTGGAATCTGGGAATAGCCTTTAGCCACCAAACGAGCTTTCAATCTGTCCACAGAACCATCAGCTTTAAGCTTAACCCGAAACAACCATTTGCATCCAATTGCCTTCCTTCCAGTGGGCAATTCTACTATCTCCCATGTGTCATTACCAATAAGGGCCTCATATTCTGCAAGTACTGCATCTTTCCACCCTGAGTCAGCTAGAGCCTCATGAACATTTTCAGGAACTTTCATGAGTTGTGCAGCATAGACTTTAGGCTTGACTATTCCATTTTTGCGTCTGGTAATCATGGAATGTGTGTTACCTGATTGAGGATTGTGGTCGTTGATGGGAGCTTGAGGTATATCAGCCACTGTAGATGCAGAAGGAGCAACACCTGAATCGGGAGATGTGCGTTCCACATATACTGATTCCATAGGACAACTTTCAGTAGTTGGCTCCATAACAAGAGCAGCAGTGTCTTCAACTATCGGTCTTGCAGCCAATGTGTTACAAGGTTTTGAACACGTATCAGAAGAAGGTTCTTGATCCATGTGGGAGGTGTCTGAAGAAGTGGAAGAAGAATTTCTGTAACCCCCTCGTCCCGGTCTGGCCGGATGACCGGTCCGAGTGGGCCACACGGGGAAAACCGAAGCAAAACCCAAAGGGTTCCTCCTCGGTTAGCAACCCTAAATTTTTTTTTCATTTTAATCTTGTCACATTCGAACCCCAAACCACATTCAAACACCCAAATTTTAATCTTGACTAAAGGCATCTTAATTCCTATGTGTTTTTCTCTTTAAAAAGGCCAACAAGTCAAAACAGTGCAGTTTTAAGCAAAGGTTTCGAAACCTTCACCAAAGGTTTCGAAACTTTGGCTGGCAGTGACCCCTGGAACCCAATTTTCACCAAAAGTTTCGAAACCTTGGGGAAGGTTTCGAAACCTTTGACCATAGTTTCGAAACCTTACCCAAAGGTCTCGAAACTTTGGTTGGCAGTAAGGTCTGGAAGCCCAGATTTCTGCAAAGGTTTCGAAACCTTACCCATGGTTTCGAAACCTTAGTGCAGGGGATCACTTACTGCCCAACCTAAGGACTTCCTAACTATGAAAAACACTAAGATCATGCATAGACATATGTAGAAGCTTAAAAAGGACCAAGGGCATGAATTAACACTCACAAGACTCGAACATACAATCATGTAAGCAATCATACATGAGCCATACGTAGCAATTAACAAGGCATCCATATATAACATTCATACAAAAGGGCAATTTATGCATATATGGTCATCCAAGCACGTAAGATTTCATGCCTTAGCAACCAAACAAATAGACATTCAAGGCATGCAACAACAACGATATTTGTAGATCAAACAAGGCATCCAAGAATCAAACCAATATCGACATACATCAAAACCTATCCCATTGCTTAACTATTACATTAATTTACTCAAAACTCATACATTGAGCTCACCAAAAGCAACACTTGGAGACCTTTCCTTGCCCTTGCCACCCACAAGTTATTTATCTGCATTGTCGAACAAAAGAGAGCGTAAGCATAAAAGCTTAGTGAGGGTAAGCTCATAAAACAAACCTTCGACAATGCAGGGTCCAAGCACGAGCAATTTCCATAATGAAATGCATGTTCTTACCTCCGATCCGCATAAGTCAAAATGATCATGATGCATGAACATATAGTCAACATTATGTCATGCTCAACATCTTGTAACACAACTTACTACGATACATAACTCAATGCATTAATCACATTATACATTAATACATAAAAGGGCATCACATTTCGTAACATATAAGCATATTTGCATAATCTCATATTGATGAATACACACAACCTCATATTGGCACCTAGCTATGACTCGAATACGCGGATAACTCGTTGGAACGCATTTCCAACAACAACATTACCTCGGTGGGATTCCACTCATCACCGGTCCTTGCATGTGCGGGATTTCACTCATCGCCACATGCCCTACGGATGGGATTCCACTCATCATCACGTAGAAATATATAAAAGCTTCTGGTGGAATATTACATCACCGTACTCCTCCTTGGTGCCTTAACGCCACCAAGGCCACGTACGTTTTGACTCAATTTGTGTGCACACTCATCCTAATGATCGATCATTGTACCCAAGCATACTAGTGCCAATATTAAACGCAATCCATTTTACATAGCTACATGCATATAACAATGCATCAAATATCATGTCTCACATACATGTATTTCACAACCCATTTCCATGCCTAGCATGTACTCACCATGATCATCATCATCATGCACAATTCACAATTCCAACCACATGCATAGCAATGCATCAAACCATACCTCAACAACATGTATAACACAATATACATAACTACCGTAAACACATATAAACAAGAGGCATAACAAGAAATTAGGAGTTCAACCAAAGTTTCCTAAACCTTAAGCTTGAGATTAGGCTACCACCCTAACCTCAACTCTAGGTGGGTTTACCAAGCCCAACCTAGGTCCACATGCTTGAACCAATGTTTAAAACCATTTAAAAACAATAACCACTCACCTCCACCTCCAAGCTCAAACACCAAGCAACCATGGTCTTCAATTTTCCGGATTTGTTCCCAAGGCTTCACCAACCCAAAACCAAGCTTCTAAACACGTCAACACAAGCAAAACAACCTCTAATCAACTCAAACATCAAGGTAGCTAACCCAGAATACAATTTCAAATATCAAACTCAACATTTCAAGTCATGACCAAACCCCAACTTTATCTAATTCAAGCAGCCCATAATCCTTGATGAAAACCCAAGTTTCCAACACATTTTATACTCACAAATGATCACTAAATTCAGCCACAACATCAACCCATAGGTGCAAGCCAAGCTCCAACAATTTCCAACCCAAACAATCACCAAAATTCCCATTTTCGTACTTCCATTTTACCCAGCAGAAAATCCCATTTTCAAACACCCAAATGACATCTAAAAGGTCCCAAAACATCCCTATAGCATACATATACCATCAGCCATCTAATTACACCCTAAAACCCACCAAAAATGGTGTTTTTGACAACTCAAAAATGGGTTTAAGAACCCACTTCGGAAATTCATTAAAAATTAACCAAATTAACATATAATGTGTATTTCAACTTGATTAAACAAAACCCCAACTCAATTTATCAAAACAAAATGAAAAACCCATTAAAAACTCAAACTTTAAATCAAACCCTAATTTTCAAAATTCATGGTTTTAAAAACTATAACCATAGATAGATAGGAATTAAAGAGTAGAGTGAGAATATACCTTTAATTTTGAAAAAGGCCTTGAGATGAGGGAGAAATCAATGGAATAATGAATTTAGGGTTTGAGGAGGGGTTTTAGGCTTTCCAACGTTAGAAAGGGGTTTGGGGGAGAAGATGATACCCTTTTTTTTTCTTTTATTCAAAAGTGGTCTTGCTTTTTAAAAGTTTTGAGTCAAATTACCAACAAGGTCCCTCCTTTACTATTTAAAGCCCAATTAGATCACAATTTAGGTTGAATCGATTTAATTTAATTTTATTGACTCGGACTACAAATCCGACTAACTCCTAGCCCCAAAATACGGGTGTTACAACTCTCCCCCACTTAAGGAAATTTCGTCCCCGAAATTCATCGAACATGAAGAGCCACAGAACTGCTCCTACACACTTTCTTTTCCCTTCTCACTACAACATACTCACCAACTCGGTAGACTTACCACACCACAATAGATATCTGATGCTAAGATCTCAACTGATTCTTCAAGGCATGCCAAATTCTAACTCAACTCAATCTCTTCGACAAACATAGCACGAAACAGATCTGACTCACATCCCCGAATCATAGATTCACAGAAACATCACAAACCTCTTTCTAACTCTGGTGGCAACCGTAACAAATAAGCAACGGATCTAGCCCGACTCACAACTCATACATCACTGTTTAAAAACTTGACCGATGACTTTCTCTGACTGATCATTTGACTTCATCAACTAATCAAACACTATGCAGATGTCTTCAAAAACAATCTAATTGAAATCTCGGATCTCTATTACCCACTTCCATTATGAACCTTCCACGGATGTAACAAAGTAGAAGAAAACTGGTACTCGGTCTTGACACGCTGGCAATTTACACACTTACTCTCATGCTGAACCACATTATTTATCAACTCCATCCTGAAGTACTCATCTTCAACCCACAATACGACTTCATACTACTCGGATGCAATACAAATGAACTACCGTGTGCCTCGACGAAAACAATACGTCTCAAAATACTATGCCAATCAGTACAACTATTCTGTCTCTGAAATGCAAAACTCTATCATCTCTAAAACTGTATTCTGAAGGTCTTCCTTCTACTATGCCTCGCACGTGAGGTGCCAAGAATCTGTCTTGCAACTGTTTCTCTTCAAACATTCTGACTCAATGTAGGTTCAACATGAAACGCGGCCACAAGAATACTGGCATTCGGTAACTGAATTCGGCAAATACATCTCGCAACTCAACTACTAATCTAACAACAATTACACTCGGAGCACCGGTCACTACATTGACTATTTTCGGATGGCGCTCAATCTTGATATTACAGTCTTCAAGCAGTTCTAACACTTCATGCTGTTCAAGTTTCCACCCTTCCTAAGTCTTCAAATATTTCAAGTTCTGATGATACGTACATATACACTGTGTATTTTTTTTTCTACACAAGCTTATCTCCAAGTCTTCGAAGCAATTACAACTGTAGTTAACTCTATGTCTCATATCGAATAACTCTTCTCACGGTCTTCCAACTATCTTGATGAACAAGCCACAATCTTCTGTCTTGCATAAGCACACATCCTAATTCTACATGTAACACATCATTATGGTTCACAACTCTTTCTCTGATATAAGCCGATTCAAGGTCGAAGCTCTCTTCAAAGTTTCTTTCAGTTTCTCAAGGGTTCAATGTCTCGCATCTAACCACACAACTGGACATTCTTCTGTAGCAATCTATCAATGGAACAACTATCTTCAAAAGACTATTTACAATTCTTTGAAAGTAACAGTGCTAGACCTAGGAACTATAGATATCTGTCACAATCTTCAATTTCTTCCAACTCATATCTTCTTTGCCTACTTTGGGATTTACTCTAACACACTTGGCTGATCTACATGTCCTAGGAGAACATCTTCATTAACTCGGAGTTCACGTTGCATAACTTGACATACAACTGATTCCCTAAAAGGGTCTATCACACTAACTTCGAAGCTTGTCATGGCCTTCTTCGGTACGTGAATATACTCAGGTGACATCTAGAAGAGCTACTACAACTGATCAAGAAACTCAGGAAAATATTCTGCTCAACATTTCTATGAAGGTAACTAATACACTAATCAAATAGAACGGCATAACTCAGAGCTCAAGGTGATCACATCTTGCCCCTAAAGCTGTCTTCGGTACTTCAAATTTTCTCACTTTCAACTGGTAGTAAACGGATCTCCAATTAATCTTCAAAAAGACTGAAGCACACACTAACTGATCAACAATTCACTGACACTCAGAAACGGATACTAATTATTCACTGTCACTTGTTTCGACTGTCTGAAATCTAATCACATTCTTGTATTGTCTTCTCTCTTCTTCACAAATTGTACTGTCATACTCTAAGATGATGCACTAGGCCTAATGAGTCTAAGGTCCAACTAACCTCGAAGTTATTTCTTCAACGTTCTCAATTCTTCCGGAATTCATAAGTTACAGAGCAAACAAAACAGAAGCAACCTCGGAGACGATCTCAATAACGAACTCTTCTTTTCTATCAAGAGACAAACCGGGTAAATCTTTCAAACCTTTCTAGAAATACACAAACTATTCTAGCATTCTGCGGTCCAATCTTCATTCAAAATCAAATTCATCACACTTGCTAAGCAAGCCTTCCGACTAAACTCAATCAATCTTCGACCTCCAAAGCTGGATCAACATCCGACAAGAAGTTCACATCCTCACTTACCACTACAGTCTCACAAAAATCTGCGTCTTCAAAGCAACTCTCTCTTTGTCTCAACGTATACACTAACTCTATGCTCTTCAAGCCAAACCTTGTAGAAGGGTATATCAAAACCGTAGGAAGGCGATCACTTCACATCTACTAGAAACTAGTAACTCTGAACCACCAACGAACATCTTCTGTACATCTTTCTGATCACTACTATCTCCCAAAGGCTAGTCACATGTGTCCCTACACCTAAGATCTCAACAAGGATATCTAATTTCTTACATGCTCACACAAAAGGAAGTATCCGCGAAAATTGCAACTTAACATGTACACCACTGATTGTCTTTTGTCCTCTTGTTTTCAGACTGGTTCTTCAACAAAATCTGACTCTTTTAAATTGTTCTTAGAGCATCTCGTAACTTCAAGATTCAATTCTGATCACACACAAACAGTCATGCTGGACTTGCTCTACCCATAACAAACAACTTGGAGTTAAAGCTCAAGACTCCCTTCTCGGCTCAACTGCATCGGAAGTGACTTCATCTCTTCCGCTTGCTGAAAGACAACTCAACGTACACTGACCCAATCACACAAACTAGCTCCCACTCACGGACACTGACCGTCTGTCTTGCATTAAAATCATAGGCCAAACCCCAACGGTCACCAACTAACACTTCACCAGGCATGTTCAACTTGCATACTTGCTAACGATATACAAAAGCACGGATTGAGAATCAACTGGAGGAAGCCAACTTAATACTATTCCAAGGGCTCATTCGGTAAAACATCGACCCTACTCTAACCCCCACTCATAGGCCTTCACTTCTTCTTACCAACTAATGCCAGAGTTGATCACACCGTCCCTCATCCACGAGAATCAACCCATATACACACCGTCTCAAACGGACAAATTGTACCTCAATTCCGGTACAACCACACCTCTCTAACTAAGGTGATGAACTCCCTCAACATAGTCCACCCTTTCAGAAACTACGACTTTGACTTACCGAAAAGCAATTAAATCAACAACAATATCAACAGTAAAACATACAAGATTGGGTTAGCAAGGCAAGGCTTCCAAGTGGCTCAAGTATGTTTCCCTCACTTAAAATCTCTTTTTCAATGTAATAGTAGCAATGGGACTCTACTAAACATGCTTCAAACAAATCAACACACATACATGCTCAACCAAGTATATAACAAGGCTTACTTGCTAAACAAGCAAACATATGCGTACAATCAAACAACATACATTCTCAATCAAACAATCATACATCACAGCATACACGGGTAACGAACAACATACTTTTAAACAAACACTCAACATACTTGTCATACAAGCAGGCATACTTACAGAGTAAGCAAACACCGTGCATATCAATTTAAAACTTAAACTTACCTCACTTACCTGCCCAAGGTCTCGGAAACCTTAGGCTCTGATACCAACAAATGTAACCCCCTCGTCCCGGTCTGGCCGGATGATCGGTCCAAGTGGGCCACACGGGGAAAACCGAAGCGAAACCCAAAGGGTTCCTCCTCGGTTAGCAACCCTAAATTTTTTTTTTCATTTTAATCTTGTCACATTCGAGCCCCAAACCACATTCAAACACCCAAATTTTAATCTTGACTAAAGGCATCTTAATTCCTATGTGTTTTTCTCTTTAAAAAGGCCAACAAGTCAAAACAGTGCAGTTTTAAGCAAAGGTTTCGAAACCTTCACCAAAGGTTTCGAAACTTTGGCTGGCAGTGACCCCTGGAACCCAATTTTCACCAAAAGTTTCGAAACCTTGGGGAAGGTTTCGAAACCTTTGACCATAGTTTTGAAACCTTACCCAAAGGTCTCGAAACTTTGGTTGGCAGTAAGGTCTGGAAGCCCAGATTTCTGCAAAGGTTTCGAAACCTTACCCATGGTTTCGAAACCTTAGTGCAGGGGATCACTTACTGCCCAACCTAAGGACTTCCTAACTATGAAAAACACTAAGATCATGCATAGACATATGTAGAAGCTTAAAAAGGACCAAGGGCATGAATTAACACTCACAAGACTCGCACATACAATCATGTAAGCAATCATACATGAGCCATACGTAGCAATTAACAAGGCATCCATATATAACATTCATACAAAAGGGCAATTTATGCATATATGGTCATCCAAGCACGTAAGATTTCATGCCTTAGCAACCAAACAAATAGACATTCAAGGCATGCAATAACAACGATATTTGTAGATCAAACAAGGCATCCAAGAATCAAACCAATATCGACATACATCAAAACCTATCCCATTGCTTAACTATTACATTAATTTACTCAAAACTCATACATTGAGCTCACCAAAAGCAACACTTGGAGACCTTTCCTTGCCCTTGCCACCCACAAGTTATTTATCTGCATTGTCGAACAAAAGAGAGCGTAAGCATAAAAGCTTAGTGAGGGTAAGCTCATAAAACAAACCTTCGACAATGCAGGGTCCAAGCACGAGCAATTTCCATAATGAAATGCATGTTCTTACCTTCGATCCGCATAAGTCAAAATGATCATGATGCATGAACATATAGTCAACATTATGTCATGCTCAACATCTTGTAACACAACTTACTACGATACATAACTCAATGCATTAATCACATTATACATTAATACATAAAAGGGCATCACATTTCGTAACATATAAGCATATTTGCATAATCTCATATTGATGAATACACACAACCTCATATTGGCACCTAGATATGACTCGAATACGCGGATAACTCGTTGGAACGCATTTCCAACAACAACATTACCTCGGTGGGATTCCACTCATCACCGGTCCTTGCATGTGCGGGATTTCACTCATCGCCACATGCCCTACGGATGGGATTCCACTCATCATCACGTAGAAATATATAAAAGCTTCCGGTGGAATATTACATCACCGTACTCCTCCTTGGTGCCTTAACGCCACCAAGGCCACGTACGTTTTGACTCAATTTGTGTGCACACTCATCCTAATGATCGATCATTGTACCCAAGCATACTAGTGCCAATATTAAACGCAATCCATTTTTCATAGCTACATGCATATAACAATGCATCAAATATCATGTCTCACATACATGTATTTCACAACCCATTTCCATGCCTAGCATGTACTCACCATGATCATCATCATCATGCACAATTCACAATTCCAACCACATGCATAGCAATGCATCAAACCATACCTCAACAACATGTATAACACAATATACATAACTACCGTAAACACATATAAACAAGAGGCATAACAAGAAATTAGGAGTTCAACCAAAGTTTCCTAAACCTTAAGCTTGAGATTAGGCTACCACCCTAACCTCAACTCTAGGTGGGTTTACCAAGCCCAACCTAGGTCCACATGCTTGAACCAATGTTTAAAACCATTTAAAAACAATAACCACTCACCTCCACCTCCAAGCTCAAACACCAAGCAACCATGGTCTTCAATTTTCCGGATTTGTTCCCAAGGCTTCACCAACCCAAAACCAAGCTTCTAAACACGTCAACACAAGCAAAACAACCTCTAATCAACTCAAACATCAAGGTAGCTAACCCGGAATACAATTTCAAATATCAAACTCAACATTTCAAGTCATGACCAAACCCCAACTTTATCTAATTCAAGCAGCCCATAATCCTTGATGAAAACCCAAGTTTCCAACACATTTTATACTCACAAATGATCACTAAATTCAGCCACAACATCAACCCATAGGTGCAAGCCAAGCTCCAACAATTTCCAACCCAAACAATCACCAAAATTCCCATTTTCGTACTTCCATTTTACCCAGCAGAAAATCCCATTTTCAAACACCCAAATGACATCTAAAAGGTCCCAAAACATCCCCATATCATACATATACCATCAGCCCTCTAATTACACCCTAAACCCACCAAAAATGGTGTTTTTGACAACTCAAAAATGGGTTTAAAAACCCACTTCGGAAATTCATTAAAAATTAACCAAATTAACATATAATGTGTATTTCAACTTGATTAAACAAAACCCCAACTCAATTTATCAAAACAAAATGAAAAACCCATTAAAAACTCAAACTTTAAATCAAACCCTAATTTTCAAAAGTTCATGGTTTTAAAAACTATAACCATAGATAGATAGGAATTAAAAAGGAGAGTGAGAATATACCTTTAATTTTGAAAAAGGCCTTGAGATGAGGGAGAAATCAATGGAATAATGAATTTAGGGTTTGGGGAGGGGTTTTAGGCTTTCCAACGTTAGAAAGGGGTGTGGGGGAGAAGATGATGCCCTTTTTTTTCTTTTATTCAAAAGTGGTCTTGCTTTTTAAAAGTTTTGAGTCAAATTACCAACAAGGTCCCTTCTTTACTATTTAAAGCCCAATTAGATCACAATTTAGGTTGAATCGATTTAATTTAATTTTATTGACTCGGACTACAAATCCGACTAACTCCTAGCCCCAAAATACGGGTGTTACAATTTCCTTGAAGAACTGTAGGAAGCACTGATGGTTCTGGCATAGGGACCAAAGGAACTGTACCTGATTGATGATCAACAAAGGATGTGGGACTGGAATCATGCTTGGAATTGTCAAATGGAAATGTGCCCTCTTCAAAGACAACACTCCTTGAAATAAACACTCTACCAGACTTGTCCAGACATTGATAACCTCGATGTGAAGGAGAGTATCCGAGGAATGTACATGGCTGAGAACGAAAGTCCATTTTATGCCTATTGAAAGTCCGGGGATGCGGATAGCATAGACAACCAAAAACCTTGAGCAATGAGTAATCAAGTGCCTCCCCAGTTAACTTCTGAAACGGTGACAATCCTCCCAAACTCTTGGACGACATTCGATTGATCAAGAACACAGAACTGAGCACTGCATACGACCAAAACTTCAATGGTAAGGATGCCTGAGCAAGTAGTGTGAGAGCTGTCTCGACCACATGTCTGTGCTTACGCTCCACCACCCCATTCTGTTGGGAGGTGTGAGGACACATTTTCCTGAGATTTATGCCCAACTTAGCTGCTATTGCATCGAGAAATTTGAATTCTCCCCTACCATTTGTTTGAACAGATAACACAGTAGCCTTGAACTGATTTTGAACAAATGTAACAAACAAATCAAATGCTGAAGACACCTCACTTTTATTTCTTAGAAGATAAAGCCATGAATTGCGGTTGTACAAATCAACAAATTGAACAAAATATCTAAAGCCATTGGATGCAATTGGTGGAGGCCCCCAGCCATCAATCTCAACTAGTTCAAATGGTTGAGTATACACTGTATTCGAATGCGAAAAAGGAAGAACATGGCTTTTACCCATCTGGCAAGCCATGCATACAGTATTGCTTAAAGGAAACTTTTTATTAACAACATTCTTAACAACATCAAAGGCAGGATGTCCCAATCTCCTGTGCCACAACCAGTACTTAGAGTCTTCACTGGACGACGCATGATAGAGCGAAGCATCAACATCAGCAGTTGCACACACAAAGCTGTATAATCCTTCATCTAAGCCTCCTTTCAGCAGGATTTCTTTAGTTCTGTAATCCTTAACATAGCAGGCATTAGCATGAAATTCTAAGAACACATTATTGTCTTTTGCAAATCGAGCAACTGATAAAAGGTTCTTTGTTATTTGAGGTACATATAAAATTTGATCAAGTTCTAAATTTCTGGAGGAAGCATGCAGAATAGTATTGCCAACATGATCTATATTTAATGCAGTGCCATATCCTAAATGTACCATACCTTTCCCTTTGTAACTCATCTTGTGTTGGAGCGCAGAGCCATCACTTGTCACATGATGTGTAGCTCCAGAGTCGGGGAACCATTTGACAAATGAAGCTGGACCATCAGCTGTTAAAGCATTGACCTGAATGTTCTCTTCACACATCTCATCAGTAGAATCTCTAGTCGTGTTGGACACATAAGAACTATAAGAGCCTTCAGAGAAGTGATGAAAATAGGAACAAGTGTTGGCTTGAGCTCTCGAGGGTGGTCTGGATTGTTGCACATATACACCTTTGAAATTTTGATCGAACCTGTGCCAGCATCTATCCACTAGATGCCCCAATTTTCCACACAACTGACATTGAATCTTGGGCCTTCCCTTGAACTTATTGGTGGAATTGTTACTAGCTCCTGAGGAATCTTGAGTATTATCTCGTCGAACTGAGTCTTCCGAGGCAGGTTCTAAATTTTGCCTAGCATTATACCTTGTATAATGAACACCAACAGGAAATCTGGATGTATCCTCCATTCGCATCTCAGCATCAATCAAAATAGACACCACATTGTCAACCGAATGAGGTTCTTTGCTGGCAGTGATGGCAGCTACAGTGGGTTCAAATTCAGGTGGTAACTCATTGAGGATAGTGGCTATATGCTCAACATTCAATATGGAACTGCCATAGGTGGCCAACAAATCATAGGTTTCTTTAATGGCCATGGTATATTCGCACATAGATTGCGTACCTTTCTTGAAAAATCGGAGTCTGCAGTGAAAATTCATCAATTTTGTTGTCGAGAGACTGGAGTAAAGCTTTGTAACAGCACTCCAAACAGCTGTCGTAATCTTAGATCCAACTAATTCTGTAACCCCCTCGCCCCGGTCTGGTCGGCTGACCGGTTCGAGTAGGCTACACGGGGAAAACCGACATGAAACCCGTGAAGGTCCCACCTCGATTAACGACCCTAAAAAATTTCTTTTAATTTAATCTTCTCTAAAGGCACATTTAAATCCTATGTGATCACGACAGCGGATTAATTCGAGAAAGACATGCAACTGGACCCAAAACAGTAAGTAAACAGTTCAATTTTAAATTATTTGACAGGCCGTTTTGAAACACCCTTAAGGTGTATCGAAACACCTTGACTTGGTCAACGGCGCCAAGTCCACACGAGAAGGTCGTATCGGAACGGAGGTCAATCGTTCCGAAACACCCCCAACGGTCAACTTCTCGTGTTCAACGATATATTGACCGTTCCGATACACCTAGACCCGTTTTGAAACCCCAAAATATCAGCAATTTCTCAGATTTCCAGTAGCAAATCTGTTCCGGAATGGACCCTAGGCGTATCGAAACGCCTGGCCTGAAACAAGAGGCCGTATCGAAACGAGACCAACCGTTTCGATACACGGTCTGCGAAAAGACAGAGTTTTGCTGGTTTAAGGCACAAGGCAGCCCCAAAACTTCACCAAAACACTCAAGACTCAATACACAATCAATCTAATCTAGATGATAGGCAACCTAATAACTCATGTTTAGTACACAATATACATGTAAAGCCAAACATCAATGAAGCAACATTCATAACAACAAATCTTGCATCACATTCCAAATTCATCCAAGGCATACTTAAGCATTAAAAAGCCCTTAAGGCACAAGTCACCGCACATAGAGTTTACATGCAACATCAACACATGTACTCATCCAAAGAGTAGCATCTCAAACAAGCATTCATCAAGGCTTAACATGGTTTACAAATTCAACAAAAACATAAACACTAACAACCTCCATGAGTCATACAAAGCTCATACAAAACACATAATAGCCCCATTGCTAAATTATCACAGTAATTACTAAATCATACTTGAGCAACTATAAACTTGGAAAGTCCCCTTCGCATTGCTCCTTGCTAACACCACGCTAATGATCTGCATTGTTGAAAATGAGAGCGTAAGCTAGAAGCTTAGTGAGGATGCTCGAAAATCAAAAACAACAACAATGCAGGGTCCAAGCATGCAAATCCCTAACATCATACACAACATACATAGGCATCAACAAGGCAACCTAGCTAGTCTTTCAAGAGTCATAAATATGACATCTTACATCATATTAAGCTCATCGATATAAATCAATTGCCACAACATCATAAGCATAATGACAATTTCATTAGCCACTATTAGTTTACTCGAATGTGCAAATTTACTCTCAACAATAACATTACCTCGGTGGGATTACACTCATCACCGGATCTCGCATAGGTGGGATTCCACTCATCACCACATGCCCTACGGATGAGATTCCACTCATCATCACGTATAATATAAATAAATTTCCGGTGGAATATTACATCACCGTACTCCTCCTTGATGACTCAACGCCATCAAGGTCACGCACGTTTTGACTCAATTGTGTGCACACTAATCCTAATGATCGATCATTTACACCCGGTAAGTTAATTAGTGCTAATTTCTTTAACCACATCACACATCCATCAATTTTAGCACATATTCATCATATACACATATCAAGGTATACACATACGAATCAATTCATATTTCGCAAGATCAAAATAGGCAATGGCATATATATAAGCAACATTAGAAATCAAGGAGTTAAACCACCAATTTAACTTCCACCCCGGAATGGCCTACCAAGCTCATTCCGACACTTCCACTACTCATACCTGAACCAACTTTAAAACATAATTAAAGTTTTACTCACCACCCTTCCCTAGCAAACCAAGCAAGCAAGCAAGCCTCCTAAATTCCCGGATTCGGTCCCGATGCTTCTCCGATGTCTCCTCTTGTTTCTAGTCAATCAAAACACAACCATTACTCACAAATTCGATGCTAAAATCAGTCACCAACTCCAACCCATAAACACAAGCCAAACTTCACAAAATTTCAACTCAACTAACCACCAAAATTTCCATTTTCGAGCTCCCTCAAAAACCCAGCTGAAACTATGATTTCTAACACCCAAAAGGCTTCTAAAAGGTCCCAAAACACTTCCCTAATAACCCTATACCATCAGCCCTTCAACCCAACCCTAAAACACATCAAAAATTCAATTTTAGACACTTCAAAAATTGCCCCAAAGACCCACTTCGGGTTTTCACCCAAATCCAACCATTTCAAGATATTAAGTGTGTTTAGATGGGATTGAACCAAAACCCAACTCAACAAATCAAAAGAAATTGAAAAACCCCTTAAAAATTCAAACTTTCCTAAACTTGAAATTCCAAAAAGATGGTAGTTTTAAAATCCAAGACAATGTAAATGAAGAGGATGATGAGGAGAGTTTAAATATGACATTACCTTTGAAAATGCCTTTGAATCAATGGAGAGATTGAATGGAATAGTAAACTTTGGGGTTTGGGAGGGTTTTAGTTCATTTTCACGTTGGAATGAAAGAGGGGAGGAAAGATGATATCTTTCTTCTTCATTTTTTGATTTCAAAAAAGGTTGTCTACTTTTTGTTTTGGCTAAATTACCAAAATGGCCATTCCTTTTTTACTTAAATCTCAATTAGATCAAGCCAAGGTCAATTTAGATTAAATGGGTTTTGATGACTCGAACCAACTCACGCTTCTAACTCCTAACCCCAAAACACGGGTGTTACAAATTGTTGAGTGTATAAAAGTTCTATTATTTACACCCTTTTTAACCCATATTTCTGCTGCATTCAAGCGTCATTTCATTGCATTTAGGTCAGTTTACAGCAAAACATCACAAATATAAAAAAGGCACGGATTCTACTAAAAATGGCTGTTTTTGGCAGGTTTCCGTCATCGTAGACGGTGAAGGCAGTCGCGGGGCAGATAAGCAGAAGAGCTGAACTGGACATGCAGACGATGAGGACGAACCTGTCATGGAGCTGTCGTGACAGCAAGGTGACAACAACTTTATGAAAAGGAAAAGTAAAGTGGACCTCGATAGATAGAGAAAAATCTGCTCGTCTGTCGTGTGAAAGCCAAATATTTTTCCAAGCCCCGGATCAAAAGATATGTCAAGCCAAAGTTCAAGGAGAGAAAATCCCAAGAAACAAGGAGGACGGCTGAAAAGTAGGATCCTTGAAGATTAAGTCTTTATTAGAATCATACTTTTAATTAAAGTTGTAATCCTTGTTACCTTAGATAACTTGAGCCCAAAGCTTATATAATGGCATGTATTTTAACCTAGGAGAGAATCACACATCATACCCCATAACCGATAACCTAAACCCCTCCACCGTTTACCCATCACCGACATGTTCTAAAACCCCCTAGGGCCACGGGTTGATTTGTAAAGTAGTTGCAAGGGTTGTTTTGCTTTAGGATTTTCTAAGTTCAATAAAATAAACTTCAAGTTCTCTTATCTTGGTTTTAATATCTTGCAAGAGCATCGGGAGAGCATTGTGAGGTTATCTATTTACTTAGCATCGGGAGAGTTAAGTATACGAAAGAGATAAGAGCGCGTTCTCTAGTTTATAGTTGAACCATCTCGTGCCTAGGGATAGGGCGAGGTTAAGTGGCTAAGGAAGAATTCATACACATCGGTGTTCATCCTTCGATTCACGCCGGGAGGTATCATCAAAGACGTGATCATCGACAGACTTGGACCTAGGGATAGGCCAAGACAGATCTGGGATTCTTGCCAAACTTGAAGTACGAAGTTGGTGTGTTTGCTGCCGCGACAGCCAACGGACAGCTGCCGCGACAGGTGCTGTCGGCGACAGGTGCAACGACAGGACTGGATTTCCTAAACTCTGCAATACCCGCACTACTGAGCAATTCAATACCAGCCCATTCTCTCTATCTTAATTTCTCTACTTTTATTTTCCAGTATTCTTTATTATTTTCGTGACAATATCTTAATCTATTCTTTTCCCCTTGTGCAGATAGCGAAGGAAAGGGTTAGCCCAGTCCCTGTGGAGACGATATCCGATACTCTAGTATCACTTTATTACTTGCGACGTGTACACTTGCACTCAATTGCGATAGACTCTTTTACACGCAACAAGTTTTTGGCGCCGTTGCCGGGGACTGGCAACACACTCTTACCCTAGCTTCTGCACTTTTCTTTTATTTTTATTTTTATTATTTTTTTATTATTTTTAACAAAAAAAACTCAGGTGAAAATACAGATTCAAGGGCATCAATATGCCAGGAAAAACCATTCGAGAGTTGATGTGGGAAATTTCTTGCAATTACCGTAAAGATATGCTGCCACGACAGCAACAAGGGCAGCAAATGCCGATGCCGCAGCAGCAAAATTTTTTATGGTACGATCAAAACCCACAAAATTTTTTATACCAAAACAGTTTTGCTGCAGAACCCGACCTGCCCTGGCAATGCCATCATCCTCAAGAGCAATCAAAATCCTTAGAAGACACACTGCAAGCCTTCATGGCACTCACTCAAGAAGTGTCGGTTTCTATGGACGCAAGTATCGCTAAGATGGATGAACTCTTGAGCAGACCACTCCTCATTCATGCCACAGATGAACCTAAAATCCTGAGGCAAGATGACGAGGATGACCATGTGAAGGAATATCCAACATATGATGAGTCTGAGCAACAACTTGCCATGTCAATGATCGAGGAGTCGGAATGGAGCAACACCGCGACAACGCTGAGTGGAATTCAAGAGAATGTCACAGCAGTAACCACTTCTGAGGCAGAAACTCCAGTCAAAGCAAAAACTGCCGCCTCAACAGCAACTGCCGCCTCGACAGTAACTGCCGCCTTGACAGAAACTGCCGCCTCGACAGCAACAGATGCTGAAGCAGCAACCACTTCAGAGGCAAAAACCCCAGTCAAAGCGGAAACTGCCGCCTCAGCAGAAACTGCCGCCTCGGCAGCAACTGCCGCCTCGACAGCAACTGCCGCCTCGACAGCAACTGATGCTGAAGCAACAACCACAACAGAGGCAAATTCTCAACCCACTACCTCGGTTATGCCCGACCAAGATTGCACACATCCATCTCTGTCATGGCACTCGCACGACCACCTAGAAGAACTACCCAATGACAATGCCTCGCCGATGGAATATGAGCAGGTAATAAATGAACCTTTTGAATTATATGAAAACTCACCAATTCCATTGCAGGCATTTGAGTAACCAAAGTCGGTGGACACAGAATCATCAAAGTCTCTACTGATGGAGATCTACGAGTGGTCAACAGAATTTGATATAAAGAGTGATGGCACCTACCAATGTCCCATTGACCTGCAAAGTAACCTGATAAAGAACTGTCAAAATAACTGCCTGCCGCAGCAGCGGGCACGGCAGCAAGGGATACATTCAACCACAACAACATTCAACGAAAACAAGGTAAGTTTATGGTCGAATGTCAATTTGATTTTTTCTAATCACCTATTCATGCCCTCAGAAACATTACCAAGAAGGGAGGACTTCATGGACTACAAAGGGAAGAGAAAGAAAGGAGCCCCCAACATGAGAATAATCACCAGATGGAGGGTACGGATGGACTTCAAGAAGTACCGGAAACGACGCCTCAAGCATCATCAGGGGACTGAAGCCCCAGGAATGCAGGATGTGGTTACCTTAGGAGATGCCCCACAAGGCATCCCTAATTTAACCTAAATTTTATTTTTATTTATTTTTATTATTTATTAGGAAACAAGGTTTATTTTAATGTTTTTATGTTTACCGGTTTTAGGAAATAAAGGAGCCAAGAAGAACAGGAGAAGTGAACTCAGCCCACCACCCATCCATCAAGCCCAATATTGAAGCCTGTCGTTACGGCTACCATGACAGACGCGGAAAAGACAGGTTGTCATCATGCTGTCACGACAGACGTGTGACAGACGCGGAAACGTTTGTCAGACGCATCATACACGCTAAAACTCGACAGCCGCCCCGTTATTCGCGCCTATCGTTATAGCTTCAAC
The DNA here is from genome assembly GCA_958450335.1 of Hibiscus tridactylites. Taxonomy (NCBI): domain Eukaryota; kingdom Viridiplantae; phylum Streptophyta; class Magnoliopsida; order Malvales; family Malvaceae; genus Hibiscus; species Hibiscus tridactylites. The sequence continues at coordinate 5,753,996 of OY288290.1, forward strand.
TGGCAGCAATTCCTTTTCTATAAAACCCCGTTTCATTTTCATTTTCACTCACTTCTGCTTTTCTTACTTGCTCTCCATCTTTAGTTTTCATTTGCTTTCAATTACTTTTCACAACCCTTGCACTAACATGTCTTCCAGAAAAAACCCGCCGCAATGCTGCCTCTACTTCCTCGGCGGCAGCAACTCCCCCACAGTCCTTTGCAACCAGAGATCTGTGGGAAGAACGAGGCCTTATTTATACTCCAAACGCAAAGAATCTGGGCCTCAAGCCTTTCATCACCTGCCGCCTCCATACCATCACCTGCCCCGACGGCAGCCGGCAGCACCCATGCCGAAACATCTGCTCGAGGAACAAAGCGACCAGTGCCCTCAGATGACCTTACTGCCTTTGTTGCTGGATTCTCTTCCTCCTCCGTCTGGGCAGACAGTGACGTTGAACCCTCTATTCAGAGGAACCTGTCGAAGGAATTTACACCGGTAAAGAGGCAAAAAAGAATGGCAGATAAGAAAACTCTGCCAAGGGCCAGCAGCAGCAGCGGCAGCAGCTCTGATATTCAGGTTGTACAGCAACCACCCCAGCCCGCCCCGTGAACCAGAACCCGCCGCCAGATCCGCCTCAGCAGCAGCAGTGAAGACAGTGATTAAAATTTAAGTTTCTTATCTTCTTATTGCTGCCTGTCATATATATTTTGTGATGTACTGCCTTCATATGTTTTCATTTTTATTTTGTCATTTGCATTGAGGGCAATGCAACCCTCGAGTTTGGGGGTGGCAACCCTCCATATTCATGGAGTACATCTTAGTTAAATTTTGTGTCTTTTACTTAGTACTTTTCTCAAAAAAATGAAAATTAAAAAATTTTGGCTAAAAATTGTGAACTAAACTTGCCTGTCGTGATAACTCTGTCGTGGCAGCATCTTTAGGATAGTTTAAGGAGAAGTTTAGAGCCTTTCTATAGTTCTGAAAAACTTAAACACCTTTGTGACTGTTATATTGCTTAGATTTCTCTTAGCCAAACTAGAATAGGATGCTTAGCACTTGAATAGCTCCTAGAGGTGCCTAACACTGGCTCTAGGAAAGAAGTTTTGCAAAAGAGACTAAAAAATCCTAGAGGTGCCCAAAACTGGCTCTAGGAAGTTAACTAGAGGTGCCCGAAACTGGCTCTAGGAAGTTAACTAGAGGTGCCTAAAACTGGCTCTAGTAAAACTTTAGCTTGAAAAATAGAGAAATCGAGTCGAAACAAAAGAAGCATGAAAATGTGCCTTCAAAAAGATAAACTTTGGCATAAAAATTCGAGTTAAGAGTTGAATATTCTAGTGAAACTAAGAGAGTCTTAGCATATAACTGTTCACAAGCATGCACACACTGCACGAGAACTATAGTGAGAGTCCGGACAGATCCTAAATTATCCGACAGGTTGCTGCCGCCACAGGGAACGAACGACGGGTAAGGGAAAGTTCACTGTTTGAAAGCCAAAACAAAAATATTTCATTTTTCTTTTAGGTCTTAGTTGCTTGAGGGCAAGCAAAAACTTGAGTTTGGGGGTGTGTTGAGTGTATAAAAGTTCTATTATTTACACCCCTTTTAACCCATATTTCTGCTGCATTCAAGCGTCATTTCATTGCATTTAGGTCAGTTTACAGCAAAACATCACAAATATATAAAAGGCACGGATTCTACTAAAAATGGTTGTTTTTGGCAGGTTTCCGCCGTCGTAGACGGTGAAGGCAGGCGCGGGGCAGATAAGCAGAAGAGCTGAACTGGACATGCAGACGACGAGGACGAACCTGTCATGGAGCTGTCGTGACAGCAAGGTGACAGCAACTTTATGAAAAGGAAAAGTAAAGTGGACCTCGATAGATAGAGAAAAATCTGCTCGTCTGTCGTGTGAAAGCCAAATATTTTTCCAAGCCCCGGATCAAAAGATATGTCAAGCCAAAGTTCAAGGAGAGAAAATCCCAAGAAACAAGGAGGACGGCTGAAAAGTAGGATCCTTGAAGATTAAGTCTTTATTAGAATCATACTTTTAATTAAAGTTGTAATCCTTGTTACCTTAGATAACTTGAGCCCAAAGCTTATATAAGGGCATGTATTTTAACCTAGGAGAGAATCACACATCATACCCCATAACCGATAACCTAAACCCCTCCGCCGTTTACCCGTCACCGACATGTTCTAAAACCCCATAGGGCCACAGGTTGATTTGTAAAGTAGTTGCAAGGGTTGTTTTTCTTTAGGATTTTCTAAGTTCAATAAAATAAACTTCAAGTTCTCTTATCTTGGTTTTAATATCTTGCAAGAGCATCGGGAGAGCATTGTGAGGTTATCTATTTACTTAGCATCGGGAGAGTTAAGTATACGAAAGAGATAAGAGCGCGTTCTCTAGTTTATAGTTGAACCATCTCGTGCCTAGGGATAGGGCGAGGTTAAGTGGCTAAGGAAGAATTCATACACATCGGTGTTCATCCTTCGATTCACGCCGGGAGGTATCATCAAAGACGTGATCATCGACAGACTTGGACCTAGGGATAGGCCAAGACAGATCTGGGATTCTTGCCAAACTTGAAGTACGGAGTTGGTGTGTTTGCTGCCGTGACAACCAACGGACAGCTGCCGCGACAGGTGCTGTCGGCGACAGGCGCGACGACAGGACTGGATTTCCTAAACTCTGCAATACCTGCACTACTGAGCAATTCAATACCAGCCCATTCTCTCTATCTTGATTTCTCTACTTTTATTTTCCAGTATTCTTTATTATATTCGTGACAATATCTTAATCTATTCTTTTCCCCTTGTGCAGATAGCGAAGGAAAGGGTTAGCCCAGTCCCTGTGGAGACGATATCCGATACTCTAGTATCACTTTATTACTTGCGACGTGTACACTTGCACTCAATTGCGATAGACTCTTTTACACGCAACACAAATTCAGGAAGAATATCAGAACTTACGGTTGACAATAACCAGGAAGCCAACGATCTGTCTTGCTTCACGAACTAAATGTAGAGAGGATTGACAATTTGTTCATTCACTATGTTGCGCACAATCTTTGCTGGAGCAGTGATGGAACCGTCAAGATAGCCTTCTAAACCCAGTCCTCGAATCGTAAGAACCACTTGTTGTTTCCAAAGAAGAAAATTCGCCCGAGTAAGGCAGACATTTACTCTCTTGTTGGAGAAAACTTGACTTTCAGCAACAAGGTCATCATAGACAAGATCGAGAGAAACTTCCGGTGGAGCCATGAAAGAAAAAAAAAGAAGAGATCGTTCTCAAGAAAGAACACAATGAAGAAAAAAACAAGAAGTTTAGAGAAGAGAGATAGAAAACTCAGCAAGCGTGAGATCGTTTGGCAACTGATACCATGTTAGAATAGATTCAGAGAATGAATGATATCAATCAACTTGCTTCATTGAATACAGAGGGTTGCATTGCTATTTATACAAGAGTGAAGGTTCGAGAGGATAGCCATGCAGTTACAGAAAATAGTTGTAACAAATTTAACAAACCTTAACAGACTACTCAACATTTTCTAATTGTATTGTTTAACAATTTTATTGCCTATTCACTGTCTAATGGACTATAGAATTTTCAAAGATTTCATATCATTTTGTTTTTTTTTTCAAAACAAAGGTTGCATATCACTCTGCTCTTTAGTACATTGCTTTTATTACGTCACTAAACATTTAACTTTAGGTTGAAATTAAATCGAATATTATAATTACTATTGGAACATAAGATTATATTAATATTAATTTATTTTATTCTATTGATGAGAATTGATATTTTTTAACCGTGTTTTGAGTTTTACATGTGTTTAAATGGTTTGGAAAGAGATACGACGTTAAAAGATTATCAAAAGCTGTGTTGCTCATTTGCTATGTCTTCATTGTTCTCGAGAGGAAATCAATAACAATAAATTTTATTTTTATTTTTATTCTTTAAACTACTATTTTAATGTGCGATAAATCATGGTGATTTTTTCTCAAAAGTAATAATTCTTCTGCGTCGAAAAACTCGACTATAGACATTTGTTAGGCTTGTAGCATGCTTGAATCGATCACCGAAATTCGTCAAGATGATTGATTTTGCTCCTTGGAAGAATTGGCTAAAAACCAAAATAAAAATGGAAAATTTGCACAAAGATTTTAGAGTGGTTCGACTATACAACCGAGTCTACATCCACTACCTTAGCACACCACTAAGGATTTCCCAATTCACTGTGAATTCTTCCCCTTTTCTAGACCTAGGAGGAAACCTTTACAATCCAATCTTTTAACGGCTAAGATAGAATCACTCTAGTTTTTGTCTAAGGCTAAACTAGAACTTCTCCTTTTACAAGAGATTTGTTTGGTAAACTAAGTACCTCACTAGGTGGGTGTTTACACAAATTGAAGCTCACAAGAGTGTACAAATATTTACAATTTAAGCACTCTCTAAACTATGTTCAAGAGAAATGAAGAAATAAGATTTAGACTCAAATTCTCTTGATCATCTTGTTTGGATATGTTCTCTCTCCTTTTCACGTGTTCTAGCCTTCATAATATAGTTAGGAACAAGCTTGTAGCCGTTGGAGACCGTTGCGGTTCAAATAGATCCGATAGGCCTTTTATTTCCCGCAATAAATGCAGTTCTGGTGATGTTTGTTTCGATACGTTCGAAGCCGTATCGGAACGCCCTTCTTCAGAACTAGCCGTTGGAGTTTGATGCGCACATTGTCATTATCATGGTCATTCCTTGCATACTTGTCCTATAAAGAATAGAAAATCTTATAGGATTAGACAAGTATGAGTTCCTAAGGGAACTAAAGACATTGTGACTAATGTGAATGGATCCAAAGCAATTTGGATACCAAAAATCAAGTAAATATCTTTTGTAGGTGTGTTGGAGCAATGGGAAGAAATGCAAAGACATGGAAATACTCTAGTCATACAAGTGAAGAATTTAGGTAACCTCTAAGCTTAAAGCTTTTATTTTTTTTATCTTTGGTTATCTAATTTTCATTTTAAAGTCTTGGATAATTTTAAGCCTCAAATTGATGCTTGAGTTAGGAGGAGCTATTTCAAACAAAATTCTAATTTTTGTCAAAATTTAGTTTTAAAACTCTCAATTGTGGTGAACTTAAAAGTTTTCAAACTTTGTTTGAACCATTTTTGATATAACAAAAGGGGAGAATGTTTTGAAAAATTGAATTTTCAATTGAATAATGGGGAGCTTTAATTGCTTTCTAATATTCAGTCTCTTATCCAAAACTTATTTTACAAAGGTGGAGAATCCCAAACACAATTTTTCAAGTTGGTTTTATTATATCAAAAATGGGAGATTGTTGAGATATTTGTTTTGATATAATAATTGAAAAATAGATTTGGACTAAATTGAAAAGATTTCAAAAATATTTAAGTCCAAACAACTTGAAATTATGTTTGAGGAAGTTTCAAAGGTTTTAAAGTAACCAAACCCAGGTTTCCAGTTTGACTGTACCGAAACGGCTTACCACATTCTGAAACGCCTTAGGGTTTCAGCTACAGTTCTTTTGAAACTGCCAAAACTCGTTTCGATACAGGGCTTACCTATTTCGATACGAATAGGGGTTGTTACAAAACGCCCATGTGCGTTTCAATACGCCTACGTGGCAAAGATCCCAAAGGCTATTTGAATTGCAGGATGTTTCGATACGATACTAGACGTTTCGATACAGGCATTCCAATATGGCCCTACGTGTTTCAATACAACATACTGCTAACAAATATTTTGTATATTATGAATTTCAAAGCATTTGAGACGTATAATAAATGCAAATGTAACCTATGGAAATAAGTTACATAAATTTTGGAATGAGTATTTTATTTTTTAATACTCGATAAGTAGGATTTTTAATATGAATAAGATGTGATGCTAAGAAGCTTATTGGCTCAAGAATTTGTTGGCATAAATTCTATTATGGAAATTGAAATTTGTTGGTTATCCTACAGTCCTAGAGGGATACTATGATGCCAAATGGGTAACCAACAATGATAAGGTAAGCTCTACGAATGAGTATGAGCAAACACCGCTAGATTAAAAGTTCTCCAGTTAAATATCCTTATTAAGGAGATGATTTCAATTATCATGATCTACGAAAAATTCCTAAATGGGTTATTGGAAAGTATTGTGATAGTACAAAATATGCATGTCTAGGATTGGTTCTATGATAGACTTAGAATTTAAGATTGCTTAGTGACCACCTCTCTTTCCTAGATAGATACCTACTTGGTGTGTTGTTCATTACTATGCTCACGATTCTAATTTATAAAATACTATGACTAAATGATTAATGCAAAAGTTAAGAGTAATATTTGACAAATCTTATAAAGATAAATTCATTTGGTCATAGTAGATGGCAATATTTTGTGGTTTCTTTAAGTTTTTTTACTAAGACACTATGAAAATGTGTGGTCTGAAAATATGTATCATAAGAATGCATGAATTTATAAAGATGAGTCACTCATTTTAGATTTTGAGATGACTTTTAAGAACCTAGCTAAACCACTAATAAAGAGGTTAAGTAAGAGATTGGTTCTTGACCCGTCGAATGAGATGAATCTTAAGCCCATTGATTGAGGAATTCATGGTGAATGCTCAACTTAGTATTCGAAGTTCAATGTGGTCACAAAAAATCATGGAAACATGGTGGATACCCAACTTAGCATTCTAAGTTTAATGTAGACTAAACCTTGAAGAGAATGATCGCTCATTGTCACTACGTATTAGTGGATACCCAACTTAGCATTCTAAGTTTTATGGCGGACTTAGTGGATGGATGAGGTTAGTTGTGTGTCATGAGTTTACCTCTATCTTTACAAGTTCAAGATTCGTTCACTTGTCAAAGAGAATGATCGCTCATTGTCACTACGTATTAGTTTCAGATACGTTCACTAGTACATACGCGACTAATTTCGCTATTGCTTTTCTCATGGTCTTTCTCTGCAAAATTTTGTTTATCTGCGCATTTGTAGGGGAATGTTAAAAATACTAGTGGAGAAAATTCGTTAGGTTTTTTTACCCATTTACTACAGATTTAAGATGACAATTACATGATTTAAATCACTCATTTACAACATATTTTGTAACACCCGGGGTTGGGCGTCGGATGAAAATAATATTTAAATAATGGTTCGGGTTTCGGTTTTATAATTAAAATAATAAAATATTATTTTGGGCTTCATATATTCGAAGCAAACAATTATGTTGGATTTAAATTGTTTTGGAAATCAAATTCCATGGATTTTAGAATTTGAAGATGGACATCTCATTAATGGCAAAGTTGTAATTTCTTGGTCTTGTAAAATAAAACTCATTTTTCATTTTATTTCAAATACCCAAAAATCACACCTATCTTCTTCCTCCCCATTTTTGAATGTGAGTTTCTCCTCCCCATCTCCCATCACTATTCCATCACCAATCTTGCTTGTTTTTTAGGGCTTTTCAAAGGTAAATACATTTTCTTATTACCCTCATCTTCCTCTTTCTTCCCATGTAATTTGTTTTCATTAAAGCTCACTAGTTTGCATTTTAGGGTTTTGAGATTTTGAATTAAAAATGCAATCTTTGTTAGCTTTAACTAAAGCTTTTGATTTATTAATGTTATGTGAGTTGTTTACTACCTATAAGGTCCAACATATCCGATTTTTGCAAGGTTTTATGGTGAATCCCGAAATGGATTTTTAGGGGTATATTTAAAGTGTCAAAATTTGTGTTTTTGGGATGGTTTGTGAGAAATTGATGGGCTGATGTTATAGTAACATTGGGTAGGTGTCTTTAGATGTTATTTGATGATTTTTGAGTAGTTATAGTGTTGGTTTGAATGGATTCCCGTAGCTACTGCTGTAAGTGATTTTTGGGAGTGGAAAATGGGAGTTTTTAAGGTGTCTATGTGGGGAAATGAAGGGTTGATGGTTATACTATGTTTGGGTAGTGTTTTGAACATGTCTAAGGGTGCTTTGGATGACTACATTGCTGATTTTGGATGGGTCTTTGTGGAAGTACGAAAATGAGAAATTGAAGGATGAACTTGGCTTTGAATTGTGAGAATTGTAGTAGATTTACGTGTTGGTGTTAAACTTTGGGTTTGTGGCTGATTTTGAGGTTAATATATTGTTTTTGAATGGTTAGAAGCAAGGGAAATCAATGGGGAAGCTTCGGCCTCGGATCCAGAAACTTGGATGCTTAGTAGGCTTGTCGGCTTGTGCTAATGGAGTGGTCGGTGAGTGGTTACTATTTTTAAATGGCTTTCAAATATTGGTTCAAGCATGTGAACCTAGGATGGGCTTGGTAAACCCACCTAGAGTTGATATTAGAGTGGTAGCCTAATCTCAAGCTTAGCTTAGGAAACCTTTGGTTGAACTCCTAATTGCTTATTATGCCTCATGTCTAGTTGTGTTTGTGTTGGCTATGTATAACGTGTTATGCATGTTGTTGAGGCTTGATATGATGCGTTGATATATGCATGAGGTTTGGTTTATGAATCGTGCATGATAGTGATCATAGTGAGTACGTGCTAAGCACGGAAGTTATGTTGAGTTGATGTTGTGAAAGGTTATGGAATTTGATTAATATTGGCACTAGTATGCTTGGGGTACAATGATCGATCATTAGGATGAGTGTGCACACGAGAGTCAAAGTCGCGCGTGGCCTTGGTGGCGTTAAGGCACCAAGGAGGAGTACGGTGATGTAATATTCCACCGGAAATGTTTATATATTAGTCGGTGATGAGTGGAATCCCATCGACGGGGCGTGAGGATGAGTGGAATCCCCTCTGCGAGAACCGGTGATGAGTGTAATCCCACCGCAGGTAATGGTTATGTTGGAAATGTGTTCCAACATGTTATCCGCGTATTCGAGTCATAGCTAGGTGACAATATGAGATTATATGTGCCTTTATGATTTGAGATGTGTTGCCAATATGATATGAATTGTGATTCCAATACACATTGAGATATGTTGTTAAATATACATTGATATATGTATCTTTGTAAGTTGAGCTTATGAGTTGTTGAGCATGGCATAATGTTGATTATATGTTCATGCATCATGTTTAATTTGGCTCTCGTGGATCGGAGGTAAGATCATGCATTTCATTATGGTAGTTGCTCGTGCTTGGACCCTGCATTGTCGAAGGTTTGTTTTATGAGCTTACCCTCACTAAGCTTTTATGCTTACGCTCCTTTTTGTTCGACAATGCAGATCAGTAGCTTGTGGGTGGCAAGGGCAAGGAAAGGTCTCCAAGTGTTGCTTTTGGTAGCTTAAGTATGAATTTTAAATTGTAGATTGTAATAGTCAAGCAATGGGATAGGTGTTGTTGATTTGAATGCTTTGGATGTATGTTGTTGTTGGTGTGACTTGTAGATGCCTTGTTTCGTAAATCGTGCTTTAATTCTTATCTTGCATGCTATGTGTATGTTGGCTAAGGCATGAAACCTTAAAAGCTATGTATGCTTCCTTTGAATGCTATGTATGATCTTTGTTTGAATGCCCTTCGTATATCTTGTGTATTTCGAGTATGGTTGCTTGGGTGTATGCCTCTAGAGTGTGTTTGTATGTTGCGTATGTTTCTTGGAGTTGTTTGGGGCTCTTGGGGTTGATTGGAGATGTTTAAAGTTGGTTTTGGGAAATTGCAGACAACCAGTGTTTCGAAACGGGCTGAGCTGTTTCTTGTGCTCAGTTCTGTGTTCTTGATCAATCGAATGTCGTCCAAGAGTTTGGGAGGCTTGTCACCGTTTTAGAAGTTAACTGGGGAGGCACTTGATTACTCATTGCTCAAGGTTTTTGGTTGTCTATGCTATCCGCATCCCCGGACTTTCAATAGGCATAAAATGGACTTTCGTTCTCAGCCATGTACATTCCTCGGATACTCTCATTCACATCGAGGTTATCAATGTCTGGACAAGTCTGGTAGAGTGTTTATTTCAAGGAGTGTTGTCTTTGAAGAGGGCACATTTCCATTTGACAATTCCAAGCATGATTCCAGTCCCACATCCTTTGTTGATCATCAATCAGGTACAGTTCCTTTGGTCCCTATGCCAGAACCATCAGTGCTTCCTACAGTTCTTCAAGGAAATTCTTCTTCCACTTCTTCAGACACCTCCCACATGGATCAAGAACCTTCTTCTGATACGTGTTCAAAACCTTGTGACACATTGGCTGCAAGACCGATAGTTGAAGACACTGCTGCTCTTGTTATGGAGCCAACTACTGAAAGTTGTCCTGTGGAATCAGTATATGTGGAACGCACATCTCCCGATTCAGGTGTTGCTCCTTCTGCATCTACAGTGGCTGATATACCTCAAGCTCCCATCAACGACCACAATCCTCAATCAGGTAACACACATTCCATGATTACCAGACGCAAAAATGGAATAGTCAAGCCTAAAGTCTATGCTGCACAACTCATGAAAGTTCCTGAAAATGTTCATGAGGCTCTAGCTGACTCAGGGTGGAAAGATGCAGTACTTGCAGAATATGAGGCCCTTATTGGTAATGACACATGGGAGATAGTAGAATTGCCCACTGGAAGGAAGGCAATTGGATGCAAATGGCTGTTTCGGGTTAAGCTTAAAGCTGATGGTTCTGTGGACAGATTGAAAGCTCGTTTGGTGGCTAAAGGCTATTCCCAGATTCCAGGATTCAATTTCATGGATACATTTAGTCCGGTTGTTCTTTTTCTACAGTCAATATCCTTTTGTCTGTAGCAGTTTCATGCCAATGGTAGATTCGGCAGCTGGACGTCAACAACGCCTTCCTCAAGGGTGACTTGACTGAGGATGTATACATGCACCAAGCTCTTGGTTTTGAGAAACAATCCAAGGATGGCAAAGCTCTTGTTTGCAAGCTGAATAAGGCTCTATATGGCCTTAGACAAGCTCCAAGGAATTGGTATCTCAAGCTGCATGATTTCTTATGTCAACTAGGGTTTGTTGGCTCGAAAGCAGACTCTTCTCTTTTCATTTTGCGAAATGATTCATGTGCCACATACCTGGTGGTGTATGTTGATGACATCCTCATTACCGGGAACTCTCAGTAACAGGTTGATCATGTTATACGAGAGCTGCATAATAAATTTTCCCTCAAGGATTTAGGGCAACTTTACTTTTTCTTGGGGATTGAGGCTTGTCGATCTGAGAAGGGCCTGTTCCTTAGCCAACAGAAGTTTGTTACCGAGCTTCTTAACAAATTCCACATGAAGGACTCCAATGCAGCCTCTACTCCTATGTCACCTTCAACAAAACTGAGCAAAGATGATGGAGAAGCTCTTGTTGATGCCCAGCTTTATCGTAGTGTTGTTGGAGCATTGCAATACATCTCCCACACGAGGCCTGATATATCGTTTGCGATAAATAAGACTGCTCAATATCTTCAACGCCCTACTACCAATCACTGGCTAACAGTCAAAAGGGTGTTGAGATACCTTCGAGGAACAACTGATTTTGGGCTATGGTTCCCTGCTCAAACTCGTGCAAAGATGGCAATTTCAGCGTTCTCCGATGCTGACTGGGGAGGAGACCTTGATGATCTTCGGTCTATATCAGGTTTCTGTGTCTTTCATGAAAATCACTTACTCAGCTGGGGGTCTAAGAAGCAGCGGGCAGTATCCAGGTCAACTGCCGAGGCCGAGTATCGTAGTCTTGCTGACGCTACAGCTGAACTCACATAGATCAAGGATGTTTTAAAGGAAATGGCCGTTGACAAATCTGAAATCCCAAAGGTTTGGTGCGATAATACAAGTACAGTGGCAATGGCTGCTAACCCCATTCTGCATGCTAAAACCAAACACATTGAGCTAGACCTTCATTTCGTGCGCGAGAAAGTTGCAGCAAATGAGTTACATGTGAACCACATCCCAACAGATAGCTAGATCGCAGACGTGCTCACCAAACCTCTTGCAGTTGGAAAATTTGAAGCATTCAGGGACAAGCTATCGGTGGTTGCAGAACGAGAAGTTTTCCAGAGATCGGAAAGCAAGGCCAATGTTAAACAATACAGTTAGCAGACGTTGAGTAGTTTGTTAAGGTTTGTTAAATTTGTTACAACCATTTTCTGTAACTGCATAGCTATTCTCTCGAACCTTCACTCTTGTATAAATAGCCATGCAACCCTCTGTATTCAATGAAGCAAGTTGATTGATATCATTCATTATCTCTAAATCTATTCTTACAAAAATAAGGTCGTAAATTGTGTTTATGGTTGAACAATAGTGGTTAAAGACGTACCTCTCTCAACCAAAATGTTTCTTTAAATTTGTCGCAATATTTCAACAAAAATACCTTTTTTTATTTACTCCAACCAATAACGTAGGCATTGCTTTCGAATCTGACATTGCTCACTCCCCTTTTCTTTATAAAGTACAATACACCAATAAAAGTTACGGTAATCGAGTGAGTTCGTGCTTTGAGTTAAAATATGTTTCAATGTCTTTCAAAAACTGTGAGAAGTTACAAATTCATCTCTGCCCAATGCTCAAAAATCAAATACAATCAAACATGCTTTTAAGCCTTTTAAAAATTAAGAACCAAGTTAAAAATGTAAAGAGAAAGCCAATCAGTAACTAAAAAATGAGGGGGGGGGGACTTATCTTTGGTTCATTTTATAATCGAATTTTTTCATGTAATTTCTTTTGAATTCGAATAATGAAGGCCTCGATTGATTAGAGTCTCGTGTTGATAACATGTTATGAATAAAATAACGAAGAACAAATAACAAGAATAAAAGAACAAAGAGATGAGAGAAAGAGGGAGATTTCTATTATTCTCAAATATTGACATGAGTGTAGAATGCTTTAATCAAATCATCTACTTATATGCATAAGTACATAATACATTGAAATCTAATTAATAGAGATAATATTCCTAATGATAGTAAATCAAATCTCCTAGATAAAATTCTTATCATGATAGACATCCACATAGATAAATATATATATATATATATATATATATATATATTAGTAACAAAAAATATTAATATATAATAATAATAATAATAAATATTTAAATTTTTTAAATAAAAATATATATGCGAAAACAAAATAATAAATAATATCAATATGAATAATATGCTAAAACAACAAATAAATAATACCATAATATTAAAAAATTAAAACTAAATTGCTAAAAATGAAAATCACAGGGGTTAAAATACGAATTAAGATGTGAAAGGGGATTTGTTATAACTCCGGAACTTGGTGACTCCGAAATTTAACAAGTGCTACCCTCTGAAGTCATTCATGGACAAGGACTTCTCATCAGTTTAACTCATTCAAGATACCAATGATATCTTACGATGTGACTTTAATCAGAGTCTCAACCTAATTATTTTGACATTTAATGAAGGCTTTGGCTAAAGGGTCAAATTTGCCTCTGTAGTAATCCGAAATCAGCAATGTTGCCCCTAATTTTTTTTTTCTGTAATTTTGCCCTCAAAGTCAGTCAATTGTAGAATGTTCCCCTTTGACCGATTTTGATCGTTAACTGCTGACGTGGCAGTTAACGGTGCTAACGGGGCAATTTTACCCTCGAAGTCATTCATGCAATTTTGCCCTCGAAGTCATTAATTGCAACACTTTTACCCTTGGTTTATTTAGTTTTCGAATAAAATTGGATAAATAATTTGGGTTTTTTCGAGTTGAACTTTAACAAACAGAATATAGGAAAAATCGATTAACAAATTGATATAAATATCTTTTGAGTCCCTAGTAATTTTAAAAATAAGCAAAATGAGAACTCTCACAAAAAATCAAAATATTATTCAATTTTTTAAAAAAATCTATAAACTTAATAAAAATAAATACAATATTAAAAAAATTATTGAAATAAACCAACGAGAAGCGTGTTAATTGAACAGTGAACGCGAAATATGCTATTCGAACGATGTTCGATTGACACACTTACCGATGATGGGTTGTTAGGAAAAAATGTACGATGATCATTCGAATAGCATAGTTCGCGTTCACCGTTCAATTAACACGCTTCTCGTTGGTTTATTTCAATAATTTTTTTGAATATTGTATTTATTTTTATTAAGTTTATAGATTTTTAAAAATATGAATAATATTTTGATTTTTTGTGAGAGTTCTCATTTTGCTTATTTTTAAAATTACTAGGGACTCAAAGGATATTTACATCAATTTGTTAATCGATTTTTCATGTATTCTGTTTGTTAAAGTTCAACTCGAAAAAACCCAAATTATTTATCCAATTTTATTCAAAAACTAAATAAACCAAGGGTAAAAGTGTTGCAATTAATGACTTCGAGGTCAAAATTGCATGAATGACTTCGAGGGTAAAATTGCCCCGTCAGCACCGTTAACTGCCACGTCAGCATTTAACGGTCAAAATCGGTCAAAGGGGAACATTCTACAATTGACTGACTTTGAGGGTAAAATTACGGAAAAAAAAAATTAGGGGCAACATTGCTGATTTCGGATTACTACAGGGGCAAATTTGACCCTTTAGCCTTTAATGAATAATGTAACCTATCACGAACAAGAATATCAATGTAGCCGTCACAAGTGTAACTCTTAAGATTTGTCATCGGGCACCACTTGACAACTAACCGATATAAATGAAAGAAAAGAGACAACTGAAAGAGTTTCTTTAGTATGGACTCAACTGATAATTGACTCAAGGATATTCTTTGGTGGTTCTTTTATTTTCTTTTACGTTCCGATCATCTTACAACCATTGTACAATATATATTGAAAATGTAGAGACGTTGGTAGAGTGTTTTGTATACATTAAGTTTTAAGATATATATGAAATATTATATATTTGTACTCTTTATTATCTTTAATATTATAGCGAGTTATTATTTCTCTCATCCATATAAATAAACAAAACCAAAGTATATTAAATTTCATCTTTTATGCATGTCTTATTAACATTGATCTCACTTTAATTCATTTACCGTATACACAGATACTTAACATGCATATAGTTGGAATCTTCTTCTCCGTTTGCCAATTGGCAAATAGACAGGTTAACTTAACCTCTCCATTCATGTATGTAATTATAATATTAATAAGGGCAGTCTAGAATCTTCGCAATGCATTCCCCCTCAGTAGTAGGGATGGTATTAGATCGGAGTTTATAGTGTTTAAGTCCAAATCTGATTATAATTGGACTCTGATATATTTTTTGATTCAGATTCGAATTCAAAATTTTTTAATCGAATTTGAATTGGATTTTTTGGATTAGATTCAGATTAAATTGCCATTTTAGTATCGACCCGAGTTTGAGGGGTAAATCCGCGAGTTTTAGCATTTTTAGGGTATATTGCGTTTCAACCCTCTAATTTGTTATTTTAATACAAATCAGTCCATAATTTTGTGTATTTAATCTCTTACGTTTTTATTTATACTATTTAATTTTGCATTCATTCATTTTCGTTCGTTGTTTGTTGACTACATTTAAAATTTTGTGTCCAGTATTTATGCTTTTAATTTGTTTCTCATTTTAATTTATAATTTTAACCTAATATATCTTAACTTTATCTTGCAATTTCACATCATTTATTATTTTATTAACTAGTTTCCAGTAATTCATCGATATTTTACATTTATTTATTTTTCCATTCTATTTGTTTTCTTGTTTGTTTGTCTACGATTTTATCTTATATTTACTTTTTTTCATATTTATGTATAGGATAATTCTACAATAAATGATATGTATCGCAATGTACCATTATTTATAGGGTAAACTACATAAATGACCACCATACTATTGCAAAAGTCGCGATTTGACCACCTTACTTTTTTCGAAGCAATTAAACCATCATACTGTTAAATTGGGTGCAATTTGACCACCAGCCGTTAAAGGTTAACGGCAGGGTGATGTGTCAGTTAAAAAAATAAGGGTATAGTTACACATTTGGTCCTTGCTACTTATACATTCTTTTAATTTAGTCCTAATTTTAATTTAATAAAATAAATTAATTATTTAATAAAGTAATGACACGTGTCACTACCTTATTGGAGGATTTAATTATTTATATTTGATTAAATAAATTTATTTTCATCCTCCAATCATCACCTAATTAAAGGAAGAAAATGGAAACAAACCACAAATGCAAGAATGCAAGTGGGGGGAATCGAACTTGCAACTCCTAGCAAGGAAGGGTGATAGCTTACCACCACACCAAATGCTACATTGTCATATAATTCCTGTAATATAATATATGTAAATAAACATCAAAAACTAAAATCGTTTTCCATTGCCTTGAGCTTCTCCATCACCAAAAACTATAATACCTGTGTATCGTATTCCTTCCATGTAAGTAAGCTGATCCACAATGTAGCATTTGATGTGGTGGTAAGCTATCACCCTTCCTTGCTAGGAGTTGCAGGTTCGATTCCCCCCACTTGCATTCTTGCATTTGTGGTTTGTTTCCATTTTCTTCCTTTAATTAGGTGGTGATTGGAGGATGAAAATAAATTTATTTAATCAAATATAAATAATTAAATCCCCCAATAAGGTAGTGACACGTGTCATTACTTTATTAAATAATTAATTTATTTTATTAAATTAAAATTAGGACTAAATTAAAAGAATGTATAAGTAGCAAGGACCAAATGTGTAATTATACCCTTATTTTTTTAACTGACACGTCACCCTGCCGTTAACCTTTAATGGATGGTGGTCAAATTGCACCCAATTTAACAGTATGATGGTTTAATTGCTTTGAAAAAAAGTAAGGTGATCAAATCGCGACTTTTGCAATAGTATGGTGGTCATTTATGTAGTTTACCCTTATTTATATGTACCACAATGTACTATTAACTATTTTAATTAGTTTTGAAATCCTAAGGACCGAAAGTGTTATTATCTCCTTTTAGAATAAAATCTTATAAAAATAATTTTTACATTATTTTTCATATTTTCTTTTATTTTTTTAATTCAAAAAATAATTAAATTTTTATTACTATAATAATTCCCACATTCACTTTAACTTAAGGGTAAAGTTCACAAATGGTAACAAAATTTTGATCAATTATTCAATTTGGTAACCAAACTTTCAATTGCTTCAATGTTACCATGAATATTTTAGTTTTTTTTTTCAATTTGGCCATTGACCCGTTAACAACAATTAAAAGAGTAATGTATACTTTCTCCCAATTATCGAACCCTAAACTCTAAAGCCTTAAAAATTAAATAATTGATCAAAGTTAACAAAAACATCTTTATATTTTGTAGTAAATAAAATTACTAACACATAATCTAACAAATAATCTGCATTTCAAATAACAATTGTACCGAAGAGGATATTGTCTGATCTAACCAACTTCATTGTAACCTCTTCCATTTGCTTTCCATCAAGCTCTCAAACCTTTCGATATTGCACCGAATCATGCATTGTCTGATCTAACTGAAACCCTATTCTCTCAAAAGCATAGAGTACAAGACTATGCTTCTGATTTTGGAGGATCCCAACTCCTTTCCTTGCACGGATCTAGCTACTGCAAATTTCTGTTGGATATATTGCTCTTTTTCTTTAATACTAATTCATGCAAATTTGTTGTTAGATTATGTATTAGTATTTTTATTTACTACAAAATATAGAGATGATTTTGTTAACTTTGATCAATTATTCAATTTTTAAAGCTTTAGAGTTTATGGTTTAAGGTTTCAATTTTAGGCTTAAATTATTTTTAATTAAAAATAGGGTCAAATTGATCTAATGTGTAAATAATGAGGGTTAACTTTATTATTTCTTTTGAATTAGGACTAAATTGTTTGAATGTGTAAACGTAGATAACTAATTGTGTTATTATACAAAATATTTTAACAACCACATCGCCCTTTTAACCGTTGTTAACGGGTCAGTGGCCAAATTGAAACAAAACTAAAAGTTTAATGGCAACATTTAAGCAATTGGAAGTTTGGTTACCAAATTGAATAATTGATTAAATTTTTGTGATCGTTTGTGAACTTTACTCTTAAATTAAAGTGAATGTAGGAGTTATTATAGTAATAACAGTTTAATTATTTTTAATTAATAAATAAATAAAATTTGAAAAAAAAATATAAAAATTATATTTTAAGATTTTATTCTAAAAGATGATAATAACACTTTCAGTCCTTAGGATTTCAAAACTAATTAAAACAGTTAATGGTACATTGCGGTACATATGAATAATGATACATTGATGTACATGGCATTTACTGTAAAATTATACGTATGTATATATGCATAATTGCATATTATATACGTAGAAATATTACCCTATATTAAGTTTAGTTAATAGATATAAATCATACTAAATATTATTATTATTTAACTTGTATTTTTAATATATTTATATTTTTACTATCACTTTTAATATGGATATATATATATATGTAAGATAATTTTATTTTTACTATTATTCTAAGTTAACTAATACTATATATTTATGTTTTCTTTTAATGTATTTAGGTTAATTTTTTTTACTTTATATATATTGTCTTATTGTTTTAATGTAAATATTATAAGGAAAATACTTTGATACACAAGCTTACACAAGCCTTTCAATTTTAGGGTTTATATATATGGTTTAGGGTTTAGGGGTTTAGATTGTAGGGTGTAAAATTCAAGGTTGATGGTTAGAGTTTAGGGTGTGTTGGGCTTGATAGGCTCGATTTCCTTCAACCGATTTAACTTGCTAAGTGGTGGAGAAGTTAAGCTATTTGAGTGATTGGTGGTGGAAGCGAAAAATAAAAAGACACGAAGATTTAGAGTGGTTCCGCTATCTAACCAAAGCCTACATCCACTACCTTAGCTTCCCCACTAAAGATTTCAACCAATTTCACTAAGAAATTCATCCCCTTTTCTAGGCTTAGGACGAAACCCTTACAATGATCAAAGCTTTCTAACCCAAAGCTTGATCAAACCCTCCTTACAAGAGATAAAGATAAGCAAACTAAAATCCCTCTTACAAGGTTGATGTTTACACTCTTAAGCACCCACCCAAAACCTAATACACTAGAGCATACATAAACATTTAAGATCATAAGTGCTTTGACTATACAAGAATGACACAATTAGACACTAAGACATTCTTTGATCATAATGTTTTTGACAATTGAAGCATTAATCTTCTATAGATGCTTGGAGATCCATTTTATACTCACAATTGAGTTGCTAGCCATTAGAGACCGTTGGGATTGAATTGGGGTCGTTGGGGCTTTTATTTCTCGCAATAAATGCAGTTCTGAAGCTGTTCGTATCGATACACGGGTAGTCGTATTGGTATGGCCTTCTTCAGAAACTAGTCGTTGAGCCTATTGCAGCGATGTCGTACCGAAACGCCTCTGCTTGTTTCGGTACGCCTTGCACCGTATCGGTACAGGTCTCTTTTAATGTTGCAGGGAACTAGTCGTTGGGGGGGGTTCAAATAGTCGTTAGGCTTGACACGTAGGCGTGTCGAAACGCTTCACCTCCATAACGATACGATCTATGTATGTATCGATGCGAGTTTTGGCAGAATCAAAACATGTAGCTTAAACACTTAAGGTGTATCAAAACGGGTATGGTCGTATCGGTACGGTCGAGCTAAAATCTTTGGTTAGGCTACTTTAAAACATTTCAAACACTACCAAAACCTTTTAAAAACTCCTCAAACATAATTTTAAGTTGTTTGGACTTAAAAACATTTGAAATCTTTTCAATTTAGTACAAAACTATTTTTCAAATATTATATCAAAACAAACATCTCAACAATCTGTAACCCCCTGGTCCCGGTCCAGGCGGCTGACCGGTTCGAGCGGGGTACATGGGGGATAACCGAGGCGGAACCCGTTAAGGCTCCACTTCGGTTAACAACCCGGGAAGAAACTTTTTATTTATTATTATCTTGTCTAGATGCATTAGTATGTCCTGTGTGAAAAAACGACAACGGAAGTAACAAGCGAGGTGAACAACCAAACAGCAAACCAAAAACAGCCCATTTTAACTTAAACTACAGGCTGTATCGATACGCCCAAAGAGTGTATCGATACGCCTTGAATAGGTCAACTGGCCAAAGTCAACTCGAGGAGACCGTATCGATACCCTCAATTTCTCGTGGTCAACGCTACGAAGACAGTTCTGAAACGCCTGAGCCCGTTTCGATACCCTCAATTTCTCGTCAAAATCTCATATTTCCAGTAGCAAAATGGTATCGAAATGCCTCTTCACGTACTGAAACGCCTGGCCTGAAACAAGAGGACCATATCGAAACGGGTTTAACCGTTTCGATACTCCTGTTGCGAACAGACATGTTTTAGATGGTTTAAGGCTCAAGGCTACCTCAAAACAACAACTAAGACCTCCCACAACCAACATGCATTAACCCTAGATGCAAAGCACCCTACAACAAGCATGCTTAACACACAACATACTTATAAAAGCCATACATTGAAAGGAATCATCAAATCAACATAAGATGCATACATAGCATTCAAGATATCATGTCTTAGACAAGAACATACATAAGAACATTCATAAATGGGCACAAGGCCAACATATTAGGCACGAGTAAGCCTTAAGAAAAACATCCACAAGACATAGGAGTCTAAACATGCTCCCTACACAAACAACATAAATTAAAAGCTCAAATCCCATTGCTTATCTATTACATCCATAGCTTAAAAATCTACACTTGATAAATTCAAAAGCCCAACTAGCACACTTGGAGGCCCTCTCCTTGCACAAGCAACCCACGAACTACGGATCTGCATTGTCGAACAAAAGAGAGCGTAAGCATAAAACTTAGTGAGGGTAAGCTCATAAAACAAACCTCGACAATGCGGGGTCTAATCACGAGCACACAACCAAGGTAGAATGCATGAGTTCTTACCTCCGAACCACATGAGTAAAATATATATGATGCTTGAACATAAACTCAATATCATGCCATGATCAACAATTCATAAACTCAACACATGGAAATACATGTATCCAACATATTAGCAACACGTTCCACAATCCGTATTGGCACCTAGATATGACCCGAATACGCGGATAACCGTTGGAACTCACATCCAACAACACAACCATTACCTTATGGTGGGATTACACTCATCACCATTTCACGCAGAGGGGATTCCACTCATCCTCACGCCCCGTCGATGGGATTCCACTCATCACCGACTAACATATATATGAATATTTCTGGGCGAACCCGTACTCCATCTTGTTGACTACCATCACCAAGACCACGCACGCATTTTGACTCTCGTGTGCACATTAAACATTCTAATGATCGATCATTGTACCCAAGCATACTAGTGCCAATACTAATACATTTCATAACCTTTCGCAACACCATTTCTTACCATTTTCCGTGCTTAGCACGTACTCACCATGATTTACCATCATGCACATACCACATTCCATAACCACATGCATATAACAATGTATCAAATGTCATGCCTCAACACACATGTATAGCACGATATACATAACCATATTAATCACCATTAACATGAATCAAGAAGCATAGCAAGCAATTAGAAGTCCAACCAAAGGTCTCCTATACTAAGCTTGAGATTAGGCTACCACTCTAATCTCAACTCTAGGTGGGTTTACCAATCCCAACCTAGGTCCACATGCTTGAACCAACGTTTGAAAACCAAGTTGAAATCATTAACCACTCACCGACTATTCCAAGCTCATCCACTCTAGCCGATCAAGCTCCCAACGGTTCCGGATTCGTTATCGAGGCTTCACCAACACATATCCTTGCTTCTAAGCAATTCAACACAATCAAAACAACCATAATTCAGTCCACAAATCACTGTAGCAACCTGGAACACAATTCAAGCAAGTATTCAACCCAAAAACATACTCAAAACCTCATTTTCGAGTAGCCCTTAAGCACAGCCAAAACCCAATGATTCCAATACCTTTAATACACCTAAAGGCTTCCAAAACAATCCTCAACCAACATACAACCATTAGCCAACAAGACTTCACCCAAAACAGCCCCAAAACCCAACCTAAAACTCCTCTAAAACCTCTCTAAAATCCAATTTCGGGAATCAATGTAAAACCTTGTAAAAAATCAAGTATGTTGGACCTTTTAGATAGCATATAACTTATATAACATCAATAAATCAAAATCTTAAGTTAAAGCTAATAAAGATGACATTTTTAATCTAAAACCTCAAAACTCCAAATTGCAAAACCATGAGCTTTAGTGAAAAATAAAGGTACAAACTTGTAGAGGAATGAGAGGACAAGTCAAATATGGGTTTACCTTTCAAAAATCACCAAAGATGAGGAAGAATGGTGATGGAATAGTAACTCCAATGGTGAAGGGTTTTTGTCGTGGAAATTGGAAGGGGGAGGGGGAAGAAGATGGTGAAAAGGCTATTTTAAAATAAATGGGGTTTTATTTTACAAGACCACTTATTTACAAAATTACCATTAATGAGATGACTATCTCTCAAATTTCTAAAATCCATGGGATTTGGGTTTTAAATCAAAACAAGCCCACATAAAATTATTTATTTTGAAACACGAGGCCCAAAAATAATATTTTAACATTTTAATTCACCTGACCCCCAAATCCGGGTGTTACACAATCTCTCCTTTTTTGATATAATAAAACCAACTTGAAATTGTGTTTGGGATTCTCCCCTTAGCAAAAGAAATTTTGAATAAGAGAATAAAGATTCGAATGTAATTAAAGCTCCCCCTTATTCATTTGAAAATTCAATTTTTCAAAACGTTCTCCCCCTTTTTTATATCAAAAATGGTTCAAGCAAAGTTTGAAAAACTTTTAAGTCCATAACAATGGAAAGTTAAAAGAATTTGACAAAAATAAGAATTTTGTTTAAAAATGGCTCCCCTTACTCAAAGCATCATCAAATGGTTAGTCCAACAAATATGATTATCTAGTTGAATTAAAGTAAATAAATCAAATAAAAGGCAAATAAATTCAACTAAATTAATTTTACCACTTGAACCAAAGGGGGGATGTGATGCCTTCCCTCTTCAAGTGATCTTCCTTGTGTGTATAAAGCTCCCCCTCTATATTTGACTTGTTGAGCATTCTTCATCACACCTAAAATAAGACAATCATATAACTTTTGGTATCCAAATTGCTTTACATCCATAAACGTTAGTAGCACAAAATCTAGTCCCCTTAGGAATCCATTTTGTAATTTCATCGTTTTTAGTTGTAGTGATTAGTTCTTTTGGGACCCAAACACTACTTAAACATTTTCCATTTACAACTCTAGGGGCACTAGATTGTCTTTAATAAAAGTTTGATTTTCCAAAATTGGTTTTCTTTTCAATCTCTTTGGAAATCAAATCTTTTTCTTTTTTAAGATCATTCACCTCTCTTTGATAATCTTTTTCTAAACTTTGAAGCAAATTTTGTAAATAAACATTCTTTTGCTCAAACTCCTTGAGTTTTGCTTCAAGTTCATCTTTGGTTTTAGAAATCAAATCATTTTGAATTTTTAAATTTGAAACCAATTTCTTATTTGTCAAAATGTGATTTTAAACTCTAAAACCAAATCATCATAGGCATCTTGTAATTCATCGAAAGAATAAGAAGTTGAAGTAGATGAATTAGAAGTTACCCTTGAATCTTCTTGGATGGACATGAGACAAAGGTTGGCTTGTTCATTGTCGGTGGAGTCATCATCACTCCAAGTAGCTACATATGCCTTCTTCTTATGGCTTGAAGTTCTTGCCCTCTTCTTCTTCCTCAATTCATGCTTGGATTCTTTCATTTTTCTCTTCATGAATCGGGTAAACTTTTCGAAGAGATAAGCCATCTCTTCTTCTTCACTTTCCTCCTCACTTGAATCTACATGTAGGTATGTGGAGGAATTGAGAGCAACGACATTTGTGTTATTGTCTACCTCCATAATTTTCTTCTTCCCCATCTTCTTTATCTCTTCCTTCTTCTCCTCATCTTCTTTTCATTTCTTCATAATTTTATGAGTGAGAAGAGACCCCAAGATTCCATCTAGCTTTAAAGTCTTGAGATTCTTAGCTTCGATGATGGCAGTCTTCTTTGAGTCCCATGACTCGGGAAGAGAATAGAGAAGCTTTCGGACAAGCTTGTCTTCCGAAATGATTTCTCCATAGCCTTTGAGTCCATTTGTGATGGTGGAGAATCTTTCGAACATCTTAGTGATGTCTTCATCCGGTTTCATCTTAAAGTTCTTATACTTGATGTTGAGAAGACCTCCTTTACTTCGTTGGTACCTTCATATGTGACTTCAAGCTTGTCCCATAACTCATTGGCATCTTTACAAGAAGACATCTTCTCATAGATGTTGGGGCTAAATGCACAAAAGAGAATGTGCAAAGCATTGCAATTTAGCTTCATCTTCTTACGATTATTCGCATTCCATTCCACCTTGCATCTTTGTGGTACGTATGGACCATCTTCAACAATGTCCCAAAGCTTGTAATCGTTAGCCTTGATGAAGAACATCATTCTAGTCTTCCAATAGGCATAGTTGGTCCATTCAAAGAAAGGTGACATGTTGATGGATTGCGCCATTTTGCTGGTTGATTGTACTGTTGGTCGAGCTAGCTATATCGCCTCAATAGGATGTTAATCCTCTAGATTGAGCCTCGCTCTGATACTAATTGTTGGGCTTGATAGGCTCGATTTCCTTCAACCGATTTAGCTTGCCAAGTGGTGGAGAAGTTAAGCTATTTGGGTGATTGGTGGTGGAAGCGGAAAATAAAAAGACACGAAAATTTAGAGTGGTTCGACTTTCTAACCATAGCCTACACCCACTACCTTAGCTTCCCAACTAAGGATTTCGACTAATTACACTAAGAAATTTGTCCCCTTTTATTGTCTTAGGTGGAAACTCTTACAACGATCAAAGCTTTCTAACCCAAAGCTTGATCAAACCCACTTTACAAGAGATAAAGATAAGCAAACTAAAATCCCTCTAACAAGATTGATGTTTGCACTCTTAAGCACTCACTCAAAACCTAATACACTTGAGAAAACATAAACGTTTAAGCTCACAAGTGCTTTGTTTATACGATAATGACACAATTAGACGCTAAGACATTTCTTTGATCATAATGTTGTTGACAATTGAAGCATTAGTCTTCCAAAGATGCTTGGAGGTCCTTTTTATACTCCCAATTGAGTTGCTAGCCATTGGAGACCGTTGGGATTGAATCGGAGACGTTAGAGCCTTTATTTTTCGTAATAAATACAGTTCGGGAGCTGTTCGTATCGATACAAGGGTAGCCGTGTCTGTACAGCCTTCTTCAGAAACTAGTCGTTGAGTCTGTTGCAGCAATATCGTATCAAAATGCCTCTTCTTGTTTCGGTCACCCGTATCGGTACGCCTTGCACTGTATCGGTGCAAGTCTTTTTTAATGTTGTAGGGAACTAGCCGTTAGTTTTTTTTCAAATAGCCGTTAGGCTTGATATGTAGGTGTATCTGTAATAAGGTTTTTTTCGAAAGAGAACCTTGAAGTGTCCCACTTTTTGAAACATTTAATTAAAAGGGGATTTTTCTTTGAAAAATTCAAGTTTCAAGGAAAACGATAGAAATTTGGAGCTGCCACCGGCCATTAAGGTAGGTCGGGCACCATAAAAAAACAAAACCAGAGATTCATTTGAAAGGGTTCGGGAGTTGGTTACGTGTGGGGAAGGGTTAGCACCCCCATCACGCCCGGAAATCGGTACCAAAATACTTGTTGCTTTTAATCGATGAAAATTATTTAAATTTTAAAATTGATTTAATTTGGGGTTCTTAATTAAAAATTAAACTTTAATTGTACGAGCTTTACCAAACCGGTGGTTTCAAATTAATTAGACATTTAATTAAAAAGGATGATGATACACCAGAGCAAAGACTAAACCGACATCATATAAGTCTGATTGTCGTATTAGTATAGGGTTCGGGTCTCGTACGTCACCTTTATGCATGATGCTAGCAGATGAAATATGATGCCATGGCCTTGTTCGTATTAATTGCTTACGAATTTACCTTTAGACGATGCAAATATTCGAATATTCGGTGAATATCTAATAAGCTAGGATATTACTAACCGAATACGCGAATTGATAAGTATCTCCTTTTTATGATTAAAATTATTCAACATGCGGCCAAAATATCAAGTTATATGAATGCCCATTTAAAATGCATGTCACAAATACATATTCGAGCAACATAAAAAAACAAGCTATACACACATTAAAACTGAGCGGGTAACTTATATAATAAAACTATACTATGCATCATAAAACTACACATTATATGGGCCACATGTTGCAAGAACCGTATATTAAACAAGATTTTAAAAAAACATACGATCATATACTAAAAAACGTAATATATCATGTACCTCATCAATAACAAATCATATATACACATTAAACATGGTAATCACATACATAAAACATGAACATTATGTTTAACTATACGGTAAAAAGCATGAATAATGACTGAAAATTTAAGGAAATAAAAATTCAAGGCCAAAAATTAAAATGCATGAGGAATAGGGAAACACCACACTTGAAAAAACGGCTAAAACTGAACTCAAAATAGACTCTATGGACCTAAGGCGGATTAAACCATTTGAAGCTAGTTAAATTGCAAAAATGAGGGCCCAATTAAAAGAACGTAGAACCCTAAAGGGACCGAAAGGGTAATTTAACCACTCGAAAATTAGCTAGAACCAAAACAGGGACGAGATTGCGAAACGACTCAAAACGATAGGGACTGGGGAGGGTATTTAAAAAAGCGGAATGGCTTGTGGGTGTAAATAACAAGATGTGGAAGTCCTTAAAAACGAATTAAACCAGTTTTAAAACAAAAAAAAACACTATAAAACCGCGTTCTATTTTATTTTAAACCCTTTTGACATTTTGAGAAAACTCCCTTGAAAACCCTTCCATTTCTCATCTCTCTGAAAACCCTAGAGCATCGTTGTCGTTTCGGTCGCTGCTAATTGTCGCTGGAAACCTAGAAAAAACTTTCGAGACCCCTTTCCTTCGTGAACCCAAAATCAAAACCCATTTTACTTCGTATAAACAGAACCGAAAATCCCCTTTCCTTGTTCCGCGAAAATAGAACCAAAAAAACCAAATTTTAAGAATAGAAAAGAAACCCCTCTTTTTTAAAAACTCTAAACTCCTTTCGGTCACCACTCCGCCGTTTCACCATGCAAGGCTTGTCAACGGGGGGCGGACGCGAACTGGCGCGCAAAGAAGATCAAACGCCGAAGGTAAAAAACAAAAACCCTAACTTTTTATGATTCGAAATGTGAAATGAGAAAATAAACCTATGAATGCTTTGTTTCTTTGTTTTGCTCTCTGGAAAATCTCCCAGTTTCTAACTTAGGGTTTACATCGATTGTTTTGGCTTTTGTAGCTCGAAATTACAAATTTTTGGTATTACATGAAATTAGAACATAAAATTCCTATTAGTTGTTGCTATTTGTTTGCATCTGCCCTCTGATTTTGTTTGTTTGGCCTCTGAAATTTCAATTATTTTGTTGCACGTTTCTGACATTCTTGTTTGCTTCTTTGTTTGCATGTGATGGCATGATGAACGACGAGGAGGAAGGGACCAGAGAGAGAGTGCTGCGACCGACGTGGTTGTACGAATTACGCGTGGGAGCTGAAGAGGTGCGAGCGTGTAGCACAGACACGCGTGGAGAGCCGAAACGACGAACGTGCGGGCGCGTGGGAGCTCTAGAAGCTTCTCCGTGTTGATCTCAGCCGTTCGATGCGCTCCCGGTCCAAGGGCTACGCTCGATGCGGCGCTAGAAGAAAAAGTGGCCCGCTAGGGTTTCCCTCATCCGTACAATCTGGGCCATTGGAGCTCCTTTCCATATCTAACGGTTCGGGCGCGGCGACTGCACAAAAACTAGATAGAGCAATTAGGGTTTTTTAGACTTAGGGTTTAGTATTTGGGCCGGAAATGGGCCATGTAATTTAATATGTAATAATTCTTTTTGGCTTTTTTAATGTAAATGGACTTTATTAAATAAATTGGGCTTTTATTATTAATTCTATGTTAATGGGTAGACTTTCTATATATTAGTTAGTTAGTTTTTTTGTATTTTCAGGCTCGTTTCAAAAAATTAATAACAATAATAATAACAATAGTAATAATAATAATAATAATAATAACAACAACAACAATAATAATAATAATAATAATAATAATAATAATAATAATATAGTAAAATAATAATAATAATAATATGTACGATGATAATAATAACAATATAGAGTAAGATTAACATAATGGATGTATTATAACATATTAATAGTATTTAGTTTTTTTCTCCAAATGGGTAATAATAATGACCACACATAATAATTAATAGTATCATATATATATATATGATAATATTCTTGTTTGTTTTTGGTCTTTTAATCATATGATATAGTTAAGATAAGTAAGCAAAGCCCATTATTACGAAAAATAAAAACGAGTTAACACCCCGGACAAAATTAGTGATTACAGCTGCCCCTTTGTTTATACTTGTGGAACAAGAATAAAGCAAAGGCCATAAGCACTAATTTTTTCCAACTTCCCTGTTTGAATCCTGAATCATTGTGCACTTGAACTACTAGCAATCTGGAAGTCAGTACGGGAAAATGTAACGGTCACAGAGGCTTGAATTTGTTCTTCTCATTTCGACATTCTTCAACCCTTCGAGGTCCGAACGGATAAACAATTGGTGAAAAATAAAAGCTCAATTCTCTTTGCGCCCGAACGGATAGGCGGATTCCATTCTTCTCATGCCTGAACGAATATGCATGTTTTTATTCTCAAAGTGCCTGAACGGATAGGCGGGTTCCATTCTCCTCATGCCTGAACGGATAGGCGGGTTTCATTCTCAAAGTGCCCGAACGGATAGGCAAATTCCATTCTTCTCATGCCTTAACGGATAGGCAGGTTCCATTCTCCTTATTCCTGAACGGATAGGCGGGTTCCATTCTCCTTATGCCCGAACGGATAGGCGGATTTCATTCTCCCCATGCCTGAATGGATAGGTGAGTTCCTTTTACTAGAAAAACTTTAATATACCCGTCAAAAATAGGCAAAAATGATTTGATGATATGAGTAAGCATGCCCCTAACCTAGGGATGCCTAACTACAAGTGATGCATGAATTATGACATCAAAGTTGCTCGGATGCTTTCATCTTTTGGATCAGTCAAACTTGATCATTTTCTTGTCTTTTCTTCAACCTCTTTTGGCTTTCTCATCCTTGCCAAGTCTCCATCCCTTGTCTCTTCTTGAAAGATGATTGCTGACTTTCATTGGTCAGAATAGACATAACACTTCTCGTAGTGCTCATTCTCGTAACATTGCCCCTCATTCAACCTGGGTGTTCAACTCTTCTCTTTGTCTTAACTCATCACGACGACTATTCTCTTATCACAACATTAGGGGGAAGGCACATGCCCCCAAGTCCCTGAACTTTTCTCTGAAGTTCAATAAGGTTCAGTTTTCAACTTCTAAAGCAATCAAAGCATTTCAACAGAAATTCGCTTCAAGTCCCTGAACTGTAGCATGTAGAATCTTACTACTATCCTCACCATGGCCACTAGTGAGTTATCATTTGTATTCATGACCTTGTATTCTAAACTTTATCCTTGAAGCAATGGAAAGAAATATTTTTGTTTCCACTAAAAATATTTAGATTACATATTCTAATTTCAATACAATATGCATTTTCAAAAACTAGCCTTTCTTTTCAAATTATAGATATATTAGGCTAGATTAAATACCCCTGAATATCAATTGTACGAGCAACACTAAGATGGCTTACCAAAGGATTGCTTCAAGCATCATGTGTCTAGGAGACCTCGAAAGCCGTGTTTATGTTTGAGGATGTAAAATACCCTCCGAATTATTTTAGTTTTTTTTTCAATTAGACTTACCTTCTGTAGGCTTCGCCTTTATCATTATTGATTTGTCTCATTTCTTTTTAGTTTTGGGGAAATCAACTCATCACATTCCTTTGGCTCAAAATAAATGATGGAGCAAACAACAAAACCCCGAGCTACTCGACATTGTCATGATTTGAAAATATTACCATCACTCATGAAGTTAAGGTTTTTTTTATTAGAATGGTGCATAGCAACCTTATTGGTTTTTTTTCTACAGCGGAGTGCCCCAAAATTTCCACACTCTTATCCGAAAATGCCTATTATCAGGCTTCGAACATTAGAGTGCTTTTGTTATGCTTTTATTATTCTCGACTTTTTGTCTTCTTTTTTCTTTTCTTTTTTTCTTCTTTTTTTCCTCTTCTTTTATTTCTTGTTCTTTTTTTAGTGTGGGAGATTTTTTATTGTTCTCTCAATAAATGACCAAATTAAACTGGATTGTAAGTCACATATTCATCATCTTTGCAGCTTTCGATTTCCACTAGACAAAGGTTGCTCGAAATCAAACTTCGGGTCAAAGTCAATGTCCTCCGTGCAATTGATATACTGGGACTCAATAGACAAATATATACACAAAATGAAAAGACAATTGAAACACAAAATACAATGCATCCTTTCATTGAGATTTAAACATGCAGTCTTAGGCCCTTACAAAAAGATCTTCGCTACCTTCGGGCAAAGGGTAGCAAAGTTGATTTCACACATTACTTCAAGGAAAAGATTAAAATGCAATGAAATGAAAACAAGTCAACACTAAACAGAACGCAAACTTGGATGCATTAAAACTCTTGACCACCGCTAGACTGGCCACTCATCACAACCCTTAAGCTTCCTCGAGGAACTCAATCTCCTTATTGTCCATCAGTTCCTGAACCAACTGCATGAATTCTAGACAACACTGAATCTCAAGCCCCACAGTTTGATGGTACTCACAAAATGATTCATGGCCATCATACGCTCCCTTCGTACCATTCTCAATCAAGCCCGTTGCGCACAGCTGTTCGAACACCCAACTCAGAAGGGACCTAACTTCCAACACTTTCATCCTTACTTTCTTCGCATCTACCTCTTCAAGGGCATTCACGCCTCGACCTCAATGGTTTGGAAGTGGGTTGGCCGCCACATTGGGCCCCTGTAATTTGACGACCCAAGTGTTGATCATGTTTTGCACGAGCTTCTTGAACGTTCTGCGATTTTCTATCGTGTGCCCCGGTACTCCATCGTGGTACTCACAATGTGCTTTCTCGTCAAACCATGGAGGGTATGGTGGCTGGAAAGGAGTAACATGATACGGACAAACCAAATCGGCCTTGTATATGTGTTTGTACATCTCCTTGTATGGAATAGGTTGAGGGGTGAAAGACATCTTCTTTTTTTCCCTCTTGGGGCCCTATTTTCTCTTTTGTTTGAGCTTTGCGCATTCCTGATTGCGGCTTGAGGCGATGAGATTGTGAGGTGCTTAGGAGCCTCGTAGGTACTGGTATTATTCACCTCATGATCTCTCTTCTTGAATTGCTTCTGAGCATTTTCTCCTCCGTCAATTCTACCAATCTTGATAGTTGCCTTAATACGTTCACCGGTCATAACCATATCCGAGAAATTACCGATAGGGTTGCTTATCATGCGGTCATAGAGGGTTCCCTTCAAAGTGTCGACAGACATATGAGAGATCTCATTTTTGGGGAGTGGAGGTTGGACATGTGCCGCCACATCTCGTCAACGCTGGGCGTATTCACGGAGGCTCTCATTATGCCTTTGCTCCAAACCTTGTAGCATGAGTCGGTTTGGGACCATATCGGTTATGTACTTATATTGATCTGTGAAAGCCTTGGCCAAATCCTTCCATGACCTAATCTGAGCATGGGTTAACTGATTGTACCACCCCACCGTGGGCCCCGCTAAGCTATCTTGAAAGCAGTGAATTAGCAACCTCTCATTGTCGATAAAAATCGTCATATTTCTACAGAACATGGTTATGTGGGCAGTAGGTCAAGTTGTCCCGTCAAACTTCTCAAACTCTGGCGTCTTGAACTTGGGTGGGGTTATCAGATCTGGAACCAAACTGAGATCTCTAGCATTCATCCTATACGACCCTTCTTCTTCCTCCTTTGTTTGGAACTTCTCTTCGAGGTCTTTCCATGTCTCTTCTAGTTGCTTCGAGAACTCCGCTTTGACCTTGTTCAGATTCTCATTCTTATCCAAATCCGGGACACTATCCCTGATGTTTCCCACATAATTAAAAATCAGACCTGATGGAGCATGGGTAGAGGCGCCCACCTGATGCGATGTTATCCCATCTCCTTGAGTAGCCGCTCCTTGCGAGGGCTTAAGGGTACTGGTGACAAAACTAGAGGAATACGAAGGGTGTCCCATCTCTTGACTAGGGTTTCCAACAGCACCCTTTCCTCTTAGATTGGCTTGTAGCAACTGAGATATCTCTTTCATCGTATCTTGTTGGGACTTGATGATGGTGTCCCTCAATTCTAGCTAAGCTCGCTCCAACTAACCCCTCAAATCGGCTTCCAACTTAGCAAAACTCTCGTCCATTTGCTTCTTTTGTTGGCGAGTAAAGTGTGCGTGCAGAATCTTCGATAATCAAGAATATTGTCATGACCCCAAACAATTAATTCCATGTGTTTAATTCATGCAAGGTGTTGTATGCATAACAGAAACAAATGATTAAAAGCAATAAATTAAAAACACAACCGAATGCAAAGAAGTGTTGATTCGACGAACATCCTCATTAAATAACTTTTCATAACAAAGATCAAGTCTCATTACAACGAGGGAAGAAAAAAAAGGTACACGAGGCATAATTTTCAATAAGTCTTGCTCATCTTCTCTTTCTAAATTAGCGCGTTCCGGAAACTCCGTTGCTATCCGTGCTAAGGGTTGAATACAATGAGGTACTATTTACTTTGGTGGTCAAAGACTTGATTTTTAGGGGCTCGAGATCAACTTGGATATTTAAACATGGTAGCACGTCAACTTGGCCCAAGCCAACTAAATTGGATTCATTGTTCATTCCCTAATCGCTCTTGAGTTCCTGAGTTCTTCAACTCATTGTTATGGACCATTTCTCCCATCATGACAGTTTTCAATTTTAGATTGTTCTCGAATCAACACTTCGTATGAAAATGTCATGAATATGCGCAAAAAATAATCAAACAAAACAAGATGAAAAATGCAAATGGATTAGTAACAAAATAAAGGATACTGAATAATAAAAACAAATAAATAACAACATAAAGACCTAGTAACATGCATTCTAGATTGCTACGGTTATCCGCATGGCTCTAATAGGGTGGGCTTCTTAAATTCTCACGCATGTGGGTTCGGTTCTAAGAAAGGGTACCCGAACCTATCTTATCACCTACTAAGGCAACAAGAACCCCAATTCTGGCCTATTACAAGCTTGCGAATTGGTTTCTGGCCCATACACATGTCGGTGATTCCTTAGAAATTAAATGAAAAATTAATTCAAAGACCACCAATTATCGAAGCTTGTATAATTTAAGTCACATTTCAAAGAAGAACCGACTCATTAAAGCCAAATTAAATTTCAAGAATTCCCATCATTAAAAACAACAATTATTTCTTTGGTTTAACTCTCTTTTTGTTTTGTAAAAAAAAAAATTGTCCCCGGAAGAGTCGCCAAGTTGTAATAAGGTTTTTTCGAAAGAGAAACTTGAAGTGTCCCACTTTTTGAAACATTTAATTAAAAGGGGATTTTTCTTTTAAAAAATTGAGTTTCAAGGAAAACGATAGAAATTTGGAGCCGAGCACCATAAAAAACAAAATCAGAGATTCATTTGAAAGGGTTCGGGAGTTGGTTACGTGTGGGGAAGAGTTAGCACCCCCGTCACGCCCGAAAATTGGTACCAAAATACTTGTTGCTTTTAATCGATGGAAATTATTTAAAATTTCAAATTGATTGAATTAGGGGTTCTTAATTAAAAATTGAACTTTAATTGTACGAGATTTACCAAACCAGTGGTTTCAAATTAATTAGACATTTAATTAAAAAGGATGATGATACACCAGATCAAAGACTAAACCGACATCATATAAGTCCGACTGTCGTGTTAGTTTAGGGTTCGGGTCCCGTACGTCATCTTTATGCATGATGCTAGCAGATAAAATATGATGTCATGGTCTTGTTCGTTTTAATTACTTACGAATTTACCTTTAGACAATGCAAATCAATTCGAATATTCAGTGAATATCTAATAAGTTAGGATATTACTAACTGAATATGCGAATTGATAAGTATCTCGTTTTTATGATTAAAATTAATTAACATGTGACCCAAATATCAAGTTATATAAATGCCCATTTAAAATGCATGTCACAAATACAAATTCGAGCAACATAAAAAAAACAAGCTATACACACATTAAAACTGAACGGGTAACATATATAATAAAACTATACTATGCATCATAAAACTACACATTATATGGGCCACATGTTGCAAGAATCGTATATCAAACAAGATTTTTAAAAAACATACGATCGTATACTAAAAAACGTAATATATCATGTACCGCATCAACAACAAATCATATATACACATTAAACATGGTAATCACATACATAAAACATGAACATTATGTTTAACAATACGATAAAAATCATGAATAAGGATTGAAAATTTAAGGAAATAAAAATTCAAGGCCAATAATTAAAAATGCATGAGGAATAGGGAAACGCAACACTTGAAAAAGGGGTTAAAACTGAACTAAAAATAGACTCCAGGGACCTAAAGGGGGATTAAACCATTCGAAACTAATTAAATTGCAAAAATGAGGGACCAATTAAAAGAACGTGGAAACCTAAAGGGACCGAAAGGGTAATTTAACCACTCGAAAATCGGCTAGAACCAAAATAGAGACGAGATTGCGAAACGACTCAAAACAACAGGGATTGGGGAGGGTATTTAAAAAAGCGGAATGGCTTGCGGGTGTAAATAACAAGACGCAGAAGTCCTTAAAAACGAATTAAACCAGTTTTAAAACGAAAAAATCATTATAAAACTGCGTTCTATTTTATATTAAATCCTTTTGACATTTTGAGAAAACTCCCCTGAAAACCCTTCCCCTTTCTCATCTCTCTGAAAACCCTAGAGCATCGTTGTCGTTCCGGTCGCCGGAAACCTAGGAAAAACTTTCGAGACACATTTCCTTCATGAACCCAAAATCAAAACCATTTTTACTTCGTATAAAAAGACCGAAAATCCCCTTTCCTTGTTCCACGAAAACAGGACAAAAAAACAAAATTTTAAGAATTGAAAAAAACCCCTCTTTTTTAAAAACCATAACCTCCTTTCAGTCACAACTCTGCCGTTTCACCATGCGAGGCTTTTCAACGGCGAGCGGAAGTGAACCGGCGCACAAAGGAGATCAAACGCGGAAGGTAAAAAACAAAAACCCTAACCGTTTATGATTCAAAATGTGAAATGAGGAAATATACCTCTGAATGCTCTGTTTCTTTGTATTGCTCTTTGGAAAATCTCCCCGTTTCTAACTTAGGGGTTTACATCGATTGTTTCAACTTTTATAGCCCGAAATTACAAATTTTCTGTAACGCCTTGATTTTGGGCCTAGATGTTTTAGGTTTGATTCGGGCCGGTCGAGAACGGTTTGAATCTTTAAGGGAGATTTAGGGAACACCTAGTTCGGGATGCTTTAAAAATATGGAAAAATATCTAAAAATCCTCATTTATTATATGAATGAATATGGTGAAAACAATTTTACAAAATATGGTTTGGAAATACTACATTTCGGTGTAGTGACCAAATCGCATTTTTGCAAAAGTTGACTAGTGACTGTTTTGTAAAGAATTGAAACTTTGAATCTTTAAGGAGCTAATTTTACCAAAATGTTTTTAATCAGATTTCTCTTTATTTTGAGTGTTTTAATAATGATTTAATAAAGGGAATTAAAAGAGAAAAATCCTATTTTGACTTTCATAACCACTTTACGATCTTTTTCCCTCTTTTCATTTTCTCTCAACTTCCACTCAGCCAAACACATTTCCTTCATCAATTAACCTCTGATTTTCATTCCTTTTGAAGAGATTTCAATATCCTATGGATTCCTAATCTTTTCCTCATCAAATCCTCTTGTTTTCACTTTGGATTTTCAAGAAAACTTGCCCAAACTAAGGAGAAACCAGGCAATAGAGGTAAGCTTCGTCCTTCTCCTCTAATGATCAGTTCTTTACTGAAATTCCCAAATTATCAATCCTTTGTTAATAATTTTTGAGTTTCTTTAATGTTAGAAACATGAAATTGTGTTAAAACTCAAGATTTTTGGAGAGATCTTGATGATTTTCGTAAATATTGGTTAGGCTCTATTTTGAGGTTGATTTTTAATTTATTTTGGATGGTAATTGATGTTATAAATGAGGTTTTATCAAACAAATCCCAAATAGGTTTGGATTCCTAAGTTTTACGTGCTAGATAGGTGGTTTTTGGGGTGGTTTTGGTGTTGATTGAGGTTTAGAAATGTTTAGAAGTGATAGATCTTGACTGGGCTTTGTTTTGGAAGAGTTTGGAGATGATTTCGGTTGTTTTGAGTAACCGAAATGGTGCTTTTGGGTAGAGCGGTGAGTTTATTTAGTGGGCTGGTGATTTCAATGCATGATGATGCATTAATCCTCTGCTCTTATGTGTAATGAACAAGGGAGACATCTTCGGACGCTTTTGGTTTTGATCCGAAAGTGCCGGGAGCTTAGATATCGTTTCGGCAAGCAAGCGAAACGTAATGGTGAGTGCGAATGGTTTTAGAAGTCCTTGAAGGACAAAGAAACAAGGTTTGGGGATTTAGGATTGGTTTGAAACACCATCCTAAGTCCGGAAGTAAGTATGGCTAGATTTGCTCTCAAATATGTGGTTGTTGCCCCTAAAATGCTTTTACATGCTCTTGTTTTGAGATAGACAAATTCCTACAATTTTATGCATGATTTATAGCATGAGATGATGCTTTGTAGAGATTTCATGAGATAGCATGTTGCATTGAAGAGTTTTGAGATTTTGACTTAATGAAAAGCATGAGATATGATTTTGAAATGAGATGAGAAAGACTTGAGAAATGTTGCATAAAAACAGTAGGTGAGATGATGTTTTTAACATAATATATTGGCATAGAATATGATATACTTACCGGATATAATTGATCGATCAATAGAATGAGAGTGCACTATAATCTAAAAATTCATACGTGCTCTTTAGAGTCGGGCAATGGGGGTAGTGCCATCCCGATCCAAAGTGAGAATCCGATAAAGAGAGATACCATCGGGGTAGGACTTGGTGAAATACCCAAGCTTTGTGGCGATGAGAGATACCGCCATGAGAGTCCGGTGATGAGAGATTCCACCGGGGTAGGACTTGACCTTGAGTCAAGCTAATACGCATATTCGAGTAAAGATGAAATGTGAAATGCCAATATAATATATGAAATGTATTTGAATCACATGTACCAAATGAAGAGATGTTTTATGCTATGAGAAATGCATATGAGATTATGATATGAAATGCTTATGTTTTCATTTATCATGTGTATGGCCTTGCCATGAGATTTGCATTGGTTTAATGCATCAGATAGAACAAGAGTACATGTGTTTTCAAATGGAGATTTGCTTTGAAATGGTTTTCAAGCATGAGATAGAACAAGCATGTTGTTGAAAAAGGCTTTTGAAAAAGAGTTTTTGAATAATGCATTGTTGTGTTGGTTTTCTTTAGAGCTTGCCTCACTAAGCAAATATGCTTACGCTCTCTCTTTTACCAACAATGCAGATAATTGAGACGAGTTTGGGCAGCAAGAAGGCTAAGAACATCCAAGGAAGTGAAATGCTCATATATGGTGATGTTTTTACATACTTTAGTATTGATATTTGGCAATGGGGCTTCAAGGTTGTATTTGGGAGATGTGTTTTGAACTCCCTATGTTTGTAGCAAGTTTGTTATGGTTTTTGAAGTTTGAAATTAGCCTATACGGTTTGGTTTGAGGTTTGAGATCCATATTTGGTTCATGAGATTAGGAAGCGTGCCTATAGACTCAATGTTCCTGTGTATGATGCCATGCTCTAGCTTGAGCTTCTTAAATATGTTCTTTAATGTCTAAGCATGCTGCTGGTATGTTATGGTATGATTTGGGATATGTTTGGATGTGAAAAGATGTGTAAAACCAGAAATTTATGTTGTTGCAGGGCAGGGTGTATCGAAACACTCTTATCTGTTTCGAAACAGGGGCCCGAAATGGCCATAGTGTTTCAGAACAAGTGAAGGTGTTACGGAACACTTTAGCTATTGGAGAGGCATGTTCCGATACTGGTCTCGGAACGCACCCGAGTACCGAAATGATCAACTCCGTTTCGATACGACCGTTTCGATAACAGGTTCAGCGTATCGAAACGGTTGACCGTTGATCTGTGTTTTTGAATTGTTCAAGTTCTCATGTCTTACATTTTAGTCCTTGATGTTGTGAGTGCAATTGGTTGAGCTTGGAATGTCCTTTTAAGCTGACATTTGACAGAGAGGCATGTAATATGACTAATTATATATTGGAAAGCTTAAAATCTGCAAAGTCCTTATATTTTCCAAATTTTACATTTTGGTCCCTAAAAGTGTAATTCTTACGATTGAATCCCTAATTGTTTTCCGATCGATGTGTCTTTCTAATGCTGTGTTTGGGGTATAGTTGGGGATCCCATTGCCATATCATTACTGTTGAGAAGAATTGTTTTCAAAAATGAGCTTGAGTACTTGGATTACTTGCCTTATTATGCCTAATTGAATTTATTGTATTTTGTTAGTTGCATTGTTTTATTATGGGGCCACGTAGAGAGCTTAGAATTAACACACGTGCTACGGCCGAGAATGAGAATATTGAGAATGCTAAGAATCTACCTCCTCCTCCCCTGGTGGACCACATGGTGGTGGTGGAGCTGGGGTTGGTGCTGGGGTTGCTGGACCCGAGGGAGTTCAGGGGCAAGCTGCTCCTGATATGTCTATGTTGATACAAGCTATTGCTGGAGCTTTTCAGGCAGCAGTAGCTGAAGCTCATGGAGCTGCACCTCAGGATGGTGCTAGTGTGAGGTTGTCGTTGGAGCGACTCCGTAGTCTAGGAGGGACTTAGTTCAGAGGGTTGACCCCGGAAGGTTCCGAGTCTTGGCTAGAGAGTACCAAGAGGATTCTTGGGCAGCTGAACTGTAATAATGTTTAGAAGTTGGGATGCATTGTGTCCCTGTTCCATGGTGATGCATATACGTGGTGGACAACCACAATATCAGGGATGGATGATGATGATGTGACTTGGACATTCTT
This sequence comes from Hibiscus tridactylites, assembly GCA_958450335.1. Lineage (NCBI taxonomy): Eukaryota > Viridiplantae > Streptophyta > Magnoliopsida > Malvales > Malvaceae > Hibiscus > Hibiscus tridactylites. Next base: position 5,793,221 of record OY288290.1, read on the forward strand.
CCTGAATGCATTCAAGCGAAAGTATTTGGGAGTTCGTTACCTCGATGAGAAAAGGAGGGAGTTCATGTCCCTTGTGCAAGGGAGTATGACGGTGGCGAAAAATGAGGTGCAATTTGTACGCCTTATCCAATATGCACCTGAGCTGATTCCTAGCGAGCGAGAAAGATGTGAACGATTCCGTTATTGGCTGGTGGCTGATGTGAAAACCTATATGCTCGCAGCAGACTATACTGATTTTGATGTCTTGGTCACCAGAGCCAAGGACATTGAGCTGAATCTTGGTCTGGCAAGTCGAGCAGGAGGATCTAGCTAAGGGAAGCGAGCTGTAGAGCATGATCTTGGTAGAGATCGCTATAAGAGTCATAAGGATAGAAGGCCACATGTTGATTCTAGACGTGGGGGTGGTAACCCTGTGAGAGGTCAGCAAGGACCAAATGCTTTCTTGAGGACTCCTGAGTGCAACCGGTGTGGTAGGAGGAACACTGGTGAGTGTTGGGGCAATCTTGGTATGTGTTGGAACTGTGGTAATCGTGGGCACATGAAGAAAGATTGTTCTCAGCCGTTGAGAGAAGTTCAGGCTCCGGTGAGAGCAGCTGAGCCACAGAGAGGTCGTGCGTGCGGCTGTGGCAATTTCTAGCGCAGAGATGAGGGTGGAAGGAATGTAGCACATGTGGTGGTTGTTCAGCCTGAAGGTGGTGGCCAGGCTCGAGTGTATGCCCATCGAAAAGGGAGGAATGACACGGACGTGATCGCATGTACCTTTACTTTGCAATCCTTGTCATTACTTTCTTTGATAGATTATGGATCTACACACTCATACATATTGCGTGAACATGCTCAAATGCTTGGTTTGCCTGTTGAGTCTTTGGATGTGGGTATGCGTGTGACTAGTTCCTTTGGAGATATGGTTGTAACAAGGAGATTGTATAGGAGATGCCCCTTAAAGGTGCAAGATCATGTGTTTCTTGTCGATCTTATGGAATTACCATTCTATGGTTTTGATGTAATTCTTGGTATGGATTGGCTTGTTGAGCATAGAGCAGTTGTGGATTTCGAAAGCAAGCGAGTTTCGCTAAAACTTGCGGATGATTATGAGGTTGTGGTGGTGGGAGAAAATGTGAAGTTTCTATCTAATGTGGTGTCGACACTTGAAGCAAGCCGGATGTTGCGTCAAGGATGTGAGGCATATCTAGCTTTTGTTATGAATCCTAGCATAAAGGAGGTTCGTGTACAGGATATAAGGACCGTGTGTGAGTTCCCTAGAGTGTTTTCGGAGGAATTACCTAGTTTGCCGCCTAGTCGGGAGGTTGAATTCGGAATTGAGCTGTATGAGAACACAACTCCGGTGTCCATTGCTCCCTACCGCGTGGCACCCAAAGAGTTGAAGGAGTTTAAAACGCAACTTCAAGAGTTGCTTGACCGAGGCTTTATTCGGCCTAGTGTGTCACCTTGGGGTGCACCGGTCTTGTTTGTTAAAAAGAAAGATGGCACGATGAGGATGTGCATTGATTATCGTCAGCTGAATAAGTTGACCATCAAGAACAAGTATCCTTTGCCGAGGATTGATGATCTTTTTGATCAGTTTCGAGGAGCGGTTGTGTTTTCAAAGATAGATTTGAGGTCAGGGTACTATCAGTTAAAGCTGAAGGGTGTGGATGTAATGAAAACAGCCTTTCGAACGAGATATGGGCATTATGAATTTCTAGTGATGCAGTTCAGATTGACGAATGCTCCTGCTGCTTTCATGGACATGATGAACAAGGTGTTCCATAAAATCTTAGATAAGTTTGTTGTGGTGTTCATCGATGATATCCTTGTGTACTCTCGTACCGAGGAGGAGCATGAGGGTCATTTGAGGATCGTTTTGCAAGAGCCGTTAGAAAATCAGCTTTATGCTAAGCTGAGCAAATGTGAGTTCTGGCTAAAGGAAGTTGTTTTTCTTGGCCATGTGGTTTCGGCTGAAGGGATTCGAGTTGATCCTCAGAGGATTGAGGCGGTGGTGAATTAGAAGCCTCCTAGGTCCGTTCATGAAGTTCGTAGTTTCCTTGGGTTGGCAGGTTACTACCGGAGGTTTGTGGATGGATTTTCTAAGATTGATGCCCCTTTGACGAAGTTGTTACAGAAGGATTTCAAGTATGAATGGACGTAAGTGAGACAACAAGCTTTTGAGAAGCTAAAGGCAACTTTGACGCAAGCTCCTATTTTGGTTCAACCTGAATCAGGAAAAGAGTTTGTGGTGTATAGTGACGCATCCTATGTTGGTTTGGGGTGTGTGCTGATGCAAGATGGTAGGGTAGTGGCTTATGCATCGCGACAGTTGAAAGTGCATGAGCGCAATTACCCTACGCGTGACATTGAGCTAGCAGCAATGGTCTTTGCTCTGAAGATCTGGAGACATTATCTCTATGGTGAGAAGTGTAATGTGTACACGGATCATAAAAGTTTGAAGTAACTGATGTCTCAGAAATAGTTGAATCTTAGGCAACGATGTTGGGTGGAGTTGCTTAAGGATTACGATCTAACGATCGAGTTTCATCCCGGGAAGGCCAATGTTGTGGCTGATGCATTGAGCAAGAAAGTGGCGGTGGAGTTAAGGGCGATGTTTCTAGCTTGAGCATATCGCGGAATGGTGGTCTTGTTGCTGAATTGCAAGTGAAACCATCTCTAGTTCAGTTGATTAAGGATAAACAATTGTTGGATGATTCTTTGGTGCCACATGTTCAGGATATTGCAGAAGGTAGGCCATCGGATTTCTGTTTCAATGATGATGGTGTTTTATGTTTTAGGAGTCGGATAGTGGTGTCGAATGATGTTGAATTGAGGTGCACTATTCTGACTGAAGCTCATAGTAGTCCTTTTGCTATGCACCCTTGTAGTACAAAGATGTATCGTGATCTGAAGGATGAGTACTATTGGGTGGGATTGAAGAAAGATGTCGCTGAGTATGTTAGTAAATGAATGGTTTGTCAGCGAGTTAAGGTTGAACATCAATTTCCCTCAGGGTTGTTGCAGCCGTTAAGGATTCCTAAATGGAAGTTTGAGAGGATCACCATGGACTTTGTGTCTGGTTTGCCTTTATCGCCGTCGAAGAAGAATTTTGTTTGGGTGATTGTGGATCGCCTTACGAAGTGTGTGCATTTCTTGCCTGTGCATACTACGTATACCTTGGATAAGCTTGCGGAGTTGTACATTGCTGAGATTGTACAGTTGCATGGAGTGCCAAAATCTATAGTGTCGGGTAGAGATCCGAGGTTCACCGAAAGGTTTTGGGAGTGTTTGCATCAAGCATTGGGTACGCGGCTGAATTTCAGTACTTCTTATCATCCGCAGACAAATGGACAGTCGGAGTGTGTTATCCAAGTGCTTGAGGATATGTTGAGGTGTTGTGTTATTGAATTTCAAGGCTCTTGCGAGAAGCACTTGCCTTTGGTGGAGTTTGCTTATAATAACAGTTACCAGGCAAGTATTCAAATGGCACCTTATGAAGCTTTATAGGGGAGGAAGTGCATAACTCCTCTTTGTTGGGCTAAAACGAAACAAAAGTTGGTCTCGATGCCGGCTTTGTTAAAAGAAACCACCGAGAAGGTGAAGCTCATTTGTGAGCGGTTGAAGGCAGCATCGGATCGGCAAAAGTCATACGCAGATTTGAAGCGTAAGGAGATAGAATTTGATGTAGGCGAGTGTGTGTTTTTGAAAGTTTCGCCTTGGAAGAAGGTGATGTGATTTGGCCGGAAGGGCAAGTTGAGCCCAAGGTTCATTGGACCATACAAAGTGATAAAACATGTGGGTCTTGTTGCCTACAAGTTGAGACTACCTCAAGAGTTAGAAAAGATACATAATGTGTTTCATGTATCCATGCTTCGAAGGTATAGATCGGATTCGTCGCATGTTATCCCTGTGGAATAGGTTGTGTTGAATCCAGACTTGACGTATGATGAGGAACCTGTTGAGATTTTGGATTCGGATAGTAAGGTTCTCCGAGGTAAGATCATCGAGCTGGTCAAAGTTTTGTGGAGACATCGTGGTGTTGAGGAAGTCACGTGGGAAAGGAAGGAAGACATGAAGAAGCAATTTCCTTACCTTTTTCCTCCAGGTAAATTTCGAGGACAAAATTTCTTAAGAGGGGGAGAGTTGTAATGCCATGATTTTGGGCCTAGATGTTTTAGAGTTTAATCGGGCCGGTCGAGAATGGTTCGAATCTTTAAGGGAGATTTAGGGAACACCTAGTTCGAGATGCTTTAAAAATATGGAAAAATATCTAAAAATCCTCATTTATTATATGAATTAATATGGTGAAAACAATTTTACAAAATATGGTTTGGAAATACTATATTTCAGTTTAGTGACCAAATCATAGTTTTTGCAAAAGTTGACTAGTGACAGTTTTGTAAAGGATTGAAACTTTGAATCTTTAAGGAGCTAATTTTACCAAAATGTTTTTAATCAGATTTCTCTTTATTTTGGGTGTTTTAATAATGATTTAATAAAGAGAATAAAAAGAGAAAATCATATTTTGACTTTCATAACCACTTTATGATCTTTTTTCCTCTTTTCATTTTCTCTCAACTTCCACTCAGCCAAACACATTTCCTTCCTCAATTAACCTCTGATTTGCATTCCTTTTGAAGAGATTTAAATCTCCTATGGATTCCCAATCTTTTCCTCATCAAATCCTCTTGTTTTCACTTTGGATTTTCAAGAAAACTTGCCCAAACTAAGGAGAAATCAGCCATTAGAGGTAAGCTTCGTCCTTCTCCTCTAATGATCAGTTCTTTACTGAAATTCCCAAGTTATCAATCCTTTGTTAATAATTTTTGAGTTGCTTTAATGTTAGAAACATGAAATTGTGTTAAAACTCAAGATTCTTGGGACATCTTGATGATTTTCGTAACTATTGGTTAGGCTCTATTTTGAGGTTGATTTCTAATGTATTTTGGATGGTAATTGATGTTATAAATGAGGTTTTATCAAACAAATCTCGAATAGGTTTGGATTTCTAAGTTTTGCATGCTAGATTGGTGGTTTTTGGGGTGGTTTTGGTGTTCTGTTGTTGCTGGAGATATAAGGACGAGTTTATGGTGATTTTTGGTGTTGATTGAGGTTTAGAAATGTTTAGAAGTGATAGAGCTTGGTTGGCTTTGTTTTGGAAGAGTTTGGAGATGATTTCGGTTGTTTTGAGTAACCGAAATGGTTCTTTTGGGTAGAGCAGCGAGTTTATTTAGTGGGCTGGTGATTTCAATGCATGATGATGCATTAATCCTCTGCTCTTATGTGTAATGAACAGGGGAGACATCTTCGGACGCTTTTGGTGTTGATCCGGAAGTGTTGGGAGCTTAGAAATCATTTCAGCGAGCAAGCGAAACGTAATCAATGAGTGTGAATGGTTGTAGAAGTCCTTGAAGGACAAAGAAACAAGGTTTGAGGATTTAGGATTGGTTTGAAACACCTTCCTAAGTCCGGAAGTAAGTATGGCTAGATTTGCTCTCAAATATGTGGTTGTTGCCCCTAAAATGCTTTTACATGCTCTTGTTTTGAGGTAGACAAGTTCCTACTATTTTATGCATGATTTATTGCATGAGATGATGCTTTGTAGAGATTTCATGAGATAGCATGTTGCATTGAAGAGTTTTGAGATTTTGACTTAATGCAAAGCATGAGATATGATTTTGAAATGAGATGAGAAAGACTTGAGAAATGTTGCATAAAAACAGTAGGTGAAATGATGTTTTTAACATAATATATTGGCATAGAAAATGAGATACTTACCGGATATAATTGATCGATCTATAGAATGAGAGTGCACTATAATCTAAAAATTCGTGCGTGCTCTTTGGAGTCGGGCAATGCGGGTAATGCCATCCCGATCCAAAGTGAGAATCTGATGAAGAGAGATACCATCGGGGTAGGACTTGGTGAAATACCCAAGCTTTGTGGCGATGAGAGATACCGCCATGAGAGTCCGATGATGAGAGATTCCACTGGGATAGGACTTAACCTTGAGTTAAGCTAATCCGCATATCCGAGAAAAGATGAAATGTGAAATGCCAATATAATATATGAAATGTATTTGAATTACATCTACCAAACGAAGAGATGTTTTATGCTATGAGAAATGCATATGAGATTATGATATGAAATGCTTATGTTTTCATTTATCATGTGTATAGTCTTTCCATGAGATTTGCATTGGTTTAATGCATGAGATAGAACAAGAGTACATGTGTTTTCAAATGGAGATTTGCTTTGAAATGGTTTTCAAGCATGAGATAGAACGAGCATATTGTTGTAAAAGGCTTTTAAGAAAGAGTTTTTGAATAATGCATTGTTGTGTTGGTTTTCTTTAGAGCTTGCCTCACTAAGCAAATATGCTTACGCTCTCTCTTTTACCAACAATGCAGATAATTTGGACGAGTTTTGGCAGCAAGAAAGCTAAGAACATCCAAGGAAGTGAAAAGCGCATGTATGGTGATGTTTTTACATACTTTAGTATTGATATTTGGCAATGAGGCTTCAAGGTTGTATTTGGGAGATGTGTTTTGAACTCCCTATGTTTGTAGCAAGTTTGTTATGGTTTTTGAAGTTTGAAATTAGCCTATATGGTTTGGTTTGAGGTTTGAGATCCATATTTGGTTCATGAGATTAGAAAGCATGCCTATAGACTCAATGTTCATGTGTATGATGTCATGCTCTAGCTTAAGCTTCTTAAATATGTTCATTAATATCTAAGCATGCTGCTGGTATGTTATGGTATGATTTAGGATATGTTTGGATGTGAAAAGATGTGTAAAACCAGAAATTTATGCTGTTGCAGGGCAGGGTGTATCGAAACACTCTTATCTGTTTCAAAACAGGGGCCCGAAATGGCCATAGTGTTTCGGAACAGGTGAAGGTGTTTCGGAACACTTTAGTTACTGGAGATTCCTGTTTCGATACTGGTCTCGGAACGCACCCGAGTACCGAAACGGTCAACTCCGTTTCGATACAACTGTTTCGATACCAGGATCAGTGTTTCGAAACGGTTGACCGTTGATATGTGTTTTTGAATTGTTCAAGTTCTCATGTCTTACATTTTAGTCCATGATGTTATGAGTGCAATTGGTTGAGCTTGGAATGTCCTTTTAAGCTGACATTTGACGGAGAGGCATATAATATGACTAATTATATATTGGAAAGCTTAAAATCTGCAAAGTTCTTATACTTTCCAAATTTTACATTTTGGTCCCTTAAAGTGTAATTCTTACGATTGAATCCCTAATTGTTTTCCGATCGTTGTGCCTTTCTCTCCTAAGATTCAGGAGTAATCACATAGGCATAATGTGCATTTAGAAAAGATAAAAAGAAAAAAAGGTCGTTAATCAAGGTTGACTTTCGGGTTCACTTTAGTTTTCCCTGTGTAATCTTCGTAGTTCGGGTCAAGCATCTAGGTCGGGCTAAGGGGGTTACATTTTCGGTATTACATGAAATTGGAACATAAAATTCCTATTGGTTGCTACAAATTGTTTGCATCTGCCCTCTGATTTTGATTGTTTGGCCTCTGAAATTTTGGTTATTTTGTTGCGCAATTCTGACATTCTCGTTTGCTTCTTTGTTTGCATGTGATGGCGTGGTGGACGGCACGGAGGAGGGGACCAGAGGGAGAGTGCTGCGGCTGACGTGGCTGCATGAATTGCGCGTGGAGCTGAAGAGGCGTGAGCATGTAGCACAAACGCGCGTGGAGAGCCGAAACGACAAACATGCGGGCGCGTGGGAGCTCTGGAAGCTTCTCCGCGTTGATCTCAGCCGTTCGATGCACTCCCAATCCAAGGGCTATGCTCGATGCGGCGCCAGAGGAACAAGTGGCTCGCTAGGGTTTCCCTCATCCGCGCAATCTGAGCCGTTGGATCTCCCTTCCAGATCTGATGGTTCGGGCGCGGCTGATGCACAAAAACAAGATAGAGCAATTAGGGTTTTTTAGATTTAGGGTTTAGTATCTGGGCCTGAAATGGGCCATATAATTTAATATGTAATAATTATTTTGAGCTTTTTAAATGTAAATGTACTTTATTAAATAAACTGAGGTTTTATTATTAATTCTATGTTAATGGGGAGACTTTATATATATTAGTTATTTAGTTTTTTTGTATTTTCAGGCTCGTTTCAAAATAATAATAATAATAATAATAATAATAATAATAATAATAATAATAATAATAATAATAATAATAATAATAATAATAATAATAATAATAATAATAATAATAATAATAATAATAATAATAATACGTACGATGATAATAATAACAATATAGAGTAAGATTAACATAAGGGATGTATTATAATATATTAATAGTATTTAGTTTTTTTTCCAAATGGGTAATAATAATGACCACACATAATAATTAATAGTATCATACATACATACATATATATATATATATATATATATATATATATATATATATATTACTGATAATATTCTTGTTTGTTTTTAGTCTTTTAATCATATGATATAGTTAAGATAAGTAAGCAAAGTTCATTATTACGAAAAATAAAAACGAGTTAACACCCCGGACAAAATTAGTGATTACAATATCGAAACGCTGGAATGTGTATCGAAACGCTTCACCCCTGTATCGATATTGCCTATTCATGTATAGGCCGTATCGATACGGGTTTTGGAAGATTCAAAACATGTGGCTTAAACCCTTAAGGTGTATCGAAACGAGTATGCCCGTATTGGTATGGTCAAGTTGAAATCTTTGGTTAGGCTACTTTAAAACATTTCAAACACTACTAAAATCTTTTGAAAATTCCTCAAACTATCAAATTGTTTGGACTTAATAACATTTGAAATTTTTTTAATTTAGTTTAAAATTATTTTTCAATTATTATATCAAAACAAAAATCTCAATAGGGTGTTAGGGCTAGGAATTTATGTTTTAGATTTCATAGCTTAAATATGAAGAGTTGTGTAATTTTTTTTACAGAACTTGTGTATCAAAATATAATCCATATTATAAATGACATTTATTTTAAAGAATTAAAACTCATAAATATTTTTATTCAAACTCGGATATAGACTTGGATCCAATTCAAATCGGTTCTTAACAATATCTATATCCGATCCGTCTCCTCAAACCCTCTTTTCCAAATCTATTTTTTTCTCCAAATTCAGATTCAATTGTTATCCCTACTCAGCAGCAACGCAAGTCCCAAGCAATCACATAAACTCCCAGCATATTTACTTATTTACCCCTTTTTTCAAAGTTTTAGTATTACGTAATATGAATGGAGGAGCGTGGAGAGTGGACTAGTCTGGTCAAAATAGATGAAGTCTGTCACCCTCAAATCCAATCAAACAACTTGGAATCCAAGCCAAGCCAGGTCAAGGCCAACCTTCCTTTCTTCCCGTACCTTTCCACAAATCAAACACTTCTTTTCTCTCTCTCTCTCTCTATATATATATATGGCCTTTGGTGTGCCTTGCTCTCTCACCAATCAAACAAACATCATCATCTTCCACAGAAATCTCAAAAACAAAATCATCATTAGAATCATGAACTCCATCTTTACCTCCTTTGATGCTCTGTGTGCCGAGTTCTTAGGACTGCAATCTATAGTGTACTGATACAAATACGAGAACAAATACAAAAAATAATAATTTCTAAAAATATAGGTACGGGAATGCCAAGAGTACGACATATAAAAAAAATTAAAATTATAAATAGATGTAAAAAATCATAAATAAAGTTCATACTTTATAGAAAATTAGAAAATAAAATTTATAAGTAAATCACAATATTAAAGTATCAAATCTCAAGACTCAAACAATAAATTAAGTCTTGATTTGTTTACATTAAAAAAAATAAATTAATTGAGTTCAAAGATCATGCTAAAAATCTCAATTAACAAGTGTCTATTTCCATAATCCTAAATTCTAATTCAATTATCTTCCTCCATATTAAAAATGACAAATATAAAAAAATATTGCAACATTCATAAATGCCAAAAAAAATGTATATTTCCTTAATCCTAAATTTCAATTTCAAAGCAAGACATTTTTTTCTTTATAATAGAATTTGAAGCAAAAATGTTCATAGAGCATTTATAAAATATAAATTCCAACAGCTTCTTTTTACATTTATAGACTATATACTTTGCCTCGGTAAATCTAAACGGTAAAAGAACTAGCAGAGATGTCTATAGTATTTTTGTGTGTTATTTACTGTTTATAATTTTATGCTTTTTCATCAGTCTTGACTTGTTTGACTTTAAAAATTTGCTATAAATTTACTTAGAATGTTATATTATTTGGCATCGACTCTTTGACAAGAATTACATATCTAAAACGAGAAGAAGAACAACAAGTAAAAAACAAATCTAAAGTAGAAAAAAGAAGAAGAACAAAGGTCTCTTGAACTGGAAAAGTAGAAATAAAGTAGGAAACAGATCCTAAATGAAAAAAAGAAGTAAAAATTAAAACAAAATGGATGAAAAAAGTTACATGGAGAAAAAGACATACCTAAAAATTAAGGCCCGAAATTTAAATGCGCTGGAGTACAAATATCACGCTGGCGCCTACTTCTTGTACTGGTGTCACTCATCTCCAGTTGACGATAAGAAAATAAAAAATGGTGTTTAACTTTAAGAACAGAGTACATTAGATTTTGTCTGAATTTTTTTTTTACTTTTTAATGAAAATTATCAAAATACCCCTGAAAATGCATGTGATAGTCACATGCCGTCTCAAAACGTCTCCAGATAAGCACCGAACATCCCCGAATTTATTCAGCCGTATCTCACTATCGTGACACGTGTCCGGTACGTCCCCTAATCGTTTCCGTACCGGTACCTGTGCCAAAAAAATATCGGGTACTTAAAACGGGGTTCCTTTATCGTCCCCGTGCTTCATAGCATGCAATCAGGCCTTCCTTTGTTTCTTCAACTGGAAAAGACGGGATCGACTTGTTGAGTAAAAATCTCCTGCCCCCTAACCATGCCTCCTTCTATGCCCCGCCTAAAAATACCTAAAAATTAAATCTTGCCCCATAACCCTAATTTTTATATCCTAAACCCCAAACCATAAACCCTAAAACATATACCCTACCCTAATTCCCTACACCCTAACCATAAGCTCTAACCTTAAACCCCAAACCCTAAACTCACTATTTTAAAGTGGGGCACAAATGGAAGCATACTTTGGGGGCAGATGATTTCCATCCCAACTTGTTCGGTGATAAAGTTGCGACGAATAAGGTGTCTGAGGACATGAACAAAAAGCAACAATAAAACGTTGAGAAAAAGCAACAGAGGGAATAAAACGTTGAGAAAAAGCAACAGAGGGCTCCCCGGTTCGCTCCAGATCTCGACGGACTTCACTGCTTTGAGACCCTTGTTTCCTACTAACGTCTGAAGCGCTGGAGTTTTATTCTTTTTAGCAGAAGCTAGTGATTCAATTCATACTGCATGTACGTGTAGAAGATTTGGAAGTTTGTTTGACTGATTCAAATTCTTTATTTTTTTATATTTAAATTCTTTCAATCTCTTCATCTGTAATTGGCCGTATTTTAATCCAAGAATTTGAGTTTATTAGTCCTCTGCTCGTCGACTTTAATATAGATGTCAGCGGCAACAGCTGTGGAAAAGTATACCGGATAAAAATCTCCGGCCTCTTTTCAATACCTTATTTATGCCCCAATATTAAAAAACTCTACAAAATTAAATTTTAAGAAATTCTAAATCTTAAACCCTACACCCTATACCTTAAAAAAATACACCCTACTCTAAATTTTCTAAACTCTGACTATAAACTCTAATCTAAAACCCTAAACTTAATTTTGACCGTAGAAGCACCGAAAATGGACAAATGATTCCCATCCAAGTATATCACCGTTTTATATTAAAAGAATCTCATCATTTCTTATTCTCGCATCTTAACTTATAAAGTACATGTGTGTATATATAAATATATTAACTAACCAACAGTTGTTAACTAACTAATAACCAACTTTAAACTAACAGATGACAAATTGTTTCCATCAACTTGACTTCAACACATCTTTAATTCCCAATTTGTGCATCAAGTAGTCATGTTGTAAAGTTGCCAATGCCTTGGTCAATTGCTCTTTTGTTGAATCATTGTTCATCCTTTCTTCTTCTTCTTTTTCTCTCTCTTACAAACAGTCTATCTTTATATGTTTAGTTGGTTCATGAAACATTGGATTAGATGCTATTTGACTTGTAATGTTGTTTTGTTTTCACAGAAAAGTTTGGTTGGTTGTTTCTGCTAACAAACCATCCAACCAAACCAACTCAACTGTTGTTATTTCCATACTCATCATATACTTTGGTTTAACATATGATTTTGTCACAGTGTTTTGCCTCTCTTTTTTTTTACTTCCAAACAATAAAGGAATTTTTTAATATTATGCAAAACTAACTTTCTCGTTATTGGACAAGATACCCGGTCTGAGTCACAAAATGTAAATAGTTGACAACCACTTGCTGCATCCCGTAGTACTCTAGTACGCCTTGCCTTAAATTCTTCTTTATGTATCTAATCACTCTTTAATCAAAGGTTGAATGAAAAATAAAGAGGATGAAGGAAGAAAGAAAATATATGAGAAAAGAAAGAAAAATATAAAGGAAGAAAAATTTAGGGACAACAGGGGAGAGAATGGTTGCCAAAACAATTAATATTTTCGGCCATCTTCGATTTCTTATTTTATGCTTCGGCACTAAAAAATTAATTTCTAAGACTTAATCATAAATTCTAAATTCTAAACCATAAATCATAAACCCTAAAAAATACACTTTACCCTAATTCTCTAACCTTAAACTTCAAACCTAGTTTTTAAGTTGGGACATAAAAGAAGCACCAAAAAGGTTAGAAGATTTCTATTCCCTACCCAAACCCTAAATTCATTGAAAAAATGGAAGGAAATCAGCCTTGGTTGGGGAAATGGTCAAATTGACCACTAGTCCCCCAAGTTTTAACATCACTCAGAATTGGGCCAAAAAGAAAAGAATAGAAAATAGTCCAATACATTCTAACCCAACAAGCCTAATAATCTTCACAAAATTGACCCATACCCCAGATTCGAGACTCGAACAGCTAATACGAGATCCGAACCGTTACGATAAAGTTATGAAGAGTTCCTTTTCAACTAAGAAATCACGAGTAAGAAGGATTGAATTAATCTAGGAAGATTTATCTTGCCTCATATGTTAAAGAGTTTGATGAACAAAAGGGAGCTCTATTATTTATCCTTATCGCATGCTTGAGGAAGTATGTTTGTTGCAGAAAGTTTTATTCAAGTTGAAATCCTCTTGTCACAATTAGCAAAGAAGTGGGGTGGAGTGAACTTTTTACAAAAATGTAGTTAACGTTTGATTGTAGAAAAAGCGTACTTGGATAAAACCATTCATTTGTATACATTTATTCCATCAAATCTAGGGATGCCAACGAGACGGGGGGAGTGAATTTTTTATTGCTCTTTAGTTAGAATTAGGGAGATGAACATTTCAAGGGAGATGTATCTCATAATTCATGTATGTTTATTCATAGGCACATTCATGTAATTTGGTTTATGTTAAATTATAGGTTCATAATTTTTTTTTTAATTTTTTAACAATGCACACGTCTTGCGTACACAAATGCTCAAATTCAAGTCCTTAATATGAACATTATTTTTTTCTCATGGTATCACTGATTGTGTTCATTTATTACAATTATTTTTTAAATAATAAAATTTAAGCTTTTAGTCTTTCTTCATATGTTAAACGTGAGAATTGACCTTTAACTTATACTCAAATTTTCAATTAGGTATTTAATTTTTAATCAAAAGTGATACCTAATAAATTATTGCTTTGTACGGTACATCAGCTACAGACATTAGTCAACAATTGTGGTCCGCACGTGACATGAAGTATTTAGATGAGAAAACCAGTATTTTAAGGAATAACTTTGGGTTAAAGTATACTATAAGTACTTGTACTATACCTAAAAGTTTATTTTAGTCCCTCAACTATTAAAAAGAACATTTTAGTTCTTGCAACTATACCTAAAAGTTCATTTTAATCCTTATACTATAAAAATGATCATTTTGGTCCATATATGTTTGAAAGGCTAACATTTTGCTCCAAAATACTAAATTTATTATTAGTTTGCTTAAATATTTTTTATAAACACTCTTTGGGTCATTCTCAGTTTTGAACTTGAGAAAATTAATCTCTCTCCAAATATTTTTTTTGTGAACTCTTACATATATTTTTAAACACTTATAAAATCTAAATACAAAATTAATTCATATTCTAACTCCAAACTTTATTTTTTTTCACTTACAACAATATTACAATCACAAGACAAAACATAAAAAAATGTTAAAATTGTTTAATTGAACAAAGTATACATTGAATTTTCTTAGAATTTTTAGATTTGGAGAGAGAGTAATAGTTTAATTGAAAACATGATACAAACACACAAAAAATAAAAATTTTCAAAAATTAATTTAAAAATAAGAAAAAGATTATACATTTTTGGTTTATTTTATTTTAAAAATTATACAAACACGGTTGAATAAATTACTCTCATTTTTTCAAGATGAGTCAATTTTCTCAATTCCAAAATTGACATGGACTTAAACGGTATTTAAACTAAAATATTTAAGTCAACTAACTATAACTTAAAAATTTTGAAAAAAAATATTAACTTTTCAAGGTACAAGGACTAAAATGTCCCTTTTGATAGTAAATGGACTAAAATGAACTTTTTAATATAGTATAAGGACTAAAATGTCCCTTTTCATAATATAATGACTAAAAGGAACTTTTAGATATAGTACAAATACTTCTAATGTATTTTAACTAATAATTTTGCATCTAATTCTATATATAAATTTTATAAAATAAAAGGCATAATACCTAAATTTGCCCCTAACGTTTCACAGTTTTGTCACTTTAGTCTTGTTTTTTTTAAATATTTTAGCCTTTAATATTTTATTTTTTACAAAATGGTCCTTTGTTGAACGAAAATCGTTAGTTGACTAACAGTTAACACATCCTACTGACTACGCAGAGATATGTGAACTAGAATGATGACGTGACATGTCCACGTGGTAGTTAACGATGATGTGGATTGTCACGTCAGTAATTTTTTTTTAACATTCTAAATTATTATATTATTCTAGAAGGTTTTGATATTATACAGACGATACATAAGTTGGCTTTTTCGACTTACACCACTTTAATCGAAGTTTTATTTGTTGTGATTGAATCCGATGTTATGCTCACTGTATTAATTTCATCCGATGCATGAGTTGGGTTATGAATTTAGGGTGCATTTGGTTCACGGAAAAGATGATTATCAGGGGTAATATTTTTTTCTAAACTTGTATTTCCATGTTTAGTTTAAAAGGATTCCCACTAGAAGGTATTTTTTCCCAATAGTGGCTTCTTTTCCCCCCGAATGGTAGAAATGCTATTCCCCTCATTTTCTTAAGTATTACACAATTCCTTCCCCTTTGAACAATATTACCCTTTAAGATAATGAATTATGTTCATGTTGATCATTTATTGAATTTTTAATTAGGAGACTAGTTATTTATGGTGTAAATTTATTGATTATTTTTATTTAATATTATTTTAATATATAAATGGTGTTGTATATATTAAAATATATTTTAATATTTAATACATTTTTTATTTATATTGTATTTATGATGTTTCTAGGGATATAAGATGAGATTGCAGGTTGCTTGAGATTGAATGCCTTAAGAGCTTATGTTATTAATTTTATTTTTTTGACTTATAAGATATTTTTTATCTTAAAAAATTAGTAGGTTAATTTATTTTTATCATTTTGACTATTTTTAGATTTATTTTATTAGTTACTTTAATTAATTTGATAAATAGTCAAAAGTAATAAAAAATTAAAAATTAAAACATATTAAACATTTAGTATTTTACGGTTAAAAAAAATTAAAGGGAATAAGGTATATAAATATAAAACATTTTTAAAAATAATTTGATGTATTGATTATATTATAAATATAAAGTTTTTGTAAATTTTAGATGATGTTAGGAAAATAGTTCAATAATTTTTTATGTAAATATTTTTAATTTAATAATTAAAGTTTAACTTGTTAAAAAGAAAATATATATAAGGACAAATTGGTAAATTTTGCTTCCAATTAATCTTATATTCCTCCAACCAAAAACTACACTCTTATATTCCTACCAAATAAACCAAACAAGGTAATGTTACACTCCCAGTAATGTGTCAGGTAATGTTACATTCCAGTAATCCTATTTCTAGAAATAATCTTACATTCTGTGAACCAAATGCCCCCTTAATGTCCATTTGTTTACTACGCTTATCTGTGTGTTTTCTAATGAAAGTTTTGTCGTGAGGCACCATTAGGGTGCAACTAAAATGAGGCGGTTCTAGACAAATTCTTACTAAGTTGGTAAGAATTGTGTATCTTCAGACATTCTTACAATCTACACAAATTCTTACTCAAACAGTAAGAATTTAGGTTATAATATAAGAGTTTGTGTAGTTACACAAATTCTTACCTAAAACAAAATTTACACAAATTCTTACTCAATTGATAAAAATTTATATAGTTATACAAATTCTTACCCAGCTAGTAAGAACTTCGGTTCTACCTAAATTATTACTTAGTCCTACATAAATTCTTACCAAAATAATAAAAATTTGTGTATGGCGCATTTTAGCCGCACTCTAAAATCCCACACATTAGCATGTCATTTTTTTCCAAGAAAGTTCAGGTAGATGTTGCTTTGTTAGATAAGATGAATGGAAAATGTTTTGAGCCCGATGTTGTTCTTTATAATGTCTTCGTAGACTGCTTTAGTAAGGTGGTTTGGTTTAGTGGTTATGGCATGAGTTATTCACTTAAAATGTTCAGGTTTGATTCCCCAACAAATCAAATGGTAAAATCTTTAATTCTAAATCAAACCATCATGTGTCGTTGGTTTAGATTATTTAATAAAATAAAATACATTATAAATTTTTTTAAAAAAATTGTTGATGTGGCTTATCACATCATTATTAACTATCACATGGATATGTAACGTCATTATTCCAGTCATATGTCTATGTCTAGTCAGTGGAACGCATTGATTATTAATTAACTAACTAACAGTTTCTGTCTAATGAAGAGTTATTTTGCCCAAAAATAAAACATTAAAGGCTAGAATATTGTATTTTAAAATTTATGGGTCAAAGAGAAAAACTATAAAATGTTAGAGGCAAATTTAAACATTATGCAAAAAAATGACAAAAAGACTTGTTAGGTTTCTCTCGATTTGGAAATTGGACAAATTTATCTCAATAAAAAAATAACAATTTAATTAATTTTAATTTTTTTTTGAATGAAGTGCCGGTTACTTTATTGAAATTAAAAGTTAAGAGAAACAAGGCAGGACAGCTGTCCCGCAATAAAGTGATCCAAAATAAAAAAAGAAAGCTGAAGAGACACGTCGAGGTCTCTGAAAGCGAACAATTAAGGAATTAATAATGACTTTAGTGTTGTTCAAAATAAATAATGACTTTAATGTTTTCCTTATTTTTAAATAATGTTGATTGGTATAATAATAAAAAGGTAAACAACATCCATGACCACCCAACTACAAGTCTAATTATATTTTGACCAATAAATTATAAATTTTATTAATCTGACCACTCAACTATTAAAATGGTTTTAATTAAGTGACCGACCGTTAACTTTTAACGGAAATAATGACATGATAGTTAGTTAAATTTGTATAATTATATATTTAGTCCTCCTCACTTACAATTGTTATCAATTTGGTCCTAGTTTTAATTTATACTAATAAATTCAACCATCCAATTCAATGACGACATGTGTTTCATCTTTTCTCTTAATTATAATAATGTGTCACCATCTAATTGAAAAAAATAAACAAAGGAAATAAAATTAGATGGTATTCCTACATGAACTTTTGTTCTCATATAAGTAGATAAAAAGGAATAATTTACGATAAAATAAAAGAAGCTTAATGGTTTCAGACCTTCACAACTTTAAAAACGGCAAGTTCTGCTTCAATAGAAACAGTATAAAAATGGGTGACAAAGCTCCAGATAATCTGAAGAAGATTTTCTCAAAAACTGAAAACCTTATTCTGAGAAGGAGAGGAGGACATGTTGAGGATGACTGTCATGCCCTTGTAGGTATTGGAAGTGCAGCAGCAATAATGAAGTAATTGACTAATAATTTTCACTGATGAAGTAACATTTTAAGGGAAAGGCTAAGGTGCGGCCCCTTAGGGTGTGCTAAAATATGGCTAAAATAAATTCTTATCATTTTAGTAAGAATTTATGTAGGATTAGGTAATAATTTGGGTAAAACTAAAATTCTTACTAAATGAGTAAAAATTTGTATAACTATATAAATTCTTACCAACTGCATAAGAATTTATATAACTATATAAATTCTTACTAACTGTGTAAGGATTTTTATGTTAAACGTATATAAATTCTACTCAAATCTTAATCAAAACTCTCTCTTTTATAAAGAAGTTTGGCAAACTTAAATTGACCTTAAGTAGGTTGATATTTTGCCCAATTACAATAAAACACTCCTCAAACTTGGAATGAATGATTACAAGAAAAATACACAAGTTGGGTGTATAAGATTTGACTTTTTGAGCTCAAATGGATTAGATGTGTGCTTGGATGTTGCAAAATGTTTCAATAGTGGCCGTTGATGCTTTTGAGTCTTGTTTTTATACTCCTTTATTGAATTATAGCCGTTTGTGTGGCTGAGATCATCAATAAAGCCCTTAAGCTTCATTTTTTCCACAATAAATGCACTTCTATAACCTACCGTATCAGTACAAGAACAACTGCATCGATATCTGTCTCAAAATAAAAAATATTTGTTTTATACAAATAACAGGGGCGTATCGATACACGAGATATCGTATTGGTACGGATTTTTCTTACTGAATCATTGGTGAAAGTTTAGCAAAAAATGTATTGGTACGCTATAAGGACGTATCGATACAGTTCAACGATCGTTTGAAAATGTTGATTCCACTAACTGACAAGCAACAGTCGAAAAAATTAAATGCAAAGATTTCTCGAATCTAACCAAATCGTATCGATACGGGGACAATCGTATCAGTACACTAAAGCATAAAAGTAAGCTCAGAATGAATTTCGTACCGATACGGTTATACGCTTTTGTCGATAAAAATTTCAATGCTTAAAAAATGTATCGATACGACTAAGGCGTATCGATATGCCTGGGCGTAAATGTATAGTTTGGATTAAAAACACTTAGTAAAACTTATTTGAAACGTTTATTAAACTTAGAAACAACTTTAGTTCAAATGCTTGTTAATTTTATAAGACTTTTAAATACTTAAAAATTTATTTACATTTACAAATATGTCCTTAGACAAGTATAAGTTTTACAAATTTTGAGTTAGGAATCCTTTGAAGCTTGGCGGTTATAGATTGAACTTTGATTGGTTGTTTTATGCGTGTTGTTTGATCCAAGTGAAATGTTGTGATGCTTTGTTTTTTTGTTTTTCGAGGATTGGCATATTTGTGTTTGTATTGTGTTTTGTTTGTTTTGTTGTTGTCAAATGCTATGATGTGGCGTGTTGTTTTATTTGTCTTTGGTTGTATGCACTCTTTTCATCTATTTAAGATGAGAGAGGTTTTTAATAAGGTATACAGTTTAGGTTAATTATTATTAATAAAATGATCTTGTTGAGAAAAAAAAAGTGTTGAGTGCACTAGTAAGGCACATTGCACTCATAAGGAGATGACGCAAGTTCAAACCTTAGAGACGATATTATTGGAAAGTGTAGCCTCGCACCCCGTACATAGACTGTAAGACGGACATGCATATTACTAAAAAATAATAATATTTTAAACATAAAATTATGTTAATATTTTATTAATATATTAATAATTTAATAATATTATATTTATATTTTATAAAATATATTATAGTTTCATATCTAAAATATTATATTAAACCATTATGATATTAATATAATATTATTAAAGATATAATAGTTTAATATATACATTTTTCTCTACTCTAAACCTGATTTTTACTTATTTACCAAAAAACAATAATATTTTAATAAACATAAAATTATGTTAACATTTTTACTTTATTAAATATATAATAGTTTAATATATAATTTTTAATTATAATTTTTTCTCTACTCTAAACTCTTATTTAATTTTATAAAAACCCATATTTAATATAATATGTTGTATACTATGAGCCATAAAATGATCTTTTGGCTCAATGGTTGAGGTTGCGCCCTTTTAACCTACACGTCATGGGTTCAAACCTTATGGGGAGCATGCTTTGCTTTTGAAATTTTTTGCCCAATTAAACTGTGGAATTTGTTAAAAGTAAATTAATAAAATCAACTAATTCGATTGTAACACGTGTTACAATCTGATTGGAAGGTTAAATTTAATTAATATTATAACTAAATTGATATAATATGTAAATAAAAGGAAGAGTAGACTCGACAGTTTCTTAATCGATAGTTGTTGGATGAGTAGTGAGAATGATCTGGTGCAAACGGGGTTGAAGAAAGTTGTGTTTGATCATATACCAGTATTGCTCTCCTATGGAACGATGGATTGGGGCCCCCGACCTTTCAAATTTATAAATAGTTGGCTGCAAAAGGGTGAATGTCAGAAATTGATTAAAGATGTGTTTGATGTAAGGTTGGACCGTAGAATGGAGTTGATGCCGAAGTTAAAATTGCTGAAAGGAAAACTAAAGAAGTGGAATGCGGAATCATGTGAAATTTTTGATGTAAAAGTCAAGGATTTAGAGGAAAAATCAGCAAGCTGAAGGACGATGAAGGAAACGGCAACAACACTGAAGTGAACACGGTAGCTTTAAGACAAAGCCGATTGGAATTATGGGAAACGTTGAAGCTACAAGAGGAATTGTGGAGGATAAAATCGAGAATAAATTGGTTAAAACTGGGTGACGCAAATACTGGTTTCTTTCATAAGGCAGTCAAAGTAAGGGCGAAAAGAGGGATGATTCAGGGCCTAAGGGTTGGTCAAAAACACTGTCAAGATCCGAAGAGCATGAGATGTTCGGTTTATAGTTATTTCAGGAGACATTTTGATTGCAAAAGGAGAGCGTGGAGGGCAGTGGCCAAGCTTAATTTTAAGAAATTAGCTCAAGAGGAGGCTTCCGTGCTTGAGGAACCGTTCACTATGGAGGAGATAAAAGAGGCAATATGGAATTGTGCAGAGTTTAAAGCTCCGGGGCCGGTTGGGTACAACATGAAAATTTTTAGAAGCTGTTGGGAAGATTTAAAGGTTGACCTACTTATTCTTATGAGGAAATTTTACAAAACCGGAAAGCTTGAGTCAAATGTGAATTCCTCTTTTATAGTCCTCATTCCGAAGATCAACAATCCAGTGGACATCACTGACTTTAGACCTATAAGCTTGGTAAGCTCTATATACAAGATAGTCGCGAAGGTACCGTCGAGACGTCTGCGGAATGTTATAGAAAATGTTATAAGTGACACCCAATGCGCGTTTGTGAGTGGGCGAAAGATTTTTGACGGGGTCCTCATTGCTAATGAAATTATTCATTCGATGGAAAAGGGGAATGTCTAGTCGGGGGGAGTGTTGGCAAAGCTAGATTTTTCTAAAGCTTACGATTGTGTGCGTTGGGATTTTCTAGATATGGTTATGAAGGAGATAGGTTTCGACTCAAAATGGAGAGCATGGATCATGGAGTGTGTGACCTCCGCAAAAGTTTCTGTGCTTGTCAATGGCTCGCCTACAAAGGAGTTTCGCATGAGGAGAGGATTGAGGCAAGGCGATCTTTTATCGCCATTCCTATTTATAATGGTAACGGAGGTTCTGCACTTGCTACTAGAAAGAGCGGAGAAGATAGGAGCGATTGAGGGAATCCGAAGGGTGTTACCGGGACAAACCTTCACTCACTTACAATTCACCGATGATACCGTTATGTTCCTAAAACCGTTGGAGAAAACGATGGAAAATGTGAGGAGACTTCTTAGATGCTTTGAGTTATGTTCTGGACTGAGCATTAATTTTGAAAAGTCTTGTTTAGTTGGAATAAAGGTGGAAGAAGAGGTTGTAAACTGCATGGCGAGAATTTTTGGCTGCGATACTGGTTCATTGCCATTTTCTTATTTAGGAATCCCTTTAGGGGCTTATCCGAAAAGTTCCATTCGAGATTAGCTGGATGGAAATGTAAGAAATTATCATTCGCATGTAGAGTTGTGCTGCTGAATTCGGTATTGTCCTCTCTCCCGCTATACTACCTATCGTTGTTCCAAATACCAGACACGGTGCTACGAAAGATAGATAAGATCAGAAGGCAATTCCTATGGAGATATTCTAAAGATAATAAAGGTATGGCTCGGGTTAGTTGGCCGACTGTTTGTTTACCACACAACAAAGAAGGAGCAGGAGTTGTCGACTTTAGAGCAAAGAATAAAGCCTTGCTTATCAAATGGGGATGTAGGTTCGTAATAGAAAGATCGACACTATGGCGAAAAGTAATTTATTCGAAATATGGGAGTTCCTCAGATAACGGATGGATCAATACTAGTAAGTTGGAAAAAAAATGTCCATTGTTTGGAGGGGAATAGTTAAAAAATGGAAACATATGAACGAAAGCGGCTGGGTGAGTTTTAAGTCTTTTAAATGGCAAGTAGGGGATGGAAGAACAACATTGTTTTGGGAGGATGTATGGTGTGGGGAATGCTCACTGCGAGTAAATATTTTCTCAAGAGCCTTGTTGGACAGAGAGTGGCGTATGGTGGAGGAATTGAAGGCGAAAGTCTCCAAGGTAATTCTATACCCGGATATTCCTGATAAACAGGTGTGGATTTTCGATAGAGCAGGCTCCTTTTCAGTTAAAAAGCTTTCGGATTTGATCATCAATATGGGGCTGCCAGAGCCTGAGTTTAATTTTGGTTTGCTATGGAATATTAAAGTTCCGCCAAAAATTAAAAGCTTTCTCTGGATGCTGAGTATTGATCGACTCCCTATGAAGGAGTTTCTTCTGCGGAGAAGGGTGTTGAATGAGGAAGGAAGTTGTTTATGTGAGGAATGTAATAGTGGGGTAGAAGATGCATTTCATGTATTTGCTGGGTGTAAATTCGTGAATGATGTTTGGGAGGATTTTTTTTCATGGTGGAGAGTGACTTGGGTGCAGGTGAGGGATATACATGGATTGTTTGACTTTTGTTTTGAAAGTAAATTTACAGGCTGGTCGCGGAGCTTGTGGCTTGTTTCAGTTTCAGCTGCTCTTTGGAGTATTTGGCTAGCTCGAAACGACATGATTTTCAAGGAATGAAGAGCTTCGGTTAAGGATATAATTTTCCATACAAAATTAAGATCTCTGATTTGGGTCAAGGCTTCAAAGGATGTTGCTAATATATCCATGGAAACATGATGGGAGAATTCGATTGGTTGCACGAGGAGTTGTGTTACGGAATCTGGCTCTGTTTGGAGCCCTCAGTTAGTTGGGTGGTTTAAATTCAATGTAGATGGTGTTGCCTTAGCTGAAGCTTCTGGTTGTGGAGGGGTGTTGAGAATGTTTGATGGCACAATTCGGGCAATCTTTTTAGGGCCTGTAGGTGTAAGAGGGGTTGAGTTTGCGAAGATCGCGACCATAAAAGTAGCTCTTGAAATTTTTGTTGAATCAGGATGGGCAGGTTCTGTAGGATTGATAATTGAAGTAGATTCCAAAGTGGTGCTGAGTTGGCTATATAACCTTGTTCATCGTCCATGGAAATGAGGGGGGGGGGGGAATATTCTTGAATATCGACAGATTGGTAAGAAGGTTAAACAAAGTACGTTTTCTTTTCGTTCCGAGGGCAAATAATGTATTGGCGGGTAATTTAGCGATTGAAGGATCGAGTAGGACTGAATTCTTTAAAGCATGGTGGTAACTGGGAGGGAGTAATTGAGTTTTTGTCTTTGTTGGCACTATTCATTGAATTTTGTATAAGGCGATATGTAAATCTGATGAGGGTGAGTTTGTTGAATACTTGAAAAAAAGGTAGGTTGGTGCTGTTGTTGACTGCCAGTTCACTTCTTAGGATCGATGGGATTTTATTTTGGTTTGTTTGGTTGGTATATGTACTGCTGCTTTATGGCCTAAGGATTCAACGCTCTCTTTGGTTGTATGAGTGTCGGCATTTGTTTTGTTTTGTACTGGTTCTTGTATTCTCGGTTGTCGAGTACTCTTTTCCTCCATTTAGGATTAGGGAGGTTTTTAACGAGGCTCGCAACCGGGGTAGGCTATTATTTTTCAATAAAGTTGAGTTACTGAGCAAAAAAATAAAATAAAAGGATCAAATGTGTAATTATACAAATTTTTATTAACTGTCATCTCACCTTATGTTAGGTTTTAACGGCAAGTGGTTTGATTGATACTAACTAAATAGTTAAGTGGTCTTATTGACAAAATTGAAAGTATATCGATCATATCGACACTACCCCATAATTAAGTGGTCATTTGAGTAGTTTACCCTTTTTATATTTGATCTCTTTTTTTATTAGTTATTTGGTTTCTAAAAGTGTTTGGTTTTTTATATAAATTTGTATACAAATAAATGTTTTTGAATTTCTAATATTTTATTTCTTAATTTTCCAAAAGTATTTTTTTAATGCAGTATCTATCTTTTTTTTGAATAGTCAAAAGTATCAATCTTTTAAAATGTTATATTTTATACATTAACATAAGATACATTAAAAATATTTTTTAGGAATTTAATTCTAGAAATTTTTATACATATTTAAAATTTTATTTGAGTTTTATAATTATTTTCCCGTTGCTTACAATTATTTGATATAAAGTACTGGTTTTCTCACCTACATACTTTGCACCATGTGCTGCACTTTATTTAGTCATACTAGCTCTTTTTTTATGTATTGCGATCTTGATAGAGTTCAAAATATTACCATTCTCATGTAAAAGAGTAAGAATTTCATGTGGAGAATATGAAATAGATGACACTTAATCTAACCGATTTAATTTCGACGTATTATCCGCTACTTTATTATTCTTGCTATAAATTTTTTCAAGATAAACAATCCAACGATGGAGGAGCAAGGAGAAAGCATGTTTTTTTTATCGGCTAAACATATGATTTTTATTAAGGTTGAATCATACAATGCCTACACTATCACAAGCCTCATTAAAAACTCTCTAATTCTAGGTAGAGGAAAAAAGTACTTATGATAGCGTTAAAACATATAAACACGCGCAAAAGAACAAAACACACCAAAAACATGCCATGACCAACACAAGATGAAAACTCTCAAAACAAGACACAACCTAGCAAGGTCCCAAAACAAAACACACGCCAAAACAAACAAAATCCATCATATGAAGCCATGACGATCAAACTACAACCCCTTTAGCAAGAGCATTAGCCAAACCATTTGTCTCCCTATATATATTATGAAATACTCACAGGAGTGACAAGCACGCTGCATCAATTAGACCGAACCACTTCTAAAACTTCTATGGACGACTTGCATAATAACACCAGAGCATGGCATATCGCCTGGCTTCCCACACACCGAGCCATCGACATTAAACTTATCACGCACCAAAAGAATCGCTTACCCTACAAAGGCATGTCTATAAAAGCATTACAGTCCACAAATCCATACCTCGATAGAGACTTGTGCAGCCTTGTCACTCCACCGCCTTCAACACCATGTGAAATTCCCCTTAAAAATCACGCAAAATAATGCTACCAAACAATGATACCCAACTCTTGCCAACATGGGGCATACACGCCCATAACAACGCAAACTCAATCCTCTAAAAGACATTCATCTTCGATAATTACTCCCCCTGTTCAAGTTTGTTTATATGTGTTGCGTGTAAAAGAGTCTATCGCAATTGTAGTGCAAGTGTACACGACGCAAGTAGTAAGTGATACGAAGTATCGGATATCGTCTCCACAGGGATTAGGCTAATGACTTCACCTTAGTTTACTGCACGAAAGTAAAGAAAATAATTGAGAAGATTGTCACGAGAATAATAAAGTAAAACGTAAATAAAAGAGTTGGAATATCAAGATAGAGAGAATGGGCTGGTATTGAGTTGCTCAGTAGTGCAGGTATCGAAGAGTTTAGGAAATCCAGTTCTGTCGTCGCGCCCGTCGCCGACAGCACCTGTCGCGGCGGCTGTCCGTTAGCTGTCGCGGCAGCGAACACACCAACTCCGTACTCCAAGTTTGGCAAGAATCCCAAATTTGCCTTGGCCTATCCCTAGGTCCAAGTCTGTCGATGATCACGTCTTTGATGATACCTCCCGGCGTGAATCGAAGGATGAACACCGATGTGTATGAATTCTTCCTTAGCCACTTAACCTCGCCCTATCCGTAGGCACGCGATGATTCAACTATAAACTAGAGAACACGCTCTTATCTCTTTCGTATACTTAACTCTCCCGATGCTAAGTAAATAGATAACCTCACAATGCTCTCCCGATGCTCTTGCAAGATATTAAAACCAAAATAAGAGAACTTGAAGTTTATTTTATTGAACTTGGAAAATCCTAAAACAAAACAACCCTTGCAACTACTTTACAAAACAACCCATGGCCCTAGGGGGTTTTTAGAACATAACGACGACGGGTAAATGGCGGAGGGGTTTAGATTATCGGTTATGGGTATTATTCCTCCTAGGTCAAATCTATGTCCTTATATAAGCTTTTGGCTCAAGTATTCTAAGTTAACAAGGATTACAACTTTAATTAAAAGTAAGATTCTAATAAAGACTTAATCTCTAAAGTTCCTACTTTGCAGCCGCCATCCTTGTTTCTAGGGATTTCCTCTCCTTGAGCTTTGGCTTGTCATATCTTTTGATCCGGGGCTTGGAAAAATATTTGGCTTTCACACGACAGACGAGCAGATTTTTCTCTATCTATCGAGGTCCACTTTACTTTTCCTCTTCATAAGGTTGCTATCA
This sequence comes from Hibiscus tridactylites, assembly GCA_958450335.1. Lineage (NCBI taxonomy): Eukaryota > Viridiplantae > Streptophyta > Magnoliopsida > Malvales > Malvaceae > Hibiscus > Hibiscus tridactylites. The sequence goes on from OY288290.1 coordinate 5,820,225, forward strand.
CCATGCTGTCACGACAGCTCCATGGCAACTTCGTCCTCGTCGTCTGCTTGTCTAGTTCAGCTTTTCTGCTTCTCTGCCCTGCGCCTGCCTTCCTCGTCAACTATGGCAGCAACCTGCAAAATACGCCATCTTTTAGTAGAATCCGTGCCTTTTATATAATTGTGATGTTTTGCTGAAAACTAACCTAAATGCAATGCAATGATGCTTGAATGCAGCAAAAATATGGGTTAAAAAGGGTGTAAATAATAGAACTTTTACACACTCAACACACCCCCAAACTCAAGTTTTTGCTTGCCCTCAAGCAATTAAGACCTAAATGAAAATGAAAATTTTTGTGTTGGCTTTCAAACAGTGAACTGTCCCTTACCCGTCGCTCATTCTCTGTGGCGACAGCAACCTGTCGGAAAGATTAGGATCTGTCCGGAATCTCACTATAGTCCTCGTGCAGTGTGTGCATGCTTGTGAAGAGTTATATGCTAAGATTCTCTTAGTTTCACTAGAATATTCAACTCTTTAACTCGAATTTTTATGCCAAAGTTTATTTTCTTGAAGACACATTTTCATGCTTCTTTTCTATTTTTCAAGCTAAGTTTTACTAGAGCCAGTTTTAGGCACCTCTAGTTAACTTTCTAGAGCCAGTTTTGGGCACCTCTAGGTAACTTCCTAGAGCCAGTGTTAGGCACCTCTAGGGGCTATTCAAGTTCTAAGCATCCTATTCTAGTTTGTCTAAAAGAAATCTAAGCAATATAATAGTCACAAAAGTGTTTAAGTTTTTCAGAACTATAGAAAGGCTCTAAACTTCTCCTTAAACTGTCCTAAAGATGCTGCCACGACAGAGCTGTCATGACAGGTAAGTTAACTTCACAGTTTTAAGCCAACAATTTTAGCTTTTTTAAGAGAACTTAAAATAAATAAAAGACACCACAATTAAATAAAGATCTACTATGACTCCATTAAAATGGAGGGTTGCCACCCCCAAACTCGAGGGTTGCATTGCCCTCAATGCAAAATGGCAGATAAAACGATGGCAGGTACATCACAAAATAAAAATAAAGCAGGCAGCAAGAAAAATAAAATAAAAGACTTAATTTTTTAATCGCTGTCCTCGCTGCTGCTGCTGACACAGATCTGGCGGCGGTGTCTGGGCTGTGGAGGAGGTTGGGTAGGTTGCTCCACAACCTGGATATCGGAGCTGCTACCGCTATCCTAGGTGCTGCTGGTGGTGGCGCTGGCCTTGGGCATCAGTTTTCTGTCTGCCACATGTTTCTGCCGCTTTACAGGCGTGAATTCCTTCTCCAAGTTCCTCCGAATGGGAGGGTCTGCTTCGCTGTCAGCCCAGAAAGAAGAAGGGGAGAAACCAGCCACGTATGCTTCGAGGTCGTCCGAGGGCTATCGCTTCGTTCCTCTGGCGGAAGGGTCGGCCGGAGGACTGCCAGCTGCTGTCGGGATAGGTGAAGGGGTGGAGGCGGCAGAGTGTGCATGGGGGGAGGCCGGTGGTGTAGGTGTGTGAACAGGGGAGGGGATGTGGAAATAATGGTCTGGAAAAGTGGGGAAAATGACATCGGGATAATTTAAAGTTTGGGTAATAAAATTTACCGTCGAGTTGGTGAAGTCCCGGATAAATGTCATCAACCCCATCTGTCGGTCTTCCACCTTTTGTAGGGCGGCAAGGATCTGGGCAGCTTGGTTCGTCGGAGCGGCAGTCGTGGCAGGTTCATCGGCAGGTTCAGGATCAGGTTCTTCATCTGAGTCTGCTGGGCCTGCTGCAGGGTTGAAGAAGTTGACATGTGTTGCGATTATCAGCTCTATGAGGCTGTTGATGTTATTGTCTGTCCAGCCTTTGCCCTTGATTAGCTTGTCGGTGGTTGCCTCTGGGACGGTAGCGCAGCGGCAAAGGAGGGTGATCGTGAACGGTACACAAAGACGGGAAAAGGAGCAGAAAGTGCAGTCTAAGATGCTCTCCCTCATATAGCGGCCCACGTTGATAGGCCGGTCGTGCATGATCGAGTGGATGAGAGCCAACCGCTGCTGGTTTACTGTCGTGTGATGGGAGGACGGCAGGATACGCTTCTTGATGAAAGCGTTCCATAGTTTAGCTTCTGGGAGCAACTGCCCCCTTTTGACAGAGTTGGGATTCTTTTTGCATGTGGTCCATGTTGTTCCTTCCTCTGTCACCTCCGCCATGATAGCACCGTAGGCGGCAGCATCGAGGGTCTCTAAAAATTTCTGGTGGGCGTCATCGTCGGGGCCAAAATATAGGCCATACATGTGATTGATGTTGTCAGCTGTAAATGGCACTTCTACCCCTCGGACGGTGACGGAGGTTGCCGTTTTGCTGTCGATGGCAGCATAAAACTCCCTCACCAACGTGTCGTTTAGTTCTGCCGGTTGTTCGACGAACTGCTCCCATAGCAAATTCCTTATCGCCTTCGCAATGAATGGTCGGAGCCCCATGTTTGGTGCCTTACGGATGTAGATGAAGCCCCTTTCCTCCCATAATTCCTTAGTTTCGAAGGGCGACTGTGCTGCTGATGAAGAGGCGGAGGCAGCACCACGGCGGGTCTGTCTAAAAGACATATTAGTTGCAAGGGTTGGAAAGTAAAGAAAGCAAAAATTGAGAGGAGAAAGCAAGTAAGGATAAGCAGAAGTGATGAAAAATGAGTGTGAGAACAGGGTTTTATAGCGGTCGAGTTGCTGCCCATTTAATGCTGTAACGGCAGGCGTGAATAACGGGGCGACTGTTGCGTTTTAGCGTGTCTGACGCGTCTGACACGTAATTATGCGTCTGTTACGCGTCTGTCGCACGCTTCTGCGTCTGCCGTGTCAGTCTGTTGACAGCCTATCTTATCCGTCTACGGTGGCAGCTGAAACGACAGACTTCAATAAATGGGCTCTGTTGGGCTGATGGATGGATGGTGGGCTTGGGCCACTTCTTCTTTTCTTCTTGACTCCTTTATTTCCTAAAAACAGAAAATAGAAAAACATTATTCAAATTAAAATAAACCTTATTACCTAATAAATAATAAATAATAAAAATAAATAAAAATAAAACTTAGGTTAAATTAGGGATGCCTTGTGGGGCATCTCCTAAAGTAACCACTTCCTGTATTTCTGGGGCTTCAGTCCCCTGATAGTGCTTGAGGCGCTGTCCATTGACTTTGAATTGGTGCCCGTCTTTTAGTGATTGGATTGTGATGGCACCATGGGGAAAAACTTGTACTACTTGGAACGGGCCAGACCACCTAGATTTTAACTTCCATGGGAAGAGTTTCAATCTAGAATTAAATAACAACACAAGCTGCCCTGGGCAGAACTGTCGTGGCAGCAACTTCTTGTCATGCCACTTCTTTGTTTTCTCCTTGTATATTCTTGCATTGTCGTAAGCCATTGTCCGTATTTCTTCGATTTCATTCAAATCTAACAGCCTTTTCTGGCCGACCTTGTCCAAGTCCATGTTCACTGCCTTGATTGCCCAGTATGCCCTGTGCTCTATCTCGACAGGCAGATGACAGGTTTTCCCATAAATCAAACGGTATGGAGACATTCCCAATGGAGTTTTAAAAGCTGTCCTATATGCCCATAATGCATCATTAAGGAGTAAAGACCAATCTTTCCTAGTTGGCTTAACCATCTTCTCAAGAATGTTCTTCACTTCTCTATTGGATATCTCAGCCTGTCCATTAGTCTGTGGGTGGTATGCTGTCGCGATCCTGTGCTTGACACCATATTTCCTCAAGGCGGCAGCAATTACCCTATTGTCTAAATGTCTCCCTTCATCACTGATAATCGCCTTAGGGATGCCAAATCTAGAAAAAATGTTTTTGTGTAAAAACTTTTGGACCGTCTTGGCATCATTCTTTTGAGTGGCGATGACTTCAACCCACTTAGAGACATAATCCACTGCTAGGAGGATGTATAGATTTCCACATGAGGATGGAAAAGGTCCCATAAAATCAATCCCAAACGTCGAAGATCTCGACTTCTAGAATGTTCTGCAGTGGCATCTCGTTTCTCCTCGAGATGTTACCTGTCCGCTGGCACCTGTCACAGTTCTTGTAAAAGTCCTGTGCATCTTTGTACAGTGTCGGCCAGTAGAACCCTGACTGCAGCACCTTGGCAGTAGTTTTGTTGCCTCCTAAGTGACCTCCATATTGTGAAGCATGGCAGTGATGGAGAATGTCTTCTTGCTCTTCTTGTGGTACACACCTCCTTATAACCTGATCTGCACATAGTTTGAAAAGAAGAGGTTCGTCCCAATAATAATGCTTAACATCATTTTGGAACCTCTTCCTGGCTTGATAATTAAGATCAGAAGGCAATATTCCGCTAACTATAAAATTAACGAAATCAGCGTACCAGGGAAGTTCAGAAGACTTACTTGCCGCCATAGCTGTCGCGGCAGCAAAGAGCTGCTCATCTGGGAAGGTCTCCAGTATGTGTGTCTCGTCTATAGGCAGACTCTGCCCCGTCTCCAACCTTGACAAGTGGTCAGCTACCTGATTTTCTGTCCCCTTTTTGTCCTTGATCTCAAGGTCGAATTCTTGTAGTAGCAAGATCCACCGTATCAATCTAGGCTTGGCATCCTTCTTTGCGAACAAGTACTTAAGGGCAGAATGGTCGGTGTGCACTATTACCTTCGTCCCAAGTATGTAAGAACGAAACTTGTCGATGGAGAACACCATAGCTAACAGCTCCTTTTCTGTGGTGGTATAGTTCACTTGGGCGTCATTTAATGTCTTGCTGGCATAATATATGACGTGAAACAGCTTATCTCTGCGCTGCCCAAGTGCTGCCCCGACAGCGTAGTCACTAGCATCACACATAATCTCGAATGGCTGTGTCCAGTCTGGTGGCTGTACTATGGGGGCTGTTACCAATTTTTCCTTCAGAACCTTGAATGCTTCAGTACATTCTTCATTAAAGTCAAAGGGTCGGTTCTGCTCCAAAAGATGGCATAGCGGCTTCGTGATTTTTGAGAAATTCGCGATAAATCTCCGATAAAAACCAGCATGCCTTAAAAAACTTCTAATGCCCTTGACTGTAGTTGGCGGCGGCAGCTTCTCAATTACTTCTATTTTGGCCCTGTCGACTTCTATCTCACGGCAGCTAATCTTATGGCCAAGGACTATCCCTTCATCCACCATAAAGTGGCATTTTTCCCAATTTAGAACAAGATTAGCTTTTTCACATCTTTCAAGTACCTTTTGAAGATTGCCGAGGCAGCTCTCAAAATCGTCTCCAAAGACGGAAAAATCATCCATGAAAATCTCAAGGAAGTCCTCTACCATGTCGGAGAATATGGCCATCATGCACCTTTGGAAGGTGGCAGGTGCATTACAAAGTCCAAACGGCATCCTCCTAAACGCGTATGTTCCGTAGGGGCATGTAAAAGTCGTTTTCTCTTGATCCTCTGGTGCAATAGCAATTTGGTTATAACCTGAATAACCATCAAGAAAACAATAGTAAGGTTTACCCGCTAATCTATCAAGCATTTGATCAATAAAGGGTAAAGGAAAGTGGTCCTTTCGGGTAGCTTTGTTAAGCTTCCGATAGTCCATACAAACCCTCCAACCGGTCACAGTCCTGGTTGGGATTAACTCATTGTTTTCATTGGTCACCACGGTCATTCCTCCTTTCTTGGGAACGCATTGCACCGGGCTCACCCATTTGCTGTCGGAGATGGCGTAAATAATACCAGCATCTAACCACTTAATTATCTCCTTACGCACTACCTCCTTCATCGCATGGTTTAGTCGCCTTTGGGCATCAATAGTCGGCTTATGCTCTTCCTCTAGAAGGATTTTGTGCATGCATAACGCCGGACTAATGCCTTGTATATCAGCAATCGTCCATCCAATCGCCTTCTTGTGCTGCCTTAGCATGTCGATTAGCTGTCGTTCCTGTTCCTGCGACAGCTTAGAAGAGATGATTATGGGCAACGTATCATTTGAACCAAGAAAAGCATATTTAAGCTGCCCTGGCAGGGGCTTTAATTCTAAGGCAGGTGGTTCAACAGTAGATGGCTTTTGGATTAAATGGTTATCCGAAGTATAATTCAAAGGTTCGAATAACTTACCTGGACAATTGCGTATCCAGTTTACCTCCTCCTGATCTTCAGTATCGGATGTATCGGAGTCAGAGGAGTTTCTGTCGTCGGTGCTGTCGTCGTCGCTGTCATGACAGGCCTGTAAGTGGCTGTCGCGGCAGTGCCCAAATTTAATATCGTGACAGCCCGACCTGATGCAGGGTTGATCAAGGGTAACATCAGTGATAGCCTTGCATTCCTCATCCACATCAGCATGTTTCATTGCTTGGAGAACATTCAACTTAATCTCTTGATCATTCACTCGCATGGTGAGTTCTCCTTTCTCCACATCAATCAGTGATCTTTCCGTGGCTAAGAAGGGTCGCCCAAGGATGACTGGTGCGTTTTCGTCTGCCTCACAGTCTAAAACAAGAAAGTCAGCAGGAAAAATAAACTTATCCACTATTACCAGAATATCTTCAATTTTTCCTTCAGGATGAACGTAAGAGCGGTCTGCCAGCTGCAGAGTTACTGTCGTGGGTCGCGCCTTTCCAATACCTAATTTCTGAAAAACAGACTTTGGCATTAAATTAACACTAGCACCAAGATCAGAAAGTGCCTTACCCACGAATTTATTTCCGATTACGCAAGGTATGATGAAGCTCCCCGGATCCTTCTTTTTCTGGGGTGGCTGCCGGTGAAGAATACTCATGCAACCCTCTGTCATCTTTACCGTTTCAAACTCCCCAAGTTTAGATTTTTTCGACATCACATCCTTGAGAAATTTAGCATAACCGGGCATCTCCCTAACGGCATCTAACAACGAAATATTAATATGAACCTGCTTAAAAATATCATAAATCTTTTTAAGTTGAGATTCATGCTTAGCTTGCTGTATCCGTTGAGGAAAGGGTGGTGGGGGACGGTAATCAGCAATGCGTCCTTCCCACTGCATGCGAATCTGAGGACGATAATCATCGTTTTTCTCCACTGTCCCTTCTGCTGTCGTAACAGGCTCATCGGCAGCAGTTTGTTTATGACCTGTCGGGGCAGCTTCCTCGGCAGATTTGTCTATGGCTGGATCCTTTACTGTTTCAGCTTCTTTTTCCGGCCCTGGTAATTTCTTCCCACTCCTAGTAGTAATCGCCTTACACTGCTCATGTGTGGGTGGTCTAGCATTTTCAGTATTGCTAGGGAATCCTCCATTCTGCCTCGGCTTAATATGTTGTGACACCTGACCCATTTGTGTCTCCAGAGATTTCAAAGTAGCTTCATGATTTGTCATCCGCATCTCTGTTTTATCCATGAAATTCTCTATCTTCTTGACAAACTGATTCATATTCTCAATGTACGTACCGGTCTGAGACATAAAGGTGGCCAGAGTCTGTTCCAATATACTGCTCGTGGCAGGTGGTGGCTGCTGTTGCTGCTGCGGCAGCAGGTGCGGCGGCAGTTGTGGCGGCAGTTGCTGTCGCGTCAGCAATCTAGGACCTCCCTGATTCTGATTATGTGCTTGAGGGTTCAGGGCATTATTAGGATTGCTCCATGAAAACTTAGGATCCTTCCTCCAATTGGGATTATAGTTGTTGGAATTGTAATTTGGCTTGTAATTTCCAACATATTTCCCTCTTCTATATTTATTGGGCACTCATCCCTACTATGATTTCCCTCACAGATATCACATACCTCCTCAACAACAAATCCTTGTAAACCATCATCATTCAATAACCTTTTCATTGCTTTAGTAAGGAATGCTACCTGCGATTTCATAGTGCTGTCGGCTTCATAATCCTTGACAGTAAGTACCCGTTTACCCCCTCTTTTAGCTGTCGGAAACTGCTCTTCATTCTTGGCTAGATTTTTCAAAACTTGCAAAGCCTCGTCCGGATCTTTATCCAATAATAATCCATTTGCTGCAGAATCAATTCGAATGCGAGTTTGTAGGTTGGCAGCATTATAGAACTTTGTAACCTGATTCCAGACGGGGAATCCATGCATTGGGCAGTTACGAAGAAGAGTAGTAAATCTGTCCCAGGCCTCGTGCATCGGCTCGTCATCTTCCTGTTGAAAAGTAGCAATTTCGTTACGTAATCGCTCAGATAAATGCGAAGGATTAAAACGAGATAAAAATTCACGAGATAAATCTGCCCAAGTCATAATTGAACCCGGCGTCAGTTTATTCCACCAAGTTTTAGCTCTGTCCCTCAATGAATGGGGAAATAATCGAAGCCTCAGTATCTCCGGACTAACTCCTGGCAGTCTAAACGAACCACAGATTTCCTGGAACGTTTTGAGATGCTCCCTAGCATCTTCTGTCGCAGCACCACTAAACTGCCCGGCATTGTTGATCATACTAAACATGACAGGTTTAAGCTCGAAGTTATCAACATCAATATCCGGCAGCGTGGTCTCCAGCTCTACATGATCGTTCAGCATGTAGTCACGACATGACCGTCGTCCATCTGCTGCGGGCGGGTCGCCGACAGGCGGTATAACTCCACCAGCGGGCTGATTACGGGCCATCTTCTCTAGCTGTTCCTCAAGGTACTCGTTCCGGTCTAAAAGGTGGCGAAGTTGTTTCTTGAGATTGAAGGAACGTTCAACTTCCGGATCTAATTTGTACTCAGGATCTTCACCTCTTTTAGATCTGCGCATAAACAAGAAAACCTCGTGAAAAGCAAGAGTTGAAAACACAAAAGAAAAATTAAAGAAAAATAAAAATAAAAACGAAAAATAAAAGTAAAAACGAAAAGTGAAATAAAAGAAAGATGTAGTTATGTTGCCAATCCCCGGCAACGGCGCCAAAAACTTGTTGCGTGTAAAAGAGTCTATCGCAATTGTAGTGCAAGTGTACACGACGCAAGTAGTAAGTGATACGAAGTATCGGATATCGTCTCCACAGGGATTGGGCTAATGACTTCACCTTAGTTTACTGCACGAAAGTAAAGAAAATAATTGAGAAGATTGTCACGAGAATAATAAAGTAAAACGTAAATAAAAGAGTTGGAATATCAAGATAGAGAGAATGGGCTGGTATTGAGTTGCTCAGTAGTGCAGGTATCGAAGAGTTTAGGAAATCCAGTTCTGTCGTCGCGCCCGTCGCCGACAGCACCTGTCGCGGCGGCTGTCCGTTAGCTGTCGCGGCAGCGAACACACCAACTCCGTACTCCAAGTTTGGCAAGAATCCCAAATTTGCCTTGGCCTATCCCTAGGTCCAAGTCTGTCGATGATCACGTCTTTGATGATACCTCCCGGCGTGAATCGAAGGATGAACACCGATGTGTATGAATTCTTCCTTAGCCACTTAACCTCGCCCTATCCGTAGGCACGAGATGATTCAACTATAAACTAGAGAACGCGCTCTTATCTCTTTCGTATACTTAACTCTCCCGATGCTAAGTAAATAGATAACCTCACAATGCTCTCCCGATGCTCTTGCAAGATATTAAAACCAAAATAAGAGAACTTGAAGTTTATTTTATTGAACTTGGAAAATCCTAAAACAAAACAACCCTTGCAACTACTTTACAAAACAACCCGTGGCCCTAGGGGGTTTTTAGAACATAACGACGACGGGTAAACGACGGAGGGGTTTAGATTATCGGTTATGGGTATTATTCCTCCTAGGTCAAATCTATGCCCTTATATAAGCTTTGGGCTCAAGTATTCTAAGTTAACAAGGATTACAACTTTAATTAAAAGTAAGATTCTAATAAAGACTTAATCTCTAAAGTTCCTACTTTGCAGCCGCCATCCTTGTTTCTAAGGATTTCCTCTCCTTGAGCTTTGGCTTGTCATATCTTTTGATCCGGGGCTTGGAAAAATATTTGGCTTTCACACGACAGACGAGCAGATTTTTCTCTATCTATCGAGGTCCACTTTACTTTTCCTCTTCATAAGGTTGCTTTCACCATGCTGTCACGACAGCTCCATGGCAGCTTCGTCCTCGTCGTCTGCTTGTCTAGTTCAGCTTTTCTGCTTCTCTGCCCTGCGCCTGCCTTCCTCGTCAACTATGGCAGCAACCTGCAAAATGCGCCATCTTTTAGTAGAATCCGTGCCTTTTATATAATTGTGATGTTTTGCTGAAAACTAACCTAAATGCAATGCAATGATGCTTGAATGCAGCAGAAATATGGGTTAAAAAGGGTGTAAATAATAGAACTTTTACAAACTCAACAATATGATGCACAAATCTGTCCGTATCCCAATCCACTAGCACATCACCCGAGCGCCCAATCGATGGCTAAAAAGTACAATCAAATTTCGATGCACAATGCTATCAACCAGGTTCTCCAATTTTGTTTCTTGCAAAGGAGTCATCTCGCATCGCTATTGTCGCAAAAGACGTTGAAATTCGACGTCGAACCTATTCCCCCCACATGCCATGACAACATCAACATACTACACGTACTAATAATTTCTCTCTCGTGCCTCAATAAGACGTGCAATATCCTTCACTATCTCCTATTCGTTACCCACATTTTTAGCCCCAATCAACTTTCTAAGCTCCACTGTTTCTTTTGCTTCTTGTAAAATGGTTCGTTTATGACTCAAAAAATATGAGTCTAAAAGCGAACCATTTGTGACTGGTGGTGATCACAGAGCGTTCTTTCTTGGCCGACCCCTCATTTTCTTAAAAAATCTTTTCTCAGCCCCATACCTCTCGCCCGAGGATAAGAAACTAAGCACAACTTTTGAGACTAATCGTACACGTCGAAACTCACCATTAAGTTCAATAGTCGTTGCCTTGTCCGCTCTAGGTATCTCGGACCGTGTCCCATCAATAATTTGTCTATTATGTATTTGCAAATATAATCATGCTCGGTCACCAATACGCCCCTCTAACAAGGATATGCGCTCATTTGACAACGCATATACGCTAGGCTGTGACTCACTCGAACGATTGACCGACCCCACATCCTCATCAACCATCCAACCAATCTATTGTGAAGGTGCAATTACTCGCAAATCAACTCTCTTATTTTCCTCCCAAATGCGATCCAACAAGTCAGACTCGACCACTAATGGTGAGCACTAGTTTGGCACCACAGTTCGTGTCCTCAATGTCTTCTCAAATCCATGGCTCGGACTGTCAAATTCAACATGAATCCTCCCATTCGTATCAATTTCAATAGGAGATAATGTCTTTGAATTTGGCACTAATGTCTCGCCCGATGAAGACTCGACATGTCTTACACTAAGCATAACATCCTGCCTTCCTTCATCCCTTCCCTCCAGTAACGGTGTAGCAAAACCAATCCCCACATCCAGCTCCACCAAAGCATCATCTTCCAAACCTCGCCATGGATCAATTTCCTGTACATGTATTGGGAAAGAATTCTCTTCCACTACCAAATCAAGTATCTCATTAATATGATTCATGATTGATGTTCGTATCAGAATTTGCCCTTGCTCAAAAGACATTGGTTTTTCCGTGTTATCCGCCAAACAAACTAAAGATCCCAACAACCCTGCCACATTAGCAAAGGTTTGTTGTGACCATAAGTGAATGGGAATCCCGCTTGTTGATAGCCATACACTCTTGGAAGACATCATAATATCCAGTGTCCAATCTAACAAACGAGTGAACCATCGGCTCATATCGCTATTCTTCAAAAAATTCTGTTTAACACCCTCATTATCATACATAGTCAGGACCATCGCACCAGCAATACGCAATATGGAAAAGCCACTCAAACCTAATAGTAAGTTAGGTTGTTGTTCTTGTCAGAAACATTTGAGCCAAAAGGTGTCAACTTGATGGATTTGGGCAAATTTTCCTCCGGGTGGGCGAAAGAACCAAGATATGATTAAGTGCAAGAAACGGTCTTGGGCATCCAAAGTGAGAACCGATCCAGTTCGAGATCCAAAGGTTGATTCATCCTCAATACCCTCATTAACAAGCCCAAGAAAGGTCACTAAGGTGGATGGTTCAATGCGAAACTTCTTTCCCAAGATGTAAGACTCGATAGCAATAACTTCGAAATGATCGACATTGCTAATAAGATTAGCATTTGAGTAGAAAAACAATACAATGTTTTTGTAGACATTGTCATGAATATTCATGAACTTAGGAAACCCCAACGTTGCAAAAGAGGTAGGTACTTAAAGTAGAAACGCTTGAAATCAAGGAATGACATGTCTACAACTCTCACTCGTCGAACAATAGCATCTTGAAGAATTTTAAATGGATTCCTAGCCTCTTAGTTTTTAAGACTTTTGACATAAAGAAGGGTAAGGTTTGGACGAATATCATCACTGGGGTTCGAACCTTCACCCCCTTCAGTCTTTCTTTTCTTTTGCAAAGCTATTAAAAACACCTAAAACGAAGCAAGCAATAAAGTTTAAGTGTATGCATTAAATCCTAATTCGATCCAATAAGAATCTGTAGAACTAATGTTTTGATATAATAATTGAAAAATGTTTTGGACTAATTTGAAAAGAATTTAAAACTTGTTTCTAAGTCCAAACAACTTGAATTTATGTTTGAGGTATTTTAAGAGGTTTTTTGGTAAAGATTTTTCATGTTTTTAATAGCCAAACTCGTATTTTCAACGTACCCGTATCGATACGGTTTTACCCGTACCGATACCTTTTTGCTCCAGTTTGGCCACTGTCAAAACCCGTATCGGTACATGCCTTTGTCGTTTTGATACGGATCGGGATCGTATCGATACGCCAGGTAAACGTACCGATCCCATTTCAACTACCCCAACGGCTATTTCCCAACGACCATTCAAATGTGAACCCGTACCGATACGCCCTCAAGCGTACCGATACGCCTAGGCTGGAAAGAGTCCAACGACTAGTTCATATGAAGGCCGTACCGATACAGTTCCACGCGTATCGATACGGATAGCTGCAGAACAGCATTTATGAAGGGAAATAAAGTCCTCAACGGCTCCAATTCATCCCTAACGGCTAGTAACGACTACAAACTCAATTGGAAGTATAAAAGGGACCTCCAAGCATCTTGTAATGGTTAATGCTCATATTGTCAAACATCAAATGATCAAAAAGTGTCTTAGTGCTTAAATTGTCAATTCTTGTATAGACAAACACTAGTGAGCCTAAATTGTCAAATTTTCGAGTGTTTTAGGTTTTGGGTGAGTGCTTAATTGTGCAAACAAACACCTATTAGAGGGTTTTAAGTTTGCTTTTATTGTCTCTTGTAAAAGAGGGTTTTGATCAAGGCTTTGGGTAGAAGCTTGATCGGTTGTAAGGGTTTCCTCCTAATCCTAGAAAAGGGGACGAATCAATAGTGGATTGATTGAGAAATCCTTAGTGGGGAGCTAAGGTAGTGGATGTAGACCTTGGTTAGAAGGTTGAACCACTATAAATCATTGTGTCTTTTTTCATTCTAGCTTCCACAACCCTTCCACCCAAAAATCCACCTCTCCACCACTTGGTGAGCTACATCGGTTGAAAGAATCGAGCACCTAAAAATTCAACAATTGGTATCAGAGCTTGGCTCAATCGAAGGGGATTCACATCCTATTGAGAAGATCCGGCAAGCTCGATCACTTTTTCATGAACCGGCTCAATGGCACATTTAATCGACAAACCGCCTTTCTTTGACGGAACTCACTATGTCCATTGGAAGACAAAGATGAAGTTCTTCATCAAATCAAGAGATTACAAGCTATGGGATGTAGTTGAAGATGGTCCGTTCGTGCCTCAAAGAAGTAAAGCGGAGTGGAGTGCCGACGATCGCAAGAAGATGGAGCTAAATTGCAAAGCCTTGCACATTCTATTTTGTGCATTTGGTCCATCCATCTATGAGAAGATGTCTTCTTGTGAGAGTGCCAAGGAGGTATGAGACAAGCTTGAAGTCACATACGAGGGGACAAATGAAGTCAAGGAGACCAAGATTGGGCTCCTAACCTTGGAGTATGAGAATTTCAAAATGGATCCGGAAGAGAACATCGAGAAGATGTTTGATAGGTTCTCCACCATCACCAATGGTCTCAAAGGCTATGGAGAAGCCATCCCGGAGGAAAAGCTTGTTCGGAAGCTCATCTACTCACTTCCCGAGTCTTGGGACTCAAAGAGGACCGCCATCATCGAAGCCAAAAATTTGAAGACTTTGAAGCTTGATGAACTCATGGGGTCACTTCTTACTCATCAAATATTGAAGAAGAACAAAGAGGATGAGAAGAAGAGGGAAGAAATTAGAGCTATGGGAGAGAAGAAAATCAAAGGGCTTGGCATTAATGCAAGTGCCATGGCTCTCAAATCCTCCACTTGCCATCATGTCTACTCAAGTGAAGAGGAGGATGAAGATGAAGAGATAGTTCATCTCTTCAAGAAGTGTGCCCCGTTCATGAAGAAGACCTTGAGAGAGCTTGAACGAGAACCTAAAAGAAAGGATAGGGCAAGCACTTCAAGCCATAAGAAGAAGGCACATGTGGCTACTTGGAGTGATGAGGACTCCACCGACGATGAACAAGCCAACCTTTGCCTTATGGCCATCGAAGAAGATTCAAGGGTAACTTCTAATTCATCTACTTCATGTTTTTATTCTTTTGATGAATTACAAGATGCCTATGATGATTTGGTTTTAGATTTTAAAAGCCACATTTTGAAAAACAATAAATTGATTTCAAAGTTAAAAATTCAAAATGATTTGCTTTCTAAAACCAAACTTGAACTTGAAGCAAAACTTGAAGAGTTTGAATTAAAATGTTTTGATCTATAAAAATTGCTTCAAAATGTTCGTAGAAAAAGATTTGATTTCCAAAGAGCTTGAAAAGAAAAACAATTTTGGAAAATCAAACTTTTATGTTAGACAATCTAGTGCCCCTAGATTTATTAAAGGAAAATGTTTTAGAAGTATTTGGGTCCCAAAAGGACTTAGTACTTCAATTAAAAAGGATGACATTGAAAAATGGATTCCTAAGGGGACTAAAATTTGTGCAACTAACGTTTATGGATCCAAAGCAATTTGGATACCAAAAATTACTTGATTGTCTATTGCTAGGTGTGATGGAGATGTTCAACAAGTCAAACATTGAGGGGGAGCTCCATGCACACGAGGAAGAACACTTGAAGAAGGAAGACTTCACATCCTCCCTTGGGTTCAAGTGTTGATAAAGTTTCTAGTTGTTTTGAATTAATTTGTCTTATTTTCATTTTATTCAGCTAGATGATCATAAATGTTGGACTAACAATTTTAATGATGCTTTGAGTAAGGGGGAGCCATTTTAAAACCAAATTATTATTTTTGTCAAAGTTTTTACCTTTATTGTTATTTTGAACTTAATGTTTTAAATTCTTTTTGATATAACAAAAAGGGGGAGAAATTGATTTGAAAAATTGAATTTTCAAATGAATAAGGGGAGCTTTATTTAATTTCATATCTTTAATCTCTTATTCACATTTTTAAAGTTAAAGGGGGAGAATCCCAAACAATTTTTCAAGTTAGTTTTATTATATCAAAAAGGGGGAGATTGTAGAACTAATGTTTTGATATAATAATTGAAAAATGTTTTGGACTAATTTGAAAAGAATTTAAAACTTGTTTCTAAGTCCAAACAACTTGAATTTATGTTTGAGGTATTTTAAGAGGTTTTTTGGCAAAGATTTTTCATATTTTTAATAGCCAAACTCGTATTTTCAACGTACCCGTACCGATACCTTTTTGCTCCAGTTTGGCCACTATCAAAACCCGTATCGATACAGGCCTTTGTCGTTTCGATACGGGTCGAGATCGTATCAATACGCCAGGTAAGCGTACCGATCCCATTTCAACTACCCCAACGGCTATTTCCCAACGGCCATTCAAATGTGAACCCGTACCGATACGCCCTCAAGCGTATCGATACGCCTAGGCTGGCAAGAGTCCAACGGCTAGTTCATATGAAGGCCGTACCGATACGGTTCCACGCGTATTGATACGGATAGATGTAGAACAACATTTATGAAGGGAAATAAAGTCCTCAACGGCTCCAATTCATCCCTAACGGCTAGTAACGGCTACAAACTCAATTGGAAGTATAAAAGGGACCTCCAAGCATCTTGTAATGGTTAATGCTCATATTGTCAAACATCAAATGATCAAAAAGTGTCTTAGTGCTTAAATTGTCAATTCTTGTATAGACAAACACTAGTGAGCCTAAATTGTCAAATTTGCTCAAGTGTTTTAGGTTTTGGGTGAGTGCTTAATTGTGCAAACAAACACCTATTAGAGGGTTTTAAGTTTGCTTTTATTGTCTCTTGTAAAAGAGGGTTTTGATCAAGGCTTTGGGTAGAAGCTTGATCGGTTGTAAGGGTCTCCTCCTAATCCTAAAAAAGGGGACGAATCAAGAGTGGATTGATTGAGAAATCCTCAAAGATGGGATTTTGGAGGAATTTGTGGATGAAATTGCACAAAAATGATGAAGCT
Organism: Hibiscus tridactylites; assembly: GCA_958450335.1. Lineage (NCBI taxonomy): Eukaryota > Viridiplantae > Streptophyta > Magnoliopsida > Malvales > Malvaceae > Hibiscus > Hibiscus tridactylites. Next base: position 5,836,634 of record OY288290.1, read on the forward strand.
TGCTTAGATTGATGTTTAGGAGTAAAAGCTCTCAAGTTTTGATGAAAAACAAAGAGATTTGAAGGGTTTTTATAGATGAAATCGGTCTAGGGTTTTGAGGGTTTTTGGGTTTAATTAAAAGACTTTTTAAGCATTTAAAACCCTTTAAAATTGGCTTTACCGGATATGCATTTCGAAACAAGAGAGATCGTTTCAAAACAGGCGTACCGAAATGCATACGAACGTTCCGAAACTTATTGACTATTTCGATACATGTTTGACTGTATCGAAGCCCAAGAGTTTCCCATATCGAAACGAAGAGGGGTCGTTTCGATACAAGTTTTTATAGAACCAAAAAATTTCGAAACCCTTGAGAGCGTTTCGAAATAGCTTGGTCCATATGTGTTCTTTAGGGGCAGCCCGTATCGAAACAGGGTGACCCGTTTCGATACCAATAGCCTTGGAAGAGCAGATAAGGCTCTAAATTGTAGAAGAATCGAATTTTTATTGAACCTAGATGTATGAGCAAATTTAACATATCAAAACATAAACATACTCCCTTTAGCTATAAGCAAAGATGTAATTAAGATCAAAAACACATAAGCATGGGATTTAACAAGAATTCAAGCAATTTTAAGCACAAAAGTCCTAAAAGGTCAAGATAGGCTAATTAGACCTAACTCTCCCCCAAGGGACCAAAAACGCTCTTTATCTAGAGGTTTGGTAAATATGTCCGCTAATTGATTTAAGGTGTCTACATACTCTAAAAAAACATTTTCCTTAAGGACGTGATCTCTAATGAAATGATGCCTTATTTCTATGTGTTTGGTTGTAGAGTTTTAGATGAGATTTTTGGTAAGACATATGGCACTAGGGTTATCACACTTAAGAGGTATGATGCCTACCTCAATTCCATAGTCTAAGAGTTGTTGTTTCATCCAAAGGACTTGAGCACAACAACTCCCTAAGGATATATACTTCGCTTCGGTGGTAGATAAAGCTACACTATTTTGTTTCTTAGAGAACCTAGATATGAGCATACTACCTAGGAATTGACAAGTGTCGGAAGTACTTTTCCTATCTATCATACAACTCCCGTAATCTGCATCCGAATAAGCATGAAGGTTAAAGGTTGAGTCTCTAAGATACCAAAGCCCTAAACAAGGAGTATCTCTAAGGTACCTAAAGATCCTTTTAATGGCTATAAGGTGAGACTCTCTAGGACTAGCTTGGAACCTAGCAGACAAGAAAACACTATATATCCGGTCTACTTGCGGTAAGGTAAAGCAAAGACCCAATCATAGAATGATAAAGCTTAGAGTCAACACACATACCTTCTTCATCTTTGTCAAGCTTTGTGGATGAGCTCATTGGTGTAGCTTGAAGCTTTGCTTGCTCCAAGCTAAACTTCTTGAGCATATCTTTGATGTACTTAGCTTGATTGATGAAGATGTCATTCTTCATTTGTTTGATTTGGAGTCCCAAGAAGAATGAGAGCTCCTCATCATGCTCATTTCAAATTTGTTGAATTTTATGTTCTCGATTTCCTTCAACCAAAATTAGCTTGCCAAGAGGTGGAGAAGTTGGATGTTTGGGTGATTTTGTGGGAGATGAAAAATAGACAATAGGCACAATGATTTATAGTGGTTCGACCTTCTAACAAGCACCTAAATCCACTACCGTAGCTCCCCACTAAGGATTTCAACCAAATTCACTAAGAATTTCATCCTCTTTTCTCGGCTTAGGAGGAACCCGTTACAACGGTCAAGCTTTCTACCCAAAGCTTGATCAAACACTCTCTCACAAGAGAAATTTTAAGAAAACTTGAAATCCCTCTAATAGGTATTTGTTTGCACTATAAATCTCTCACCCAAAACCTAAACACTTGAGCAAATTTGACAATTAAGCTCACAAGTGTTGTCTATACAAGAAAATGTACAGTTAAGCTCTAAGACAATTTCTTTATCATGATGTTGTTAACAATTGAAGCATTATTCTTCTCTTGATGCTTGGAGGTCCCTTTAATACTCCCAATTGAGTTTGTAGCTGTTGGGGATGTTTTGGAGCCGTTGGAGACTTTATTTCCCACCATAAATGCAGTTCCGGAGATGTCCGTTTCGGAACAGGCGAGCCCGTATTGAAACGACCTTCTTTAGAGCTAGCTGTTGAAATCTGATGCAGCAAGCCGTATCGAAACGCATCTGGTCGTTTCTAAAAACTCTTGATTTGTATCGAAACGAGTACACACTATTTCAGAACGAGTGACAATTGAGCTTCAATTTAAAATACCGTTGGGAAAATAGCCATTGGAAAGGTTTTGACCGTTAGGCGTATCGAAACAGCAAAGGGGTGTTTCGAAACGATAACCTCTCCGTATCGAAATGGGCAAGCCTTGTTTCAGTACGGGTTTTGGTAGTTTCAAACTGTTTCGAAACAGGTTACCCTGTATCAAAATAGGTGCCTTGAAAACCCTATTTTGACTACTTAAAACATTTCAAACCTTGCCAAAACCATATAAAACAACTAAAAACTTATTTTCAAGTTGTTTGGACTTAGAGACATATTTGAAATCTTTTCAATTTAGTCCAAAACTATTTTTCAATTATTATATCAAAACATTAGTTATACGAAATTCACCTTGCATCAACTTAGAAAAATCTTGACAGAGCAACTCATTAGTAGAACCAAAAATAATATCATCAACATAAATTTGAACTACTAAGATATATTTGCCATTTTTTTAATAAATAGTGTTGTGTCCACCTTTCCTTTTTCAACTAGAAAACTTGATAATATTTCATATCAAGCTCTAGGAGCTTGTTTTAAACCATATAAAGCTTTTGACAATTTGAAAACATGGTTTGGAAAAATGGGATCTTCAAAACCTGGTGGTTGTTCCACATGCATTTATTCATTTATAAAGCCATTTAAAAACGCACTTTTGACATCCATTTGAAAAAGCTTGAAATCATGATAACATGCAAATGCAAGTAACATCCTAATTGCTTTCATTCTAGCTACAGATGCATAGGTTTCATCAAAACCAATTCTCTCTTCTTGAGTGTAACCTTGAGCAACAAGCCTAGCCTTGTTTCTCACTATGTTACCACTCTCATCTAGTTTGTTTCTAAAGACCCATTTAGTTCCTATAGTAGATTTGTTTCTAGGTCTATCAACTAATGTTCATACTTTACTTCTCTCAAATTGGTTTAACTCATCTTGCAAGGCCATAATCCAAAAGTCATCTTTTAATGCTTCTTTAACATTCTTAGGCTCAATGCATGAGAAAAAAAAAAGCAACATTATTAAGCATTTTAAGAGAAGAACGAGTAGTTACCCCCCTTGGATAGATCACCCAAGATCTCACCACCTTTGACATAGTTGTACTCCCTTGGGTAGCTCACTTATTTTTCCTCAAGAGACATATCTTGTAATGCTTCTAGAGGCGGTTCTTGTGTTTCTTCCTCTTTGGTTGGAATCCCATTCACCTTTGATGATTCTCCACCATCATTGGCTTCAATGATCTCTACATCATCATCATCACATGAATAGATTCCTCTACAACTAAAGTTCTTTTGTTAAACACACGATAGGCTTTAGAGTTTAAAGAGTAACCTAGAAAAATAGCTTCATTACTCTTTGCATCAAATTTACTAAAATTATCTTTTCCATTGTTTAAAACAAAACACTTGCAACCAAAAGGATGAAAATAGCTAATGTGAGGCTTTTTAGATTTTAAAATCTCATAAGGAGTTTTCTTCAAAATAGGCCTAATCATTACTCGGTTTATAATGTAGCAAGCGGTGTCAGTGGCTTCCGACCAAAAATACTTAGGTAAATTATTTTCACAAAGCATGGTCCTATCCATTTCTTCTAAAGTTCTATTTTTCCTCTCAACTACCCCATTTTGTTGAGGAGTGCGAGGAGTCAAAAAATTATGGCTAATCCCATTTTCATTACAAAAATCTTCAAAACCCATATTTTGAAATTCGGTCCCATGATCACTTCTAATATGTGAAATTTTAAGTTCAAGATCATTTTGGGTTATTTTTGAAAATGTGATGAAGTATTCTAAAGCCTCATCTTTGGTGCTTAAAAAGAGAACCCAAGTATACCTAGAGTAATCATCAACAAGAACAAATGCATATGATTTTCCACCCAAGCTAATTGTCCTAATTGGCCCAAAGAGATCCATGTGGATCCATTGCAAACATCTACTTGTAGAAACATCATTGATGGACTTGAAAAACGCTCTATGTTGTTTACCTTTAGCACATGCATAACAAATTTTATCTAATGAGAACTTGAGCTTAGGTAGGCCTCTAACTAGATTAAGGGAAATTAATTTTTCTATAACGCTAATGCTAGCATGTCCTAGTTTCCTATGCCATAACCATGCATCATTTTCATTTTGTGCAACTAAGCATGCATGAGATGTATGAATGTCATCTAGATGCACCATATAAATATTGCCTATGCGATGACTAATGAACATTGTTTTGTTAGATTTAATGTCTACTATTCTACACCCATTTACATCAAACATGACATTAAACCCTTTATCACATAATTGACTAATGCTCAACAATTTGTGTTTTAGACCATTGACATACAGGACATTTTCAATAAGTATGGAAGAGTGATTACCTATAGAGCCAATACCTTCAATGTGGCCTTTAGAGTTGTCACCAAAAGTTACTACTCCACTTTTTGGATTTAATTCCATGAATCGACTATTGTCTCTAGTCATGTGTCTCGAGCATCCACTATCAAGGTACCATGAATTTTGACTTCTTGCTTTGGCCTTGTAGCAATGCCCCCTACAAACAAAGAGTTTAAACTTTGATTTTTGGTACTCAAATCATTTTGGGTCCATGAGTGTTAGCTTCCAAAAACTTGGTTCCCTTAGAAATCCAAGATGATAAGGCATTAACATTATTAGATTTTACAAGTTCCTTAGGAACCCATACACTTCTAATCTTTTTAGTCCTAGAGTGCCTATAGGAGCCATTTTGTTTGTAGATCAAATTCTTTCTTTTTGTAAAGTTGGTTTTTGAAGATTCACCCTTTTTAAGCTTTGAAGAACCAACACTTTTGAAAGAATTTTTGAGCTCATTGAGCCCATTCACCAATTTTTGGTGTTCATTATTACATTGAGAAAGAAGGTTGTTCAAATCAATATTTTCTTTTTCAAAAAACTTTAGATCGTCTTGCAAGCTTAAAACCTTTTTTCTCAAAATCCGAGTTAGTTTTAGAGAGTAATCGTTTTGAGCTTTCAAATCCGAAAGGACCTTTTTGTTTTTCAAAACGGACTCCTTGTATTTTTCTACTAACTCACCATATCCCTATTGTAACTCATCATATGCATCATGCAATTCATCAAATGTAAAATCATAGCAAGATGAGTTAGAGGTTACCATAGAATCCTCCTCAAGAGCCATGAGGCAAAGGTTGGCCACTTCGTGTTCCTCGTCCTCGGATGACTCCTCATCACTCCAAGTAGCAATCTTGGCTTTGAGCTTCTTCTTCTTCTCAAAGCCCTTCTTCTTGAGTTGGGGGCAATCAGAACGAATATGACCCGGCTTCTTGCACTCAAAGTAAATGGTAGGATCATTTTCCTCTTCTTTGCTCTTGTTCTTGAAGTCTCTCTTTCTTATAAATTTCCTCCCTCGGTTAGACTTCATGAACTGTGAGAAGCGTTTGGCTATCATTGTCAACTCCTCAAAATCATCCTTCTCACTAGAAGAGCTATCCTCTTGTAGAAAAGCCTTGAGAGCAACTCTTAGCTTTTTTTTCTTGTCCACCCTTTGCTTCTCTATTCTTCTTTCTTCTTTTCCTTTTCTCTTCCTTATTTCATAATTTCATGAGTAAGGAGAGAACCAACTAGCTCATCAAGCTTCAAGGTCTTCAAATTCTTAACTTCGATGTTGGTCGTTCTTTTATCATCCCAAGATTCTGAGAGAGAATATAGAAGCTTCTTAACTATCTTGTCTTCGGGAATCACTTCACCGAATTCTTTTAGACCATTGACGATGATCAAAAATCGATCAAACATCTTGGATACACTCTCATCGGGATCTATCTTGAAGTTCTCGTAACTCAAATTTTGTAGCCCGATCTTCGTCTCCTTAACATCACTAGTTCCCTCATATGTTGTCTCCAGAGTGTCCCACACTTCTTTGGCGCTCTCGATTGAAGAAACCTTAGAATAGATGTCCGGACCAAGTGCACAAAAGATTATGTGCAATGTTTTATCATTGACTTGCATACTTCTTTTATCTTCTTCGGTCATCTCCGATTTCACCTTCGGGACAAGTCTTCCTTCATCATTTCTTTTCATCGGAATATGATGCCCTTCTTCAACTACATCCCAAACCATGTAGTCGGTGGATTTGATGAAGAGACGCATCCTATTCTTCCAATATGGGTAGTTGTCCCCATTGAAGAATGGTGGTTTAGTGGTAGATTGAGACTCATAGAGGTTGGAGATTGAGGTAGATGTCATGACTTGATTAGAAATTTGATCACACTCTTCTAGTATCTCCTCTTGTGGTTGTTAATCCTTCAAAAGAGGTAGGCTCTGATACCAATTATAGAGTGAATCGTTGAATCGATAAATGTCAAGAGGGGGTGAATTGGATTTTTAATTTGGTTGGTAGTGAAGTGGTAAAATAAAATTGAGGACAAAGGCAATTATAGTGGTTCAAGTTCCAAATGAACTATACATCCACTACCTTAGCTCCCACTAAGGATTTTCCAAACAACTTCACTAGTTGATCTTCCCTTTTTCTAGGCTTAGGAGCAAACCTTTACACAAATGGTCAATTTTCTACCCAAAATTAACCAAACCCTCTCACAAGTGTTCAAAGAAGAATGTGGCAAATACAATGTATCTCTCAAGACTTTTATTGCCCAGATTACAAGCACACAACCCAATTGAATCTGAAAAATAGGAAATTACAAGGATTGACAATTAGGGTTTTACAAGGATATTTAAATTTAAACATTTGAGCTTGGATTTGATGTAGGATTGTTTCTCTAAGGATCAATAGTTGTTGCTGGTTGTTTTTAGACTCCATTTTATACATTCTCATTCAATTCTAGCCATTGGGGTGGTTTCCATCATCAATATAGCCATTGGGATGCAATCTTCTCACCATAAATGCACTTCTGCAACTACCAGTTTCAAAACACATGTACATGTTTCGAAACAGACCAAAATAGAAATAGTCGTTGGGGTGTAATTAAGAGGCCGTATCAAAACGGATACGATCATTTCGATACACTAAGAGCCCGTTCCGAAACAGCTTGATACCGTTTCAAAACAATTTGAAACTGTCAAAACCCGTATCAAAACGTGCTTAAAGCGTTTCGATGCGTTTTAACCCTTATGTAAAAATCAGTTATAAAATTGCAACGGTCATAAATTTTAAATCCAAGTTCAAATCTCGTTTCGAAATGTTCGATATCGTTTCGATACAGCCGTATTGAAATGGATCTGTCTGTTCCGTTGTTCTTCATTCGTTTCGAAACATAATGTCATGTTTCGATACTATTGTTTCGGAACGAGTATCGAAACGGGAAGACTCGTTCCGAAACCACTTTTAACAGTTTCAACACGTTCTGAAACACCTAATGGCTACTTCGAAACAGTGACTCGAAAATTACTGTTTTGACTTGAAAAACACTTAGAAAAATTTGTATAACCATTTCATTTTGACTTGACCACTTGCTTAAAAGTTTTAGGTAGTTTTGAGGACTTAAAAATTTATTTTCTATTTTTAATTTAGTCCTTAAATCTTTTTTTTTATATCAAAATCAATTCTTTGATTTTACAATATTGCCCACTAAACACGTCCATACACGTCGTCGGCCTTGATCCATTTTCTTGAAGAATTTTATCGAACACTTTGTACACTATCTCTCTATCAAGCAAGTTTTTGGAAATGTCTTCCAACTTTCTTTTCTTTTGCTTCTACTGCAGAAAGCATGTTCTACTATCGAGAAACTTGTAATGCTAACTTCTTTGATATGTACACACGTGTTCATCGATGCTCAATGTTAATGATACTCATCGGTGTTTGTTGAGCGTGGGAGACTTATCCGAAGTGAATTCATTGGTTAGAATAAATTGTGATCTAAAAACTACAAAAGATTATCAAATTTATTTTTTTTACCAAAACTATTTTTTTAATATTTGAGTTTTTTTCAATCCGATCTTTATATATATATATATATATATATATAGCACTACTATTTTTAAATTTATAATATATATATATATATATTATTTTAAATTTAAAAAATATTTTATTACATTATATTCACATTTATTTACACTTAGTAGAAATATACAATATTTTTTCATTATTATATTAAAGCTATATAAAAATTAAATTGATAAATTTTAATAAATATTGAGTTTCAAAAAATAGATCATTTGGATAAAGCAAAAAAAAGTTGACCTAGATTGATTTACATTAACTGGTGATAAATTTTGATGACTGATTAACTAGACAAATGCCAGGATTCAAACATATATATGATGAGATAGTATGAGCATCTTTAATCATTCAACTAATTAATTGTTGTGAATAAAATAAAGAAGAACAAGAATAAGAACAAGAAGAACAAAGAGATGAGAGAAAGAGGGAGATTTATATTATTATCAAATATAGACTTGTATACAATGCCTTCAATGAATCATCTATTTATAGGCATAAGAAGTACATAATACATTAAACTCTAATTCATAGAGATAATATTCCTAATAATAAATAAATCAAACTCCTTTGATAAAGTTCTAATCATGATAGACATCCACATAGATAAATATTCATAACACTCCCCCTTGGATGTCTATGAAGATAATGTGCCTCGTTAAAACCTTACTAAGATAAAAACTCAGTGGGAAAAAAAATTCTTTAGTGAAGGAAAAAGAGTACACACATCTTTGATACGCATAACATGTTGCCTTATTAAAAACCTTACCAGGAAAACCCATTGGGACAAAACCTCGGTTAAGGGAAAAAGAGTGCAACACGTATTTACTCCCCCTCATGCAAACATCATAGAAGATCTTTGAATCTTCATAATTTAATCTTGAATATCATTTTTCTAAATATCGTGAGGGATGAAAACTTTGGAGTAATATGTTCCATGATGTATCCACTTTCAAACTGAGATATACATCTTGCGTTACCTTCACACAAGATAGCTTTTATCATATCTTGTAAAAGTAAATCCACATATCTTTTGGATATGTTGGGTCAATAGTCTTAGCCAAACACATTTTTTGGCTTGCCTCGTGCATAACAATTATTTCTACGACATTTGAGGAGACATCAATGAATGTTTGAAGATCTAAATGTAATGATCTTTGTATATTCATAGATATTTCTTGACCAACTAATATATAGTGCTTCAAGACCAAGAAAAGATATAATTATCTTTATTCACATCCAACAATCTTACAACTATTGGGATACTTAATAGATATGCTCTATTCATATTGAATCTTCTTTAAGATTCTTTCAGCTTATGTCTATTCATAGACAAAAGAAATATATAAAAATGCTCGATCTTCAGGTCGAGATAAACTTGATGTCAAGATTCAAGTACTTGTATTGAAAGTACTTCATGAGTTTCCAATTTGAAGCTCTTTAGAAGTTCTAAAATTATCATAATGGATCTTGATCCAAACTCCTTTATAAAATACATAAGGAAATCTGATCATTCTTATAGTATTTTCTCAATTAGTATTCACTAAGGCGATTATACCAAATGCGCCAAAATATTCATGAGACATGTCTAAATAAATTTCCTCAGAAATTTACAAATGCTTATAGCATTTTAGATCCTTCAAGGATAAATATGGATCCACAAATAGTTAGACGCATGTAAAATTTTCTAAACTGCCAAAGTAATTGCATCCACCATGAAGTAATTAAAACTTTTCATAAAACATAGTTCAAGTCGTATTTACGACTACTTATTTGTGCCTCACTTGCATTAAACCTTTAGGTGTTTGGACTGCTGGTCCAAATACTTCTATTTTAGAAGTTCAAAGCGTCTTTCAACATTGGCCAATTTAATATCTATACTTCTGGATAGATTTTATACAAGATCCTCGATTTCTTTCTTTACTTCTATAGAAGTATTTTATGTAAAATTGTTTGTAAAATCGTTGTCGACAACTTTCCAATTTTCTGGTTCCATTCTCGTAATGACATAACTCATCGAGATCTCTTCAAGATTTCAATCTTTATTTCAGGTACCTGAAACTCTTCTAGAGTTTTATTATTTGTTATGTCTTGGGTCTCTTCAAGAGCACCCGCCTCCAATATATGACCATCTCATATTACTTTCTATTTACGAGAATTTTGATCATTGGAACCATTTCAACGATCATGCTTCAGGCATGATTTACATTTTCTTGCTCTAACATGTAATTTAAACTTAGAGCGTTTCAGCTGGTATATGAGACTTAATTACTCTCATTGGGTCGATAAATATGTCTAGCAGTTGACATGTAATAACATGAATTATCTTATGAACTTCTAGTTCATATACGAGGATCTAGATAATGATAATTCATTTTCCTCTATCCAGCTGATTATTATATCCCCCTGATGTTGAGAAAAAACATGTCATAAATGATTCTCCAATTAATGTTTAAGAATTTAAACATAAAAGGAGACTCGTACTCAATATATATTCTCAACCCTTTTTATTTACCCATTTTGTGCGTTGTGGTGGAGCAATTCATATCGCACATTCAAAAATCATAAAATGGAAAATGTATGGTTTCTGACCAAAAACCAATCATAACGGGGAGTTTATTATAACTCGTTGGCTTGATGCGTATAAGTGTTGCTATATGGAAACACCATATAAATAATAACTCTTTTGTTCTCATAGTTTAGCTATTAAATAGGAGGCATCCAATTAAAATTTTGCTAAACTATATTTTCATAATCAATAGGCTTTGTAATACCTGATATAGCCTAAAATATAAACCCACTAGCTTTTCAAGACGAATAGTCTAACTGTATAATCTGAATCTTTTTAGAATCAATCTCACAAACTTCTGGTTGTAAGTCGATAAAACAATGTAGATGCATCTACTAAAATCATATAAAACTTTCCACATTTGTGGATATATGGGCCCATATTTCATTCAGATATGCAAGACATACAGTCTTAACTTCAGTACAAGAACTTTAAGTTCTAATTCTTTTGGTAAGTGGGATCATCTATATCCTTTGAGAACAAACAACACAAGAATTTCATGTTCTTTTAGTAAGTGGAATTTAATCAATTCCTTTAAGCAACACAAGAACTTCACGTTCTTTAATAAGTGGAATTTAATCCATTCCTTTGAGAATAAGCACCACAAGAACTACAGGTTCTTTTAATACATGTGCATGTAAATCTCAATAATTTCTGCACCATTATTGATCAGGATGGTCTAACTGATCATGCCAACTATATATATGTGTGTATATATCTTTGAATTTGTAAACTTCTTGTTTACCATAACATGTAATTCAATCTTACTCGTACATGTCTAGTACGACCATCAAAATTGTTCCTTTAAATAGGAATATATTTAGCTCTTTCGGAGCTTTCAATTGAAATTATCTTTTGGTAGCAATATATAGCTCTCCTAGAGCTTTCAACTGACTTTTTGGCTACCAGAACTTATATCCATATTGGCTTATTTCAAATGTCAATTGATAACATATGTTATCTATAATTTCCAAGGGGATATTTTGCGAACTCATATTGCTCTCTTTATGACTTTGACGAGTATAACGCACTGTGAATATGGAATAAAGTTCCATTTGACAATAACATATTTGCTCAACCAGAGCCTTTTGTGATATTAGTACTTCCGGATATAGTACTCACATTATTCCCTTGCATTTTAATCGAGAAATGCATAATTGTGCACTTTTCAAAATGTGCTTTGTTTCATTTACTTCAGGTAATGAAAATATGTACTTTGTATCATTCACTTCGAGGAATGAAAAATATAAAATATAGCACATCATATCAAGTCGATTATCTATCAGAGATAAACTTTCAAGTGCTCTTCCGAAGTATTGATATTTTAGTACTTTGAGAAATACTACTCATATTTCCCCTTGCATTTAAATGGGAAAAATATTTCTTATGCTTAAGTACAATATGAGTACTTGCATTATCTGCTAGGCATAAATAGCCACAATTCTAGGCATAAATAGCCACAATTCATTGTATATTTTATTCCGGAAGTAATTATATTCTTCAAATAATAAATTAACATAAAGCGTAAATAAATAACATGTGAAATAAATAAACATAAAGCAAACTAATATAAATAAATAATAAATAAAACGAATTAAGATAAAAAAAAATAAAATAAATAAAAAAACCAATTATTCCTATTAGAGGTTATAAGGGAAATAAAATAAATGGTAAATTATTCCCTTCAAGGGTTATGAGAAAATTAACAATATCCAATTGAGTTGGACCAATAACGCCATAATTATTTTCGCCATAAACAAATTTTGTTTATATTTTATTTCATTTATCATTCATGATTATGGATAAAGTCCATAATACTTTGGCGTTTGATAATTACGAAACTAATAGCTTATAACATCACATTGGTAAAAGGATTTCACTTCCTTAGAATGACCTTTATCACTCTTGTCATTCTTATAACTTCGCTACCAACGGGTAGAAGTATTCTTAAAACGACTATATTTTTCATGTGTATATTCATAGCCTCGACCACGACCACAACTTTTAATGTGATTTTTTATTCCTTCCATAATATAATCTCACATTCACTTCAGGGAATGGAGTAGAGCCAGTGGGCCTTTAAAACCTTTTTCACATATCCTTATCACAAAGAACAAAGATTCAATCATCGTACGCATCATTGTTAAATCTGTCCACAAGGTCCTTTAAAAACCTCCTTTGAGACCAGTAGCCTCGCAGAACGGGATGTCCAGCCAATTATACTTGGATTATATCGAAATTATGTCTCTAATTGAATAATGATTTACCATGTTTGCATTCACTTCAGGGAATGAAACAGATCCAATAATCGCATGGAATAAACATCATGCTTGCATTCACTTCAGGGAATGCCCCATCATTGATAATTGCATAGAATAAACATCATGCTTGCATTCACTTCAGGGAATGCCCCATCATTGATAATCGCATGGAATAAACATCATGCTTTGCATTCACTTCAAGGAATGCCTCCCATAAAAATTTTTGGATCAAGAAGAATTTTCGTAACTTGAAATTGGGAGAAGTTTATGGTCAAGTTTTTCAACGAAGAAGAAATATTGCTTTCGAGCAAATATAGACTTTATAATAATCTTCTTGTAAATTCAAAATCATCAAGATTTATCGCACTTTAAAATAATAATATAAAGAATAAAAATAAAACCAAAATTTACCGATATTGATTTTACTCTCGTGGACAATGGAGACATAGCATATGACCGAGATAGCTTCTCATAGTCCCTTTATATCACATCTCTTTCCAAGCCATTTAAGCATATCATGTAAAACTCAAAACACGATTAAAAATATTAACTTTTACCAAATAAAATGACATAAATAATAATATGAAAAATATCAAATATAATCATATAAGTAAAAGTATGAATAAGCATACCGCTAATTAACCCTTTTAGGAACAAAAACACACGTAATTTACACCAAACACAACCTCTTCGTCTCTGTCGATTCGTCTTTTGGTTTGTGAGAAGCCACAAATTTATCTCTTTCCAATGTTCGAATAAAGTCAAACATACTTCCAAAATTTTCAAAAAAAATTAAAATATAAAGAAAAGGACAATCAGTAAATTAAAAAATGAAGAGAGAAAAAAAACTTATCTTTGGTTTATCCTAGAATCGAATTTTTTCCAATAACTTCTTTTGGATTCAAACAATGAAGACCTCTCAGTTGATTAGAGTCGTGCTGATAACGTGTTGTGAATAAAATAAAAAAGAACAAGAATAAGAACAAGAAGAACAAAGAGATGAGAGAAAGAGGGAGATTTATATTATTATCAAATATAGACTTGTATACAATGCCTTCAATGAATCATCTATTTATAGGCATAAGAAGTACATAATACATTAAACTCTAATTCATAGAGATAATATTCCTAATAATAAATAAATCAAACTCCTTTGATAAAGTTCTAATCATGATAGACATCCACATAGATAAATATTCATAACATTAATAGATTTTTTTTTATATATTTGATTTTTACAAGTGTTAGGTTTTTTATAAATTGTCTATAAATACAGATTTTTGGATTTCTTATATTTTATTTCTTAATTTTCTAAAAGTAATATCTTTTAAAATGTTGTGTTTTATACTTTTACATAGAATACATTTTAACGAGGTCTTTTCTCTTTAAAAAATATAGTTCACAAATGGTAATTGAATTTTGATAAATTACTTAATTTAGTAATTAAACTTCTAATTGCTTTAGTGTTACCATTAAACTTTCAGTTTTGCTTCAATGTTACCATTGACTTGTTCATAGACGTTAACAACAGTTAAAATATTTTGTATAATAACACATTTAGTCCTCCATGTTTGTACATTCAAATAATTCAGTCTTAATTCGAAAAATAATAAATTTAACCCTCATTATTTAAACATTATTTCAATTTGGCCCTATATTTTATTAAAAATATTTTAACCCTAAATCCTTACATTCTTAAATCCTAAATCCTAAAACAAATCAGTTTTGACCTAGCTAAAGAATGATAGAGAGATTTGAGGGTGATATTGGGTTTTGTGGAGGACTTGGAGGAAGAGGGCGAGGTTAATTTGGAGGAGAAATTTAGAGTTCGAAGAAGTGGTGGGGCTGGCAGAGGTATGGCCCCCGCAGCTCATCCTTACACTATATAATTCTACCTTTATTATTTATTTTGTTAATTTGGTGCCTAGAAAATTTTAAATTATAATTTATTTTACTTACATCGATATCATTAAATAGTTCTTACTTTAGTGGTATAGTATGTAATTGAAAATAAACTTATTTTACTTGAAGTCAACATATGAAATCCTACTATTGATATTTCAAGTCTTGTTTTTCTTTTAATTTTTTTATAACTCTTACAGTAATATTTTATTCTCGTCTCCTTTAACTTTTAATTTTTAATTTCGTCTCAGGTACCCAATTATGTCTTTATAAGAGAATGGTTAAGACTTGGGAAACTAGCGGTCTTGTTTGATTTAAATTATCCAATTAGAAGAAAAAGAAGAAGAATGATTTGTGGTTGGGGTAAGACTTGAAAATGGTTTGCCGAAACGATGAGAGTAGCAGTGAAAGTTCATTTGAGTGCATGTTAGAGTTTAGACTGTCGCTCGGCTAGCTTGTGTAATTTCTTTTTGCATGGCAGATGTCTCACAGCCAGCAACAAGAAAACCATAGTCTAAATTTAGGGCTTCAAGTATTAAGGGGTAGGTTTAGAGTTTATGATTTATGGTTTAACTTTTGAGTTTAGGTTAAATTAATTTTAATAAAAAAGTAGGGCCAAATTGAAATAATGGGGTTAAATTTATTTTTTTTATTTGAAAACCTAATTATTTCAATTTGATCATATTTTTAACTAATGTGTTATTATACAAAATATTTTAATTGATGTTAACGTCTGCTAACAGGTCAGGTGGTAACATTGAAGTAAAACTAAAAGTTTAATGACAATATTAAAGCAATTGGAAGTTTAATTACTGAATAATTTACTAAAGTTCAGTTAACATTTCTGAACCTTGCCCTTAAAAATATATTTTAGAAATTTAATTTTCTAATTGTTTTACATATTTAAATTTTTATTTTGAGTTTTATAATTATTTTCCTGTTGCTTATAAAGTACTCGTTTTCTCACCTACATACTTTTGCAACATTTGCTGCCCTTTATTTAGTCATACTAGTTTCGTTTTTTCGATGAAATAAGAAAATCAACAACTATGGCGATCTATCAAGAGTTCAAAATATTACCATTCTCATGTAAAAGAGTAAGAATTTTGTTAGGAGATTACGAAATAGACGACACTTTAAATTAAGAGATTAATTTAACTTCGATATATTATGCGATACCTTATTACTCTCATGATAAATGTGTTCATGATGAACAATTCAACTACGGTGGGGCAAGGAGAAAACATGTTTTTTTTTCTCAATAATGTATGATTTTATTAGATACGAATCATACACGACAAACACCGCCGACGACCTCGTTAAAAACATCCTTAATCTTAAATAGAGGAAAAGAGTACCCCGACGATGTGGAGATAAAACACCACTAACTCGATCAACCAAACAATCGAACCCAAGACGGGCGGTCAACACCACTTTTCGCTAACGCATCAGCCATACTATTCGCCTCTCGAAACACATGATGGAAACACACATCCTCCAATACACGACACGCTTCATCGATCCGGCGAAACCACTGGGATAACATCCATGGCCGTTTCTCCCGATGTAACACCCACGCTATAGCAACCGCAGAGTCGGACTCAATCACAATTGCACGCGACTCCCGCCACACCGATCTGCACATCAATTCCAGAGCAGCACAAATCGCCCGAAGCTCGGCTTCATTCGAATCCACCACCCCAATCGGACCCGAGAACAAAGCTAGTATACGCCCACAGTCATCCCGCAACACCCCCCCCCCCCACAACCCGCCTTGCCCGGCTTTCCCCTCGATGAACCGTCCACATTAAATTTCAGCGCACCCAATAGTGGATTTTCCCACACTACATTCACCCGGCTACACCTCGGATCAATTCGGACCTCACATAGCCATGAGCAGTCCCACCACAACTGTTCCGAAATGGCCTCGGATGCACCAATCCGAGCCCAATACATCGATCGTAATTTAATGAGAAAAATCATCTCATTCACCGGCATTCTTTGTTCCCGGAAAATGACCCCATTTTGGCCCAACCACAACACCGCCGCACATCCCGCTAGCCACCATTCCCGCACAACTCCATTAAAGAAGCTATTAAACATCATTCTCAAAAACTCCAACAACGTCCGCGGGCATACAACATCCACCCTCCACCATTGGAAAAACAGCAGCCACACTTCCCACATGGTCAGGCACTTAAAGAGAACATGATTCGCCGTTTCTTCCGCCTCGCGACACCAACAACAACCCTAACTCGAGACTGCCACCGCAATGCCGCGATTGCGCAAATGATCCATCGTTGGCAACCTACCCAGTAGAAAAAACCAAACAAAATATTGGATCTTTGGGGGCACTTGCAACCTCCAAACCGCACTTAATTCCGACATAGACTCTAAACCAAACGTCACCATCAAGCCATACAAAGAGCTCACTGTGAACACCCCCTGGGAGCTGGTTTCCAAATGAGACAGTCTGCCCCAGCAACAACGAGCTTAAAACACACCACACACGCCTTTAAATCGAGTAAGTAACGAACCTCAAACACACACAATGGACGGCTAAACAGCGTATCCCACTCCTCATGCTCAAAACTTTTGTGACGCGCATAATCACAAACCAACGCATCCTTATTTAATGCAGCTCGAAAAAGTCGTGGAAAGATAAATTGGAGTGGCTCCTCCATGCACCAGCAATCACGCCAAATAAGACTTTAGAACCATCCCCCACTTTCCACAGAAAATCAGAAAATCCCATGAAACGCTGAACCGTTTCATCCCGCTGCACATCCACCAATTGACGCCATACCATAAACATATGTCTCCTCCCTACTTCATTCGGACGAAAGCCAAATTGCATCCTTTACTTCCTCTTCAGTGACTACAATTTCTAGCTTCTCCACTTGCAACTCAGAACAACGGCTAAAGTCGACCATCGCATGCAATAATCCCGATGCCTTTTGTCGAGCAAAGTGCTGCCGAAACTCTCAGAAAATAAATGTCTGCAAACGATCTTGTTCTCGTACCCACTCACCCGTAATCCACAACCCATGAATAGCGTTCTTCAAGGCTCGCAACTTCGCAGCCTTATAGAAAAAAATTCGTGTTCCGGTCTCCCTCTTTAAGCCATTTGACACGTGACTTTTGTCGCCAAATCGATTCACGCAACCGAGAAAACCTCCAAAGCTCGGCTGTTAGATGACCCCTCTCCGCCATATCCAAATTCGACTCGCTACCCTCCCCCATCCACCTATCAATACGTTCAATCTCCTTTGTGACTCGTGCAATATTTTCATCAACATTACCGAACTTTGTACGATTCCACCCTTTCAGAAAACCCTTCATGCCACGCAATTTCTCAACCAAATTCATCGCAGCACCTGCATTAGATAACCGTGACCATTCCCCTTTCATTTCAAGAATCGAGCCTTTACTAGATAGCCATGCATTAATGAATCTAAATGGGTGCGGACCACCATCCATAGCATCTGTCAAAAACAACAGAAGGGTATGGTCGGATAACCCCCGTGGCAAAGTAATCACTCGCATATTTGCAAACTCACTCAACCATTCTGCTGACACAAAGAACCGGTCGATACGACTACATCTCGTACCCAGACCAAACCACGTAAAGGACTTCCCCTGCAAAGGCATGTCAACCAAAGCATTTCACTCAACAAATTCATTAAATATTGCCATACCTCGAGATATCTTCAAACAGTTCTTTCGCTCCCGCGGATGAAGTACCATATTAAAATCTCCGCCAATACACCATGGTGATTTACGCGTCCTAATTAACTCACTTATTTCATTCCAAATCATAGATTGTTCCTCTAGCATACACGATGCATACACCCCTATAATTACACAATTCCAATTTTCCAAAATCCAACACCCCTCAACCAACACAAATCGCGAACCCACAAGCAAACTAATCAATCGAAATCACGATTTCTCCCATACCAAGAGTATCCCACCCGATTTCCCAACTGATGGAACGAAAACAAATTCAAAATCATCCGAAATCCAGAAACTACTCACCAGCATACTCGTAATATCCTCCAATTTTGTTTCTTGAAACATTGCCATCTCACACCGATGTTGCCGTACGAGGTATTGAACTGCCCTCCGCTTGCCTGCCGAACCCAGGCCTCGCACATTCCACGACAACATCCTCATGTCTCGTTGCTATTGTTTAGGCTCTCGCGCTTCAATCAGACGCGCGATATCGCGAACAATTTCCTCCTTGTTTCCCACCGTCTCTGCCCCCAATATACTTGCCCAATTCCAAGGTTTCCCTCACCTCACGTAAGATGGATCATTTCCGATTCTCAAAATCCGTATCCGATAACGAACCATTAGCAATTTCTTGAGGCACTGATGCGTTCTTCCTTGGTCTCCCTTGGCCTCGTTTAGTGACTTTAGATGCTGCTTCTTGTCGTTTCTCAGGAGACAAGAAACTGAAATTAATTTTGGAAATATGTCGTACCCTTTGTTTTGCACCATTTGCTTCCACCAAATCAGTTATACCAGCCTTTGGAATCTCGGACCTCGGCCCAGTAATATCCATGAAATCTTCGTTATGAACCCTGCACATGTCCGTGTGTGCATCGCCCTCGCCAATCCCCACGCCAACATTTCCTTCCGCCAATGTCTCCACCAAAGATTCAGACACCCTCACCTGCTCCAAAGACCTCGACACCATTCCAACCTCCTCATCCGCCATCCATTCCCTCCCCCTAGATGTCACCTCTATCACCCGTAAGTCCTCCCTTTTATTGTCCTCCCACATACGATTGATGTCCACACTCGGTACCTCCGATGCAACCGAATTCGGAACCACCGTATCATGTGACGTCTCTCTCAAGTCACCAAATTTGCCACTGTCCATCACTGCCATCGTATCCTCACTACTCAAATCCTCGCTCACATCGTCGTCTACGGTATTATCCAAATTCACACCACAGCAACATTCACACTTCGGACCAATCGCCTCCTCCATTTCTACCACACAAATTCTAAAGGTATGATCACCTAGACGTAAATCCAACGCCTCATCAATCGTCAATGCCCAATCCGTTTCAATCTAAAATCTGCATCTCTCAAAAGTCGAAGGTGCTAATGTTTCCGTATCAATTTGCACCAGGTCACCCCATATCGGCGCAATATTCGCGAAGGTTTTCTCCGACCAAGCATGTATCGGTAAACCACTTATCGATAACCAAAGACGACGATTCGGCATGCCAAAAGAAGGGTCTCATACCATCACATTTTCCAACCATGTATTGAAACAATTTCCATCCAACAACCTCCTTCGAATCGAGGTATTCTCAAATAGCAATAGGACCGTCGAGCTCGCTGCTCGCATGACTGAAAAACCATCAAGCTTTGATTTCTTAAATTCAAGAGCCAAATCCCTAATTTTGACAGGTTGTTTACAAAAACCCAAAGCACAATTTTGAAGGATATTCAATTTGTCCGCATCAATTTCCCCCTCAACAACTCGTACAGCGCGATCACGGCACTCATGCTCATCCGTTTGAACACATTCCCCTCCTTGCCGTTCACGTGCAATGCGATCCTGATCAGTTTGTTGCATCACCCCTCGTTCTGTCGACCCAACTGTTTCACTTTGTTTCTTTCTCCATAACTGATCGCGTTGATCACGTTTAGCAAATCCTACCCTTAGCCACGATCCGTAGAGGCGAAAACCATCGAATCGCTCAATTACCCGGCTAGCATCTTCCTTGGATTTCATCCTTACAAACCCGAATCGGGAACCGTCCACTGCTCTCTTCCGAGGGACAAATACATCCACTACCACTCCATGCCAATCAAAAACCTGCCATATCCATTTCCAATGCAATTACAATGGTAGATTGGAGATAAACAACGTCCAACAGCTACGCCCCTATGGAGAACGCTCGCCCATATCTTCTTTATATGTAATAATTCTCTTTAATCATTAAAATTAATAATTCTCTTTAATCATTAAAACATTTGGAGATAAACAAATGCAATGTCGACATAAAAACGACGTACTCATCTCCATGTAGGAGTATAAAAATTACTGTCCAACACAATCCACATGTAGGATTGAGAAAATCTCATCTAACGACGAAAAGAATCTGTGACAAAGTAAATCGCCACTTCTGGCAATCTTCGTCATGCTAGCTTCTTTGATATGTATATACACACATTTATTTTTAAATAATTATTTTATTATTTTGAACCCAACCAGTGGTTCTAGTGAAAAAGTGGATGATATTTATTTTAAAACATTCGGGTTCAATTGTTTTGTCGGCAAGATGTGTGCTTTGTCAAAGGGTTAAGAATATGTATGAACAAATATTATCTTGTAATCACCTTTAAATTATTTAAAAAAAATTATTTTATTATTTTATCATATTTAAATAATTATATATAAACATTAAATATTCTATACTTTGAAAAACATCATAATTGAGTGATTGTAAAATAGTAAAAAATTTGAATTTCAGTAGTTTTACAAGTGCAAATATCGAGAATTAACGTATTGAATGAATTCATTGGTGAATAAATTGTGATCTGAAAACTACAAAAGATAT
Organism: Hibiscus tridactylites; assembly: GCA_958450335.1. Lineage (NCBI taxonomy): Eukaryota > Viridiplantae > Streptophyta > Magnoliopsida > Malvales > Malvaceae > Hibiscus > Hibiscus tridactylites. The sequence continues at coordinate 5,858,151 of OY288290.1, forward strand.
CAAAACTATTTTTTAATATTTGAGCATTTTTCCAATCCGGCCTTTTTATATTTATATGTAGCACTACTATTTAAATTTCATAATATAATTTGTATATATCTTTAAAAAATTATCATTTTTAATTCAAAACTATTTTTTACTTTATATTCACATTTATTACATTCAATAGAAATTTAAAATATTGTTTTATTATTATATTAAAACTAAATAAAAATTAAGTTTATATTTTTTACAATAAATATTAAGTTTACATTAACAGGCGATAAATTCTGATGATTGATTAACTACGCAAGTGTTATATAAGATGAGATAATATGAACATCCTTAATCACTTAACTAATTAATAGATCTTTGAATGCTTTGTATGGATTTTTTTATACACATCCCTAAGGGTTGTTTATAAGAATTACTAGATTTATACCATTAATGTTTATTTTACTTTTGACATAAGGGTAAATTTGGCCCTTAAATTGAAGGACAGAAACTATTGAGTCAAAAAGACAAAAAAAAAATCTCAGGAGATCCATAAAATCATCATTGTATAATGTTCTGCCTTTTTTTCTCTCGACCGGACTTCCCCGAGCCTCAGTCGTTGTTTTGATTCTACTGCCCGGTTTATTACTCGGATCGGTGTGTGCGGCGGCGTCCCCCTCACTCGGTCATCGTTTGCCGGTGTCCGCTAAGAACGAATGTGGCTGGTGGTTTGCTCTTGGAAGGTTTCGACCGGTAGAGAAAGGTAGGGTGGTTGCTTCGTCGCCGGAGGCTCCCCTTCCTCGTTGAGCCTCATCTGGTGTTCTCAGCTGCAGATTAACCTTTGGCTCATGCCTATCGTGCTTCCTCAGATCTCCCATGGCCCTGGTGACTCCCTCACCTTTGGCATAAGATCGTGAGGTTCTCCGGCACCAACGTTTTCACCCCCTCCATTTCTGACATTGGGAGCTTTGAGCTGTGTGGGTTCCAGACGAACCTTCCCTTGGAGAAGAAGCTATGTCCGAATTGTTTCATCACAATTGTTAAGATTGGTTTTACCCCTTCTCTCAAGATTTTGCCCTCGGTTCCCAGCTCCAACACAAGAGAGGAAGTTGAACTCTCTGGTTTTCACCTTGTAGCTGCTGGAAAAATCTTCAAAGTTGGCCATCTCCCCGTCGAGCCAAACGGAGAAGCAAGAAATGCTCTCAGAGGTGGTGGCGCGTTCTTTGAGGAAGGGAAGACAAGTTGCCTTTTTTCCGGGTTTGTAAGGATTAAGTACACAGTTGTATGTTGTCATTCCCTTGTTGCCTCGATTTTGGTGGAGAAGCCTCTTATGTTGTGCAAAGTCAAAGGTTGTCTCAACAATTTTCCCTTTTACCCGTTGCTGCAACCTAGGACCGAATCTTACAGGATTTTGTATCCCGTTTTAGACGGTGTTGCCAGGTCAACCTCGACTCCACCAAAAAATTATAAGTGGGCCCCAGATAGTGAACCTAGCTCCAATATTCCTTTTTTCCAAGCTACGATGGTTTTTATGCGGGACCATGTATGTGGTCAAAAGAAATCCTTTATGGTCGAAGTTTCCACCAATATCAGGCAAGAGGATAACTTCACTGAGGGTTATGCGCATCAGAAATGATCATTTTTGACATCACCTCTCTCGATAAGAAGGGTCGAGATTTGGTGGTTCAATTAAACCCTTCCCCCTGGATCCTTAGGTGTTCTATGTTTGCGAGGGATCTATGATTTCTCCTGTTCTCTTCCAGCTACGAATTGAAGGCATTGTTCGATGCTGGGTTTCTTAACTTTGTTAGGTCAATCTCAAAGTCTGGTTCTTCGATTATTGCAGTCCAGTTGACAAGACCCTTGTCTACCGACAGGGGAGCCTGCCTCCGGATGGAGCTCTCACTCGGATGCTTCGATCGAGCCTCAAGACCGACTCCAAGATTGGCAAGGGTTTATGTGTCGTTTTCTTTTTCCTTTCTTTGGTTAGGGATATCTCGTTGTTTTGGGAAGACCCTCGTTTGCTTTTGGCCTATGTGCCATGTCTTTGCCATTGTTTGTCTTTGCTTTTCATTGGTTGTCGTTTTGCTCAGGGAGGATCCATATTGTGTGTTTGCCTTTGTTTGCGTCCCAAGTTACATGCTTATGTATGCCTTCTGGGCTTTGTTCGTGGGTCTTGGCTTGCGGTATTGTAACGTCTTTTCTTCTTAATGCATTCTCCTTTTATTTTCGGATCAAAAAAAGTTGGCCCTTAAATTTACTATTTCAGTCAATTTCGCCCTCATCTTTTTTTTAGAAATAAATTTGACCCTCAATTTATTTCTTTTTATCAAATTCCTCATTTTCTAATTAATATGTTGACTAAACCGTTAAAAATTTATTAACGATGACATAACACATATTTTAAATAACATGACATTTAAGTATTTAACATATTATATATTTACATGTATAATATAATTTCATTTTAAGATAAATGTGAAATTGAAGAAGAAAACAACGGAAAAATATTTTAATCTGTTGTGAACAAAATAATGAAGAACAACAAACAAGTATAAAAGAATAAAGAGATGAGAGAAAGAGGGAGATTTGTATTATTCTCAAATATAGACTTGTGTACAATGCCTTCAATTAATCATCTATTTATAGGCATAAGAAGTACATAATACATTAAACTCTAATTAATATAGATAATATTCCTAATAATAAATAAATCAAACTCCTTAGATAAAGTTCTAATCATGATAGACATCCACATAGATAAATATTCATAACACTCCTCCTTGGATGTCTATGAAGATAATGTGCCTCGTTAAAACCTTACTAAGATAAAAACTTAGTGGGAAAAAAATTTCATTAGTGAAGGAAAAAGAGTACACACATCTTTAATACGCATAACATGTTGCCTCATTAAAAACCTTACCAGGAAAACCCATTGGGACAAAACCTCGGATAAGGGAAAAAGAGTGCAACGCGTATTTACTCCCTCTCATGAAAACATCACAGAAGATATTTGAATCTTCATAATTCAATCTTGAATATTATTTTTCTAAAGATCTTGAGGAATGAAACATTAGAGTAATATGTTTCACGATGTATCCACCTTTCAATTGAGATATACATCTTGCATTATCTCTACACAAAATAGTTTCATATCATATCTTGTGAAAGTAAATCTACATATCTTCTGGATATGTTGGGTCAATGATTTTAGCCAAACACATTTTTGGCTTGCCTTGTGCATAGCAATTATTTCTACAAGATTTGAGGAGGCATCGACGAATGGTTGAAGATCTAAATGTAGTGATCTTTGTATATCCATGGATATTGCTTGACCAACTAATATATAGTGCTTCAAAACCAAGAAAAGATATAATTATCTTTATTCACATCCAACAATCTTACAACTATTGGGATACTCAATAAATATGCTCTATTCATATTGAATCTTCTTTAAGATTCTTTCAGCTTATGTCTATTCATAGACAAAAGGAAATATATAAAAATGCTCGATCTTCAGGTCGAGATAAACTTGATGTCAAGATTCAAGTACTTGTATTGAAAGTACTTCACGAGTTTCCAATTTGAAGCTCTTTAGGAGTTCTAAAATTATCATAATGGATCTTGATCCAAACTCCTTTATAAAATACATAAGGAAATCTGATCATTCTTATAGTATTTTCTCAATTAGTATTCACTAAGGCGATTATACCAAATGCGCCAAAATATTCATGAGACATGTCTAAATAAATTTCCTCAGAAATTTCCAAATGCTTCTGGCATTTTAAATCCTTCAATGATAAATATGGATCCACAAATAATTAGACGCATGCAAAAAAATTTCACAACTGCCAAAGTAACTGCATCCACCATGAAGTAATTAAAACTTTTCATAAATCATAGTTCAAGTCGTATTTATGACTACTAATTTGTGCATCACTTGCATTACACCTTTATGTGTTTGGACTGCTGGTCCAAATACTTCTATTTTAGAAGCTCAAAGTGTCTTTCAACATAGACCAATTCAATATCTATACTTCTGGATAGATTCTATACAAGATCCTCGATTTCTTTCTTTACTTCTATAGAAGTATTCTATTTAAAACTATTTGTAAAATCGTTGTCGACAACTTTTCAATTTTCTGGTTCCATTCTCGTAATGACATAACTTATCGAGATCTCTTCAAGATTTCAATCTTTATTTCAGGTACCTGAAACTCTTCAATAGTTTTATTATTAGTTATGTCTTGGGTCTCTTTAGGAGCACCCGCCTCCAATATATGACCATCTCATAATACTTTTCATTTACGAAAATTTTGATCATTGAAACCATTTCAACTATCATGCTTCAAACATGATTTACATCCACTTGCTCTAACATGTAATTTAAACTTAGAGCATTTCAGCTGGTATATGAGACTTAATTACTTTCATTGGGTCAGTAAATATGTCTGGCAGTTGACATGAAATAAGATGAATTATCTTATGAACTTTTAGTTCATATTCGAGGATTTAAATAATGATAATTCATTTCCTTCTTTTTCCAGATGATTATTCTCTCCCCCTGATGTTGAGAAAAATCATCTAATAAATGATTCTCCAATTAATGTTTAGAATTTAAATATAAAAGGAGACTCGTACTCAATATATATTCTCAACCCTTTTTACTTGCCCATTTTGTGCGTTATGCTGGAGCAATTCATCAATATATCGCACATTCAAAAATTCAAAAATGGGAAATATGACTTCTGACCAAAAGTCAAATCATAATGGGGAGTTTATTATAACTCGTTGGCTTGATGCGTATAAGTGTTGCTATATGGAAATACCATATAAATAATAGATGTTTTGTTCTCACGGTTTAGCTATTAAATAGGAGGCATCCAATTAAAAATTTGCTAAACCGTATTTTTCATAATCAATAGGCTTTCTAACAACCGATATAGCCTAAAATATAAACCCACTAGCTTTTCAAGGCGAAAAGTCTAATTGCATAATCTGAATATTTTTAGAATCAATCTCACAAACTTCTGGTTGTAAGTCGATAAAACAATGTAGATGCATCTACTAAAATCATATAAAACTTTCCACATTTGTGGATATATGGGCCCATATTTCGTTCAGATATGCAAGACATACAGTCTCAACTTCAGTACAAGAACTTTAAGTTCTAATTTGGTAAGTGAGATCATCTATATCCTTTGAGAACAAACAACACAAGAACTTCAGGTTCTTTTAGTAAGTGGAATTTAATCAATTCCTTTAAGCAACACAAGAACTTCACGTTCTTTAATAAGTGAAATTTAATCCATTCCTTTGAGAATAAGCACCACAAGAACTACAGGTTCTTTTAATACATGTGCATGTAAATCTCAATAATTTCTGCACCATTATTGATCAGGATGGTCTAACCGATCATGCCAAATATATGTGTGCGTGTATATATCTCTGAATTTGTAAACTTCTTGTTTACCATAACATGTAATTCAATCTCACTCGTACATGTCTAGTACGACCATCAAATTTGTTCCTTTAAATAAGAATATATTTAGCTCTTCGGAGCTTTCAATTGATATTATCTTTTGGTAGCAATATAGAGCTCTTCTAGAGCTTTCAACTGACTTTTTGGCTACCAGAACTTATATCCATATTTGCTTATTTCAAATGCCAATTGATAACATATGTTATCTATAATTCCCAAAGGGATATTTTGCGAACTTATATTGCTCTCTTAAAATTTCCACTTATAGTGGTGACGATATTATTACCATTAGCGGTAATTATTGCAATATTCGCAATTCTGCACTTTTCATAATGTGATTTCTCTCAAGAATTTATTGCTCTTCTAGAGCATCAATATTTTTAGTACTTTGAGATATAGTACTCACATTATTCCCTTGCATTTAAATGGGAAAATATATTTTATGCTTATGTTGAGCATAAATCGTCACCATAGATTGTATTTGACAAGTAATAATGTTAAACAAGATAAATAAATATCATAATATATAAATATAAATGTAAAACGTAAATAATTAACGTGTGTAAAATAAATAAACGTAAAAACAAATAAATAATTCTCTTTAAAGTTATGAGAATAATTAGAAGATGATTTATTCCTTTCGAGGGTTACGTCCAAAAGAGTTGGACCAACAATGTCCAAATAAAGTTGGACCAGTATCATCTTCGTCATGTTTCGCAAACGAAATTTGCTTCATTTTTTTTCTTTACCATTCAATGATTCTTGATTTTTTTAACGTACAACACGTACAAGATCAATGGTTTATAACATCTCATTGGTAATAAAAAGAGTTTTACTTCAATAGAATGATCTTTATTACTCTTGTCATCCTTATAACCTCACTACCAGTGGGTAGAAATATTCTTAAAATGACCATATTTTTCATGTCTATATTCATAGTCTCGACCACGACCAGAACTTCTTATGTGGTTTTTATTCCTTCCATAATATAATCTCACATTCACTTCAGGGAATGGAGTAGAGCCAGTGGGCCTTTAAAACATATTCTTTTCATAGAGAACAAAGATTTAATCCTCGTACGCGGCATTGTTAAACCTGTCCACAATGTCCTTTAAAAACCTCCTTTGAGACCAGTAGCCTCGCAGAACGGGATGTCCAACCAATATACTTGGATTATATCGAAATTGTGTCTCTAATTGAATAATGATTTACCATGTTCGCATTCACTTCAGGGAATAGAACAGTTCCAATAATTGCATGGAATAAACATCATGCTTGCATTCACTTCAGGGAATGCCCCATCATTGATAATCGCATGGAATAAACATCATGCCTTGCATTCACTTCAGGGAATGCCTCCCATAAAACTTTTGGATCAAGACGAATTTTCGTAACTTGAAATTGGGAGAAGTCTATGGTCGAGTTTTTCGACGAAGAAGAAATATTGCTTTCGAGCAAATATAGACTTTATAACAGTCTCTTGCAGATTCAAAATCACCATAATATATGGCACTTTAAAATTATAGTTTAAAGGAAAATAAAATAAAATAAAATAAAATAAAATAAAATAGAGTTTACCAATAATGTTTTTCCTCTCGAAGACGATGGACACATAGTGAATGACCGAGACAGCTTCTCATAATCTCTTTATATCATGTCTCTTTCCAATTCATTTAAAGACATGTAAAACTCAAAAACATGGTTAAAAATATTAATTTTCATCATTAAAATAACATAAAAATAAAGACTAATTAAAGTCAGATAAAAGCAAACTTGATTTTGCCATTGTCGAATGATAACGTGTTGAATGATGTCATTGTCGGTAATCATTAGAGCATCTTTGCCACCAACGAAAATAATATCAAATCCTATCAATATAATAAAATAAATATAATAATATATTCATAAAATAATTCATATACATCTATCAAAAATTACAGATAAAATAATCATAGATAAACCAATAAATCAAAGATTGTAGAAGAACAAATCGTTATTTTCTGTCCTTTTTCTAATTATAAAACATTGTATATGTTTATAACCTTTTATAACTTTTCAAACAGGATATATGTTATAACTTTATATAAAAATATAAATTGCCTTAAATAACCTTATATAAAATAAGCATATGAATTTTTTTTGAAAGGTATTATTTTATTTATTGATTTAAAAGACTTAACCATGTGCCTCATTAAAAAAACCTCCCTAACCTAGGTGGAGGAAAAAGAGTGCTACATGGTTAAGCAAATCGAACAATACACGATGAGGTTTATAGCCTAAAAAATTACTCCTCTTGAAACAGAGTTGCAGGCCTTCAACCTCGGGCAGCTAAAGAGAAAACCGGTTGGCAGCACTTGGAAAAAGCAATAACATATATGCTAAACTCAGAAATTCAGAGTGATTTCTGTAAGCAACACAGGGGGACAATAGATATGGTTCAATGATTTTACGCGAACCTGGCCATACAAGATCTTCAAGACATCCACATTTGAGCACAATTTAGGACAATGTTGACACTGCCAAAAGTTTAATTTATCACCAATAGCTCATCAACCCGGGAGATCCCACTCTTGGCTAATAGATCCGCACTTTTATTGCAGTCTCGAGATACATGTAAAGCCTTCCATTTACCAGCTGGCAAATAATTTAAGCATGAGTGAATGATATCTTTGAATATAGAAGGGGCTTCGCTTGGGCTGATCAGCCACTTAATGGCGAGGCTACTATCGCTTTCGATGATGAGATGCGATGTTGTAGACCATTTGGACTGATGAAACTTTGCGCAAGCTTTGCGGATGGCGATGAGTTCAGCTGTCATTGGATCCAAGTGGTCGACTGATTTAGAGAAGTAAAGGAGTATGGTGCCGTTCGAATCGCGTAACAAGCCCCCAACTCCTGCTTTACCGAAGCTACCACAAACTGCTCCATCGATATTAAATTTCAGCCAATGTGTCGGAGGAGATGTCCACTTTGAGATGGGAACATGAGTGCTTTTCAATGTTTGAAACATGGACGGATTGAAGACCATATCATTTAAAGGAATGTCGGAGATGAGACCTTTAGCTTTGCACCACCATCCCAATCGAACCATGCATAAATCAAAAAGTTGTTTGCTATCCATTATCAATCCTTTGAAATTCATCTCGTTTCTCCACAACCAAATTGACCACAAGATGCTAGAGAAACTTAGTAACCATATTTGTTTGCTGCTGTGAGGAATATGAAAGTGAGACCAAGCATTGAGGAGGCCATTAACATTACATGGCATGATCAGTGGGCAATTCCACATAGAACACCAATTTGCCCATAACTTCCACGATACTTGACAATGACAGAATAAGTGTGCTACAGTTTCAGCTTCCACATTACAGAGAGCACAAAGGTTCGATTGAGTAAGGAGACAATTTCTTTTCATGAGTTTTACTTTGGTGGGAATTCGATTGAGTATTACTTTCCATAGGAAAGCTTCGACTTTGGGGGGAGCCAAGTTGGACCAGCAAGATTTCCGTATGCTATTTTTCTCATGATCAAGTGATATGTTTAAATCATAAAAAGATTTGGATGAATACATACCGGAGGATGCTGGCGTCCACCGTAAGCTGTCATACCGAACTGATCCGGGCTTGCACGTTGATAAGGCTTGTAAAAATTCGATCCAAATTGGATTTTCCCAATCAAAAGGTGGGCGTCGAAGTGGAATGTGCCAAGACCACTCGCCTGCTACGAGAGAACCAAAGAGAGAAATGGGGCCATCTTTTATCACTGACAAAGCATAGATCCGGGGGAATTTTAGTTTGAGCAAAAACGGCCCCACCCACTTATCTGACCAGAAGCTCACTTTGTTTCCGGGGCCGATAACAAAGCTAATGTTTCTGCTAAAGATGTTGTCCGGTTGCAATAAAGGAGAAGTGATAGACTTCCAAATCCAAGATAAATTGGGGTTCGAGTTCTTTGAAGGGAGTAGAGAGGAGCTGTCTTGATTGTACTTAGCCACAATGGTTTTTTTTCCATAGACTATCAACTTCAACACCAAAACGCCAAAGCCATTTATTAAGGAGTGCGTGATTATTGAGCCTAAAGTCAAACAAACCAAGGCCACCATAAGCTTTCGGCAAGCACATTTGTTCCCAGCTTACCCAATGAATGGGTCTTTTGTCTAGAGAGCCCAAATGAATCTTGAAATGATCTTTGTCAGGGACGAAGATATCGACGCTGGAATATGGAATATCGACATAAAGTACATGGGCAAGTTGGCTAAAGCTGTTTTCACCAAAGTAATACGGCCAACGAACGACAAAGATTTTGCCATCCAACCTTCAAGTTTTATTCTAACCTTCTCCACAATAGGTAGCCATAATGCTGCTGAATTTTTTAAAGCTCCCAAAGGTAGTCCCAAATAAGTGGTTGGGAAAAGTTCATGCTTACAATTTACAATGGAAGCCCAAGAAGTCAGGACAGATTCGTCCACGTTGACCCCTAGAATTTTGGTCTTCGATAAGTTTAGTGACAGCCTAGAAGCGAGACCAAAACCCTTGAGGATGCGCACTATGTTCCTAATCTGCATCTCGCTTGCTTCGCAGAAGACGATAAGGTCGTCTGCAAATTGGAGATGGGAAATTATAATAGGATCATTGCCGATGATTATGCCGCTGAAGAAACCAAGGCTAACAGCTTTAGATAATATAGAATTAAGCGCTTCTGCAACAAGATTGAATAGCATAGGGGAAAGCGGGCAGCCTTGTCTGAGGCCCCTGCGAATCTGAAAAGGCTTGGTGGGAACTCCATTGACTAAGATGGATAGAGAAGCCGATGAAATGCAGTAAGAAATCCAATTGCACCAAAGAGGATGGAAGCCCATTTTATCCAAAATCAACATCAGAAATTTCCAATCAACGGTGTCATAAGCCTTGCGGAAATCGGCTTTAAAGATGACAGCTTCTTTCTTGTGTTTTCGGCAATAATCGATGGTCTCGTTAGCTATAAAGGAACAGTCGAGAATCTGTCGACCTTGGCAGAAAGCAAATTGTGAATCACTGATTAAATCTCCGATGACCAAAGCAAGGCGACGAGCTAGTACTTTAGAGATGAGTTTATAAATGCTACTCACAAGACAGATTGGGCGATAATCTTCAATGGAAAGGGGGGGCTGCTGTTTTGGGAATCAACACGACAAAAGTATGATTAACCGAAACTGTCGGAAAAATACCTTTGTGAAAGTCCATGAACAGTTTGAGTGTGTCCTCTTTGAGTTCCGACCAGAATTGTTTAAGGAATCCCATATTGAATCCGTCCGGACCCGGGGCGCGTGAACTATCTAATGTTGCAAGGGCACTTTCGATCTCTTCTAAGCAAAACGGCCGGATTAGGGAATCTGAAGCTTCAAGACTAAGCTTCCTTAAGAAGCAATCGAACTTGTCGACTGGCAAGGTGCTGGAATTACCAAAAGCACGCTTGAAGTGTTGCTCAATTGCAACTTTAATGTCTGCAGGGTTTTGAGTGAAAGAACCATTGATCTTCAATTTAGTGATACTGTTTTTCCATTTCCTCACGGATGCGAATAGATGAAAAAACCTAGTGTTGCGATCACCGGCTTCGAACCACCTCAATCTTGATTTTTGAAGCCATTCGCGTTCTTCAAGTCTGTAGAGATTCCATAATTTATTTCGGAGCTGATTCAAAGTGAGCACCAGAACTTTATTGGTATTACCAGCAGCCACAGAGTTTTCAATATTTCGGCATTTTTCTTCTAAATCTTTGATCGATGATTGCTCAGCGTTGCATTTTTGTAGGCGGTAACTCTTGATGTCCGACTTACACATTTTGAGGATATTGCTAAGTCCCAACCCTTGATTCTACTGACATGAATGCTTAATGGATTCGACCAAATTTTTGTCTTCAGACCAACTATCAAACCACCGGAAAGGTTTCGGCCCCCAGTTGTGTTCCTCTATCGACAAATAAATCGGATTGTGATCTGATATCTTTTTAGACAAAGCAACTTGTGAGATATTCGGCCAAAGAGCAGCCACTTCCGGAGATACAAGGATTCTGTCAATCTGGCTGAAAGATGGGCTTTCTCTGAAGTTAGACCACGTAAATTGACTGCCTTGAAGAGGGAGGTCGATAAGGCACAGGTTATCAATGAAGTCAGCGAACACCCTCATAGCATTCTGGTTGGGTTTTGCGCCTATTCTTTCTGAAGCGAATCGCACGATGTTGAAATCTCTCCCCATTATGATAGGCTTATTGATCTGCTGTAGGATTCTACTAATAGATTCGAACATCTCAGCCCTGTCTTGATAATCATTTGGAGCATAAATATTAACCAAAATGCAATTGAAGTCAAGTGGGATGATGTTACCAATAGAACATATGAAGTTTGATTCAATTATATTGGATTCGCATCCGAAAAAGCTTGAGTCCCACACTGATAAAATACCGCCTGACGCACCTGAGGATGGCGAGCACACCCACGAATTGCTAAACGCCGACCCACAAATTTTGTTGATCAGATTGTTGTTCACAGATTGCAATTTGGTTTCTTGTACAAAAGAAGTTTTAGCTTTAACCTCCTGTATACACTTTCTCACCGCAACCTTCTTGGCGAAATTACCCAAACCTCTGATGTTCCAGGAAAGAAGAAGACAACTAAGCATGAATACCCAATGGAAACACGAATACTTTCATCTACTCGACTGGCTGATTCCCCAGCGGATTCAGACCGCTTCGAATCTGTTTAGAACCTCGATCATCGGAGCTTTGAAAAGTAATCCCAAAGAAGAACATACTTCCACGCAAGCTTGAGCTTCCTGTAATTATTTGGGTTGAGAGGTAAGGGGATCTTCGGGTGCCAGATTATGTGAAATCGTTTCTCCCAAATTGGCTTTTTTTGAAGTGGCTCTGTGTCGGTTTAAGGCGTTATTTCCAGGAGATGAGAATGCAGGGGATATACATGCTTGATTAGGCCGAAAATTGGATGGGGCTGAATGGGGCCCGGTGAACCCTTTGTGGAGTCTGGGTCTAATTGAGAATAGTCCAGAGGCTTTGTCTAAAATGGGCTCTGTTGTGTTGCTTGGGCCAGTTGAGTAGGAATGTTCTTCTTTATCTTTGAATATGGGAATATCCACCAACTTTTCAGCTGAGGTATTAATGATATTCGGGTAAGCCACCTCATTATCTTGAGCGCCGCCAAGCTCATTTATAGCACGTGGGGGAATGTCAGGAATGGAGGCCGACAAGTTCTCAGAATGTTCAGGATAGTGAGTCTCACGAGGGCAATGATGGCCCGTTCCAAAATTATTGGGAGAGGAAACGTTCGCCGGATTTGCAGGGAGAGGTTCGTAGTCACTGGGGTTGATGCCCGGAAAAATTTTTTGATAATTTGTTTCTTCTTCGTCAATCCAACAATGTTCATCTTCGTACTCAGCTGTCGAAACCTTGATGAAGGAGAAAGCTTCGTTGAACTCGAATGGGATGAGAGGCGGTATGTCTGCAATATTGCTGACGCCCACCAGGATTCGTGCGCTGTCAAAGCGGTTTTTATGTAATGTATCTTCGTCAATTTTTATCAAGGTTCCCCATTGAATGAAAAGGAAAGAAAACACAGAAGTGTGCCATGCTGCAAGTGGGATACCGGCCATGTTTACCCACACCTTTAGATGTTTCTTCAACATAAAATTAGATAGTGAATCAATGACCGAAAATAAAGAAGCCCCGAGACTTTCTTTCAGATCTAGAAAAATCTCCAATTGTTCTTCTTCCTCGAATATTAGAACCACAAAAAAACCAGACCAGGTGCTAACCTTCACCTTAAAACCTTCGAATCTAAGAGATTGTTCAACAAAAAGTGCATCATACATGCCTTTGATTTGGCTAATAAGGCAACGCTTTATCCACTCCGAGTCCTTTTTGGGTATGGCAATTGAATACTCTTTTGTATCTTCCAGGAATCCACACGTTATGATATCCAATTTTCTACAAATGAGATGTTCATTGGATCTTTTGAGACCCGTAGCCGGGGCCGTGCTGGTAGAGCCATGGTACTGTTTGTTACCATTGGGTTGCTTGGTTTTTGATAGGAGCGCTTCCTTGTATGATTTGGTGTCTTTTAAAGGGAAAAACTTGTTAGCCGGAACCGCCTGACGAATAGGATCCTTCGGTGAAGTCCTAGGGATAGTCCTTTGAGATTCCTTAGCCAAGAACACTCTGATAAGGAAACCATCTAATCTCTTGGATTTGCAGGATTTGATGGCTCTAGTAGCTTCCGCCAAGGTCGCAAAGCGGATGAAGGCAAAGGTGTAGCTCCTGTGCATTCTTTTTGGGTTGTTGTAAGCGATATAAACGTCGAGAACATGACCGAACTCTTCGAACGCCTCCGCCAAGGCAGTTTTGTTCAAGCGTCTGCTGATGTAGTCCACGAAGATTGAAAAACCTTTCCTCGCCTGCAAAACTGGATGAGAACTCCTTGCTCTGAACGAAGTATCTAGACGATTCTTGGGTAGCCAGAACTTCTCCACCGATCTTAAGCCAGACTCTGTTTGCCGCGCTTCGTTGACAAACTTTGCCGGTCTTCTAGCTCCTGTCGCCGCTCTCCACGAACTGCTACCGTTTCTCTCCATTTTTTTAAATAAGCATATGAATTAACCTACCTTTTAATTTCGCTAGGAATAGTTAAGGTATAAAATGATAATCCATGAATATTTCTAAGTATAGAGATGTAGTTTACCAATAGAAAAAATAACACACACAAAATTGGCAGTATATCGTGCAATCGATTGAACAAAATTCATCGCTACATATTTGAGTCATCTTGCTAAAGAGAGGTTATTATATGCACACCACAGTTCGAGATCCATCCCATGAGAATAGAAGTACATGAATCTTCGGTTCATCCTAAATTCGAACTCGACCTCAGTTGATTAGAGTCTCGTGCTGATAACGTGTTGTGAACAAAATAATGAAGAACAACGAACAAGTATAAAAGAATAAAGAGATGAGAGAAAGAGGGAGATTTGTATTATTCTCACATATAGACTTGTGTACAATGCCTTCAATGAATCATCTATTTATAGGCATAATAAGTACATAATACATTAAACTCTAATTAATAGAGATAATATTCCTAATAATAAATAAATCAAACTCCTTAGATAAAGTTCTAATCATGATAGACATCCACATAGATAAATATTCATAACATAATCCTAATTACTAGAAATTAAAATCCTAGCCTAAAGAATCTTAAAATAAATATGAAAAATTACAAATAAAATTAATTCTAAAATTCAAAATCAAATGCTCCCAAGAAATTCAACACTTTTAATTGTCCACATTGATGTTCATGAAGTATGTGGCTCCATAAAATCAAAATGAACCAGATCATGGATTCTCATTTTCTTCGTGACGATAACTATATTTAAAAGGTTTGATTGTAATATTACAATAGGTCTACGATTGTAAATCTTTATTAAAACTCTTGTTAGTGGAGGGCTGATACAATCATGTTGGATTTGCATTTCATTTTCATATTCGTCGTCTTCATCATACAAGGTGAAAGAAAGGAAGGAGATGAAACAATAATGATTTGATTATTTTTAAGGATTTAATTTTAGTCTACTGATTTTCTTTCCTGTTTTGTTTCTTATTTTTTATAATTTATTTTAAAATATAATTATATTACACATGTATGCATGTGTTGTATAAGAACTACTAATTTCTTATCATTAACGCTTATTTTACTTTTTAACGAAATATATTAGAATATAATTAATTACCTTCCTAAAATATTAAACATCATTGATTTAGGGTGTTTAATGTAATTAATAATCATGTGAAATGATTTATGGGTTTAGGGTTTAGGGTTTATTTTTAGGGTTTTAATGTTATAGTATTTTATGCTTTATAGGGTTTATGGTTTATGGTTTTATGTTTTTAGGGTTTATGGTTTATTATTTTAGGGTTTTAGTGTCGTAGTATTTTATGGTTTTTAGGGTTTAAAGTTTAATCTTTGTGGGTTTATGATTTAAGGTTTATGGTTTATTATTTGATTTAGGGTTTAAGGTTTATAGTTTTATAGTTTAGGATTTGTGGTTTAAGGTTTATGAGTTTATGATTTTTAGGGTTTAGGATGTTAGGATTTAATTATATTAAATACCCTAAATTAATGATGTTTATGTTTTTAATACAATTAATTGCATTCAAATAGATTCCAGTAAAAAGTAAATAAGCAATAATGATATGAATCTAGTAGTTCTTATATGCATCCTTTACTTTTTAATGAAATTAATTATAATACAATCAATTGCATTCCTAAAAAATCAAACATCATTAATTTAGGGTGTTACTATACTTAATAATCATGTTAAATTTTTTAGTGTTTTAGGGTGTAGTGTTTATGTGTTTATGGTTTTATGGTTTATGACTTTGTGTTTATGGTTTAGGGTTTAGGGTTTAAGATTTAGGACTTTATGATTTTAGGGTTTAAGCGTATTGTTTAAGGTTTAATTACGTTAAACACCATAAATTAATGATATTTAATTTTTTTAAAATGCAATTAATTACATTCTAATAGGCATTCTATTGAAAAGTAAAATAAGCATTAATGATAGGAATCTAGTAGTTTTTATATGTAGCCATTAGAGCTGTGTATAGTAAAACCTATATTTTTATATTTGATTTCTAAAAGTATTAATTTTTGGCTTAAAAGGTCAAATTTTCTCTCAACAAAAAATTAAAAAATCAATTAAGCCCTTATAAAAAAATTTCACCCAATTTAGGCCTCAAAATTCAAATTGCACTCAATTTAGCTCCTCCGTTATGTTGACCACGTTGACCATCAATATCCTCTAACGGTCAAAGATAGAAGGACACATGGCACAATGTGAATGTGCCACGTCACCAAAATAAATATTTTTAACAAAATTCTAAAAAATCTACAAATTATAAAAAATTCTAAAAGTTCTTAAAAATCTACAAAATTATAAAAAAATCATAAAAATTGTAAAAAGTAAAAATATAAAAAATATTAAATTAATTTATTTTTTCTTATTTTCCTTTAACTTTTTTTATAAAAACATAAAATAATATTTTTTCTAACCCCACCCCAAAGTTTCATTTCTTTCAAAAAAAACCCATAAATCTCTAAAGAAAGCCCCATATATATATATATATATAATTATTTTTATATTTTTCGATTTTAAAAGTAAAAATGTTTTTTATAATCATATACATAATTTTAAATTTTTCACACATTTAAATATTTTTTAGATTTTTCTTGAAATTTTCAAATATTTTTTGAAATATTTTTTTGATTTTTTTTGTAATTTTAAATATTTTCAATTTTTTTTGAATTTTAAATATATAATTTTTTATTTTTAAATATTTTTGAATTTTTAAATAATTATTTATGGTTTTGATGATGTGGCACGTCTAAAGTGTGCCACGTGTCACCATCATAATAACTACTTTTGAGTTAAAGATCAAGTGTAACGGTCAACATTTCTGAAAAGCTAAATTGATCACAATTTAAATTTTGAGGGCCTGATTGATTGTAATTTGAATTATGAGGGCTGAATTGAGTGAAATTTTTTTATAAGGGTTTAATTGATTTTTTTTATTTTTCATTGAGGGTAAATTTGACCTTTAAGCCTATTTTTTATAAAAATTTGTATATAAATATATATTTTTAATTTCTGATATTTTATTTCTTAATTTTCTAAAAGTATCTATTTTTTTGGATATATTTGTATTACCCAAGAAGCAACGAAGACTGCTAAAAAAACAATTCTACATCCATCAAGGGTTAAAAGGAAAAGAAGGGCTAGTAAGCCCTAGGGGTCTTCGTATTCGGGTACCTAAAAATTTCGAATATTAAAATCTCGGCTCGTTATTCGGCCTATAGAAACTGAGTATGTAACACCCGTGTCTCGGGCCTAGGAGTTAGCTGGGTTGTTGTTCGAGTCAAATGAAGTCTAATTAAAATAAAACAAACTTAGATAATGACCTAATTGAATTTAAATAAAGGGGGAGGGACCAAAGTTGTGATTTACCCCATTTAAAAATAAAGGAAGACAACTTTTCCATAAAAATTGTCATCTTCCTCTATCTTTTCCTCTTTACCAATTTCAAAACCTCACCCCACTTTCAAACTCTCCTAAAGCCCTAATCACTATTCCATTGGGTTGGCTAATCAATTTCATCATCAAATCAAGAGCAAGGGGAAACGTGGAAGAAGCTTCGGGATCGAATCCGGGAATTTGAAGAACGGACGCTTGCTTGGTCTTGGGCTTGGAAGCTTAGGTGAGTGGTTGGTTGCTTTTAAAAGTTTTAAATTAGTTGGTTCGAGTATGTGGACTAGGTCGGGCTTGGTAGACCCACCTAGAGTTAGGATTAGGGTGGTAGCCTAATCCTAAACTTGGTCTAAGCCTTTGGATGAACTCAATTGGATGATTGTATATGCCTTGTATGCCATGTGACATGAATGCTTATGTATATTGTTCTATACATGTGAAATGAGGCATGGGTTGTATGGCTTAAAGCATGCATGGTGATGGTTCATGGTTGTGTCCATGGTGAGTGCGTGCTAAGCACGGAAATGGTTGAAATGTGTGTTGTGGAATGAGTAAAATATTGGCACTAGTATACTTAAATACAAATGATCGATCATTAGGATGTTAGTGTGTACACATGAGTCTAAAGTCGCGCGTGGCCTTGGTGGCGTTGAGTCACCAAGGAGGAGTACGGGTACGCCCGGAAATGGTATCTAAATATAGTCGATGATGAGTGGAATCCCATCGACGGGGCGTGAGGATGAGTGGAATCCCCTCCGCGAGGCCGGTGATGAGTGGAATCCCACCGAGGTAATGTGGTTGTTGGATATGAGTTTCCAACGAGTCTATCCGTGTATTTGAGCGATAACTAGGTGCCAATGTGTTTGATATATGTATCAATGTGTTGAGATTATGAGCTGCTTGGATGTTGTATGTGATTGCATGTATGGTAGTGTTGAGCTCATAATTATGGCATATATGTGATATAATTGCTCATGCATCTATATCTTGTGGACTCTTGAATTATGTATGTTGCCTTGGCTAGATCGTGCTCGGACCCTGCGATGTTGAGGTTTGTTTTTAGAGCTTACCCTCACTAAGCATCATTGCTTACGCTCTCCTTGTTCAACATTGCAGATCCGTAGTTCGTGGGTTGCTCGGCAAGAGGAGGGCCTCCAAGTGTGGTTTTTGGCTTGAGTACATCAAGTATGGCTTTTAAATGTTGAACATGTAATAGTTTAAGCAATGGGACATGTGTCTTTTGATGGATGATTATGGTTGGTTAGGAGCATGTTTAGACTCCATGTTATGTTGCTTTTGTATGGCTTGTGATGCCATGTTTGAGTTGTAATCCATGCCTAAATTGCTTATCTTGAATGTTGGTTAAGTACCTTTGAGTTTGCCTTATGTTGAATGTTGAAGTATGAGTTTATGCATGTTAAGTGTCATCCTTGGGTCAATTGCATGTTCCTTCAATGTATGTATATGTTGGGTACTTGTATGGCTTTATTGTGGCATGTAAGTGTCGTATGAATGCTTGTTGGGGTCTAGGAGAGTTCTAAAATGCATTTAGATTCGAGTCCTTATCGTTTTTGCTGAGTTGGGAGGCTTTTTTCTGTGCAGGGGTATCGATACGGTTGGTATGGTATCGATACCACCTTCTTGATCAAGCCTCGTGTATCGATACACTTGAGAGGTGTACCGATACTATTTTTGCTACTGGAGCTACTGTCCAGTTCCGTATCGGTACGACCCTTCACGTGTATCGATACGGTCCCCTTAGCGTTGACCGTGGGAAGTCAACAATTGGAGAGGGTATCGATACACTCCCAGCCGTATCGATACGGTATCCACAGGTTGACTTTGACCAGTTGACTTGGTCAAGGGGTATCGATACACCCCTTAAGTGTATCGATACACCTGCAGCTAAGTCTTAAAATTGGGCTGTTTTATGATTGTTTGATGTTCGTTCGATTGTTTTGAATGTGTTGTTCCGCTGTATGATCACGTAGGATTAAATACTCATCTAGACAAGATTTAAAATAAAAATAAAAAATAATAGGGTTGCTAACCGAGGGGGAATTCCTTAGGGAGTTCTCACTCGGTTTTCCCCGTGTGACCCACTCGGACCGGTCATTCGGCCAGACCGGGACGAGGGGGTTACACTTGTTGGTATCAGAGCCTAAGGTTACCGAGACCTTGGGCAGGTAAGTGAGGTAAGTTTAGGTTTTTAAATTAAATTGCACGGTGTTTGCTTTTTGCAAGGATGATTGCTTGTGTGACAAGTATGCTGATTGTTTTACCTATAAGCACGTGTGTGTGGGTCCCATTGCTACTATTACATTGGAAAAATGATTTTAAGTGAGGAAACGTACTTGGACACTTGGGAGCCTCACCTTGCTAACCCAACCTGTGTGTTTGTTTGTTGTGGTTGTAGTTAATATCTGTGAGAGCGATGTCTAGACCGAGAGGTAGGCCGAGGTTGGTTCGTCAGGAACCACGAGTTATGGCTCCTGTTGAGCCGGTAGTGGGTGCGGGAGCTCACCTAGAGGGACCGGGGGCAGCGGGAGTTGGCGCTCCTCCACCACCACCACCACCACCTCCTCCCCCTGGAGCTGGAGGAGAGGGACCTCAAGGTGGCCAAGGTGGCCAAGGCCCAGCTGGGGTTGATATGACTCCGCTTGTGCAAGCCATAGCGGGAGCATTCCAGGCCGCAGTTGCGGGAGCTCAGGCTGCAGCTCAGCCTAGATGTGATGATGCTAGCTTACCTTTGGAGAGGCTCCGTAGCCTAGGAGCTGAGGAGTTTAGAGGATCTACGCCGGAGAGGTCGGAGTTATGGTTGGAGAAGACAGTTCGTATCTTGGCTCAGATGGGTTGTGCGGGCGCACGTAGATTGGGTTGTGTGATTTCACTGCTTCAGGGTGATGCCTACACCTGGTGGGTCACCATCACTACCGGGGTTCCAGAGGCCGAGATAGATTGGGATTTCTTTGAGTTTGCTTTCAGAAAGAGGTACTTGGGACCGAGGTACTTGGATGAGAAGAAGCGAGAGTTTATGGCTCTTACTCAGGGAGATGCTTCAGTGACCGATTATGAGATCCGCTTTGTTCGCTTGAGTCAGTATGCCCCAGAGTTGATTCCTACTGAAATGGAACGCTGCAACCGATTCCGATACGGATTGAATGAAGAGGTTAAGAGGTACACGTTGGCTTCTGACTACTCGGACTTTGATGTGTTGGTCGCGAGGGCCAAGGATTTGGAGCATAGTTTGGGTTCAGTCAAACGAGCTGGTGGTTCTGTTTCTGGAAAGAGGCAAAACCACTTTGATGGAAGGGATGCTAAGAGACACAAGGGTGGCGGACATCAGTTTGATCAGAGACGTGGCGGTGGCCACCATGGTAGGAGCCATCAGGGCCACAGAGGAGGAGGGCGTTTGCCCGAGTGTGCACAGTGTGGGAGACAGCACACTGGAGAGTGCTGGGGTAACTTCCATGCTTGTTGGAACTGTGGTTCGAGGGACCACTTTAGGAGGGACTGTCCACGTCAGGCAGCTCAGGCACCGAACTTAGCTCAGGCTCCTGCGAGAGGTAATGATTTTCAGAGAGGCCGTGGGCGCGGTCGTGGCTACTTCCAGCCGAGGGCTGATGCACCTAGGGTAGATGCTCAGAGGAACCTTGCTCATGTTGTGGCGGTGCAGCCAGAGGCGGGAGGACCAGCGAGGGTCTATGCTCAGAGAGAGGCCGGGAACGACACCGATGTGATAGCAGGTAATTTTGAGTTACAGTCTATGTCTTTGCTTTCTTTGGTTGATTCGGGTTCTACACATTCCTACATCCTGAGTGAGCATGCACAGAAGTTAGATATTCCTGTTGAGATCTTAGATGTAGGTATGCATGTTACTAGCTCTTTTGGTGAGACAGTTGTAGTTAGACGTATGTATAGGAGGTGTCCACTGAAGATTCAGGGTCATGTGTTCTCAGTTGATATGATGGAACTTCCTTTCTACGGTTTTGATATTATTTTGGGTATGGATTGGTTGGTTGAGCATCGGGCTAGTGTGAATTTTGAGACAAAGAGAATTTCCTTGAAGCTTTCTGATGACTACGAGGTAGTGGTAGTGGGCGAGAACATTAAGTTCTTGTCTAATGTGGTGTCAGCTTTAGAGGCTCATAGGTTGATGGACTCTGGATGTGGGGCCTATTTGGCTTATGTTATGAATCCGGATATGAGTGAAGCTAGACCGAAAGATATCAGAACAGTGTGTGACTTCCCAGATGTGTTTCCTGAAGAGTTGCCGGGTTTGCCTCCTGACAGAGATGTTGAGTTTGTGATTGAGACAGTTTCAGGGTCTAACCCAGTTTCGATAGCTCCGTATTGTATGGCTCCGAAAGAGTTGAAAGAGTTGAAGAGTCAGTTGCAAGAATTATTAGACCGTGGGTTCATTAGGCCTAGTAGTTCGCCGTGGGGTGCTCCAGTGTTGTTTGTGAAAAAGAAGGATGGTAGCATGCGCATGTGTATTGACTATAGACAGCTGAATCAGTTGACCGTGAAGAACAAGTATCCGTTGCCTCGTATAGATGATTTGTTTGATCAGTTGAGGGGTGCTTCAGTGTTCTCGAAGATAGATTTGAGATCCGGATACTATCAGCTGAAAGTGAAAGAGTGTGATGTGCCGAAGACAGCTTTTAGAACTAGATATGGTCACTATGAGTTTCTTGTGATGCCATTTGGGCTCACGAATGCACCAGCAGCATTCATGGACATGATGAACAGAATTTTTAGAGACTATCTAGACCGGTTTGTGGTTGTCTTCATTGATGATATACTCGTGTACTCGAAGACAGAAGAAGAGCACGATGAGCACTTGAGATTTGTCTTACAGAGATTGTTGAGTAATCAGTTGTATGCGAAGCTCAGTAAGTGTGAGTTCTGGATTCGAGAGGTTGTATTTCTTGGCCATGTTGTTTCGGCCGAAGGCATCCGAGTTGATCCATCGAAGATTGAGGCTATTGTTGAGTGGAAACAACCTAAGTCCGTGACCGAGATTAGGAGTTTCCTAGGATTAGCTGGTTACTATAGGAGGTTTGTGGATGGCTTCTCTAGAGTAGCCGCTCCCTTGACTAAGTTGTTGCAAAAGGGAGTCAAGTTTGAATGGTCAGATGCAAGACAAAAGGCCTTTGAGAGATTGAAAGAAGCTCTGACAAATGCTCCAGTGTTAGTACAGCCTGTTTCAGGTAAGGAGTTTGTGATTTACAGTGATGCTTCCTACGTAGGCTTAGGATGTGTTTTGATGCAAGATAGGAGAGTTGTTGCTTATGCTTCTAGACAGTTGAAGATTCATGAGAAGAACTATCCTACTCATGACATAGAGCTAGCCGCAGTTGTGTTTGCATTGAAGATTTGGCGTCACTACTTGTATGGTGAGAAGTGGGTTGTTTACACTGATCACAAGAGCTTGAAGTACTTGATGACGCAGAAGGAATTGAATTTGAGACAGAGGAGGTGGCTAGAGTTGTTAAAAGATTATGAATTGACTATTGAGTACCATCCGGGTAAAGCAAACGTGGTAGCCGATGCTTTGAGTAGAAAAGTGGCCGTTGAGTTGAGAGCTATGTTTGCTAGATTGAGTGTGTCCGATGATGGTGGTTTGATCACCGAGTTGCAAGTGAAGCCTCCTTTGATTCAGTTGATTAGAGAGAAACAGTTGCAAGATGCGAGCTTAGTTCCTCATGCTCAAGACATAGCCGAAGGAAGACCGACTGAGTATAGTTTCAGTGGTGAGAACTTGTTGTGCTTTAGAGATAGAATTGTGGTACCAGAAGATGTTGAGCTGAGACGTCAGATTTTGAGCGAGGCGCATTCGAGTCCCTTTTCTATGCATCCGGGTAGTACCAAGATGTACCGAGATTTGAAGAATGATTACTTCTGGGTAGGGTTGAAGAGAGACGTAGCCGAGTATGTGAGCCGTTGTATGGTTTGTCAGAGAGTGAAGGCAGAACATCAGGTTCCTTCAGGTTTGCTACAGCCCTTGAAGATTCCGGAATGGAAATGGGAGAGAGTCACCATGGATTTTGTATCGGGGTTGCCTTTGTCTCCTTCGAAGAAGAATTCAGTTTGGGTGATTGTTGATAGGTTCACTAAGTGTGCTCACTTCTTAGCAGTGAACACTACGGATTCCTTAGACAAGTTGGCAAACTTGTACATTCATGAGATTGTGAGACTTCATGGAGTTCCGAAGTCTATAGTTTCTGATAGAGATCCTAGGTTTACTTCGAGGTTCTGGAGTTGCTTGCATAGTGCTTTGGGTAGTCGTCTGCACTTCAGCACATCTTATCATCCACAGTCCGATGGGCAGTCAGAGCGAGTGATACAGATTTTAGAGGATATGCTTCGTTGTTGTGTGATTGATTTTCAGGGTTCTTGGGAGAAGCACTTACCGTTGGTTGAGTTTGCTTACAACAACAGTTATCAGTCTAGTATTCAGATGGCTCCTTATGAGGCTTTGTATGGTAGACGGTGTAGAACTCCGATTTGTTGGGCTGAGACAGGTCAGAGATTGTTACCTATGCCAGATTTGCTTAAAGGAACCACAGAGAAAGTGAAGTTGATTTGTGACCGTTTGAAAGCGGCTTCGGATCGTCAGAAGTCTTATGCAGATTTGAAGAGGAAAGAGATTGAGTACACAGTGGGTGAGAAAGTGTTTCTGAAAGTATCTCCGTGGAAGAAGGTGATGAGATTTGGCCGAAAGGGCAAGTTGAGTCCGAGGTTCATTGGTCCGTATGAGATAGTTGAGCGGATTGGGCCCGTGGCTTATCGATTGAGGTTACCTTCTGAATTAGAGAAGATCCATGATGTCTTTCACGTATCTATGCTTAGGAGATATAGGTCAGACCCTTCCCATGTGATGCCCGTTGAGGAGATAGAGTTGAATCCGGATTTGTCCTATAATGAAGAGCCCATTGAGATACTTGCTTCGGATAGCAAGGTGTTGCGTGGCAAGACCATAGAGTTGGTCAAGGTGTTGTGGAGGCATAGAGGTGTGGAAGAGGCCACGTGGGAGAGGAAAGCGGATATGGTTGAGCAGTTTCCGTATCTGTTTCCACCAGGTAATTTCGGGGACGAAATTCCTTAAGTGGGGGAGAGTTGTAACACCCGTGTCTCGGGCCTAGGAGTTAGCCGGGTTGTTGTTCGAGTCAAATGAAGTCTAATTAAAATAAAACAAACTTAGATAATGACCTAATTGAATTTAAATAAAGGGGGAGGGACCAAAGTTGTGATTTACCCCATTTAAAAATAAAGGAAGACAACTTTTCCATAAAAATTGTCATCTTCCTCTATCTTTTCCTCTTTACCAATTTCAAAACCTCACCCCACTTTCAAACTCTCCTAAAGCCCTAATCACTATTCCATTGGGTTGGCTAATCAATTTCATCATCAAATCAAGAGCAAGGGGAAACGTGGAAGAAGCTTCGGGATCGAATCCGGGAATTTGAAGAACGGACGCTTGCTTGGTCTTGGGCTTGGAAGCTTAGGTGAGTGGTTGGTTGCTTTTAAAAGTTTTAAATTAGTTGGTTCGAGTATGTGGACTAGGTCGGGCTTGGTAGACCCACCTAGAGTTAGGATTAGGGTGGTAGCCTAATCCTAAACTTGGTCTAAGCCTTTGGATGAACTCAATTGGATGATTGTATATGCCTTGTATGCCATGTGACATGAATGCTTATGTATATTGTTCTATACATGTGAAATGAGGCATGGGTTGTATGGCTTAAAGCATGCATGGTGATGGTTCATGGTTGTGTCCATGGTGAGTGCGTGCTAAGCACGGAAATGGTTGAAATGTGTGTTGTGGAATGAGTAAAATATTGGCACTAGTATACTTAAATACAAATGATCGATCATTAGGATGTTAGTGTGTACACATGAGTCTAAAGTCGCGCGTGGCCTTGGTGGCGTTGAGTCACCAAGGAGGAGTACGGGTACGCCCGGAAATGGTATCTAAATATAGTCGATGATGAGTGGAATCCCATCGACGGGGCGTGAGGATGAGTGGAATCCCCTCCGCGAGGCCGGTGATGAGTGGAATCCCACCGAGGTAATGTGGTTGTTGGATATGAGTTTCCAACGAGTCTATCCGTGTATTTGAGCGATAACTAGGTGCCAATGTGTTTGATATATGTATCAATGTGTTGAGATTATGAGCTGCTTGGATGTTGTATGTGATTGCATGTATGGTAGTGTTGAGCTCATAATTATGGCATATATGTGATATAATTGCTCATGCATCTATATCTTGTGGACTCTTGAATTATGTATGTTGCCTTGGCTAGATCGTGCTCGGACCCTGCGATGTTGAGGTTTGTTTTTAGAGCTTACCCTCACTAAGCATCATTGCTTACGCTCTCCTTGTTCAACATTGCAGATCCGTAGTTCGTGGGTTGCTCGGCAAGAGGAGGGCCTCCAAGTGTGGTTTTTGGCTTGAGTACATCAAGTATGGCTTTTAAATGTTGAACATGTAATAGTTTAAGCAATGGGACATGTGTCTTTTGATGGATGATTATGGTTGGTTAGGAGCATGTTTAGACTCCATGTTATGTTGCTTTTGTATGGCTTGTGATGCCATGTTTGAGTTGTAATCCATGCCTAAATTGCTTATCTTGAATGTTGGTTAAGTACCTTTGAGTTTGCCTTATGTTGAATGTTGAAGTATGAGTTTATGCATGTTAAGTGTCATCCTTGGGTCAATTGCATGTTCCTTCAATGTATGTATATGTTGGGTACTTGTATGGCTTTATTGTGGCATGTAAGTGTCGTATGAATGCTTGTTGGGGTCTAGGAGAGTTCTAAAATGCATTTAGATTCGAGTCCTTATCGTTTTTGCTGAGTTGGGAGGCTTTTCTGTGCAGGGGTATCGATACGGTTGGTATGGTATCGATACCACCTTCTTGATCAAGCCTCGTGTATCGATACACTTGAGAGGTGTACCGATACTATTTTTGCTACTGGAGCTACTGTCCAGTTCCGTATCGGTACGACCCTTCACGTGTATCGATACGGTCCCCTTAGCGTTGACCGTGGGAAGTCAACAATTGGAGAGGGTATCGATACACTCCCAGCCGTATCGATACGGTATCCACAGGTTGACTTTGACCAGTTGACTTGGTCAAGGGGTATCGATACACCCCTTAAGTGTATCGATACACCTGCAGCTAAGTCTTAAAATTGGGCTGTTTTATGATTGTTTGATGTTCGTTCGATTGTTTTGAATGTGTTGTTCCGCTGTATGATCACGTAGGATTAAATACTCATCTAGACAAGATTTAAAATAAAAATAAAAAATAATAGGGTTGCTAACCGAGGGGGAATTCCTTAGGGAGTTCTCACTCGGTTTTCCCCGTGTGACCCACTCGGACCGGTCATTCGGCCAGACCGGGACGAGGGGGTTACAGAGTACCTGTAAATCGGGTACTCGTATAACTTGGATACCCTCTAATTCGTGTATTGTGTACCCTATTATTTTTTAAATATTTTTGAAAATCTGAAAATTAAAAAAAAACACATAAAAATAAAATTTTATAGTAAAATAATAATAATTCGAAGTAGCATGGTTTACCGTCCCGCATGCTTCAATTCTCCCACTGCTGCATGGAGATAGTATTTAAATAATATTATGTATTGTGTAGTTAAAAAAATAATACTATGTGTAATTACATTAGCTCATCCTATGAAGTACGAATCATGTTTTATGACAATAATACTGTATAACTTGGAGTGTGCATATTATTCGCAACACTACAACAATATAAGTTTTTAGTGACAAATTGATAGTGATTAGGAATAATTTTATCACAAATATTAATTTTGTGACAATTTTTTTGTGTGACACTATTAATATAAGTAATTGTCACATATTTTTTATTTGGTCACTGTAACAGTAATAATTGTGACGATTACATTTTTTACAAATGAATTCTCACTATAAGTATAAATTGTGACACAAAGTTCAATGTAAATAAAACTTTGACACATGATAGTGACGATATGTGAAGTGATCACTATTATTTGATATTTGTTGTTACAATGAAATTACATGTCACTTAAAGTTTCACTTTTTGCTGTGGTAAATTTTGTCACCAATAAAAAATAAAAGTAATGACAAATTAGACATTGTCACAATGATAAATTATTTTTATAATTATAAAAATTAAAGTTATCATAAACTAGTTTGTCAAAAAGTAAAATATTTCTATAGTCTATACTATGTGTAAATTGTTGTTTTAGTCAATCTATTTTGATCAACTTTAGTCCCTATATTTTTCAAATTTAAAATTTTAATCCTAATCCTAACGGGACACCGACAATATGACTAAATTACAAGGACTAAAAATGGTCAAATTAAAGAACAAAAATTAAATAAGCAACTTATGTATAACAAATTAGCTAAAAAGAAAATTTTACTTAACATATTTAAATACTACCATTCATGTCAGAATCGAAAATTCAAAAATTAAAAAGTATAGAAATTTAAAGTGACCAAATTAGAGTACAAAGACTAGACTACTATGTGATTTTAGCATAATATATGATAGATTTTTTTTGAAAATTTTAAAAGATATATTCCATTTTGATTAGTTTTTTTTCTTAAAAAAATCTAAATAGTTTCTTCAACATACATACTTCGTATAAGAAACCATAGAAAAATTAGTTAAATTATTATTATAATGATTAGTGTTATAATTAATAAATATTTTTAAAATAAATAAAATTAATTTCAATTACAATTAAACCTAAATATTATTTTTCTTTTAAAATAATATTAAATTTCTTGCCTAGCCTAGTGGATCTCGCCCTAAAGGTTCCAGGTTCGATTCTTCTTGAAGTCATGCATTGCATTTATTTACTAAAAATTGATATCTAAATATGTTACATCATCTATAATTAAATTTCAGTGACGATATATTTTAGACACTACTTAAATATGTATTTGTGATAGAATGTTTTTCACTAGTAAGAATAACATTAGTGTCTAAATTTTAGTCTGTGTCAAATAGTGTGGTCATAAAAAATATAGCTATTGTGACGAAATATATGAAAGTTGTCACTAATATAATAGTGACGATTGGTGACGACTTAGAAAAATAGTCACGGTAAATTTCAGTGACTAAATTTAACACTAAAAATGCATTTTCTTGTAGTGCAATTTATGTTTTATTTTCTCATATTGATTTAAAATACAACCATGCTGCTTCAGTTTTGCCACTCTTGTTTAATGACAATCATATTGTGTAGTTCTTCCTATGGATCGTAAGTTTTTCTTTCGAATCTTATATTGGTAAATTAATATAAATATTTTTGAAAAATTTAAAATTTAAAAGTACATAATACAAGCATAAAAAAGAATTTAGGGATTAGAGTAAAAATAATAAGAACCTAAAATAAAAATACAATTTAAAAGTATATATATATATATATATAATAAAAATATAGGGTCGGGTCGGGTACCCGAATATAAAAAAATTTAGGCCCGGACCCGGCCCAACTACCCGTGAAAAATCACGGGCCGAGTACCCGACCCAAAAATTTTGAATATTTTCATTTCTATACCCGGTAATTTTAAATCGGGTAGGCATGTCGAATAATTCGAGCCGAGTATTTTTAAACACCCCTAGCCTTCCCCTCCCCCTCCCCCAAAGAATACAAAATTGCCTTTTTCATCTTTGTTTACATCTCCTCCAAGACAGCAGCTTCATTTCGAGAACAGCCCCGAAATTGACTTATATTTCTTTCTAGCCCAATATTATAGATAAAAAAATCTCAAGCTATACGAAATATAAAAGCAGAGAAAGATTTTCATGTTAAATGTGTGATTGCCCAGCTAACCTCACTGGTCCAATAAGAAACATGCTTATTGATATTGTAAAGGTGAAGCACAACAGTCCAGTTTTCCTTAAAGAATTGGCAGGTGAAGAATAAATGGTCCCGTTACTCTAGAGTAGTCCTGTAAAGGGAGCATACTTCATCAACTGCGAACATTTTGTGTAGTCTATCACAAGTGGGGAGCCTATTAAGAATGGTCATCCAAACAATTAAAAATTGCTTGGGGAAGTGAAGAGGATACCAAAGTAGTTTTTGCAAGGCAACCTTCTCCCACTTTATCATTACTCACGTTTGCTCCATTCTAAAAAACTGTTACATCAATGCTTTTCATTTTTAACATTTTTCGCATGGGCATACTATAGTGTAGTTTGGTTCCAGTTTGCCAATATTCACATCCTTGGAAGACATAGGTGTGAACCCATGCTACCCATAATGAGCCCTCACTAGCAAGTGTTAGCTATAGTTTCCTACGGCCTATTGTATGGACATGATATTTTGATAATTGAATTTATTATTATAATAAATTTGTATGTTTTTGTATCCTTAAATATTATTATTCTCAATATCTCTAATCAATTATTATTGTAGGAACAATAATAAGATAAGTATGAAGTTTGATAGATATTCATAAGATGATTATGTGAATAAGATTCAAATCAAATTCATATATGTATTTGTTGAGAATAAATATTAGGATCAACTCGTCTTGAGATTAATACATGGATTAAAGTTATATATTAATCTTCAACAGTTGTGATATTAAATTTTTAGACTTGAAATTATTATGGTTCTCAACATGATGGTTATTATTTTTGACATAATCAAACATCATTTTTAATTGGACGATTATAAAGGTCATGCTTGAACATAATAAGGAATCATGCAGTGAGATATGAATGATTGAGATGGAATTTATCCCTCTTAACATAAGAGAGATATCTATGGGCCCCTCGATGATTGAGACTAAGAAATGCATTGTCGTGCTCAAATGAGTTGATAAAGATCAATGTCATTTGTTTAGTCAGTTCAATTGAGCGCTGAGAAACTAAAGATAGAACGATAAGGTTAACATTTTCCTTGCCTTATATTCTATCAAGATATCGTGAGATAAAAGAACTATGACATAAACTGAATTAAGGTTGTCTCGGATTATGAGCTTTTCATTTAACGTAGGTAGTCATAATATCTTGTTAGAGACCACTTATGACTTGTAGGATAAAATGTGATTTTATCTACCGCCAATGTTAATTGAACCTATAGGGCCGCACACTAAGAATGGATAAGAATGGTTGTGGTTATTACTCACAATAATAAATTTAAGATAATGAGACTATTTTAAATTATATTGTTAGAGATTATTTATTCGAATTTAAAGAATTTAATTTCGTATTCTTGTTATAAAATATTTTATTATTTTTTCAAAAAATAATATTAAATAAATAATATTATTAGTTAATCTCGTTATCTAAATTTGGTTGGATTTAATTCCTTATTGAATAAGGAATCTATTTGATTATTTATTTATTTAAATAAATCACATTATCTGGATTTGATTAGATTTGAATTTCTTATCAGATAAAAGAATTTAATTTAAATTATAATTTATTTAAAAGAGTTTTAATTAAATTATAATAGTGAAATGAACCTAGCCTTAATCAAGTCATATATATGTATGTATGCCAAGGGTTTTGAGTCACTAGTTTTTCGAAAAGTCACCAAAACCACATAAACTCTGTTTTCTCAAATTTGAGAAGAACTAGCATTCCGTTAGCCGTTTGTCGTTCATTCGCGTGTCGATGCATGTAAAGGGTGGTCGTATTTCAGAAAGGCAGTATCTCAGCACAATAGGATTACAGTATCTAAGATTGAGGTAATCTAATAACTATCTATATCATACGTTAATATGGTTGCATGAGATCTTTAGAATTTTTTGTAGGATAATTTTTTGTGCGTTTAAATGCTTGATTAGTTCATTTTTATTTTTTTATAAAACTCAAAACCGGTATCAGAACTATTTTACATGTTCATATTAATTGTATGATCATTATAATATGCGTTATTAAATGCATGTAATTAGGGTTTACATGAACAATATGATTAATCAGGCTTCTTGAGGTGTTTGAAAGGTTAAATTTGTTTCTTGATTAGATCATTGAAGTGTTTTCGCCAGGCTTTCAATCGGGATTTCACGGCAAACGTCGTAGCTTCTCCATGAGTGAAAAACGGGGCTGAGGTCGAGGTGGAGCTGCGGTTCCGCTGGTGAGGGCATTGATGGCCACGACGGCAAGGTGTAGGAGATGGAAGATGGGTGGCTGAATTTGAGTTTGGGGAGGTGAAGGGTCTTGAGATCTAGGTTTTTTTGGGTAGATAGATGGAAATAAATGAACCATAAAGAAGGTAGTTGAGATATTTCATACTTATCATTATTTTATTTTTAAAAATAATACTAGGAATTGATTAATATTATATTAGAATAATTTAAGGCCAAAATTAGTCTCAACCTAGTTGGTTAAAGCTTGCGTTCACTAGACTCAAGGTCAAGGATTCAAATCCCACGGAAAACTAACATTCATCATTTTTTAACATCTTAAACTTTAATTATATTTTATTAGAGGTGTTATAACACTCTCCCTAAAAAGAAATTTCGGCCTCAAAATTTATTTGAGTTGAACATATGTGGAAATTGCTCCTTCATCGACTCAAAGTCTCCAAGGTAGATTTTTTTAGATCATGATTACTCCACTGTACTTTAACCATAGAAATACGTCGGTTCCTCAGAACTCTCTCGTCTCGATTGAAGATCTAAATAGGCTTCTCCTCAAGATAAATCTGGCCTCATCTTTCATTCTAAACTTGAATAACATGACTCGAATCTAGATGATACAACTTCAACATAGATACATGGAATACATTATGTATACAGCTAAGCTGGGGCGGTAGCTCAAGCTGATAAACAGCTGGTCCAACTCTCTTCATAATGCAGTACAGTCCAATAAACTTGGGACTCAGCTTACACTTGCGTCCAAATCTCAGAACTTTCTTCCACAGAGATACCGTCAGAAAAATTTGATCACCAACATCAAACTCAATATCCTTTCTCCTCCGATCAGCGTAAGACTTCTATCTATCAAAGGCCTCCTTCAGATGGTCATGGATCAATCTAACGATCTCCTCAGTCTCACGCACTAACTCTAGACCTAGAGTCTTCCTATCATATAACTTAGTCCAACAGATAGAAGTGCCGCATTTACGACCATACATAGCCTCATACGGTGCCATACAAATACTAGCTTGGTAACTGTTATTATATGTAATGTAACAACCGGGTTTAGGGGTTAGGTGAAAATAATATTTTAATATTATTTTGGGCTCGGTTTTATAATTAAAATGATTTCTAAAGAATTTCGGGTTTCGTTTCCAAATTAAATTAATTTAAGGATTGACTATGTTTTGCAATTTAACCCCAAATAGCCATAGAGGGTGTGCCCTTGTGAATACCCCATTTCATTAAGAGCAATATGGTCTATTAGCTTTTAAATTTAAACAAACAATTAAAACACCCATTTCTTCCTATTTTCCCACTATTCATCTTCTTCTCTAACGTGAAAGGAGCCCCCTCTCTTCAATCTACTATTTCATCCAAAAGCTTCTCCATTTCAACTCCGAATTGAAAGGTAATGGTATTTTTGACTTCTCCTCACCTTCCCCTCCATAAAAGTACTGTTTATTTACATTTTCATGAAGTTTTTAGAAAATGGAGGTTTTGAACATTTTGATTAAAAATGAGATTTTTATGTTGATAAATGAAGTATTTTGATTTGTTATGCTTAGTTATGGTATAAAGGAGTCAAATAGTATATCATATATGAATTTCAAGTGATTTTGGGAA
Source organism: Hibiscus tridactylites (assembly GCA_958450335.1). Lineage (NCBI taxonomy): Eukaryota > Viridiplantae > Streptophyta > Magnoliopsida > Malvales > Malvaceae > Hibiscus > Hibiscus tridactylites. Next base: position 5,891,416 of record OY288290.1, read on the forward strand.
TTTTTAGAATTGTGTTTCAAGGGGGTTTTTGGAGGGTTTTAAAGTGAGTTTTGGGGTTGTTTAATGTGGGTTTATGGGGGCTGTAGGTAGTATGATATATGAGGATCATTTTGGGTGTAATTGGTGGTTGTTTGGATGTTTGAAATGGGAGAATTCAGTGGGTGTTAAGGGCTGCTCGAAAATTCTGTTTTTGGGGTTGATTTTGAGTGTTGGATGCTTGGTAATGTTAATCCGGGTTAGTTTCGATGATAAAATATTGATTGTGGATGTTTTGTTTGTGTTTGGGATTGATTAGAATCGAGTTTGGGCATCGGTGAAGCATCGGAAGTGAATCCGGAAAGTTGAAGGTTGTTGCTTGCTTGGTCGTTGAGCTTGGGTGGTTAGGTGAGTGGTTAATTGCTTTAAATGATTTTAAAATAGTTGGTTCGAGTATATGGACTAGGTTGGGCTTGGTAGACCCACCTAGAGTTAGGATTAGGGTGGTAGCCTAATCCTAAGCTTGATCTAGAGCCCTTGGATGAACTCATTATATGGTTGTGTATGTCTCGTATGAAATGTGGTATGAATGCTTGTGTATATTGCATTATACATGTGGGTTGAGATATGATTTGTGATGCTTGAGACATGCATGATGATGGTTGTTGGTGAGTACGTGCTAAGCACGAGATTGATTGAAATGAGTAATGTGAAGTGAGTAAATATTGGCACTAGTTTACTTGAATACAAATGATCGATCATTAGGATGTTAGTGTGTACACATGAGTCTAAAGTCGCGCGTGGCCTTGGTGGCGTTGAGTCACCAAGGAGGAGTACGGGTTCGCCCGGAATTGTATTTAAATGTAGTCGGTGATGAGTGGAATCCCATCGACGGGGCGTGAGGATGAGTGGAATCCCCTCCGCGAGACCGGTGATGAGTGAAATCCCACCGTGAGGTAATGTGGTTGTTGGATGTGAGTTCCAACATGTCTATCCGCGTATTCGGGTCTTAGCTAGGTGCCAATGTTGTTTGATATGTATATCGATGTGTTGAGGTTGATGATCTTTGATGAGATGCTTAAATGTGATTACATGTAATGTGGAGTTAAGTTCATGATCATGGCATTTATAATGTACATTGCCCATGCATCTTTATCTTATGACTCTTGTGGAACCTTGGCATGTTTGTGAAATGCCTTGGCTAGTTCGTGCTCGGACCCTGCAATGTTGAGGTTTGTTTTTAGAGCTTACCCTCACTAAGCATCATTGCTTACGCTCTCTTTTTTCAACATTGCAGATCCTTAGTTCGCGGGTTGCTCGAGCAAGTGGAGGGCCTCCAAGTGTGGTTGTTAGCTTTGAGTGTTTCAAGTATGAGTTTTTAAGTTGAACATGTAATGGTTTGAGCAATGGGACATGTATTATTTTGTTGGATAGTTGTTGGTTGCTAGGAGCATGTTTAGACTCCTTGATGCCTTGCTTGTGTGCGGTTTGTGTTGCCATGATGAATGTTAACTCATGCCTAAATTGCTTAACTTGGATGTTAGCCCTATGCCTTAGAGGCTATCTATATGGTTTGAATGGATGTATGCCTTGTGAAGTCTTGCATTAGTGTTAGACTTGTCTTAATCTTGTTGAAGCATGCTAGTATAGTCGGTATGCCTTAAGTTCAATTGATATGTTGTTATAGGGTGTTTTGGTGATGTTTTGGGGCACCCTTGTGCCTTAAAACAGCCAAAACGTGTCTACAGATAGGGGGCGTTTCGGAACGGGTCCCCCTGTTCCGATACGGTTCCTTTGCAAATGGCCTGCCGTTTCGAAACGGATGGGGGTCGTTCCGGAACATTTTTGCTACTTGAATTTTGAGAAATTGACGAGATAAAGGCGTTCCGGAACGGGCCTCTAATGTTTCGAAACGGTCAAATCTCGTTGACCACGAGATATTGACCACCAAGGTCGTTCCGATACGGGTCTCCCCTGTTTCGGAACGGTCACCTTATGGTTGACCCTGGCCTGTTGACTAAGTCAAGGCGTTTCGGAACACCCTAAGGGCGTTACGAAACGGCCTGCTGTAAAAGATTAAAATGAACTATTTAATGTTTGGTTGGTCGATGTATGTTGCAAATGTTTGTATTCCCGCTGCTGTGCCTTACATAGGATTAATTTATGCATATAGACAAGATAAAATAAAAAGAAATTTTAGGGTCGTTAACCGAGGGGAAACCTTTACGGGTTTCGCTTCGGTTTTCCCCGTGTGGCCCACTCGGACCAGTCATCCGACCAGACCGGGACGAGGGGGTTACATGTAAACTCATTTAAGGGTAAGAAATCCTCCCAACTGCCATGAAAGTCGATCACACAACCCCGCAACAAATCCTCAAGAATATGAATCACCCTCTCTGACCATTAGTCAACGGTGAAAGTCAACAATCAGAGTCAATTGAGTTAACTTTGATGTGTTGACTTAGACAAGTTGATTCGGACGGGTTGACTCAGACGAGTTGACTCGAAATGGTTCGGATCAAACGGCTTGGGTTGGATACAGGTCAGACTCGATTCAAACGAGTCAGTCCAATAGATTTAGGTTTGGGCTTAAATGTAGGCCGACCCAAAAACATTATTAATCCTATTAGGTTATTAGATCAGTTTGGTCAGATCATACCAGATCAGTGGCTAGACCGGGCTCAAGCCGGTCATGCTAGTTCGGCCCATAGGATACCGTCCAAGGTGGCTGAAAATTGCCTTGGACGGCGCATGGACACCACGCACATACAATATGGCCGGAAAACACATCAGAAAGAGCATAAAATAGCAATAATCTCAACCATTACAACGTAAATCGAAAATTAAGTTGGAATCCTTACCAACTTACCCAAAATGGATAAGATACGGTTGGAATTGACGTACCTCCGACGACGTTCGTAACGCCTATGAACGGACGATTCAAGGGGAGGGTTTTGTTCACCTTGGCCTATAGGACTCTCTCGTGGTGACAGTGTGGCGAACGGACGACAAATAGGCAGGAAAATGCATAAAATAGAAGATATTGAAAAGATGTTTTTGTTAGGCTTTCAGTCGAGATTTCACGGAAAACATGGTGGCTTCGCCGTAAGTGGTGAACGAGGTTGAGGTAAGGGTGGAGCTGTGGTTCCACTTGTGAGGGCGATGGTGGCCACGACGGTGAGGTGTAGGAGATCAGAGATGGGTGGCCGAATATGAGTTTAGGGAGGAGAAGGGTCTAGAGATTTTGGTTTATTTTTTGTGGATAGATGGAAATAAATGAACCATAAAGAGGGTATTTTAGATATTTCAGACTTATTATTATTTTATTCTAAAAAATAATACCAAGAATCGATTAAAATTATATTGGAATAATTTAACGCCAGAATTAGTCTCAGCCATGTTGGTTAAAGCTTGGGTTCACCAGACTCAAGGTCAAGGGTTCAAACCCCATGGACAACCAACACTCGTTATTTTTTAACCTTTAAACCTTTAATTATATTTTACTAGAGGTGTTACAACTCTCCCCCTATAAAGAAATTTCGGCCTCGAAATTTACCTCAATTGAACAGATGTGGTAATTACTCCTTCATCGATTCAAAAATCTCCTAGGTAGCTTCTTCTAGACCACGATTACTCCAGTGTACTATAACCATAGGAATATATTGTTTCCTCAAAACTCTTACATCTCGATCCAAGATACGAACAAGCTCCTCCTCATAAGATAAATCTGGACTCAGCTCCACATCATGAACCTAAATAACATGACTCGGATCTGGACGATACTGCCTCAACATAGATACATGGAACACATTATATATACGGCTAAGCTTAGGAGGTATCTCAAGCTGATAAACAAGTGGTCCAACTCTATTCAAAATGTGGTACGTTCCAATAAACCTGGGACTCAGCTTACCCTTACATCCAAATCTCAAAACTCTCATCCACGGAGATACCTTCAGAAAAACCTAATCACTGACATCAAACATAATATCCTTTCTTCTTTAGTCAGCGTAAGACTTTCTTCTATCAAAGGCCTTCTTCAGACGGTCATGGATTAATCTTACGGCCTCCTCAATCTCACGGACTAACTCTGGACCCAGAGTCTTCCTATCATATAACTCAGTCCAACATATAGGAGTATGACATTTCTAACCATACAGAGCCTCATACGGTGTCATACGGATATTAGCCTGGTAACTGTTATTATTAGCAAACTCAGCCAAGAGTAAGAAATCCTCACAATTGTCGTGGAAGTCGATCACACAACTCTGCAACATATCTTCCAGAATCTAAATCACCCTCTCTGACTGACTATCAGTCGACGGATGGAAGTAAGGGTGTAAACGAGCTGAGTCGAGCTCGAGCAGTGCTAAGCTCGACTCAGCTCGTTAAGATTTCGAGTCGAGTTTGAGCTTGAGTAGTTTTTAACGAGCCTGAATAATCTGAGCCCGAATCGAATCGTTAAGAACTCGATTTGAGTTCGAGCTTGAGTTGAGTTCAATCGAGTCGAGTGTTGGCAAAGCATTGAACGAGCTTGAGTCGAGTTCAATCTTTCTCATCTATTTAAAGCCTAATTAGGGAAAAAAAACTTTGATACACGAGTTTAGGGTGTTAGTTTATGGTTTAGAGGTTTAGGTTGTTAGGTTTAGAATTTATGATATAGATTTTAGGGGTTATGACTTATGTTTAGGTTTCTGTTTTAGGATTTTAGGTTTAGGATTTTAGATTTTAAATTTATAAAATTGAAAATTTTAGTATATTATATTTTCGAGTAGCTCACGAGCTTTTCAAGTCGGGTATCGTGTAGCTCGACTCAACTCGTTAAGAACTCGAGTCGAGTGTTGGTCGAGCTTTGACTGAGTCGAGCTTGAGTAGCTTGCGATCTATCTCGTCTCATTTACAGCCCTAGATGAAAGGGTGTGCTGCAGTTCATACGTGTGCCCAAGGCCTTTTGTATGGCCTTCTAAAATCGGAAGGTGAACCTCGGATCTCGGTTAGAAATGATAGAAAAAGGCACACAATGAAGTTTGACAATCTCAAAAATATATAGTTTAGCCAACTTCTCCAGAGAATAAGTAACTCGAATATGAATAAATGAGCTTACTTAGTGAGTCGGTCAACAATCACCTAGACCGAATCCTTCTTAGAAGGAGTCAGAGGCAACCCGGTAACAAAATCCATCGTGACACGCTCCCACTTCCACTCTGGAATCTTAATAGGCTGTAACAAACCTGAAGGATGCTATATTTTGTCTTAACATGCTGGCAAGTCAAACATCGCGAAACATAATCAGAGATGTCCTTCATACCAACCCAATAGTATCTCAATCTTAGATTCTAGTACATCTTATCCCCATCGGGATGCATATCATAATGGTTGTTATGTGCCCAAGGCCTTTTGTATGGCCTTCTAAAATCGGAAGGTGAACCTCGGATCTCGGTTAGAAATGATAGAGAAAGGCACACTATGAAGTTTGACAATCTCATAAATATATATAGTTTAGCCAACTTCTACAGAGAATAAGTAACTCGAACGGGAATAAAATGAACTTACTTAGTGAGTCGATCAACAATCACCTAGACTGAATCCTTCTTAGAAGGAGTCAGAGGCAACCCGGTAACAAAATCCATCGTGATACGCTCCCACTTCCACTCTGGAATCTTAATAGGTTGTAACAAACTTGAAGGATGCTATATTTTTCCTTAACCTGCTAGCAAGTTAAACATCGTGACACATAATCAGAGATGTCCTTCATACCAACTCAATAGTATCTCAATCTTAGATTCTAGTACATCTTATCCCCATCAGGATGCATAGCATAATGGTTGTTATAAGCCTCACTGAGAATGGCCCGCTTCAACTCGGCATTGTCAGGAACACAATAATGACCCTTGAAGCACAAAACTCCATCTTGATCAAAAGCATATACGGAGGTGGATCCCTACTCAACCTGTTGCATGACAGGAAGTAAGGAACTGTCTAAGAGCTGTTTGGCCTTAATCTCCTCGGCCAAAGTTGGCTTAACCTACAACTCTACCAGCAGACTGTCATCATCTTACAATCTTATCCTGCAAAATAGAGACCTCGTGTCTGAAATAGCCTTACGACTCAAAGCATCAGTGACAATATTGGTCTTCCCCAGATGATACTCAATCACACAATCGTAATCTTTAAGAAGCTCAAGCCGACAACGTTGTCTTAGATTAAGCTCTTTCTGTGTAAGAAGACACTTCATGCTCTTGTGATCAGTATAGATATAACATTTTTCTCTATAGATATAGTGTCTCCAAATCTTCAGGGCAAAGACCACATGATATGATCCCGGTTGCGGAATAACTGAAATTACGATTGCCCGATCATGAACGCGGTAAGTATTTGAATGTCGTTTACCGTCATAACTGGGGGTTGTGAAGTTTTCTATGGCAATTTAGTTGCCATGACAACTGGGGTTGTGAAGTTTGTCGTGGCAAATTACTTGTCGTTACAACTGGGTTTAAGATATGAATGGACAGTGTTGAAAATTATGGTAGAAGGAAATAGGGATATGGAAGATAGTGTTGGTGATGAAAATGAAGATAGTTTAGTTTCGAAACGAAAGAAGAACCAACACTATATGAAAGTGAAAACCCAAACCTCATAATGTCCCAAAATCCAAGGATGGATCGAGACCCACTAGTTTTATAACAATTAGGAACCTGCGATATTAAAAGATAGAAATTGAATTGACGCCACAAGGAGAAATTCCTTGATAAGTCAAATAAGTTTAATGAAGAACAAAGAGATAAACCCTCACACAAAAGTGTATTTTTAAAATCAAAGTTCTATTTACAAATGAAATGCAATGGCTATTTTTAGTGTTCAAGTCTAGAATTTGAAAGGTCACAACAAAAAGTAAAGTGTCATCTTTATGGTAATGAAGACTTCATAATGGCTTGTGTCCTTCCTTCTCCCATGGTAGCCGAAAAGACTTGATAAAGCTTTTGGATAAAAATGGACAATTCTAGGATGAATGTAGACACCCATTTGTCAACATGGAAGAAACCTTTTGAGCTTCCAAGGCTTGATTCTCTAAGATGAATTGTGGGATGGATGTGGACATCCTTAAGATGAATGTAAACATCCATGTGTCTTCAAGTGGAGTGTCTCTTCCTATTTCATGCTCATCTACAAACCATTCTTCCTTCTTGAATGTTATAAAGATGGCCTTCATTACATGTCTCATTGTAGAATATGAAAAGCCTTCAAAAAGATGATAAAGAATGACTTGAATGTCTTGATTATATGAATAATGGGGGCCTTCAATTGAGTGGTAAAGATAACTTTTAAGGCTTGTCTTCCTTGTAGAATTCGAACAGCCTCTCCAAATGGTTGATAATGTTGAACTTTATTTGCTTGTCTCTCATGCATGCATTTCCCATAATGAAATTCCAGCTTGCACTGTCTTTAGCAAAACGATCATAACTCAAGCTTCCGATATCAAATTGATGTGATTCAAAAGGCATTGGAAAGCTAAGAAACATGGGAATAAGTTTGAAGAAGGAATAAAAACGCAAATCTGCATGGTCTTATCCAAAAATGGCGAAAAAGTTGACTTAATGTATAAGACTCCTTGAATTCCTTCTTTTAGTGTTGTTTTAATTCATGCCTTGAATTCTTAGAAGAAACTAATCAGCCTTCAAGGGATGTAATGAAGCTCTTGGATGAAGTTGAAAAGACTCCTTCGTGGTTCAAGCTTTATTCACACGTCCAAGCACCTAGACACAAAGGTAGGTTTGATTCAAACTTTAAATAAAAAAACATGCATGAATCAATTAAGAGCTAGTTTGATTAATGAAGTAGTTTAATGAATGAACTAGTTTAATTAATGAAATAACTTTATTCAATGAACTCGCAAACATGATTAAACTAATATACATTAAGTGAACTAACATGCATTATTAAATTGATATGCAATAATGAAACTAACAAACTTAAATGAAACATCATGCTTAAATGTTCTAAACAAGCATAAATGAAACAACATGCTTAAATGAATCATCAATATAAACTGTAAAATCCTTCTCAGGCTCAAGTTGAGTCAATACTGAAGCTTGGGTCAGAGCTCTCTTCAACTTCTCGAAACACTCATGTTGAGCATTAGTCTAGAAAATGGAACATTCTTGCTCAAAAGCTTCGTCAAAGGAGAAAAAATGATAGAAAAACCCTCAAATAAGCGTCTGTAATACCCAGATAAACCCAAGAAACTGGGGATCTCACAAACATTATTGGGTTGCTTCTAGCTCACAAGGGCCTCAATCTTTCTTGGATCAACCTGAATACCTCGAGCCGATACCACATGCCCAAGAAATGACACCTCACTGATCTATACTTCACACTTGATCAACTTGGAGTATAGACGATGCTCTTTGAGAGTCTGCAGAACAATCCTCATATGCTCAACATGTTCTGCCTCAGTCTGGGAGTAGACCAGGATGTCATCAATGAACACCACTACAAACTGATCTAAATAGGGCCGAAATAAACGATTCATCATATCCATAAAGATGATAAGAGCATTAGTCAACAGAAATTGCATCACTAGAAACTCGTAATGCACATACCTAGTACGATTGGTCGTCTTCGCAACATCATACCCCTTTACCTTCAACTGGTAGTACCTAGAGCGGAGACCAATCTTTGAGAAAACTGTAGCTCCCCAAAATTAATCGAACAAGTCATTTATCTTGGGTGGAGGGTATTTATTCTTGACCATCAGCTTATTCAGCTTCCGGTGATCGATGCATGACTTTAGAGAACCATCATTCTTTTTAATGAACATGGTTGGAGCTCCCCAAGGTAAAGAGCTAGGTCGGATAAAACCTCAGTCATAGAAACTGGTGTAAAACCTAAATAAGTCTCAATCTCAATCTCAAACTCGACATCCCTATCTGGAGGAAACCCAGGCAACTCTTCTAGAAAAACATCAAAAACTCGTTAACTGTGCGAATTTCCTTAATCTTGTATAGAGAACCCTTTGTGTTCATGAAGCAAGCAATGAAGGTCTCATATCCCTTCTGGAACATCCTGTCAGTAGCCAAAGTAGATACCACATTAGACAAATATCTGCGTCTCTCTTATACTAGAACCATTGTTTGATCATCAGAAGTCTTCAGAGTCACCCTCTTGGACTCACAATCCAGATTAACCTGATGTTCAGTCAACCAATCCATGCCAAGAATCATATCAAATTCTTCTAATGGTAGCTCCATAAGGTCAGCTGGAAAGATTTCCCCTTGAACCTTAAGAGGACATCGCCTGAAAACCTTGTCCAAAACCATTGACTGACCCATATGACTCATAACAGTAACTGCACTCTCGGTGGCTTCATTCAGAATCTGAAGATCTCGTGATACAGATCTCGAAACGTAGGAATGGATGGAACCATTTTCATGCAATGCAAAGTATGGAACATAATATACAGTAAATGTACCTGCAATGACGTCTGGCTCATCTTTATCATTGTGGTGTCTAGTAGCATAAACAAACGCAGGCTGTCTAGCCTCATTCATGACTGGTCCCTTACTCTGATGTGATCGGCCTCTACTATCAGACCTAGATGCAGACCTAGAAGTTATACTCTAATTATGTCCTCTGGCCGAAGTCTAAATAGATGTCTGTGAATGAGCAAGAGTTTGAATTAATGCCTCTATAGAAGGCGAACATGGGCATTCTTTCAAGAAATAATACATGGATCCACATCAGAAGCAAGCACCTATCAACTTCCTACACTCTCCTTGATGACAATTACCACACTGCTCACATACAGGCACTGAAGAAAATCCTGATGAATCACCTCGATTGACGTCTTGTCCCAAATATGCCAAATGCCTAGAATTCGTATTACTCCTCTAAGGCTCAGTAGTATGAGTCCTCTTTTCCAAACGTGCGTGGGACTCATCATGACTAGAAGATCTCCTAGATCGATCTTGATCTTGATCTCCAGTACTCTAACTAGACTCTAAAAACTCAATCTCATCAACAGTCTTAGCTCGATTCACCAGGGCCTCAAACACCTTGTCATGGTGTGTAGCAACTCACTTACGTATCCCAATCTGAGGCCCCTCTAAGAACTTGTTGCATCTTTCTTCCTCAGTGGTTACCAAACCAGCACCATATTTTTACAACTCTAAAAACTTTAACTCATACTCTGCAACAGTCATAGAACCCTGCACCAGGTCCTTAAAATCATGTCGTCTCTCCTTTAAGAATTGTTCACCCAAGAAACAATTCTTAAACCGTTCCTTGAAGAACTCTCATGTCAATCGGTCAGAAGGGACGATACTCACAATAGACTCTCACCAAATGTGGCCATTCTCATCCAGCATGGGTACAACACCCAAATATTTCATGGCTGGCTCTAAACCCAACTGATCTATATGTCTCTTGGTGTCATACAACCACTTCTCAGCCTCGGTCGGTGCTCCACTAAGAGATCCCGAGAAGGTCATGACCCTGTTAGCAATCAAGGTCTCAAAAATAGGAAGTTTAGGCATGATGCATGAGGCTTTGACTGCACCCTAAATCAGCTAAAGAAAATGTCTACTAAGGGCCTCACTAGTAACTCCAGTCATAGGCTATGGCCCAGAAATTATCGCTCATGTAACCAAGATAGTCATGTCGATACCACAAGCAGGTGATGGGGCAGCCGAAACTGAAAGACCACGATGGGCAAGAGGCCCAGCAAGGGTCAGGGGATCTACGGGGGTAAGAGCATCTACTGGAGCAGGTGGATCAATCATCAGATCATCTACCGGATTAGCAAATCTGATGGTTTGACCTCACCCATGGTTCGGTCAATGACCTCTTTTGGTGCTCATATCGGAGAATCTCTACAAGGAGGTAGAACATAAGGTCAGTTTTATGACATTTGAGAATCGAACACAAATAAACATATAAAATTTGGGACATGGCCCCTTTTTTAACACTTCTATTAAATGTTTCAAAATAGTATATTAAATATGACTCATCCACACCCCGAGGTTATAAAACCAAAAGCTCTGATACCTACCAAATGTAACCCACTGGACAGCCTATGTAAAATGGCCAAGTATAATAGGGCACATATTAAATATGAAATCCAAGTAGGAAACATGTCGGGAATTCAAGCATCTATTTTGAATCTTATTTGCGTAAAATGTTGTAAAACGGTCAAACTATCTATAATAACATATAATATAATAGTTACAAAATAAGCTATATCGAATATAGCAGCAGAATACTCATAACATAAAACTCCATACATCCCAAAATATAGGGACATGTCACTCGAAAAAAAATGGTGGATAGAAACATTACAATCCATATAGAGTACTGAATGTGTCGATCCTCCGAATGTTAGGTACAAGGTAGCCTATCCAAAATATCTGAAAGGGAGAAAATTTGGGGAGTGAGCTAAGGAGCTTAGTGTGCTCCATTAATTGCAAAATAAAACATTTAAATAGTTCAAAAAATCATATTATAATGACAACCAAAGTTTTCATGTAAGCCCTAGCTACCCTCTAACCGAACTCCAGTATGCAATTCCCCAGAACTGCATCTATAAAGGCATTAACCCATGCCCATTGGGTGTAGGTACCATTGTAAGGAGATACCTTAGGTCCATGTGGAATTACCTTAGCCGAAGCGTAGGAACCTCATACAGGAGGAATTACTAACTGGATCAAGGCTGAACCTACATAGACTTCATATATTATCCCAAGTACCCCCAGTAAATCATTTTAAGCAATAATAACAGTATTTAGTAATAAGCAGTGGTGGTAATAGTAGATATAATGCATACAATTATTTTTAGGGAAACGGTAACCAGAGAGCATGCTATCAAATCAAGTACTTAGGCATAAATGAGAAAGATAAAATATTCATGCTTAAATTAGGAAACATGTTATGTTTTGCAAAATCAGAGAATATCAGTCATGTGCACACAAGGAACAAACCTCAAAAGATCTTGTCAGTCAGATGGCCTACTGAGCACCTGAGATACGATCAGATGCTTTGCTAGAACCTAAGACACAATGAATCTTAAATTAATACGGGAGAAATTATTTACTATGATATTTCACAATGTAATGATACATACGGGTCACAACGGGTTCACGCGGTCGCACATATCATGAGGACCTAGGCTGGACAGATGCACGATCGGAAGAGTCTCTAGTACCTTTAAACAAATAATATCATGTGTTAGTCATTTATTCAATAACTTCTCTTAAATAAATTAACTTAATACATATGCATGTTCGAGTTCATCATCAGATTCAGAGGCTTTCGGGTTAGAATTTCACGTTCAAAAACGAATTTAGGATGTCGAAAAACATAAAGCATGGGTTTTCAGAAAATGTTAACTTTTTGTTCAAAGCCAACAGTCAGAGTCAACTGAGTTGACTCAAACGAGTTGACCCGGATGGGTTGACTCAGACAAGTCAGACAGAAGTGGTTCGGGTCAAACGAGTTGGGTCAGATACAAATTAGACTCAGGTCAAACGGGTCGGTCAAATAGATCTAGGTTTGGGCTTATATGCATGTTAGCCCCAAAACATTATTAATCCTATTGGGTTATTAGACCGAGTTGCTCAGAACGACCCATATCAGTGGCCAGATCGGGCTCAAGTCGGTCAGGCCGGTTCGATCTATAGGTCACCGTCCAAGGCGGCCAAAAATCACCTTGGACGACGTGTGAACGCCACGCGCGACTAATATGGTCGGAAAAAAACACAGAAAAGAGTAGAAAACTACAATGATCTCAACCATTTCAATGTAAACTGAAAATTAAGCCGGAAACATTACCAACTTACCCAAAACGGAGAAAATACGTCTGGAAATGACGTAGCTCCAACGACGTTCGTATCACCGTTGGATGGACTATCCAAGGGTAGGGTTTTGTTCGCCTCGGTATGAGGGGCTCTCACGTGGCGGCGGTGCGGCGAACGGACGTCAAACGACGCCGAAAAATGTAGAAAATAGAAGATATTGTAGGGTTGTTTTCGCTGGGCTTTCAACGGGATTTCATGGCAAACGATGTGGCTTCACCGCGAGTGGAGAACGAGGCTGAGGTCGGGATGGAGCTGCGGTTCCGCTGGTGAGGGCGGTGATGGCCACGACGACAAGGTGTAGGAGATCAGAGATGGGTGGCCGAATTTGAGTTTAGAGAGATGAAGGATTTGGAGATCTGGATTTTTTCGTGGATAGATGGAAATAAATAAACTATAAAGAGGGTAGTTGAGATATTTTAGACTTATTATTATTTTGTTTTCGAATATAATACCAAGAATCGATTAAAATTATATTAGAACAATTTTAATTGACAACCAACATCATTTTTTCAAACCTCTTAAACTTTAAGTATATTTTATTAGGGGTGTTGCAAAACTTTTAACTAAATCCATTAAAATTTTAAAACTCAAACGATTTTAAGTCAAATTTAAAAATATTATCTAAGAAAAGTAAAGTTAAACAAAATAAACACAAAAATACCTCAACTAATTTTTTTACATTTACATATCATAAATTTTAGTTAATATAAAAACCGACTAAATCAACTAAAGTTGATTTAAATCTATTAGTTATTTTTGAAAAATTTTAAATCAATTAATGATTAAAGATTAAAAATTTTAAGATTAATTCGATTCGGTCCAATCGAATTAATTGTTTGAACATCCTAACTTTAAGGTTGAAGTCCACATTCATCAATGGTCTCCAGCCACCACTAGATCAGGTCTAGCCACCACCGCTGAATCTCAACATTATATGTTTTCTATCAAGGATGAGTTTACGACGTGCGACGAATACCGCTGAACACCATTAATGTTGAACACCGCTAAATAATATTAAATTAATTAATAACAATTTAAAATTTCAAAGACTCATCATACAATTAATAATTATTTTAAATAATCAATTAAATTATATTTTATATATATATTAAAATTTTATTTTTTAATAAGAGTAAACTATATATTTAGTACCTCACCTATTTTCGTATTTCTATTGGACCCTCATTATTTAAATATTATTTTAATTTGACCCTATTCTTTATAAAAAATAATTTAACTTTTAACTCTCAACCTAAAACCCTAAACTATTAAACCTAAACCCTTAAACTCTTAAACATATACCCTAAATCATATACCCTTAAAAATAATTTTACCATCATCGATTCAATTCAACAATCTAAGCTTCTAAATTCTAACCTAAATTTCTAAATTTTAAACTTAAAATTAAATTGTATTAAAGTATACAGTATTTCCTTTTTTATATATATTCATATGCAATATATATTATATAAAGTTGAGATATTCGATTCGATCTTAAAAATCGATCATCCAATTATTCAAGTTATCTAAATTTTTATCTTATAGGTCAAAAATTCTTAAAACGAAATTATCTTATAATTCGAACATTATTAAAACAAAAAAACGAGTCAAATTTTGCTCTAATAAATGTGTGGTTTAGTTCGTGTTTGAACACTAGTATCTAATAACATGAAAAATGTAATTAGAAGTTCTAATTTTTTTAGAGAGCGTAGAAGTGAATTATAAGTAGAATAAATAAACAATTGAATTGAATTGAATTGCCTTCGTTTTGGTTTTTTTAATTCAATTTAAATTGTTTTTTTAATTCACTAAAGTGATGCATGTCTATTTACCTGTAATACTTTTGTACAAAAGTGAGCGTCAGCAATATCAATATACTATACAGACGATGTCTGTCGGCAGAAATCTACCGCGTCTCTTTCTTATGTTTATCACATCGCTGTTGCAACAAAAAATAAAGTTTTATGCACTGTAATTGAACATATAGTAAGGAATTCTACTTGCTAATCGAGAAATCGTTTTGTAGTTTGAGTTGAAGCTTAGAAAGAAACCAAGATAGTTCTTTTGGAGTTTTAACGATTTTCATATCACATTTGAGAATGTACTAAATAATCTATCAAAATTTTCAGGAAATAGGCACGCATCACTTTAGTGAATTAAAAAAAACCAAAACAAATTGATTGATGATGGTCAGAAATTCAATTGAATTGAATTGAATCGATGATGGTGAAATTATTTTTAAAGGTATATGTTTAAGAGTTTAAGGGTTTAAGGTTTAACAGTTTAGGGTTTTAGGATGAGGGTTAACTGTTAAATTATTTTTTATAAAGAATATGGTCAAATTGAAATAATAGTTAAATAATGAGGGTTCAATAGAAATACGAAAATATGTGAGGTACTAAATATATAGTTTACCCTTATTAAAAAAATAAAATTTTAATATATATATAATAATTTAATTGAATTTTTAAAAATAATTATTAATTGTATGATGGGTCCTTGAAATTTTATATCTTTATTAGTTAATTTAATAGTATTCGGCATTAGTGGTGTTCAACGATGTTCGTCGCATGTTGTAAAATTTTCCTCCTATCAATTTAACATCAAGCTGATTGAATTATTTAATTTGCAAAATTTCTATTCCAATCTTAAGAAAACTGAAACGATATGCACTAATCAATTTAGTAACCAAAGGTATTTATATAATCTTATTTTATATGAGTTCAAATAATCACGTGGAAATAAATACATGTCTATTTAATAAAAAAAACCAAACACAATCACCGCTTATCTGATCTAACCTTGCATTAAGAGAAACGCTTTCTTAATATTTTTAACCAAGTACACGAGAAAATACCTACAGTGTCGAAAATCAATATTATTTGTTAGACTAGTAATTTAAAAAATTATAAATTTAGAGGATTTCCAGTGAAATATATTTTTAAGGGGTAAAATTATAATCTTACCATTTCATTGACTTCAATTTTTTAATTTTTGATATATTAGATCGGTCATAGTCTTACTAGTCTCTTCTACGTACCGCCCTACATACCTATTAAGGAAATATCTTTTATAAAAAATAATGGTTTTTATATATGAAACACGACTAATTTTTTGATTTTATATATTTTTAATATTATTATTATTATTATTATTGTTAATTTAAAAATATTTTATTATTCTATATTCACATTGACTTACACTTAATAGAAATTTAAAATATATTTTTATTATACTTAAGCTAAATAAAAATGAAATCGATAAAATTTAATAAATATTGAATTTCACTTTATATTTGTCTGAGAATTATATTTTCATTAGAAGTTAAACTATTTAAAACTATAAATAAGTATTATCATATTACTTTAAATTATTTCGTAGGAATATGCAAACATTTTTTATTATTTTAAAACTAAAACTTTTAACAAATAAATTCTGATAAATATCGAATTACTAATATTTTTCATATTGTATTTTCATTCTAATTTAAAGTATTTTTAATACTAAATTATATAAAAATAATAATAGAGAAAGTTTCATTAATTATTGAATTACTATAATTTATACAATCTTCTTTTGCTTAGTGCATATCCATTTAGGGTCAGTAGTTGGTATTTATGATTCTCTCTCAATAATATTGTCTCTAAGATTTAAACCTGAGTTTTTTTTCTCTTAAAATACAATGTGTTTTACCAATAACTTTTCAAAATAAGATATCTAATTACACCTTTGTTTTAATTTAAATTATACAAATTTATAGATAAATACTATATCATCATTTTATATTACTTTCTATAAAATGTGAATTCACTTTATATTGGTCTTTAATTGCATTTCAGTATAACTTAAAGAATTTCTTTTATTATTATATTACAACTAAATATAAAATTTGAATAGATAAAATCTAATAAAAAAATTACACTATTTATTCGTCTTGAATTACAATTTTATCTATTTAGATAAAAAAAATAAAATTTAATTAATTAAAATATTTAAAAATTATAGTCAAAGTTAAAAGAAATTCAGTAAATAATTAACGTGTGATAATTTTAATATGACAATAAAAATATAATTTAAGGCAAGTGAAGTCATAAATAAATAATATATGGATTATTATTTTATTATTTTAATTTAAATAGATAACATCGAATAAATATGGAAGCATATTTAAAAAGTGGATTCACTTTACTTTAATTTTGGTCCCATTTTTAGGACAAATTCCCAAAATATTGTGGGAGAATTTTTTTTCAAAAATATGGTTCCTCTCAAAATATTTTTTTAAAATATTGTGATATACTGTTGAAATCAGAACCTCTTTGGAAAATCATCCGACTTTAAATAGTGTTTTCGTAAAAAAATAATAAAAAATACCCCCACATGGACTTTCCTCCGTCTTTAAACAGTAAAAATTTCGAAGCAAACAAGGGGAGATCACCTCGGCTTTGAACAGTGTGGGGCAGAAGCATGGCATGCATGCATCCATGCCTCGGATGGGGTGTTTTTTTTTTAATTTTGATTGGATAAATAATAGGTGGATTGGGTGGTTAAAATTTAAAGTTGTTGGCGTTAAAAAGGGGTTGATGATTGGTATGTTTTGTGGTAAAAATTTGAAGGAGGAGAAGAAGAAGAAGAAGAAGATATTTTGTAAGTATGAGAGATGTATTTTATTTTAAAAAATTAATTTAAGTAATTTTATTTGTAATGTATATTGTTTTTTGTAGTTTCGAATTTTTATTATTTTTTCAATTATACTTTGTTAATTATATTGTTATATTTTTTTGGAAATTTTAAGTTGATGGGTGAATATTTCTTTTAAATTTGTGAAGAGATTAAGTTCTTGATTTTTTTTATAATTTTTATGTTTATGTTTGAGTAATTGTATTGTTTAATTAACGGTTTATTAGATTTTATTTATAATGCATTTTTGAAAAAGAATGAGTAGTAGTAGTAGTTAAATATTTACAATTCATTATTTATTTTATAATTACATGTCTTGTTAAAAAAGTCGTTATTTTGCAGTTTATTTGGATGTCGTACAACAACGATGATCGTATTTTTGTACCAGAATATCTGATGCAGGGATCTTTTCTATGGTGTTTTGTTACAATGTTGATCCATTTTGCGATTGTCGAGTTCCACTTTGTTGATAGGGTGATGAGGCAGTTTGGCAGCCATCAGCCAATTATGTATATTCCACTTAATCATGACTTTCTACATGATTTTGATGGACGCGGTAGGCCAGAAGTAAATTGAGAAGTCGTACATGCTGACTACATTAATGCATGGAACAACAGAGCTTCAGTACCGTTTTGCGCTCCAATCCAAGAGAATATGTAACGCCCCGAGACTAGGGTCCGGGTGGTTGCCGGGTCCGGGGTAGGTTAATAAACGCGATTTAGGTCATTCGATTCGATTTGGACAAAAAGAGGTTTTAAAGGGGTTTTTGTAAAACGAGTAGCAAATAGGTTTTATGGAAATGGATTTTAAATTAAAATAAAATATTCTATTTCAAAAACCGCCCACTTCTTCTTCTCCAAAAACCTTTTTCACGTTATTTTCTACTCTCCATCAAACCTCCACCATTTTTGAAGACTCGCCAAGGTAAGTAATTTGTTCCTAACATTTTCTATACATTTTCTTATTTTCTATCAACTTCCTTTCAAAACTTTGAAAGATTTCTCAAAGTTCTCCTTTTTTGGAAGAAAATGAGTTTTTGAAGGGTTTAAGCAAATTTTGTTAAAACGGTGATTTGAGTGAGTTATAAACCATATTTTGAGTATAAAATAATGTTAAGATGATGAGTTTATCAAAAAATCTCGGAAAATGGAAAATGGGTAATTTTTTGGATAGGGGATATTTGGGTTTTTGGCTTGAAAATTGTGGGGAAAGACTTCCAATGTTTTGATGGTGTTGGGCTGATGTTTCTTGGGTATTTGAACATGTTTTGGATGTTAAATTGATGAAGTTATGGCTGATTTGTGGTTAGAGTGGAAATGAGAATGGTTTTGGTTAGTTTTGGGTAGGAATCGGAAATTGTTGTTGTCGAATTGTGATGGGGTTGATTTCAGTGGGTTTGATTATTGAAAAGTGTGTTAACTCCTTGTTTTGATTTGGGTAGAAGCAGCGGATAAAGATTTGGGTTCTTCGGACGCTACATCGGGAGTTGAAGAAGCTTGAAGGTGGACCGTTAGCTTGTTTTGGTATTGTGTTGGTGAGTGGTGATGTTTTAAAGCTTTGCAATGTTTCAAAGAGGTTTTCTTGGGGGATTGGGTTGAGCTTGAGGGGTCGACCTAAACCCAAGTGTAAGTTTAACTAATCTCGCCTTGTTTTATTAAGTGTTGGTGAATGTGATTATATGTGTTGTTGGGTGAGGTACTATTTGCTTTTATATCCTTTTGAATGTTATTATGTTGTTGTTGTTGTTGTTGTCGAAACCTCACGTGATGGTTAATGGGAAGTGTGTTGTTGAACACGGTGATGTGTAGTCCCACCGGAAGTTGACTAGTAGATGAGTACGGTGATGTGTAGTCCCACCAGAAATATGCTAGTTGTTTATAAGCGATGATGTGTAGTCCTACCGGGAATGGTTGTGCGTGTGCACACCATGAACTCATTCTTAAGTTGTGCTGGAATTGTGCCTTGTGATAAATTAAGCTTTTTGTTGGATTAAGACTTCAAGCGTGTGGGCATGTTTATGCTTATACTTATGTTTTCGGTTTAGTATATTCCACTCCAATGGTTGTCTTCCACATAAATGTATGTTTTGAAACTGCATTGTTGTTGTTGTGATTTTGAGTTTCGCTCACTAAGCTTTCAAGCTTACGCTCTCTTTTTCAACAATGCAGATCGTTAGTGGCTTCAAGAGCAAGTGGGGCAAAGGAAGAATCCTAGAGTTAGTTTGCTAGCTCAAGTATGGTTTTTATGGATGTAATAATACTTAGGCAATGGGAATGCTAGACTTTTGTGTTAGGGAGTTGGTGTCTAAACTCTCGTGTGGTTGCTTTTGTTGCTAATGTGTTTTCAATGTTGAAACATACCTTGGTTCGACTTTTGATCTTTTTGTGAATGCTTAGCATGAATGTCTTCCTTTAATAAATCTTGCCATGTTGAATCTTGTCTCGTTGATTGTTTACCTTGTTCTAAATGAATGATCATGGTTGCCTTAAGTTGTATAAGTGTTTAGGAGTTGATTAAATGCTTGCTTAGGGTGTTTGTGCTTAAAATTACAGAAATATGTCTTTCTGTGCATGGGGTGTCAATGCGCTCAAGGGCAGTATCGATACGGGCCCCTGTTTTAAGTCTATCGTACCGATACGCAGGAGCGTATCGTTACCTTCTTTGATCTCTGGAAATTTGAGATTTTGACGAGAAATTGGGGTATCAGTACGGTCCTTAGGTGTATCGATGCGGTCCCTAATGTTGACTTTAGGTTTTTGAAAGGTAAACATGGGAAGTTTGACCGTTGGAGGCGTATCGGTACGGCCTGAAGTAAAATTACTAAAAGTTATCCTTTAATGTTCGTATTGCTTGGTGCATATTCGTGTTTGATTTTCCGCTGCTAGTCTCCTCACATAAGTTTCAAAAATGGCATTTAGACAAGATTAAATTAAAAAGAAAATTTTTAGGGTTGCTAATCGGAGCGAAGCCTTAACGGGTTTCTCTTCGGTTTTCCCCGTGTGACCCGTTCGATTCGACCTGGTGGCTAGACCAGGTCGAGGGGGTTACATTTGGTGGTATCAGAGCCTCGGTTTCGAGGTCTCTCAGGAAGGTAAGTTGGTTTGTTTACCGTTGCACGGTGTGTGAAAGCATGATTTCTCGTTCTTGTTGTTGGTTGAAGCGTAGTCGAGCATCCTCATTGCTAAGTATTGTTATTGAAAAATGGTTTTGGTTGAAAGAGCTCGAGCGCTTGGATCCTTGCCCTTGTTGACCCAATGTTTTTTTTTTGTGCGTGTTATGTTTGTTGTTTTAGATTGTATCTTCGTTATGGTGAGACCGAGGGGAAGGCCTAGAACGGGTGACCAAGAACTCGAGGATGTGCATCCTACTCCCGATGGTAATGGGGAAAATGTCGGAGGTAATGTACCTCAGGCTGGGGCGAATGTCAGAGGTAATGGAGCTCAGGTTGGCCAGGGTCAGGCCGGTGCGGACATGACTCATTTGATTCAGACCATAGTTAGGGCTTTTCAGACAGCTTTAGCCGGCATACATGCTGCAGCACCACCTCAGGGCCGACCTAAACCCAAGTTGAAGTTTAACTAATCTCGTCTTGTTTTGTTAAGTGTTGGTGAATGTGATTATATGTGTTGTTGGGTGAGGTACTATTTGTTTTTACATCCTTTTGAATGTTATTATATTGTTGTTGTTGTTGTTGTTGTCAAAACCTCACGTGATGGTTAATGGGAAGTGTGTTGTTGAACACGGTGATGTGTAGTCCCACCAAAAGTTGACTAGTATATGAGTACGGTGATTTGTAGTCCCTCCAGAAATATGCTAGTTGTTTATGAGCAGTGATGTGTAGTCCTACCGGGAATGGTTGCGCATGTGCACACCATGAACTCGTTCTTATGTTGTGTTGGAATTGTGCCTTGTGATAAATTAAAGTTTTTTGTTGGATTGAGACTTCAAGTGTGTGGGCATGTTTATGTTTATACTTATGTTTTCGGTTTAGTATATTCCACTCAAATGGTTTTGTCTTCCACATACATGTATGTTTTGAAACTGCATTGTTGTTGTTGTGATTTTGAGTTTCGCTCACTAAGCTTTCAAGCTTACGCCCTCTTTTCCAACAATGCAGATCGTTAGTGGCTTCGAGAGCAAGTGGGGCAAAGGAAGAATCCTAGAATTCGTTTGCTAGCTCAAGTATGGTTTTTATTGATGTAATAATACTAAGGAAATGAGAATGCTAGAATTTTGTGTTGGGGAGTTGGTGTCTAAACTCTCGTGTGGTTGCTTTTGTTGCTAATATGTTTTCAATGTTGAAACATGCCTTTGTTCGGCTTTTGATCTTTCTGTGAATGCTAAGCATGAATGTCTTCCTTTAATAAATCTTGCCATGTTGAATCTTGTCTCGTTGATTGTTTACCTTGTTCTAAATGAATGCTCATGGTTGCCTTAAGTTGTATATGTGTTTAGGAGTTGATTAAATGCTTGGTTAGGGTGTTTGTGCTTGCTCCATTGTGCTTAGAATTGCAAAAATATGTCTTTATGTGTAAGGGGTATCGATGCGCTCAAGGTCAGTATCGATACGGGCCCTTGTTTTAAGCCTATCATACCAATACGCGGGGGCGTATCGATACCTGCTTTGATCTCTAGAAATCTGAGATTTTGACGAGAAATTAGGGTATCAGTATGGTCCTTAGGTGTATCGATACGGTCCCTGATGTTGACTTTAGGAGCTTGACCATTGAGGGCGTATCGATACCATCTTGTAGGGTATCGATACGATCTCTTAGAGTTGACCTTGGGAAGTTTGACCGTTGAAGTCGTATCGATACGGGCCTTAGGTGTATCGATACGGCCTGAAGTAAAATTACTAAAAGTTATCCTTTAATGTTTGTATTGCTTGGTGCATATTTGTATGTGCTTTTTCGTTGCCAGTCTCCTCGCATAAGTTTCAAAAATGGCAATTAGACAAGATTAAATTAAAAAGAAAATTTTTACGGTTGCTAATCGGAGTGAGACCTCAACGGATTTCTCTTCATTTTTCCCCGTGTGACCTGTTCGATTCGGCCTAGTGGCTAGACCGGATCGAGGGGGTTACATGATGATTTTGATCCTCAAAGGTTAGAGTACCTAAGCTATTTTCTTAGTAATGGAATGTCGTACTTAACTTCCATCAATGAGCGGGAAGAATGTCAAAAATATAAAAAGAAATATGGTGGTAAGGGCGAGTCCTCTTAGAGTGCAGCAATAGGCGCATCTCAAAATCTCTTTGGAAGTAGAAATCTCGAAGGTTGTCAACCACTTGGGAGCACCCACCAATGGAGCCGGTTATATGGGAAAAGGAACCGGTTCTTACATATGTACAACCATAAGTGGGCCTGAGCTCCTCAGATACTCACGGGTTTGATGATGTTGTTTTGTACACGCCTGAGTTTATTCCTCCACAGTCACCTCGTTACTCGAGCTTTGGGCAGTGCATGGATTTTCAGAAAATACAAAATTTTCTGAATTCACTAGAGTTTATGTGAGGGCAGAGCGGTCAGGTGGACATGTTCACAACACCGCCTCCTATGGCCTCGACGATTGAGGAGGATGTTGAAGCGGATGCTAAAGCTGAAGAGAATGCTGAAGCTGAAAAGGCTGCTGAAGAGGATCCCGAGGCAGAACAGAGGCCACAACGTAAGAGGAACCCGAGACACACTTACTTTTCGACCATATTCGCTCATTATCAGAAATTATGTAAGAGGATGCAGAAGAAAAAATGATTTTGTGTATTTTCTGTAATACATTAGATACATTTGAGTTTGAATTTGGATTTTATTGTTTTTTATTTTTTTAGTGTTTATTTTTTATTAATCACTTAATCTAAAACTCAATTTTTATTCATGAATTGAAAAACTAGGCATCGTGTTTTATGAACTGAAAAATTAGGTTCTGTCATTATATCTTTTATTTGTAAAAGTAGAAACAAAGCAAGTCTTTGCAAAATGATTGTTTCATGAACTGAAAAATTGAGATTTGTGACCTCCAACGATCTATCTTTTTACCATATGAAACTCGAATCTTCTAATTACACCACTGTCCATAATTCATACACTTCCCAAAGAAAGTTCTCAAGGTGGATTATGCAACCACGTAATCCACATGTTGCATGATGTTATACTCCTTAATTGCCAATATAGCTTCATACTTTTCATAAAACTGAAGCCCTGTAACACTCGGGTTTAGGGGTCGGGTGAAAATAATATTATAATTTTATTTCAGGTTCGGTTTTGCAAATTAAATAATAAAATATTTTATGGGCCTCGGGATTTCAAATGTTTAAGGCTATGTTGGGCCTATCTCTTAAGTCCAAACCTATGGGCTTTAAGAGGTGTGGGTTTGACCATTCATTAATGGCATTTTGGTCAATTGCAAAATGAATGAGAAATAAGATGACAAAAGGGGTTTTATTTGAAAGGAAAAATGCTCATCTTCTTCATTCCACCATTGTTGAAAACCTAAAACCCCTCTTACCCCCAAAAGTACTATTTCATCAAATCTCTTCATCAATTCAAAGGCTCTCTTTGAGGTAATTGTAATTTTGAATTCTCCTCGTGATTTCCAACATTTTCATAGCTTTAGTTTTCATAGAAATCATCTTTTTGAGTTTTTGAAGTTTTCAAGTTTGAAGAAAAGCATTGAACTTTAATAGCTTTTTGGGTTGTTTTGATTAATAGAGTTGAGTTTTGATCTAACCTTGCCCAATGGAACATTATATCTCAATTTGGTTGGGTTTTCTAAAGAATTCCGAAATGGGTTTTAGGGGTGTATTTAAAGTGTCAAAAATTTGTGTTTTTGGAATGGTTTTGTGAGAAATTGTTGGGTTGATGTTATAGCAACATTGGGCGGGTGTTTTTAGATGTTTTGTGATGATTTTTGAGAGGTTATAATGTTAGTTTGATGGGATTCCCATAGCTACTGCTGTTGGTGGTTTTTAGGAGTGGAAATTAAGAGTTTTTGAAGTGTTTGTGTGGGAAAATGAAGGGCTGATGGTTGTACAACATTATGAGGGTGTTTTGGACATGTTTTGGAGTGTTTTAAGTGTTAAAATTTGGAGGTAATGGCTGGGTTTTGCTGGAGTACGAAAATGGGATTATTTGGGAAGGTTTCGGCTTTGAATTGTTGAGAAAATGTTACATAATTGAGAGCTGATGTGTACCAGTAAATTGTGGTTGATTAAGAGGTTAATACATTGCCTTTGATTGATTAGAGACATCGGATTTGGCCTTGGGAGGTTCGGGCACGATTTCGGAAGTTGTGGAGACTTGAGTCGGCTTTGCTTGGATTGCTTAAGGAAGTAAGGTGAGTGGTTAATGTTTTAAATTGATTTCAAGGGTTGGTTCTAGCATGTGGAGGTGAAAATGTTTTCAAGTAATGTTTTGGTTCAAAGATGGTTTTGAAAGAATTTAGATTTGGCTTGAAAAGTTGAATTAAACTCAAGAGTAAGTTGTGGTGAATTGCCTCTTTAATTTCCCCTTTTTCCATTTGTTTTCATTACTTGTGGTGATGTTTTGTCAAGCATGAAATTTAAATAATTTGGGGAGAAGTATGATTGCTTAATATTATATCGTTGATCACGTATGATGGTATTAATGATGTCGTTGATATGCCTTGAAAGGTGTGAGTAAGTTGGTGCAAGTTGTGCACGAAAATGGTGAGTAAGACCATTTGTGATCGGTAAGATTCCAAGTAGTAAGTGATGCCTAATTGTGGATTTTGTTACATCTTGATTTGGTTGTGCATGATATAGTGAGTACATGTCGTATGGTAGTGATTGTATATCGTGTTGCATGGTTGGTGTCGAACCTCACGTGATGGTTGTCGTTGCTCCGGTGATGTGTAGTCCCGCCGGTAGCGAGTGGTATAAGACTCCGGTGATGTGTAGTCCCGCCGGTAGTGACTAGTAGAAGAGTACTTTGATGTGTAGTCCCATTGGAAAACTACTAGTCGAAACGGTGATGTGTAGTCCCACCGTGTGTGTTTTGGTTATGCTCGTGCATACCATGTGTTGCTCATGTTGTATCTCACTATATCATTCCTTTTTATGAATTTGCTTTAATCTAGGATTACGTCCTCATGCATACCATGAAGTGTAAGGCCATGTTAAATGCTTATATTGTTGGATTGTGGTTGAACTTGTACGTTAGTAGAAGGATTAGGTCGTTGGATGATTTGTATGCGTTGACCTTTATTTTAAAGAAAGCTTTGAACCCTGCATTGTCGTAGTTATGTTTTAGAGCTCTGCTCACTAAGCTTTATGCTTACGCTCTCCTTTTTCCGACAATGCAGATCTTTAGCTTGGAGTTAGCAAGGAGCAAGATAAGGGCGTCCAAGCGTGTGGTGGTTTGCTCAAGTATGGTTTAATTAAATAATGTAGTAGTCTAGCAATGGGAAGTGCTACGTGTTTTAGGAGCTTGTATCTAGACTCCTTTGTATTGGCCACATGTTGTTAATGCCTTATGTTGATGTTTTGGTTTGATTATGGTTTGTAATGCATGATATGCTATGATGGATGTTGTGTGTGTTGGCATGTCTATTGGTGTTTAGGTTGCCCTGTTAGAGAGGGCCAAACCTCATATGCTTTCCTTGTGCCTTTCAAGGCCTTTGAGTTCCATGTATGACTTGTATGCCTAATTGCCTTTGTTGGAATGTCAAGTATGCATGCCTTGTTCCATGTTTTTATGCCAAGTTGCTTGTATGATTGAATCATCACCTTGTGTTGAAATGTGTCTTTAGTTTCAAGTTTAAGCATGCCTATACTCTTGGTTTGGCATAGGATACATGTTAGTGTGTTGGTTGAGGTTTGAGAGGGATTTAAGGGCCTCCTTGTGCCTTAAATCAGCTCAAACCTGTAATTTCGTAGTAGGGGTATCGATACGGTTGGTCCCGTATCGATACGACCTTCATGTTTCAGGCCTCGTGTTTCGATACGCAACGGGGCGTACCGATACCATTTTGGCCACTGGAGTAACTATCCAGTTCGGTATCGATACGGGCCTCTGGCGTATCGATACGGTCATCTTAGCGTTGACCATGGGAAGTCAACTGTTGGGGAGGGTATCGATACACTCCTTGGGTGTATCGATACGGCCTCCACGGGTTGACATTGACCAGTTGACCTAGTCAAGGGGTATCGATACACCCCTTAAGTGTATCGATACCGCCTGCAGATCAAGTTAAAAACTGGACTGTGAAATGTCAGGTTGAGTTCGGATGTTTGTCTCGTGAATGTTGTTCCGCTATATGACCACATAGGATTAATTACTCATCTAGACAAGATTTAAAATGAAAAAAAATAGGGTTGCTAACCGAGGGGAAATCCTTTAGGGGTTTTCACTCAGTTTTCCCCGTGTAGCCTACTCGGACCGGTCATCCGGCCAGGCCGGGACGAGGGGGTTACAAGCCCAACAAATAATTCACCATGCTGACTCGAAATTAATTGGGGCATATCTGGGCATTGCGGTGCCCTCATCGCATCAAAATCAACCGAGTTCATATGAGCAGGAGGTTCGTAGAATGTAGTATCGCCCCCAGTCGGAACAAATTCTCCAATACCTAATTTAGGGGATTCACCAACGTCACCTGAGAACAAATCAGGATCCCCAATATCTTCATCTTCGTTTGAATCTTCAAGTAATTCTCTCCATCGACCTTGTAGGTTTTGAACATTAGCATCAACAGTCGACCCGTGTGATGTTGCATATGTTGACGACCCACCTTGATGGAATCCACTATATGTCCCACTTGCCAACATTGAGACAAAACTGCCTCCACACATATCAAACTTGTTACCGAAATTCATTTGACTGGATTCCTCAACAACGTTTCTGGATGGGCCTGGAATATCACGCACCTCAGCAAACAACTCCACATTTCGAATATCCATAAACTCATGCTCTGCGATCATTATTCCCACATCTTTATTATCTTCGAGAGCTATTACGGAATATCTGACCGGATTGTGACATGTCAGCGACCGATACCGCAAACCATGAATCTGAGCTCCAATTTTTTATGATATGTTCTCCTTCAATACTCGAAAAGAAATTTCTTTGTTAAATCTCATCTTCGTAGGCCTTTCAGATTCAAATACGATGCCCACATCAGTTTTCACAATTTGTCCATTGTAATGGACAATCGCCACAAAACTGTTGTTGCTCATTTTCTCTGCATGTTCGAAAAAAAAATATTCAAACCGACTTACAATATTTATTGTTCGAACATAACAATTAAATTTCAAACAAGATCAAAGTTATACTAATAAAAAATCTAAATATGCAAACCCACTTACAATATTTTTCTCGCAACTTTCTTCTTCTGTTTTTTCTGCTCTCTCTTTACTCAATTTTTTTTTCTCAATCTCTAACAAATTATCTCCTCCAACATCAACATAGCATATTTAAAGAAAAAACAACTACAATTTTTTCCCTTTCATTCCTCTACACGAAATTTAATATTCACTAATAGGTTTCAAATTAAAAAAATTACAGTACCCCTATCTAATTTAAAAATAACATAACATTTAAAAAAATTATCTTACTACCCTACATCTGCACATACACCACTACTTCATCACATCACTACAACCCTATATTAATTTAAAAAAACTAGTCACCTATCCAATCAGATAAAAATTAAAAAAATTATCTTACCACCGTACACCTGCACCTACATCACTACTTTGTCACATCACTGCAACCCTATATCAATTAAAAAAAATCTTCACACCCATCCAATCAGATTTAAAAAATAAACACAATACTCATTCCCGAAAATTACCAATTAGATAAAAAATTAGCACAATACTCCTTCACGATGCTTACCACTCAGATAACAAAAAAATTATTTTACAACCCTACATTTGCATCTACACCACTACTTCATCACATCACTATAATCTTATATCAATTAAAAAAAATTCTTCTCATTCATCCAATCAGATAACAATTAAAAAATTTATCTTACCACCCTACACCTGCACCTACACCTACACCACTACTTCATCACATCACTACAACCATATATCAATTAAAAAAAATCTTCTCACACACCCAATCAGATAACAATTACAAAAATTATCTTACCATCCTACACATGCACCTACACCACTACTTTATCACATAACTGCAACCTTATATCAATTAAAAAATATTCTCACCCATCTAATTAGATAAAAAAAAATTAACCCAATACTTCATCTTATATGAGTTCGAATCTCGGTATGAGAATGTAATATCTCTATTTAATGAAAAAAATAATTAAAATATGTTTATTAATCTTACAAGGAAAAATATTAGTAATGTATTAATTAATTATATAAATAAATATATTATATTATATTATATTATAAATAAAAGGGGTGAGCGTTAGATCGAGTCGGGTCAAAAAAATTCAAGTTATTCGAGTTAACGATTCTAATTTTATCATTCAAACTTTCATTCGAAATTTTTTCGAGTCAATTCGAGTTGAAGAAATTTGAGTCAAGTTTTCGAGTTCCTATCAAAAATTAATTGTAACTATTTATGTTATAGTACAGTTTAATTCCAATTTAAATGGCTTTCTCTAATCATATATGATATGCATATATATATATATATATATATATATATATATATATATATATATATATATATATATATATATTCATTTTTTTCATATGTGGTAATATTTCTTCATATTTTTATATACCGGTATGCATATATCAATAAAAAAAATTAAGGGACTCGTCTTGAACTTAAAAATAAATTCACTAATTACTAGAAATTTCGAGTTATTTGAATTTCTATTTTACAACTCAAACTTTATTTTAAAAAAATTATAATCAAATTTTTAAAATTTCGAATCGAACCAAAATAAGTCATGACTATTCAAAGGCGGATGAAAATCCTGCCCTTTGAATTTCAATTTTTTGTAATCCCTATTCAAAGACGGGGTGTTTTGTCTTGGAGATAATTTTTTTATCATTTTTTTCAATTCACTGTTTAAAGACGGGTAGCTCTCCCCCTTTTTTACTGATTCAAATATTGTGAGAATTAATTTTGTTGGAAACATATTTTTGGAATTAAAAAAAATTAAAAACCATATTTATGTAATTCCTCCCTTTATTTATTTATTTCATGGAACATTACTAGAAAGTTCGGAAGAGAAAAAGAAAAGGCGGCGAAGATATAACTGTATAAATATACATGTGTTGTTATGAATAAATAAATACTTATCGTATTTCAATTTCAAAGGAGCAATCAGCCGCTGCTGCTTGTACAGCTTCCATTCCACCATTACGATTCCAATCAAAGGTGCTTTTCTACAATCTCGAATCTGCCTTTTCTTTTCAGGATTCCCCTTAGCCCATCGGATTATCTGGAATCTGGCTTTTCTTTTCCAGATCTTGGGAACCAAAAACCCATTATTATTTCTTTGAATCTTATTTTTCATGTCGTCGTTATCGTACCTCCGTAATATGCAAAATAGGATTTAAACTTCTTGTCTTGCGCTTAGGGATTCATTCTTCGGAGAAGGCTGAAGCTTGCCGTAATTGAAAGCGAGAACGAAATTGGTACTTTTGGATTTCTTCCTATCTTTGTTTGATTATAGAATTTGAAACTGTTGCAATCGTATATTCATTTTGGTATGTGGATAGATGCTTGTCGATTTGGGTAGTAAATTGCCTTGTAACGCTTTTGCTGATTCAATTCATATGCTGCAATTCTGATTTTTGTTGCCAATTTTGTATTTGATCCTGTGGTGTTCTTGAATCTTAGACATAAATAAAACCTTTCATTCCTTTTTTTTTAATGTTTGTCCCCTGTTTTAGTGGAAGGAGAAATAAGAACGCAATGTGTATCGAATCAGATACTTTTAACGCCCTTAAAGTAATCTTCATGAACACATAAATGAGAATATAGCTGTTTTTGATGATACAAGACTTCTAATCTAGATAACTTTGTTGATTCAACCTCATTTGGTTTTTTTGTTGTACGGTTTGTGAATGAGTAAATTATCTGTACTCGAATTGTTGTTTATGTTGTTTTCAGATGGAAGTACAAAATTCGGAACAAGGGCAAATAATCGAAATACGAGGAGATGTGCCATCCGCAGAGACAGGCCTGGGTGGAAGTGCTGTATGTGGAGGTGCAGCATGTGGGTTTTCTGATGCTCAGACCATTTCTAAAGATGCAAAAGAACGTTCGGCCTCTATGCGGAAATTGTTGATTGCTGTAGTGCTCTGTGTTGTCTTTATGAGTGTTGAAGTAGCTGGTGGAATTAAAGCCAACAGTCTTGCAATCTTAACCGATGCAGCTCATCTCTTGTCCGACGTTGCGGCGTTTGCAATCTCCTTGTTCTCTCTTTGGGCGTCAGGGTGGGAGGCAACTCCACGTCAGACTTATGGATTCTTCCGGATTGAAATTCTCGGTGCCCTTGTTTCAATTCAGATGATATGGCTTCTAGCTGGCATCCTTGTTTACGAAGCCATAGCTAGACTTATCCATGATACAGGTGAAGTTCAAGGCTTTCTCATGTTCATAGTTTCTGCATTTGGGCTTGTGGTTAATATTGCTATGGCTATCTTACTGGGTCATGATCATGGCCATGGACATGGACGTGGACATGGACATGACCATCATCACGGCCATGGTGGGAGCAATCATGACCACCATGATCACAGCCATAGCCATGACACTGAACCGCATAATCATGGATTAAGTGTAACATCTCACCATCACCATCATCATGGTTCGGATTCTAAACTACCCGATAAGCACCATCATACTCATGAAGGTGATGCCGAGCATCAAGAGCCTCTGCTCGTGACATACTCGGACTGCGAAAAGAACCCAGAAAGTGTAGCGCCGAAAAGGAAGGAAAGAAACATCAACATACAAGGGGCTTATCTTCATGTCCTAGGGGATTCCATACAGAGCATCGGAGTGATGATTGGTGGAGCAATGATTTGGTGGAAGCCGGAGTGGAAAATAATAGATCTGATATGCACCCTTATATTCTCCGTGATTGTATTGGGAACAACCATCCGGATGCTGCGAAACATATTGGAAGTTCTGATGGAGAGCACGCCCCGAGAAATTGATGCGACGAGGCTGGAGAAGGGTTTATGCGAGATGGACGAGGTGGTGGCGATACACGAACTGCACATTTGGGCCATAACAGTTGGGAAGGTGTTATTAGCTTGCCATGTGTTGATAAAGCGTGAGGCCAATGCTGACATGGTATTGAACAAGGTTGTGGATTACATCAAGAGAGAGTACAATATAAGTCATGTGACTATTCAGATAGAGCGCCAGTAAGTAAATCCATGCTGCAGTAGATTGAACTACATTTCTACCTATCCTTTTACTCTTATTTTTATAATTTTGTTTGAATATTTTCTTTTAGCTTGCCCATGTCAGTTATATATTCTGGTTATTAGAAGTTGAGTTATGAGAGAAAATTAAAGAAGAAACTGTTGAAGTTTTGGTTATTTTGTTGAAGCATGGTTTGGTATATATAGCAAAGATTGACGAATCAAAGAGTCATTGGCTATGGTGATCGAATGCGATTAGAAAATTATGGAGCAGAGAATATTTTAGGGGGTTATTAATTAGAAGATAAACAATTTGGCACCCTATAATTTCATTCTAATTTGGATCTCTCCTATATTTTACTGCTGAAAATATAAAGCCACTTATTTGTTGGTATTTGAAATTAAACTTGAGAGTTGATGATTAAGACATGATTGTCACGAGAATTATTCTAACCAGTGGATATGGCCCAACAACAACAGGGATAACTCAAGACTGCCTGCAACAAAGGAGTCTCCGACTTCCTTACACGAACATGATTCCGAACACATAAAGCGGACAACAAAAATTCTTTGCTATATTTATGTCCCTATACTTAAAAAAAATTAAATTTAAAGTTTAAGATTATAATTTAAAATTATGGCATAAAATTAGAGTTTATTTGTTAAAATTTAATATTTAGAGTTTATTTCAACATATAATTAAGAATGATTTAAATGAAAAATAAGTACTCAAAGTATATTTTGAACTTTATGTGCTTAAAGTATTTTTTGTCAAAATATGTGCTTAAAATTTTAAACGTTATAATTTTAGGTGCATGATAGTAAACTACAATTAAAAAAATTCGTTAACCAATAAAAATTAGACATGTGTTCTAATTTAATTTATAATTTATTTTAATTAACTTTTTATTTTTAATAATTCAAAATTTTTCAAAAAAAAATCTTAAAATTCTAAAAACTTCTAAAATAGTCCCCAAATCCTAAAACTCCAAATCTTCACTGTTACCACCACTGTCGTCGACCCCACTTGTGCAGTCACCGGATCCAACCGATCATTTTTTTCCAACTTGTTGTTGACAAAAACATGCAAACGGTGTACCAGTTGAACATTGAACGTCAAATGTGAAATAATCGTTCGGTTGATACACCGTTCGTCAATTTCAGACGACGACGCGTTGAGAAAATGGTTGGCTGAAACCAACGACTGAACGGGTAGGGTCGGTGATGGCGGCCGGCAACAATAGCAGTGAAGATTTGAGGATTTGAGGTTTTATTATTTTTAAGGATTGATTTGAATATTTTTGAGATTTTTTAAAATATAAATTTAAAGTTTTTTAAAAATAATTTTAAAAATTAATATTTCTACTATGTGTCGTGTTTTGATCAGTAACAATTTTTTTTAAACCATCGAACACCTAAAATTCTAATTGTTAAACTTTAAGCACTTAGTTTTATAAAAAAAAATACTTTAGCCACTTATTTTTCATTTAAACCTTAAGAAATTATTGAACAAATGATTATAAATGGAATGGATAACGAATTTGTTATAGATTTTCACTGTTTTATTCAAAAATTATATAAAATATGAATATATATATATATACTTTTATTATAATATTATTCATCATTTAAAAGAATGGTATTCTAATCTTTTTCCAACTGAGTTAAAAAGCAAAGATGTGGCAAGCAACCGAAAAAAAAAAACACAATAATATCTAAAAAAAAATAGCACATATAGTGCAATGGAAGTAGATTGAAAGCAGTTAAAAGTCCAGTGGACACCAAAAAAAAAAAAAACTAATTCACAAGCTAACCTAAAAGAATTATAACAGGCCATGGCATTTACAACAAGAGATTCACTCCCCTTCCACCTCATTAATTCCAGTGAAGAAGGAAACCCCCCCTCAGTGTTTCAAAATTACATCCCTTCATAATCTTGATTTCAGTTCCACTACTACTTTCAAATGGGGGCTTACCAAATCAAAATTTAAATATTCTAACCAAACAAAATCAAACACACCTTTGCAGGCATGTGAAGTGGGACACAGACTACTTTGAACTCGAGTCAGTAGAAAACATACAGCTCCTTCCCCGGTCATTATGAGAGGCGAAATGAGGACAACCAAATCTGCATGCGATTCAAGCTGATATGGGTTCGTACGGGTATGATAGCCATGGGTGCTTCAGAGCCTCTGTTGCGGAAGGCCGCTTCTTCGGGTTTACTTCGAGCAAATGTGCAACAAAATCAATGAAACCCTGGTCCCCCATAGGTAACCGATGCCTCAAGGATGTCTTCTTGGGTATCAGATATTCTAGCCTGTTGGTTTCCTGAGATATTGGTAAATACACACCACTTTTAAATCCGAATGCTTAAGCATAAAAACAACATTCAAGTTGGTCTAGAACAAACTACTTTTAACCAAGTAAGCAACAAGAAAATATATACCTGATTACGTTCATAAAGCATGTGGTTCTTGGAAAAGTATTTGTATGTATCCCGTCCTTTTGCAAGCATGTTTTGGTCAATGGGACCTATGATTCCAATTACTCTTGCAAGTAACGTCGCAGGTGAATCATTTTGGAACAGGACCTACAACATCGTATTGAAACCACATTGTACCAAACATTCATAGACAGATGTCGCAATAAAAGCCATAAATTAATAACGGTAATGATCAATATATCCTACACTTGAGGTTATAGAGGAAAATAAAAAAGATTTAAGAAAAAAGGGGTAAATAATTTTCAACCAAGATTATTCAAAATATATATGAAAAAATAGTATTAAAGTGAAAGAATATGCTTTTCCAGTAGCATTAACTAAAGAAATTAATCAGAGTGGTAAATACACATTCCAACATGGATATTTTCATTTTTTTCCATGTATCTGGAGAGTCATATCTATACCAATGTCCGAAAATGTAACTGACATGGGTGCCGGACACGGTACTTCAAGAAAATAGAGTAGGAGTAACATATAAGTCAACGAAATGAAAGAATGGAATAAACCTTGATACCACAACATAAGAAACATTTTCTTTTCGAGCCACAACTTATGTCAGGCAACTTAATTGCCATCACTTTTAACAACTCAATCAAAATTAGCCATACTGAGATTTTGAACCAGAGAGTCGCAGCTAGCAAAGTCCAAAATTTAATTCATTAAGCAATTATGAATGAGGACATCACTGAATGCAGTTACCAAGAGCTCATAAAATTGTACAAGTTTTCTTCCTTTTTTTCTTTTGAAGTTCCAGAACCAGTCAGTTCAAACATAAATCGTGTTCCATCAAGTTCATTTTCCATTGAATTTAATGATTTGTTCAAATGCATAATATTCCCATGTTTTATGTTTATACTACTTTTTTTCTGCAAAGAAAAGAAACGATGAAAAAAATTTCAAGTCTAATAAAACCACATATCATAACCATTATTCATAAGAAGAAAATACTAATTAATGTCAGAAAAGACCAATACTTACATTGCCAGTACAGAGTTCAGCCAAGATGCAGCCAAGTGACCAAATATCTATCTTCTTATCATATGAAAGTCCTAGGATAACCTCTGGAGCACGATAGGACCTGGATTGAACATAGGAGCATAAATGATCTGTCTCAAAACAACTGCTCCCAAGATCAATGACCTTCACCTCACATCTACTATAGCTTTTTACTAATATATTTTCAGGCTTCAGATCACAATGTATCAGGCCAAGGCCGTGCAAAAACTGGAGAGCCTCCAAACACTGAATGGTAATAGACTGCAAGGAAGAATGTAAGAGGATTAAATAATGGTAAGACATAGATTAGATGCTCTTCTGAAGAAAACAGCTTTCAAAACCTGCAATCTTGGCATTGTGAAGTAAACTTCTCCACCTGATTCCCTATTAAATTTATGAAATTCATACAAGTTTGCCTTGAGAAGTTCACAGACAATTAGCAAATGTTCCTGGAAAATAAAGAACAGTCAGCTGCTACTCAATTCAACAAGCATTCTTGTTCATATACAA
This sequence comes from Hibiscus tridactylites, assembly GCA_958450335.1. Classification (NCBI taxonomy): domain Eukaryota; kingdom Viridiplantae; phylum Streptophyta; class Magnoliopsida; order Malvales; family Malvaceae; genus Hibiscus; species Hibiscus tridactylites. The sequence goes on from OY288290.1 coordinate 5,927,249, forward strand.
GACACTATGATGCATTAGCCTAAAGATAAAACTTCCAATTTCACCAACAGAGAAAAGCACTTATATTGAACATGCCAACTTGAACTTCAACAAATATAACCATCTGCCAAAGGAAGCCAGAATAATTGAGAAAATACTCCAGTATTAAATGTATGTATCAATAGAAACATGCAAGAATTAGGACTAGACTCTACTCTAGAGCACAAATACAACAGACTTGCAAACATCTAACCAATGGTAAAAGAATATAAAATAAATGAAACCATAAAACAATAAGAAAAGAAGCATCCTGTATCTAGAAACATTAAGAAGCATGAACAAGGAATAAGACAGTTATTGGACAGCATTCACTTACTCGGTAGTAAAAGTAATCATACAATCGGAGAATGTGATGCTTATCAGCTGGATCATGTTTGTTAACATACTTGAGAAGCTTAATCTCATCAAGGCTTTGATCAAAAAAATCCTTGTTGTTCTTTATAATTTTCACACAGACATCCATTCCTGTGTGCAGGTCATGTGCTTGTATAGCTTTGCTAAAAGCAGCCGATCCAAGGTACTCAGTGACATGATAGCGCCCAGCTAAAACAGAATTCAAAACAACATGGAAATTCTTGTCCTCCTCAAATCCAGTTCTGAAAGGCGCAAAGAGGGCTTATATAAGGAAGTTTGTCAAAGCTACATAGCTAATAACAACAATCAAACTTTCAATATAAATTATACTAGAGAAATATTGCACGCAGGACAAAGCGATTAGATGATATGCCACAGGTTGTAAAAACAGTAGAAATTTAGCTATTGACACATATTAGTGAAATTGATAACAGGAAAAATAAGTGAAAGAAAACCAGTTTCAACTTCCAAACAGTGAATTAGGTAAAATTTAAGCTAAGAAACAAGACATGAGGTTGCTAAATACTCAGTTAAGGAAAAGTAGTCAACAATGAGACTCTAATTAGTTAAATGAAGCCCTACTCCCTTCTGGTTGACATTATCACTTTGGAGCATGGACATAGTAATCTAAAGGCATAATATCGATCAGAAAACTAAATGAGGGAGCTTGCAACCAACTTTGACTTTCCAACCTCAAGCAGAGTTCACGGAAACTACCAGAGAGATTCAAAGACGAAGACAAAGAGAATATGATCAGACCATTTACGCATCAGCACAAATTTGAATTTTGTTAGCACCAGCATATTACAAATACAATTTGTTTCTAAGATAAGACATGCCTGTTTTTTCTATGCACAATCTTCAGGTCGAAGGTCTCAAATTCCTCCTCCTGTGCTTTAATTTGTCTCACTTGCTCTTGGACAGCAGCAGCCTCTTCATCCTCAAGTGACTCCTCAGGATTTTCTTCTCTCACAGCATTTGTTTTCCCTTCCTCTCTTTTGGTCATCTGCTCTTGTTCACCATAAAAATAATTAGAGAGAGTAGAAGAACTAGAATTTGCAGATCTTACAGCATTGGCATTCTTTTCATCCCTAGAACTATTTTCGGTTGAAGAATCACTGCTTTTTCGTCTCCATGTAGCAAGCATATCATCAGACCCCATCAAAGCATTCAAACAGTCATCTTGTTCATCACCAGCAGCATTGCAGTTACTCGACCGTAGAGACTTACTAGAATCGGCAGGTACCAACTGCCTATCACTTGAGGGTGGAGGAAAAGAAAAACCCCTATCTGTAAGATTCTTCAGCTGGCAAGTCTGACCTTTATCATTCCCAGTAACATACTTATTGGTATCAATTTTTCCAGTCTTCCTTTTATCCCCAACTGATTTATCAATATTTTTCCTGTCTGTCTCACGATGACTTTGTCTAGACCCTCCAGTAGCAATACCGTGATCAAGAAAATATTCAAAATCCCCTTCACTACTTCCTCCAATTAAACTTTCCCGTACTTTACTGCCAATATCAGCAGCATCACTGTTGATTCCTACACCAATAGACCTAACTGAACCGTGCTGATCATCATTTATACATATATCATCCAGCCGAGACCTCCCACACTCATTAAGGGCTTTCTCATCCTCCAGCATGATAAGGTCATTTGTCTGTGTGACAAATCCCTGCCAAACAGGTTCAGCACGCATCAAATTAAGCTCCTCTTCATCCATTAACTGCCCGTCATATTGGGCCATTAAATCATTCTCATGAGTCCTGCTATACATTTCAGTTCCAGACAGCCCTATAGGATCATCTGAAGCTGCAAAAGGTTCAACATTCTTTGCCTGGATATAATGTTCACCAGAGAAGTAAGACTCCTCCTCTGCAAATGATTGATCATCATCTTCATCCTTGGTTTGACTTCTTTCTTGTGGATCAGGACCACTGGCAAGCCCGGTTCCTTTCTCATTGTCACTAGGATAATCGATTTCATGAGCCAGAAACCAGGCTTCATCCTCAATAGGTTGCCTCATGTAACCAACATCATCATCATCATCATATTCATCGGAGTCCCAATACTCATTCGCATAATCAACAGATTCACTCAATCCATCACCAATAGTAGCAAAACCAGAAACCAGATCAGATGCATCTTCTGCAATGCCCTGACTCACAGAAAGCCAACTACCTCCACCATTCCTATTTCCACCTGGATTATCATAAAAAAAGATTACTAGCTCTATGCAGCAGAATAAAAAGAGAAATAACCAAATGCTCTAAACAAAAGCATCTTTCATAGTTATGAACTTTAGATTCAGAGACAAAGAAAGTTTAGCATCCTACTCTAGGGAACCAAAGAAAGCTACAAGTTAAATCCTTATACGAACAAAATAGTCTAAAGTGCAAAAGCTTCTGCGTGAAAAAATCAATTTAGAATTTGAAGAAGAGATCCACTTGAACAGTTTCCAGATCAAAGCCAGAGGACGAGTGCATTTATCATGTGTATTTTTATAAAATGACCTTCCGAAAGAAAAGCTTAGTTTACTAATTTTTTATGAATTCACACTTCCTAAAAGCACCTGAATTGTCATTGAAAATCCATTTTGAGGCCAAAATAATGGGTGATCTAATAAGGATATGATTAGTTCAAATCATTTTAACTAGCCAGTAAGGCTTCAAATATCAATTCTGGCAGATTTGGAAAAACTGAGGGTAGCTTTGGGGTCTACTTAGGCATTAAGTTCTATAAAATACCATGAGATTTAAAGCAGGCACCAAATGAGTATGATTACAAAACCTCAAGAAACAAGGGGTAGTTTACTGCATTGGTTGAACCGTTGAAGGTATAAAAATTGTTTTACAACACAAAACTAAGAGTTCAATCAAGTCAAGCTACTCATCAGCTACCTGCCCTTCACTCAAGGAATACACAAGCTCATTTGGTTGTGAAGATGAGCTTAAGGTTTTAATACCGAGCTTTTAATCTTGAGCCTAATCAAACTTTTGCACTTCTAAAAATTTTCTTATACTTCAAACAAACTAATAAAATATAATATTTAAGTTACAGAAGCACAGTCTCAAATGAGTTTCAAGAGTCTTATATGACTGGTGATAATCAAATTCATCAATCTCAAGTAGGTCAAACTAAAGCATAAGAAAAACAGGGCTCAAACCTCAAGTTTTCCAATTGAGCCAAGCTCAAGATTTGCTGTATCAGCTCAGCTTGGTTTTGTTATAACCGTAACATAGACAGAGTTAAATAACAAGTAAAAAAGAAGAAAAAAAGATTTGCAACCATTTAACTTTTGTTATGCTAATAACGGCATAAGTTAAAATAGGCATTACAGTCTTCTTTTACATTTTTCAGGTTTTATGTATTTCTATTTTCCATTTTAACTACATAGGGTATCCTGATAATATCAGAAGTAGCTAGTTATTGCTTTACTAATGGAATTATTCACCTCTTGTTAAAAAAACTACCAAGATCATTAGGAGCCTATATGCATCCATATCTCCTTTAAATTAATAGCCACCACTCCTCAGCCTAGTGGTTTCTGGCCCATGTACTCAAGTTCCCAGCACCTCCTATCCTCTACCCCCAAATTTACCCTGGCAATTAAAATTATTTCAATAAATCAAAAATGATTTTAAGAAATATGTAAATCTACACATCACCTAGGATCATGTTAAGTAACTCAACACTAGGTGTGAAAACTAAGATACTATGTAAGAGGAAGGAAAAAGATTTTTCCTTTCCCTTCACAAGTTTGGAACTAATTTGAAACCTACAATCTGCTTTGAACAGTCCCTACGAAATCTTCTAAGACAGCATCATATTATAGGTGATAAAAAACCTGAATCCAACCAGAATGCACCAAAAATGTCAAAAACAAAAAACTTGGAAAAAAAAAACTTGAACACAAGATAATCCAAATATAAAAACATGATAAAATGGTTGCATAAGATCTCAAACAGCCTAAAACAGCCCTAACACTAAACAAATCAAATCTGATAGGATGCAATCCAAAAGAGACCGTACTTGAAATATCTGACTCAAGCCAATCAATTTGCCACCTTAGCTTTCAAAGTTCCGCCTTTTGAATTATAATTCAAACTGGAAGTTCAAAGTACCAACTCTACCAGAAAGGGCCAATAATTCCCAAAACTAGAATTTACAAGTTGATTGCAATGCCACGCCTCCTATATTACAACCCTAACCCATCAAATTGTTACCTTTGCTGCGAGAAATTAGACAATTATTCCCTTAATGTCCTACAGCAAATAACTATAATTTTACGGCTGTCCAAAAGATTTAACATTCAAGTTAGAAGTTTTAATTTGTGGAATGGAATATAAGAGCAAGGAATTAGATTATTAACCGCACTGTCATTCACCATAAATAGTTACACTAGGCACTAGCAAGGCTACTTGACATCAAATTTGAATTACCTTTTCCAGCAAAGAATCTTAGAAAATTAGCAAGTTCAGCATTAGGGCAATACTCCAAATACAGCTACTCTTAAACTGCTATCAACTGTTGAATAGTTTATCTATTCTCTAAAATGAATTTATACTTAGTTTCTGTGAGATTTGAAACCTGAGTTTATCATTTTTTCTGTTGGCATGTACTTATATGGGTCCTTAAAAATCATTATCAGAAGCTGGAATGATGAGTTAAGCTTTGAAACGTGTTGGATTAAACCCCTCCTTATGTACCACTAAAACTCAAGTGAGGTGAAGTTTCCATGTTTTCTTGTTCACTTTCAAATTAACATTGTTTTTCTGGTTACTATATCAAATATTACAGGATGAAGTTGATATGAATCTGTCGAATAGACTTAATTTCTTATTAGTTTCAACAGAGAAAAGGTTACAAATAAATACACAAACCTAGGGCCTATCTTAGGTAACTTCTAAACTAGGTAAGGAACTAATTCTAGCAATAGAATACAAACCCTTACAGCAAGGGATCCTAATCAAATAAAATATTTACAAATCTCTTAATTAAGGAAACAAATAACAAGGAAACATATCTCGGATCTCTAACACTCCCCCTCAAGCTGGTGCATGGATGTCCTCCATTCTCAGCTTGCCTACTAACTTCTGAAAGTCTTTACTAGGTAGTCCCTTGGTAAGTATGTCTGCAACTTGATTTCCAGTGGTTACATAGGGAGTACAGATTAAACCACTGTCAAGTTTCTCTTTTATGAAATGTCTATCCACTTCAACATGCTTTGTTCTGTCATGTTGAACTGGATTATGAGCTATGTTGATTGCAGACTTGTTATCACAATATAGCTTCATTGGTCCATCCAATTTCACCTTTAGGTCTTCTAAAATAATTTTCAGCCATAACAACTCACAAATTCCCAGTGTCATGGCTCGAAATTCAGCTTCTGCACTAGATCTAGCTACCACATTCTGTTTTTTACTTCTCCAAGTAACCAAGTTTCCTCCAAAAAAGGTGCAGTATCCCGAGGTTGATCTTCTATCAACTATTGATCCTGCATAGTCTGCATCTGTGTATGCTTCCAGAGTTAATTTCTCCCCTCTTTTAAACATAATCCCTTTGCCTGGTGTACCCTTCAAGTATTGCAAAATTTGAACTACAGCCCTTAGATGAGATTCCTTAGGGTTATGCATGAATTGACTCACAACCCCAACAGCATATGCTATATCAGGTCTGGTATGTGACAAATAGATGAGTCTTCCTACCAGTCTCTGAAATGAATTTCTGTCAACTGCCATATCATCCTCCTTTGAGTCTCCAAGCTTGTGATTGATTTCTATGGGTGTTGCTGCTGGTTTACATCCCATTTTTCCAGTTTCCTTCAACAAATCCAAGGTATACTTCTGTTGAGATATAAAAATCCCTTGCTGTGAGTGTGCCACCTCAATACCAAGAAAGTATTTCAATCTGCCAAGTTCTTTCACTTCAAACTCTTTTACCAGGCATTTTTTCAAATCATCAATTCCTTCTGAATCATTACCTGTAACAATGATATCATCTACATACACCAACAATATAGTTACTCCCCCTGAAGAAGAGTGTTTCACAAACAGAGTATGATCGCCTTGGCTCTGTTTGAAGCCTTGTCCCAGCATTACCTTGGTAAATCTCCCAAACCAAGCTCTTGGGGACTGTTTTAGTCCATATAGAGCTTTCCTCAATTTACAAACATTCTGTCCAGTAGTATTCGAAGCAAATCCAGGTGGAATATCCATGTACACTTCTTCTTCAAGGTCTCCATGTAAGAAGGCATTTTTGATGTCAAATTGCTGTAGATTCCATCCTTGGATAGCTGATAAGAAAAGTAGGACCCTCACTGTGTTCCTCTTTGCAACAGGTGCAAATGTTTCAAGATAGTCAATCCCATAGGTTTGAGAGTACCCTTTTGCCACCAATCTTGCTTTGTACCTTTCCAAAGTGCCATCTGACTTGTATTTTACAGTAAAAACCCACCTGCATCCTACTGTTTTCTTCCCTTCTGGCAATCTCACTAAGTCCCAAGTTTTGTTTTTTTCTAGTGCATCATTTTCTTCCTTCATAGCCATTTTCCAGTTCTCATTTTCTAATGCCTCTAAAGCTGTTTTAGGAATAGTGATATCATTTAGGCTAGTAAGGAATGCTCTGTGACTTGGTGAAAGGTTTTTGTAGGTCATAAACAAATAGGAGGGATGTTTAGTGGTGCAGGTTCTTTTTCCTTTTCTAATGGCAATGGGAAATTCAAAATCAGAAACAGTGTTACCATGTTCAGAATCAGATATAGCACTGTCATTATCATTATGTTCAGAAGAAGTTTCAGAATGTACCTCAAATTGTATAGGAATAGGAGTAGGAGCAGGAGAAGGGGATGATTGAATATGCATAGGCGCCTTCCTTCTTGAATAGGTCTTCAGGGGACAAGTAGTGTCTTGAATATTGGGCTGTGATATGTTAATGGTTGTTTGAGGAGTGTGAGGAGAAGATGGAGTAGGAATAGGTGGCTGTCTTGGATGTATTTTTGTAGTAGGAATAGATGACTGACCAGAATGTACATTTGTAGGAAGGGGCTGAAGTAAAAACTGACCAGAATGTACATTTGTAGGAAGGGGCTGAAGTAAAAAAAGGTCTGCTTCCTTATCTTCCCTAAAAGCTATCTCCCCCTGAAGATAAGGAATAGTAAAATAACTCTCCTTTTCAACAAAAGTAACATCAGCATAGGTATAAAATTTTTTGGTAGGTGGGTGATAACATTTGTAGCCTTTTTGAGAGGAGGAATAGCCAATGAATATACATTTCAAAGCCCTTGGGTCAAGTTTACCTCGGTTTGGAGAGTGGATGTGAACAAAAGCAACACACCCGAATACCCTTGGTTGTAGATGAAGGGATGGACTGAAGTTGGGAAAGAATTTGACAAGGATTTGAAGAGGACTTTGGGATGAAAGGGTTTGAGAAGGCATTCTGTTTATCAGTGAAGTAGCAGTTAAGGCAGCTTCCCCCCAATATTTTTTAGGAACATTGTTTTGAAACAAAAGTGCTCTAGTCATAGCAAGGAGGTGCCCATTCTTTCTTTCTGCTACCCCATTCTGTTGGGGAGTATGTACACAAGATGACTCATGTATAATACCTTTGTCTAGGAAATAAGGTGACAAGAATTGATTAAAGTAATCTCTAGCATTGTCAGATCTGACTTTCTTAATTTCAGCCCCAAATTGAGTCTTAATCATGGTATAGAAAGTTTTAAAGGTAGAGGCAACATCTGACTTTTGTTTCAGAAGATAAATCCAAGTAACCCTACTGCAATCATCTATAAAAGATACAAACCACCTAGCCCCAGTTATGTTAGGAATGGTAGAGGGCCCCCAAACATCACTGTGAATAAGATTAAAAGGATGGCTAGTTCTTTTATTACTTGCTGGAAAAGAGGCACGTTTATGTTTTGCAAGCTCACAAACTTCACAATGAAATTCATCTAAATTTATTGTTTTACATAAAGAAGGAAACATTCAGAAGTCTAAAAGGTGGATGACCAAGGCGAAAGTGATGTAGCCATATCTGGTCTTTATTGGCTGTAGAATTGGACAAAAAAGACAAAGATTGAGTATTCAAAACACTAGCTGGTCCACCAAGAACCTCAAGGTAGTATAGGCCTTTTATTTCCCTAGCACGCCCAATCATCCTCTTCGTTTCTTGCTCCTGAAAAATACAATGTGTTGGGTAAAACAGAACACTGCAATTAGTATCTTTAACAAGTTTCGGTATAGAGACAAGACTAGTAAACAGCTTGGGCACATGTAAAACATTTTTAAGTAGAAGAGTTTCACTAATAGCAATATCTCCTTGACCAGCAACTGTTACCATAGTACCTCTGCAACTGTAATTTTCTTGTTGCTAGGACAGGGTGTATAGGTGATGAAATTTAGAGAGGAATTGGTCATATGATCAGTGGCTCCTGAGTCTATTACCCATGAGTTTTGAGTAGGTACGTGAGTGGATGCTTTCAAGGCATTAGAATTCTAAGAAGAGGAAGAGGATATACCTGAGAAGACTAGATTGCATGTACCTGTAGAGGATGGTTTCTCTAAAGATTCCAGAAGACTTTTCAATTTTTCCACTTCTTCTTGGTTGAACTCAACAGATTGTTCATCTGACTCTTTAGTCACTTGTCTGGTTGCAAAAGCCCTGTTCTGTCCCCTTGTTGGACCTCCTCTTTCTGTAAAATTTCTATTTGTTGATGGAGGCTTCCCATGTAGCCTCCAGCATTTCTCTTTGGTGTGACGAGGCTTTTTGCAGTAAGTACACCATAAGGAGTCCTTGTTCACTGCTCTTTTCATTTCTGGTCTGTCTTCAATATTTTCCAGACCCTCAGGAACAATTTTGGTAACCAAGGCTGAGCTCTCAACTTGAATATTTCCAACCATCATCACTCCTCTTCTTCCTTCTTCAGCACGAATAGTAGCAATAACCTCATTTAATGAAGGCAGATCTTCCTTCCCCAAAATCTGAACTCTCACTGCATCGAATTCAATATTTAGTCCAGCAAGGAAATCATAAATTCTATCTTTTTCGACAAACCTCTTTAGAGTTGCTGCATCCTCGCTGCATTTCATCTGAATGCATTGGTAGTGGTCCATTTCCTGCCAGAGATTTTGCAGCAGATTAGAATATTCTGTAATGGATTTGTTTCCTTGTTTGGTGGCTGAAATCTTGCTCTTGATTTCATAAATCTGGGCAGCATCTCTAACTTTTGAATAAGTTTGTTTCACAGCCTCCCATATTTCCCTTGCTGTACTAAGGAACATGCAAGTGTCACTGATTTCGGGCACCATTGAATTCCACAACCAAGTCATGACTAATGAATCTTGTTCATCCCAAGCCTCAAATCTGGGATCTCCTTCCTTAGGACCAGTTCCAAGAAGGTGACTGAGTTTACCCCTTCCTTTGAGGAAAGTTCGCACCAATTGAGACCACTTAAGGTAATTTTTACCATTCAATCTATAGGGGGCTTGTATGTTTTGTAAATCACTCGTCGAATTAGAGTGACTTCCTTCACTCATAGTGTCTACTCGAGCAGTTTCAGTACTGCTTGAATTAGTCGTATCGACCATATTCTCTCAAGAGAAAAAAGGGTAAAAAATACTGTCCAACAAGAACAGTAAGGCCTAAGAAAAGAGTGGCGTTGATACCATGTCGAATAGACTTAATTTCTTATTAGTTTCAACAGAGAAAAGGTTACAAATAAATACACAAACCTAGGGCCTATCTTAGGTAACTTCTAAACTAGGTAAGGAACTAATTCTAGCAATAGAATACAAACCCTTACAGCAAGGGATCCTAATCAAATAAAATATTTACAAATCTCTTAATTAAGGAAACAAATAACAAGGAAACATATCTCGGATCTCTAACAGAATCCAGGATTAACTAGAGAAATAAAAGGAAAATTAATGTATAGCATGAAGACAGCTTACCCTAAAAGTAACAAATATCTAAAATATATTTAAATAACATGGTGAAGTGTTTTAATTCTGACCAATTGACAGATGGAATCTTTTCATGTTAAGAAAGATTTTACCACAACAAATTAGACATGTTTGTAAGGTTTAGACAATGCATGTATATACATGCAGACATACAAAATACATATATATCTTACCAGCACGTATAATAAACTGAAAAGGAAAAGGTAGAAAAACAAGTTTGGACAATTAGTTAATTGCAATCATTATTTTAAATAAAATCAAATATCTCTGTAAGCACAATCATCAAAACATCGCATGGTATATGAACCAACCTGAAGACTCTATCTCTTGTCCAATGGGAACATCCAGATAGGTCCCTATAAGGAATGCATTGTCAGCACCAGTGAGCTTTGGACCTGGGACATCAGGCTCATATTTTTCCTCCCAATTGACATCCAATTTCTCCTCCGACTTGAGTTTAACTGGTGGCAACCTAGGTAACTCTTCTTTTGGATTTTCAGATGCAAGAGGGAAGGCCAACCCCTTTATACCCTTTATATCAGCAGTGCCTTGAGACTTCCCAAAGAATAGAGCCCTTCCAACCTCATCCACCTGTTCTTTAATTGCAGCCCTAACATCAAGTGTATATGCTTTCTTTTTTCCTTCTCTCTTATCTGAAGTATTAGCAGCAGCATATCTAATAGACACATTCCCCTCAGGGAACGGAAAAACGGTCTTCACAGAACAATCTTTCCATATCTCTGAAGACGAACAAGTGGGTTCCTCAGTTCTAGACCATCTTCCGTTATCAGCAAAGTTATCCTTCAAGTACACATTGTTCTTATTAAAACGTTGATCAAGTTCCTTACTTTCACTGGTATGAAACTTGTCATACGTGGAATCTACATTAGCTTTGCTAGTATTTCCAAGCCATGAACTTTTGATTTCACCCAAAAACATAATCTCTTCTCCAGATTTAACACCTTTATCTGTTTCAGGAGCTTCAGCTGCACAACAACTTGACTGATCTTGTTTCTCTAGCTCCAAAAGGCTAGCACCACTATCAAAACCACCATTTTTGTATAGTTCAGAACCATTGATAGCATTGAAGTTCCTTGATTGCAGATTAAGTACAGTCTCTGATTTTTTAGAGAAAGTAAAACTCTTATCGCTTATCACTTCTGCTTCATTAGGTTTATTATGCTCCCCAGTAGAAGAAGCATTTCTCAATTTGCTTTCAGACCCATTTCTGCCAGCCCCACATTCTATCTCTTTTATTATAAGTTCCTTAGACACCTCAGCACTGTTTCGAGAACCTGAAACATGACTTCCATCTACTGTTTTTTTCCCCTTTTCTTCTTCTAGAACCTTGCCAGAGTCCTTTTCTTCAAGGGTAAGTTTCTGAAGGAATCCATTCAAATCAGGGTGGTTACCGAGTTCACTACGCAAAGCTGCCTCAGCTCTAGTAAAGCGATTTCTCCTCAGAAATTCCAAAATCATATCTACTGAGCTTGGTTCTGTCATTGTGAAGTGCTATAGATCTAGACACGGCACTAGAAGCAATAAATTACCGAACCTGAAAATATCCAAACAAAAGAAACGAACAGTTTATGAATTTTAAGTAATAAAACAGCTGAACAAAAATGTCAGCTTTGTATGCTCTTTTCACATTACAAGAACAAGCTTTGGAGAAAATCAACAAGTTCTGAAAACATTCAGTTTTCTCCAGTTCCTTCAAATTCAAACATAAGAAAAGTTACCCAAAACTAAAGAAAGAACAGGAAATTTGATTTATTTTTGGTTTCCTTTTATGGTAATGACCTACTTCCTAATAATAATAACTTAATCAAGGTTAAATAACAATTGCAATTCCATGAAAACAAAAGTACGACTGTTTAAAAACTTGAAAACAAGGGTAATGGTGATTGTTTTCCTAACAACCTTACCTGCTTGTTTTAACTTCAAATGCTAAGAAAGGATAAATCCTAATCCAACATTTCTCATTCCGTTGCCTCTTACTACTGAAGAGTAATGTTTTCCTTTTCCCTAATTTCGAAAAACAATCCATAATATTGATACATTTTCCTAGACCTATAGAAATTCCCAATCAAAATCGAAGAACGACAAGATCCATAGCTCGCTCCAACCAAAAACCCTAGAAATTACCCAGACAACCGTACAAAAACTGAGATTCAAATTGCAATTGGTCCGCCAAAACCGGAAAGATAATCCAAAAAACAAAAAAAGACTTACAGATCGATGAAGAAGAAGAGCAACCATGCCGATCTCTGTTGTTGGCTCTGGATTGAACATGGCCCTATTCCACATTAAAACTTCAAATTCCTGAAAATTTACAATGGGTTTTTCCTTCAAGTCTACCTTGCTTTATTCGTTTTTCTCTCTTCAGCTTGGTTTTTTTTTCCTTATTGAACTCTTGTTTTTTGGCCTGCAATTTCTCACGAGCCTGCCATGGCATGTATGAGCATAAAATTTTAAGAGTAAAATATATCTCAGGTCAGTCAATTATATGTTTGATTATAAATGGGTCATTCTTTTTTTAAAAATTGTAATTTAATCACTCAATTAAAAATTTGTTACAAACATATCCTCTGCCATTAAAATCAAAATTGATGGTGACTTGGTATAGTGACAGTGTTAGTCCCTAAAACTTACATACTCTATTAATTTAGTATTAATTTGAAATAATTTAATAATTTAATCTTTCATATTTAAAAATTTCATTAGTAAAGTGAGTGTGCTATTGGCGCATGACATTAGATCGTAATGGATCAAGCTATCACATATGTCATTACCAAGCTTATGGATAGTAGCATGGAGTGTGACAAGTGATTGGGGTGTGTCACGAATGTACAATGTTAGAATATTCAAATACGAATGATTAAATTTATTAAATTATAAGCAAATTGATAAAATGTATAAATTTTGTGGACTAAGAAAACATTATTATACCATGCCAAGATTTAATTTTACGGCTCCATGACTTATTTGTAATAAAATTTTAAATAAGTAACTAAATTATAATATTTAGAAAAAATAATTTGTTTGTAATCAAATATATAATTAAATACACGAAGGGTATTTAACCAAATTTTAGATGATAAAAAAGAAAACATCAATAACAATAACTAAATAAGTAATAATTATATAACGGGAGCATATGCCTTAGTTTCTTTACCGAGCTGACATTGTTCCGTTCGTAGTCCATACCTTCGGTTTAAAGAAAAATTCTATAACGTGATACGAATACCGTTGAATGTTATTAATGTTGAACATCGATGAACACCATTAAATTAATTAATAAAATTTTAAAATTTTAAAGATTTATCATACAATTAATAATTATTTTAAAAAATTCAATTAAATCATTTTTACATATATTAAAATTTTATTTTTTTTAATAAAAGTAAACTATATATTTAGTACCTCACATATTTCTAAATTTCTATTGAACCCTCAATATTTAAATATTATTTCAATTTAACCATATTCTTTATAAAATATAAGTTAACCCTTAACCCTTCGTCTAAAACCCTAAACTATTAAACCTTAAACTCTTAAACTTATATCCTAAACCATATACTCTTAAACTTTCGCTAGATTCGCCAACAATTGTCGTATTCATTCATTTTGAGACCTCTGTCTCTAGCTAACTCTTCAATTTCGTCATTATCATTGCAATTTCTAATCCACTCCTTATTTATTATTTTATTTTCAAATCCAACCAAAGCTATCTACATTCAAAATTCTCCCAGAATATTATTTCTTTCATATAAATCAGGACATATGTCCATAAAATCTATATGTAAATCCAAACAAAACAAAGGGTCAAACTAATCTTGGGTAGGTTTCTCCTCCCATTCCAAATTTAACACAATTACAAATCTGTGGGATTAACATCATCTCCAGGAATCAAGTCTCATTCTCCTACCATACTCATTTAAATGAAATTTCTTCCTAAAAAGATACTACATGTCAAAAACAAAAGGCATCACCTCCAAATGCTTATATATATATTGGTCAAGAACACTCCAAAGATTTAGACCAAACAATGTAGAACTACACAAAAAATATCAAAACATTTAAAATTATAAAGTGGAACCAAACTTATCGGGCGCAATAGTAAATAAAAAAGGTTTAATAATTTTGTTTGTTTCAATTTCAAATAATTATTGAGGACAGAACGATTCGTACTTTCCCTTCACTGATTTGATTGTATTAATTATTTGTTTAGACTTTTTTATTTTCGAAAATAACTTTGCAAAGGACATGTTGCAGTTGCACACGCAACACCACGTGTTTTCTTCATAAAACCAATACCACAGTTTGCGAATTACAGTTCACTCATTATCGATGAATTGAATCGATGATGGTAAAATTATTTTTAAGGGTATATGTTTAAGAGTTTAAGGGTTTAATGTTTAATAGTTTAGGGTTTTAAGTTGAGTGTTAAGGGTTAAATTATTTTTTTATAAAGAATAATGTCAAATTAAAATAATATTTAAATAATAAGGGTTCAATAGAAATACAGAAATAAGTGAGTACTAAATATATAATTTATCCTTAGTAAAAAAAATAAAATTTTAATATATATAAAAAATAATTTAGTTGAATTTTTAAAATAATTATTAATTATATGATGAGTCCTTGAAATTTTAAATTTTTATTAATTAATTTAATGATGCTCAGCGATATTCATCATTAGTGGTGTTTAGCGGTGTTCGTGGCACGTGGTAGACTCAACCTAATATAATACACATTTTTAATTATTTAAATTGGTTCTAATTTTTAATTAGGGTAAACTGTTTAAATGACCACTTATAATTTATAAGTGTTCATTTTTAGTCATGAAATTATTTAAATTGGTTCGAATTTCGAGAGTCACATAATTATTATGCGTGTATAGTATCTATTACCAAAAACATCTAAAATCAGTCTTTGACATTATTTAATAAAAAAAGACATTATATAGAACTCGTGAGTTATAAAACTGGCTAACTAATTATTATCGTTAATACGAAAGTAGTACTTAATTTGATAGAATTATTCAAAGGCATTAAAACGTATCTCCTATTATTATTATTATTATTATTATTATTATTATTATTATTATTATTATTATTATTATTATTATTATTAAATGGTAGTATTCAAATGCATGCAAAAAGTATAGTCCAAATCTCCAAAGAAACAAATAAATTCTGAGTTCGTTACAACGAAATAGTCCAAATAAAGTAGTAATTAATACGCAAAAATAAGTATAAAAGTCTACGAATCGTACTGTTAAATACGTGGAAAATAAATCTAGACGATACTCCGGTCTCCGGATACATATATAACCAAGCTCTAACAATTAAAGGGAGTTTGGTTCGGAAAAAAAATTATTACTAAAATAATAATTTTTTTCGAAATGACATTCTCTTTATTTAGTTTGAGTGTTTTTCTCAGTAGTAATAATTTTTTTTTCAATAGTGTTATTTCCTCCTAAATAGTAAAAATGTCATTCTCACCGGGAGCTGTCCCCGCTTCCCTGATGAGCCCATGGGAGGGCGAAACCAGTAAGCATCGAATGAAAAAGGCTGAGCCCCGGGCTTATGGGAGCCCTGGGTTGCCACACGGGGGAGTTGTCCCTGCGTGAAGACTCTGACCCCGTGACAGATGGTATCAGAGCAGGTCGTGTGCTAGCTGTGAGCTTACCAAGCGCTGCGCGTAGCGGGTCAAGTGGACGAGCGTTAGCCTCACACCCGAGTGAAGTGGTGTCCGCGAGTGGGACCTCTAGAAAGAGACTAAGACGAGGTAGGGTAGGCAAGAAGCTACAGCGAAAGTTCGCCAAGCACTCGCAGAACCTCGGTAATGAGGGCGAGCAGGCAGGGAATTGCACACTCGATCTGGGTTTGTTCCCCATAGTAGTGGGAACGAGATTTCTCCCCATGCACGGGGGCGTGCATGAATTGAGTGGGGGAGATTGTCACGGTCCGTTTGCGTGATAGGCAAGACCGTGACGAGATGCTTGCTGGCTGTGCTTAACGTCGGGATGCGGGATAGCATTAAGGGTGTAGTACGTGCCGTACAGCCGTTCGGTCCTTGGGGCAGGGCGTGCTGGTTAGGCACCACACTGGTCGCTTTGTCCCGGGGCGGAATATTACTGATAATGTTATTCTGGCTCAGGAAATTATTCACTCAATGGCGCATAAAACCGGTAAGAAGGGTTGTATGGCGATAAAAGTTGATTTAGAAAAAGCTTATGATAGACTGGAGTGGCACTTTATAGAAGAAACATTAGGTGAAATTGGTTTGCCGGCCCGTTTGATTGATTTGATCATGCAATGTGTGAGTTCGGTATCTTCCCGGGTCCTTTGGAATGGGGACATTACGGAATCGTTTAGGCCTACTAGGGGTATCCGGCAAGGGGATCCCCTCTCTCCGTATCTTTTTGTTTTATGTATGGAGCGGCTTGCGCATCGTATTGAGGACTGCATTGGTGAAGGAAGATGGAAGCCTATTCGGTTATCGCGTGATGGCCCAGGTATTTCGCATCTCTTCTTTGCGGATGACTTGGTTCTTTTTGCCGAAGCGTCATCGGATCAGTTAGAACTTATTAGAGGTGTATTGGATGATTTTTGCTTGTGTTCGGGTCATCGTGTTAGTGTGGCGAAAACGCAGGTTTATTTCTCTAAGAACTGCTTGGCAGATATCAGGGAGTTAGTTGGTTCTACGCTTGGCTTTGCGGTCGTGGAAGATTTGGGGAAATACCTGGGGGTACCCTTGCTTCATAGTAGAGTGACAAGGTCCATGTATGCGTATGTCCTGGAAAATATGCGTAGGCGTTTGTCCGGTTGGGCTGCGAAGTCCTTATCGTTAGCCGGGAGGGTGACGTTGGCGAAATCAGTTCTCCAAGCTATCTCGTCGTATGTCATGCAAGCGACGTGGCTGCCTAAAGGTTTGTGCAAAGAGATGGAAAAGCTAATCCGTCGCTTTGTGTGGGGTGGTTCGGAAGGAAAGCGAGGAGTGTCGTTGGTTGGTTGGGACGTTATGCAACAACCTGTGGAGGAGGGTGGTATGGGTATGAAGGATCTTGAGCGACAAAATGAAGCTTTCTTGATGAAAGTGGGATTTGAGCTTGTGACGAATCCGGATAAACTGTGGGTACGGGCGCTTCGGGGTAAATATGGTTGGCAAGATGGTGTGCCGATTAGCATTAATCGCGGAAGTTGTTCTCGCTTGTGGAGGGGGCTGAGTCGTGTATGGGAGGAGATTAGGAGGAGTGTGTGTTGGAATGTACGTGATGGTAAATCCACGGACCTGTGGTATGATGTGTGGATTGATAATGAGGGGCCTTTGTGTGCACATTATATACTACCGGGCATGCCGCCACCTATTATGGTGGCTGAGATGGTTTCGGATGAGGGCACTTGGAAGTGGGAGGTACTTCGACAAGTGCTGCCGGAGCCGATTGTACAACTCTTTGCTGCGATCCCTCCCCCACGGCCGTGGTTTGGAGGGGACTGCCCTGGATATCGATGGACAGACAATCGGACCTGTACAGTGCAGTCCGCGTATTCTGCTTTGTCCGAGCGGCACGAGGGGACGAACCAGCAAGTGTGGAAACTAATCTGGGGTTTGAATATCCCCGCCCGGGTCAAAACTTTCTTGTGGTTGGTTGCGCGGAAGGGCTTGCTAACCAATATGGAACGGCAGCGCCGCCATATGAGTGCGGATGGATCGTGTGCGATTTGCCGAATGGGCCAGGAAGATGCAGACCACGCGTTGCGTAAATGCCCGTTTGCGCGCCAGGTTTGGAGCCAAGTGGTGCCGACGGGACACATTGACAGATTTGAGGTTATGAACTTTGATGCATGGCTTCAATACAACTTACGCAATGAAGGTAAGATCCCGGAGGGGCAATCGAGTTGGGTGACGAAGTTTGCCGTAATTTGTTGGCAGATTTGGAAACGCCGGTGTAGCATGGTGATGAACGATGGCGTTGTGAACAATAAACCTTTTGTGCCGACGTGCCTTGAGTTGGCTACGAAATTTACCAGGGCGGCTGCGAGTGTTGGCGCTGGCACAAGGCGTTGTGCTCGTGGGACGCGATGGTGCTGTCCTCCGGTAGGATGGGTCAAAGAAAATGCGGATGGGGCTGTGTTTGGTAGCCTCGACAATGCGATGATCGGGGGTGTGTTGCGGGACGAGAATGGTCACTGGTTGTTTGGCTTTTCGCGTAAGGTGGGGAGATGCTCGGTTCTACGAGCGGAGTTATGGGCGGTATACGACCTTTTGCTGCACGTTTGGAGACTTGGGTATCGAAGGGTGGTGGTGGAAACGGATAATATGGCGGTGACTAGCATGCTTCTTAATGAATCATCGGCCTTACGAGGTGATGTGTTGATAGATCTTATTGTGGGTTTGATTTGTCGGAATTGAGAGATTGTTGTCCAACATGTGGGATGCGAGATGAACCGGGTAGCGGACTGTTTGTCGCGCTTGTTGAAGACTGACGATCGGCATGAGGTATGGCTGCCGGAGCCACCACAGGCGGTGCGGGAGCTGCTGGCTGCAGACCAACGGCACTAAACGATGGTGTTTTTTTCCTCTGTATTAGCAAAAAAAAATGTCATTCTCACCAATTTTTTAGGTACTTGTCAATTTTCACCTATTTAGACTGTATTGCCCCTAAGTTAATAAATTTTGTTTATATTGATTTTTTATTTAAATTTTTAATTAGATGATTAATTATTTGTAGTGTAAATTAATTAAATATTTTTGTTCAATATTAATTTAATATTAAAATGGTGTTAGACTTATTTAAATATTATTTTAATGTTTAATGTATTTTTATTAATATTATATTTATGATACTAATAGATTATATGTTGGATTGCATATTGCGTGAGAATTGATAAATTTGTAGTTGATATTTTTATTTTTATTCTTTGATTTATAAGATATTTATCATATTATAAAACATTTTAGTAGGTTAAATTTATGATCTAATTTTTTTATCACTATTTTACAACTTTTAGATTTATTTTATTTTATTTGACAATCTATCATAAAAATTAAGAAATTGAACATATTAAACGTTTACAATTGAAAATTCACAAAATTATTTTAACATAGAGTAACAAAGATATGCAAATATAAAAAAATTATTTAATTATTTAATCTAATAATTATATTAATAATATGATAAATATATATGCCCTGTTTGGCAATTAGCGTATAGCGGATTACATTAGTTGATAGCCGATTACATTAGTTGATTTGACTAGCTGATTGTATAAAAGTGTTTGGTAAAATTAACTGATAGCTGATAGCTGTTAGATTATTTAAACAAACAAAATGACATATAAGGACGTAATTATATCCAATACTTGTTTGAATAGTTTATTAGTTATCAATATTTTTTATCTAATTAATATTAATTCGATTTATAAAAGTTATTTTTAATATAAATTTTCTAAACATATTCGAATGATTTATATATTAATTTATTATTTATATAATTATTTTAATATAATTTAATTAATTAATAAATTTAAATACACATATAAATATGTGATAATAAAAAGAAAAATAAATAAATAGGATTAGCTTATAAATAGGGTGAGAAAATATTTAATTTAGGTTATTTGGAGATTATTGGTAATTGGTAAGGATAAAAGAGTATTTACAACTCTAATATCAAACTTCTAATCTCAAAAAGCTCTTATTAGGAGCTTTTTTAAAATTAGCGGTTTCACCCCAATCCGTTGTTTACCAAACAATAATATTAGCGAATTTGACTAGTCAAACCTCTAATTATGCCTCAAACCTCTAATTTTTGCTCAAACCGCTTTTTACCAAACAATGTCATTGTCTTTACAAATTTTAGATAGTATAAAAAAATAGTTCTATAACTTTTTATGTAGATATTTTTAACTTAGTAATGAAAGTTTAACATGTTAGAAAGAAAATATAATACATAAATAATTTGGTAAATTTTACTTTTAGATAATCTTATATTTCTCCAACCAAACAAAGTAATCTTACATTCCTGTCAAATAAACCAAACAAAGTAATCTTACATTCCCGTCAAATAAACCAAACAAAGTAATATAACGTTCTCAAGGTAATGCTACATTTCGAAAATCTCATTACCTTGTGAACCAATTTATAGAAGAAATAAATTAAAGAGGTGAATCGAAGAGCTCAATGCATTCTCTTAGTGCATTAAAAAGGATAAACAAACAAAACGAAGGTCGAGATCATGTTATCATACAAAACAAACATTAAGATTGCAAACATAAATCAACCTGAATTGTTGAGATTAGGGTGTTCATGGTTGTTTAAACGATCAGTTAACTAGTTAACTGTTATAGTGGCTATTGAATTTTGCTAACCGTAACCTAATCGTTAAGAATCGGTTATCGTTAGCGGTTAACTATTAAGACACAATTAATCAACTACTTATTTTGAGAATAATGAAACTATCTTTTCAATAAACATTATATTAAAATGTTCATAAAAATGCTTAAATAGAGATTCTATACACTAACTTCATACTTAATTAAAAAAATTTACATACTACAAAGTTCCAACACAATCAAAGTTCAGGACATAAAAATACACCAAAGTTTTAAAGACAAATCTTTAACTAACATAAAACAAACGTAAGGTAAATGAAACTTCCAAAAGTTAGTACCACAAGCCACAAAAGTTAATTCTATGATCAAATAACTCAAGGTCTTCACCAATTTCCTCTAAAATAAAATATGACTCAAAAGTTAATACTAACAAATTGAAGATTAAACATAAGGGTAATCTTCACCAGTGGTCCCTTTCGTTTAGGGTATGTTCTATTTTGGTCACCAGAATTCAAAAAAGAATATTCTGGTCACTTACGTTTAGAATCGTTTCTATTTTGGTCCCTTGGCCGTTAGTCTCTGTTACTTAAAAAAATTAGTTTCTAGTTTAACCCCCAAACTTTCAAAATTTTATTTTTCACCATCTTCCCCAAAAATTATAAAACTAAAACCCCAAAAAATTAAATAAATGGCTATAACCCAACACTACAACCCATCTATGAGTCCTTTCAAAAGCTGCAACAAAATTTATCTTTAGCAGATGAAGTATGAAACAACACAACAATATCGAAGCTTGAATGGAGGAAAGAAACCATCTGCATGTAGCCATGTAGATTAAAACTGTGGAGTTGAAGTATAGGGAAAATATTTAGCACAATATAAGGATAAAATTATAACAAAAAGATCAAGGAGTATTCAATGTAATTGAATTCTTAATAATGTCAGATGCTGCTGAATGGATTAGTATTGGAGAAATTTTCTCAAATGCATCGACATATTCCTGCATTTTTTGTAATAGTTTCAGGAAAAGAGTATTTTGACTTGAAGGCCAAGAAAGGTGGAACACAACAGATGAAATTCAGATTGAAATGATACTTACATGGAGTGAAGAGCATTACTTGGGTAAATTTTCACTCATTATGGGCAATGTGAAGACAAGGACCAATGTGGCAACACTAATAATTAGGATAGTAATTAGTATAGTGTTTCAAGAATAGTAAAAGGAATGAAGAAGAATTACCACAAAATATAAGTATTATATGAAATCACTATCTAAACTTGCACAGACTAATTCAAACTTGAAAACTTGACAGACCAATCGATTGTGTATGTCTAAGTTTGGTCACTTGAAAAATCTTAACAATCAAGTTAATGTTTTTATAGTAATGTGTATTATGAGTGGTTTAGGTTACTACTTACTACATGATACCCATGGCAAAGGAAAAAAATATACTTTGTTCATCGAATATGAAAACATCGAATCTATAATGTACCTCTAGGCTCTAGCATAACAGAAAATGCTGCAAGCCTGCAATATCAATAGCAGTAAGAATAATTGAAAATATCTCCAAGAAGAAAGATAAAGTTATACCTTGTGGTTTATTGCTTTGGATAATTGGATCATAATTTTGGAAACCCATGGTGTGCATACCCCTTAATAATAGCTGTCCATGCTGCCACATTAAGTGAAGAGATGCTGGAAAATGATTTGTGAGCATCAACGGTGCTGCCACATTTCGAGTACATATCTACGAGGGTTGTTCCAACATAAACGTTAGATTAGAATGGTGTTTTGATCAAGTGTGCATGAAGTGATTGTCCTTGTTGAAGAGATCTCAGGCAAGAACATGCATGAAAGAGAGTCGAGAATGTCGACCTTGTACGCGCTATTTGTAATCTGCACATATTCAGGTACAACATTAGAGCCTCTTTGCATTGCTCGTTTTGAATATAACCAGATTATTTTAGTCATTGATTTAATTTTGTGGGGTTTTAGTTTTATAGTTTTGGGGAATATGGTGAAAAATAAAATTTTGAAAGTTTTGGGGTTAAATTATAAACTAATTTTTTTAAGTAACGGAGACTAATGGCCAAGGGACCAAAATAGAAACGATTTTAAACGTAAGTGACCAGAATAATCTTTTTTGAATTCTGGTGACCAAAATAGAACATACATTAAACGAAAAGTACCACTGGTGAAGATTACCCTAAAAATAATTATGAATTAGATTACAAGATAGGATTTAAAAATTAGAAATGATGGTGTGTGGGTTGAAGTTTTAGTTGAAGGTATTTATTTTTTAAAAAAACATATATAAATAATTTAGTAACGATTAACCTTTGTCAAAATTCATGACCATAACCATTAACCACCATTTTTAGTTGTTCGGTTAACCGAAACCGTTTAGCTTTAACTAGGGGTGGGAATTGTCGGGTACCCGGAAAACCGAGTACCCGGTTCATCCGGGTACCTCATTAAACGGCCCGTGTCCCGGCCCATTATATCCGGTAAAATTTGGGTACCCGGGTAATCGGGTACCGGGTACCCGGTTCATATTTTTTTTATTTTTTTATTTATTTTAAAATTAAAAAAAATCATATGTTAAACACAAAAATATTTTAAAAAAATTAAACTTAAAACTTAAAAGAATATAATACAAACATAGAAAAAATGTAGGGATTTAAACTTAATTTTAGAGTGAAAATATTAAGAAACATAAAATAAAAATATAATTTTAAATATAAAAAATATAGATTAAATTTTATCGGGTCGGGTCGGGTACCCGGTAAGGGAAAACTCTCGGCCCGTGTCCCGGAAAATTTGCCGGGTCGGGTACCCGGCCCGGTCGGGTAATTTTTTTCTGGGAATTACCCGGTATTTTTGTTTCGGGTCGTCGGGTTTTCGGGTCGGGTCAATCGGGTCGGGTATTTTCTCCCACCCCTAGCTTTAACGGTTCGATTAATTAACCTGTAAAATGTAACAGTTATGTCGGTTAACGGTTACTGTTAATTATGAACACCCCTAGTTGAGATATTTGATTTTGATAAAACTTAAAGAAAAATATTTTTGGACTTCAAAATTATTTCAAAAGTTCATAAACTCAAAAAACATGTTTGAAATGTTTTCAAAGAGTTTTTGACATGTTTTAAATGATTTTAAATAGTCAAAGTGTCAAAAACAGGCTCTGAGTACCGATAACGATTGACTCGTACTAGTATTTAGAGTGTTCGTACTAGTACATATTTTCGTGTACCGATACGCCCTTTGTCTCCTTGTTTTGACATATTTCAGTAGTCATTTAATGTAACGATACGACCTTAGGTGTACCGATACAAAAGGGTTCATTTCGATACTTCTGTATTGTGCACCGATACCCTTTGTAGAAATGTCCAACGACTCTTTCTATTTTGAGCAGGTGTACCGATACTTGTTCACGTGTACCAATACTGACGAGTCCAGAAGTATATTTAATGCTAGAAATAAAGTCTCAAACGGCTCCAAACCAACTCTGACGGCTAGTAACGGTTACAAACTCCTTAGAGCATTTAAAAGACTTCTTCAAGCAGCCATGCAACAAAAAGAAACAACGTGTCAACATTCATGTATTGAGAAATCAAGTTTAGTGCTTAAATTGTCATATTCTTTGTAGAAAACACTAGTGAACAAAATTGTCACATTTGCTCAAGTGTTTAGAATTTTGGGTGTGAGCTTAAATTGTAAACACATTTTGCCTTGTAAGGGTTTTCATTATTTGCTTATTTGTTTTTCTCTTGTAAGAGAGTGTTTTCAAGACTTTGGAGGTATAAATTTTGGTTGCGAAGGTTATCTCCTTGATACCGAAAAAAGAAAAGATACATTAGTAATTTATAAGAAATCCTTAGTGTGAATAGCTAAGGTAGTGGAGGTAGACTTGGTTTAGAAGTCGAACCACTATAAATCATCGTGTTAATATTTTTATTACTTAGCCATTCATCCACCAAAGTAAAAATCTAATTCACCCCTCTTGAATATCTCGGTTGATCGTTCGAGCCTCCCAAGAAATGTGAATGTAATGCATGCTGGTAAAGCCCTTACTTACCCATCCATCTACTAATCTCCAAGTAGATTGAGTTCCACAAAACCGTGAAACAACATGTACATTTTAGGATGTGAAATTATTCCTCCGCAGAGAAAACTGTCAAGAGGATGTATAATTATCTATTACGACCGTAGAATTGTCAGAATGGGGATAAGATTCGGTTCAACAGTGTAAAAGTTTTTAAGTCTTACACGTTTTTTGGATTGTTGGATGAGTGAAACGGATTGTTGAGATTAACAATAGAATATGTGAAGATTATCACTTGAAAAAAATAAGGAGTTAATCTCAACCATCAATTTCCCCATTCAATCATCCAAAAACCGTTTGAAACTTAAAAACTTTCACATTGTGTAAGTGAATATATATATATATATATATATATATATATATATATATATATATATATATATATATAGAGAGAGAGAGAGAGAGAGAGAAATGCCTTCTCTCAAAGATTTCGTGATCTCCCAGAAATTTTAGTGTGATGCGGTGCAACTAAAATGAGACGGATTTACACAAATTCTTACTCGATTGGTAATATTTTGTGTAGTTATACAAATTCTTACCTAAGGAAAAATCTACACAAATTCTTACCCAATTGATAAGAATTTATGTAGTTACACAAATTCTTACTCAATTAATAAGAATTTATATAGTTACACTAATTTTTATCCAGTCCTACATAAATTCTTATCATTCTAATAAAAATTATATAACGCTTCATTTTAATCTCACCTTAAGCTGTCTCACCTTAGAATTTCCCCAATCTCCCATTATCCTCTTATTGCCCAGATTGTCGGTTAAATTATGTATTTGTTCTCTTCATTATGAAACAATATTGTTTTATTATATCGGCCAAAATTGTAACCCCCTCGTCCCGGTCTGGCCGGATGACCGGTCCGAGTGGGCCACACGGGGAAAACCGAAGCGAAACCCAAGGGTTCCTCCTCGGTTAGCAACCCTAAATTTTTTTTCATTTTAAACTTGTCATTTTCGAACCCCCAACCACAAACAAACGCCCCAATTTTAATCTTAACTAAGGGCATATTAGATCCTATGTATTTTTCTCTTTAAAAAGACCAACAATTCAAAACAGTGCAATACTAAGCAGAAGTTTCGAAACCTTGGGGAAGGGTTTCGAAACTTTTGCTGGCAGAAACCCCTGGAACCAATATTCTCCAAAGGTTTCGAAACCTTGGGGAAGGTTTCGGAACCTTTGACCATAGTTTCGAAACCTACCCCAAAGGTTTCGAAACTTTGGTTGGCAGAATGCCCTGGAACCAAAATCTCACCAAAGGTTTCGAAACCTTGGGGAAGGTTTCAGAACCTTTGACCATAGTTTCGAAACTTGCCCCAAAGGTTTCGAAACTTTGGTTGGCAGAATGTCCTGGAACCAAATCCTCTGCAAAGGTTTCGAAACCTTACCCATGGTTTCGAAACCTTAGTGCAGGGGATCACTTTCTGCTCAACCCAAGGACTTCCTAACCTTGTAAAAACCCCAAAATCATACATGGACATTTGCAAACGCTTTAAAAGGATTCAAGGCATGAATTGACACTCACGGGACGCGCACATACATTCATTTCCACAAGCATACATGAGCCCTAGGTAGCATTTAACATAAATCAAGGCATTCGAACATGTCATTTCAAACAAAAGAGCAAAATTCAGCATCTAAGGTCAAACATGAAAGTTCAAGAGCCCAAATGGCACAATTCAACACAAGAGGTTTGCACTCAAACATAAAGCAACCTAAGCATCCTAGACATGCCATCACACACCATCAATCAACATAGCATTACATGCTTTACAATCCAAAATATCAATCCGAAACAACATCATCAAAAGAGTCATACAAGGCTCGTACAAACACCCTATTGCCACATTGCTTAACTACTACAAAATTAACCATACTTGAGCAACAACTTGGAAAGCCCTTCTTGCCTTGCCTCGAGCTAACGCCACGCTAATGATCTGCATTGTTGAACATAGAGAGCGTAAGCTATAAGCTTAGTGAGGGTGCTCTAAAACGAAAAACAACAACAATGCAGGGTCCAAGCATGTTAATCCTAGTCTTAAATACATCAAACATAGGCATAAGAATCAAGTAGACTTAGCTAGTCTTTCAAGTGGCATATATGGTCTCTCAATCCTAACAAGCTTAATCATCAATATCATCAACATACATCAATACCATATATCACACTCACATATCACCATCATATATCACATTACATGATTTAAGTTTAATTGGCCACTTTAATTACCCCGATTGCGCGGATATAAACCATGACAACACTTTACCTCGGTGGGATTCCACTCATCACCGGACCTTGCATGTGCGGGATTCCACTCATCGCCACATGCCCTACGGATGGGATTCCACTCATCATCCCGTAGAAATATATGAATAGCTTCCGGTGGAATGTTACATCACCGTACTCCTCCTTGATGACTTAGCGCCATCAAGGCCACGTACGTTTTGACTCAATTTGTGTGCACACTATCCTAATGATCGATCATTTACAACCGGTAATTTTTAGTGCCAATTATCACAACCACATCATTTATAAACATCATCAACCACAATACATGCTCATCACATATCTACTCATCATGATATATATACATGTATCAATTAACCACAAATCAAGAGTATAGCTAGTAAGCACAAAGCATTTAAGGATATCAAAAGCTAAGCTATCAACTTGAATTAAATGGAAGTGGCCTACTAAGCACACTTTACACACACACACTACACATGCTCGAGCCAAACTTAAAACAAGTTGAACCACTCACCGCCCTTCCTTAGCAATTCGAACCAATCTTCCTACGAACCCGGATTCGGTCCCAAAGCCTCTTCCGCGTTTCCTCTTGCTTCTAGTCAAACAAAAACACATATATTACTTCCCAATTCGATGCTAATTCAACCTTCAACCCACTTTACATTCACAACCCAAATTCCACAATTTCCAAACCACATAACATCTCTAAAAATCCCATTTTCGGACTCCCACAACTCAAGGCTGGAAATTCAATTTCCAAACATCCAAATGGCTTCCAAATCATCCCAAAACACCCTCATACCATAGGTAGACCAACAACCCTTTACTTTCAACATAAAATCCACCAAAAACTCAAGTTTTACTACCTTAAAATCTACCTCAAGGACAAGCTACGAATTTTTATCAAAACTCAACCAAATTAAAGTATATGGTGTATTTCATCATGCTTAAGCAAAACCCCAACATGATTTATCAAAACAAATCGAGAAACCCCTTTAAAAACCCAAATCTTAACATAAACCCTAATTTCCAAAACACCATATTTTTGAAATCTAAAACAAGGGATAGATAGGGATTGAAAAGGAGATTAAGAAAATGTAATTACCTCTTAAAACGGGGCTGAAATCAAGTGGCAAATTGATGGAATAGTAGTATGAATATTTGAGAGGGTTTGGGGAAAGGGGAGAGTGTTTCACGTTGGGTGTAATGAAAAAGGGGGAAGAAGATGACAACTTTAAAAGTTGTCATCCTTTTTTTAAAATTTTTTGGGTAATTTCCAACATAAGTCCCTCCCTTTTTTACTAAAGCCTAAATACACCATTATTTGAAGTTGAAATGTTTTAATTAAGTTTTATTTGACTCGAACTAAAACCCGGCTAACTTCTAGGACCAAAACACGGGTGTTACAACTCTCTCCCACTTAAGGAATTTCGTCCCCGAAATTACCTGATTGAAAGAGATACGGAAACTGCTTTTCCATATCCTCCTTCCTTTCCCAAGTGGCCTCGTCCACACCTCTACGTCGCCACCGCACCTTTACTAACTCAATAGATCTACCCCTCAACACCTTACTGTCAGAAGCTAAGATCTCCATTGGCTCTTCTTCATAAGTCAAATCCGGATTCAATTCAATTTCTTCTACGGGCATAACATGTGATGGATCGGACCTATACTTGCGAAGCATCGACACATGGAACACATCATGTATCTTCTCAAGCTCGGATGGCAAACGTAACTGATAAGCAACGGGACCAACCCTCTTCACAATCTCATACGGTCCTATGTACCTCGGACTCAATTTCCCTTTTCGGCCAAATCTCATCACTTTCTTCCACGGAGACACTTTCAAGAATACCTTCTCACCCACTGAGAACTCAACTTCCTTCCTCTTCAAATCGGCATAGGACTTCTGCCTATCCGAAGCAGCCTTCAAACGATCACAAATTAATTTTACCTTTTCGGTTGTCCCCTTGAGCAAATCCGACATAGGTAACAGTTTCTGTCCTACCTCGGCCCAACACATAGGAGTTCTACACTTCCGGCCATACAAGGCCTCATACGGAGCCATCTAAATGCTCGACTGAAAACTGTTATTGTACGCAAACTCCACCAGAGGCAAATGCTTCTCCCAAGTACCCTGAAAGTCAATGATACAACAACGCAACATGTCCTCTAAGATCTGAATAACCCTCTCTGACTGACCATCTGACTGAGGATGATAAGAAGTGCTGAAGTTCAAACGGGTACCCAAGGCTGTATGCAGACACTCCCAAAATCTAGAAGTAAACCGCGGATCTCTATTTAACACAATGGACTTCGGCACACCATGTAGCCTCACAATTTCACCAATGTACAAATCAGCCAATCTATCTAAGGTGTAAGTAGTGTTGACTGCCAAGAAGTGAGCACACTTCGTAAAACGATCTACTATCACCCAAACGGAGTTCTTCTTCGTAGGAGTCAAAGGCAAGCCCGAAACAAAATCCATAGTGATGTTCTCCCACTTCCATTCCGGAATCCTCAACGGCTGTAACAAACCTGAGGGAACCTGATGTTCCGCCTTCACTCTCTGACACACTAAGCACTTACTCACAAAGTCGGCTACATCTCTCTTCAAACCAACCCAAAAGTACTCATTCTTCAAATCACGGTACATCTTCGTACTTCCAGGATGCATAGCAAACGGACTACTGTGGGCTTCAGTCAAGATCGTACGTCTCAAGTCACTGTTTTCTGGCACAACTATTCTATCTTTGAAACACAGAACCCCATCAGTGCTGAAACTGTAATCTGAAGATCTACCTTCGGCTATATCCTGCACGTGAGGTGCCAAAGATCTATCTGAGAGTTGTTTCTCTCGAATCAACTGACCTAGAGTAGGTCTAACCTGAAGCTCGGCTACCAAGCCACCATCTCCGGAAAAACTCAATCTAGCAAACATAGCTCTCAAGTCTACAGCCATCTTTCTACTCAATGCATCGGCCACTACATTGGCCTTACCCGGATGGTACTCAATAGTAAGATCATAGTCTTTTAGCAACTCTAACCACCTACGCTGTCTGAGATTCAAATCTCGCTGAGTCATAATGTACTTCAAACTCTTGTGGTCGGTGTATACTGTGCATTTCTCACCATACAAATAATGTCTCCAAATCTTCAAAGCAAACACAACTGTCTCTAACTCTATGTCATGGGTCGGATAGTTGCGCTCATGAGTCTTCAACTGTCTTGAGGCATAAGCCACTACTCTTCGGTCTTGCATCAGAACACATCCTAACCCTACATACGAGGCATCACTATAAATCACATAGTCCTTCCCGGACTCAGGCTAAATCAAAATCGGAGCTTGGGTCAAAGCTTCTTTCAATTTCTCAAAGGCTCTCTGTCTTGCATCTGTCCACTCAAACTGAACACTCTTCTGAAGTAACTATGTCAAAGGAGCGGCTAACTTAGAGAAACCCTCTACAAACCTCCTATAGTATCCGGCTAAGCCTAGGAAGCTACATACTTCTGTCACTGACTTCGGTTGCTTCCACTCAACGATGGCTTCAATCTTCTTCGGATCAACTCTAATGCCTTCAGCTGACACTACATGTCCTAAGAAGACTACTTCTCGGATCCAGAATTCACACTTGCTGAGCTTCGCATACAACTGATGATCTAGCAAAGTCTTCAAAACAAGTCTCAAATGTCGGTCATGGTCTTCTTCAGTTCGCGAGTACACCAAGATGTCATCAATAAACACAACTACAAACTGATCTAGATACTGATGAAAAATCCTATTCATCATGTCCATGAAAGCTGCTGGTGCATTAGTCAACCCAAAGGGCATGACTAAAAACTCATAATGTCCATACCTAGTCCTAAAGGCCGTCTTCGGTACATCAACCTCTCTAACCTTTAGCTGGTAGTAACCTGATCTCAAATCAATCTTCGAAAAGACCGATGCTCCTCTCAACTGATCAAACAAGTCATCAATTCTAGGCAATAAATATTTGTTCTTCACTGTCAACTGATTTAACTGTCTGTAATCTATGCACATTCTCATACTTCCATATTTCTTCTTCACAAACAATACTGGTGCACCCCAAGGAGAAGAACTAGGCCTAATAAAACCTCTATCTGTCAATTCTTGCAACTGAGTCTTCAACTCTTTCAATTCTTTCGGTGCCATACGATACGGAGCAATCGAAACAGGAGTTGAATCAGAATAGGTCTCAATGCTGAACTCTACCTCTCTGTCTGGTGGTAACCCTGGCAATTCTTCCGGAAACACACTAGGAAAATCACATACTGTCCGGATGTCCTGAGGTCTAACCTCACTCATGTTAGGGTTCATCACATACGCTAAGTATGCTTCACACCCCAACTCTACTAACCTCTTAGCCTCTAACACTGAAACCACATTGGACAAGAACTTCACATTCTCACCCACCACTACAATCTCATAATCATCTGTGAGCTTCAAAGAAATCCGTTTAGTTTCAAAGTCTATCCTAGCTCTATGCTCCGTGAGCCAGTCCATACCCAGAATTACATCAAAACCATAGAAGGGAAGCTCCAACATATCCACTGGAAACACGTGTCCCTGAACCATCAACGGACACCTTCGGTACATCTTCCTAACCACTACCGTGTCCCCAAAGGAACTAGTAACACTAACTCCTACCTCTAGCAACTCACAAGGCAAGTTCAAAGACTGTGCATGCTCACTCAATATGTAGGAATGTGTAGACCCAGAGTCAATCAAAGAAAGCAAGCCCAAAGACTGTATCGAGAAGCTACCTGCGATCACATCGGTGTCATGCTGCTCCCCGCGCTGAGCGTAAACCCTAGCCTGTCCTACGCCCTCCGGCTGGACTGCAACTACATGAGCTAAATTTCTCTGACCATCGTTCCTCGGCTGGAAGTTACCTCTACAGCGCCCGCGACCTCTCTGAAAATCATTGGCTCTAGCAGGAGCCTGAGCTGGTGCCTGTCCCACCTGATGTGGACAGTCACGCCTAATGTGGTCTCTAGCACCACAACTCCAACAGGAATGATAATTTCCCCAACACTCACCGGTGTGGTTCCTCCCGCAAGTAGCACATGTGGGCAACTTCCCACCAGCTCTCTGACCCTGATGGCCCCTACCGTGGTTACCGCCACCACGCCTATGATCAAACTGATGCCGGTTGTCCCGATGCCTCTTGGCATCTCCTCTATCAAAGTTGTCGGACCTCTTACTCGTACTAGATCCACCTGACCGCCTGGTCAAACTCAGACTGTGCTCCAAGTTCTTGGCCCTCGAGACCAAGACATCAAAATCAGTGTAATCTGAAGCTAGAGTATAAGTCTTGATCTCCTCACTCAGCCCATATCGGAAGCGGTTACAACGCTCCACCTCAGTAGGTACAAGCTCAGGTGCATACTGACTCAGTCTGACAAATCGAATCTCATAATCAGTCACGGACATACTCCCCTGAAGCAATGCCATAAACTCTCTCTTCCTCTCATCGAGGTATCGCGGACCCAAATACTTCTTCCGGAAAGTTGTCTCAAAGAACTCCCAAGTGATCTCGGTCTCATCCATCCCCGAAGTAACAGTGACCCACCAGGTGTAGGCATCACCCTGAAGCAGAGACTCAACACATCCCAACTTGCGCTCACCAGTACATCCCATCTGAGCAAGAATACGGACGGTCTTCTCAAACCACATCTCTGACCTCTCCGGAGTAGCACCTCTAAACTCTTCGGCCCCAAGGCCCCGAAGTCTCTCTAATGGCAATTCAGTGCCCTCACCCTGATGATGAGCTGCCTGACCTCCAGCCACTGCAGCCTGGAATACTCCGACTATCGCCTGAACCAACGGAGTTAAGTCAATTCCGGCCGGTCCTTGGCCACCTTGGCCACCTTGACCTCCTTGTGGTCCCTCACCTTCGGCCCCGGCCTCACCTCCCGCTCCCGGTGGAGGAGGTGGTGGTGGTGGAGGTGGTGGAGGAGCTCCAACTCCAACCACATGCTCTCCCACTTGTGCTCCAACCCCAACTACCGGCTCAACCCTCGGAGCCTCTGCCCGTGGTTCTGGTCGAACCATCCTAGGCCTCCCACGTGGTCTCATGGTTCAACTAGCAAGGTAAAACTACAACAAGAAACAGATAAGGATTACGTTAGTCAAAGCAAGGGTCCAATAGTGCTCAAGTATTCCTCTTTCCAAAAATCTTTTTAAATTAAGTAATAGTAGCAATGGGCACTCACTCTATACCAGACACAACAGTTCATGCATTCAAAACATCATACGATCAATCAAGCATCAAGGATTCATGGCAAATCATGCATCGAACAACACAAGCATTTAACACATTAATCTTACCTCACTTACCTGCCCGAGGTCTCGGTAACCTCAGGCTCTGATACCAACAAATGTAACCCCCTCGTCCCGGTCTGGCCGGATGACCGGTCCGAGTGGGCCACACGGGGAAAACCGAAGCGAAACCCAAGGGTTCCTCCTCGGTTAGCAACCCTAAATTTTTTTTTCATTTTAAACTTGTCATTTTCGAACCCCCAACCACAAACAAACACCCCAATTTTAATCTTAACTAAAGGCATATTAGATCCTATGTATTTTTCTCTTTAAAAAGACCAACAATTCAAAACAGTGCAATACTAAGCAGAAGTTTCGAAACCTTGGGGAAGGGTTTCGAAACTTTTGCTGGCAGAAACCCCTGGAACCAAAATTCTCCAAAGGTTTCGAAACCTTGGGGAAGGTTTCGGAACCTTTGACCATAGTTTCGAAACCTACCCCAAAGGTTTCGAAACTTTGGTTGGCAGAATGCCCTGGAACCAAAATCTCACCAAAGGTTTCGAAACCTTGGGGAAGGTTTCGGAACCTTTGACCATAGTTTCGAAACCTGCCCCAAAGGTTTCGAAACTTTGGTTGGCAGAATGTCCTGGAACCAAATCCTCTGCAAAGGTTTCGAAACCTTACCCATGGTTTCGAAACCTTAGTGCAGGGGATCACTTTCTGCTCAACCCAAGGACTTCCTAACCTTGTAAAAACCCCAAAATCATACATGGACATTTGCAAACGCTTTAAAAGGATTCAAGGCATGAATTGACACTCACAGGACGCGCAAATACATTCATTTCCACAAGCATACATGAGCCCTAGGTAGCATTTAACATAAATCAAGGCATTCGAACATGTCATTTCAAACAAAAGAGCAAAATTCAGCATCTAAGGTCAAACATGAAAGTTCAAGAGCCCAAATGGCACAATTCAACACAAGAGGTTTGCACTCAAACATAAAGAAACCTAAGCATCCTAGACATGCCATCACACACCATCAATCAACATAGCATTACATGCTTTACAATCCAAAATATCAATCCGAAACAACATCATCAAAAGAGTCATACAAGGCTCGTACAAACACCCTATTGCCACATTGCTTAACTACTACAAAATTAACCATACTTGAGCAACAACTTGGAAAGCCCTTCTTGCCTTGCCTCGAGCTAACGCCACGCTAATGATCTGCATTGTTGAACATAGAGAGCGTAAGCTATAAGCTTAGTGAGGGTGCTCTAAAACGAAAAACAACAACAATGCAGGGTCCAAGCATGTTAATCCTAGTCTTAAATACATCAAACATAGGCATAAGAATCAAGTAGACTTAGCTAGTCTTTCAAGTGGCATATATGGTCTCTCAATCCTAACAAGCTTAATCATCAATATCATCAACATACATCAATACCATATATCACACTCACATATCACCATCATATATCACATTACATGATTTAAGTTTAATTGGCCACTTTAATTACCCCGATTGCGCGGATATAAACCATGACAACACTTTACCTCGGTGGGATTCCACTCATCACCGGACCTTGCATGTGCGGTATTCCACTCATCGCCACATGCCCTACGGATGGGATTCCACTCATCATCCCGTAGAAATATATGAATAGCTTCCGGTGGAATGTTACATCACCGTACTCCTCCTTGATGACTTAACGCCATCAAGGCCACGTACGTTTTGACTCAATTTGTGTGCACACTATCCTAATGATCGATCATTTACAACCGGTAATTTTTAGTGCCAATTATCACAACCACATCATTTATAAACATCATCAACCACAATACATGCTCATCATATATCTACTCATCATGATATATATACATGTATCAATTAACCACAAATCAAGAGTATAGCTAGTAAGCACAAAGCATTTAAGGATATCAAAAGCTAAGCTATCAACTTGAATTAAATGGAAGTGGCCTACCAAGCACACTTTACACACACACACTACACATGCTCGAGCCAAACTTAAAACAAGTTGAACCACTCACCGCCCTTCTTTAGCAATTCGAACCAATCTTCCTACGAACCCGGATTCGGTCCCAAAGCCTCTTCCGCGTTTCCTCTTGCTTCTAGTCAAACAAAAACACATATATTACTTCCCAATTCGATGCTAATTCAACCTTCAACCCACTTTACATTCACAACCCAAATTCCACAATTTCCAAACCACATAACATCTCTAAAAATCCCATTTTCGGACTCCCACAACTCAAGGCTGGAAATTCAATTTCCAAACATCCAAATGGCTTCCAAATCATTCCAAAACACCCTCATACCATAGGTAGACCAACAGCCCTTTACTTTCAACATAAAATCCACCAAAAACTCAAGTTTTACTACCTTAAAATCTACCTCAAGGACAAGCTACGAATTTTTATCAAAACTCAACCAAATTAAAGTATATGGTGTATTTCATCATGCTTAAGCAAAACCCCAACATGATTTATCAAAACAAATCGAGAAACCCCTTTAAAAACCCAAATCTTAACATAAACCCTAATTTCCAAAACACCATATTTTTGAAATCTAAAACAAGGGATAGATAGGGATTGAAAAGGAGATTAAGAAAATGTAATTACCTCTTAAAACGGGGCTGAAATCAAGTGGCAAATTGATGGAATAGTAGTATGAATATTTGAGAGGGTTTGGGAAAAGGGGAGAGTGTTTCACGTTGGGTGTAATGAAAAAGGGGGAAGAAGATGACAACTTTAAAAGTTGTCATCCTTTTTTTAAAATTTTTTGGGTAATTTCCAACATAAGTCCCTCCCTTTTTTACTAAAGCCCAAATACACCATTATTTGAAGTTGAAATGTTTTAATTAAGTTTTATTTGACTCGAACTAAAACCCGACTAACTCCTAGGCCCAAAACACGGGTGTTACAAAAATAATTGCTAATAAATAATTAACATTTTAATTTTGATTTCAAATTATCTAAAAATTTAGTGATTAGTTGTGATGGATTAATTTTCTAGATATGTTACATATATTAGTTCTTAAAATTATATTTTATTTTCAAATGTTTTAATTAATTTGTATATGTGATAAAAATAGATTGACATGTTAAGTCATCAATAATAAAAGCAATACAATATTTTTTTTTGAATTAAAGGGAAAGCACCTACTATACGCCTCGTTAAAAAACCTCCCTAAACCTATCGGAGGAAAAAGAGTACGTATAGTAGCGCTAGAGTACAAAGAGGAACAAACCTACACACGACAAAAACCGAAAAGCCAAACCCACAAACACAACTAACCAAACCAATGCACTAACCATCAATCAAGCTCGCGCAAAACAAGGCCAAACCAACCGGC
This sequence comes from Hibiscus tridactylites, assembly GCA_958450335.1. Classification (NCBI taxonomy): domain Eukaryota; kingdom Viridiplantae; phylum Streptophyta; class Magnoliopsida; order Malvales; family Malvaceae; genus Hibiscus; species Hibiscus tridactylites. The sequence continues at coordinate 5,963,977 of OY288290.1, forward strand.
CACACTGCACACAGTACCTCAATGATCGATCAAGGTAGAGCCCTCCCCAACCTCCCGGCGCAGACCCTTATAGATGGCCGCGGGGGGTTCCAGGAACCTGTAATATTCCAACGGTAATCTCATCGCCAACTTCGCGAGCTCATCCGCTAAACCATTCGCATCCCGCCGTGTCCACGCAAACTTGATCTCCCAATTTCGCGAGAGGATCTCCGCAAGGTGACTACCCAAACTTGAAGCAAACTTCAAAGGTTCACGCCACATCATAATGTTAAAGACATCTCTATTATCCGTCTCGATAATAATTTTAGATTCGCCAACCGCCCAAGCCGTCGATAAACCTTCATACACCGCCCATAGTTCAGCTTCAAAAACAGAGCAAATACCAATCCTCTTAGAGAAACCAAACCGCCAACGGCCATTTTCATCTCGCCCCAAACCACCGCAAGAGGCGAAACCGGTCGAATTATTCCTAGCCCCATCCATATTTAGCTTTATCCATCCGGATGGAGGCTTCGTCCATCGCACAACGGACGGCACATTCCGCGGCATGTTCCCGGCACTCTCCAGATGCAAAGACGCCTGCACCATCTCGCGGCTTAGCCGCTTCGCCTGCTGCAACAACGGCTCTTGCAGGCCATCAATCGCCCCAAAATAATCAAATTTCGACGCTTCCATATCAACCACAAAACAACAGCAAACATCAGATCCCAGTCCGCGTGGCACTGACCAACCCGTTTTGGGAATTTAAGGTTATCAATAATCAACCGTTTAATGTTAGAACCAAAGAAAACTGCAGCTCCCTCCGGCTTCACAAATTGCAACCAAATACCTTTAACTAATCTACAGTCACGAAGAACATGTGAAGTATCTTCCAACGCTCCCCCACACATAGGACAACTCGCATCATTTGCAATATGGCGGCGAACACGCTCCGCATTGGTCATAAGTCGACCATGATATACCTGCCATAAAAAGAGTTTTATCCGGGGTAATCCTCAAAATTTCGCAATAACCAACCAACCCGGATCCGTCGTCCCCATGATCGCATTAGCATATAATCCATATGCCGACCGAACCGTGAACCGCCTAGATTATTCAAGGCTCCAACCAGGCGTATCAGGATAAGAAGAAAAGGTTGGAGGCTTAACAGCGGCAATACCTTGCACCACATTCGCCGGGAGAAGCTCCACAAAAGTCCCCCAATTCCATTGCCCATCCGGAGTAACCATCTCCCTAACAGTGATTCGACGATCAATAGCATCCGCGTCAGGAGAAAGATAGTGACAAAGAGGTCTAAAAGAATCAACCCAAGCATCTCGCCAGAAATCAACATGTTGACCATTACCAATGTTCCAAACAATATTACTAATAAGATCTGCCCAAATGAGCTGAATACCATGTCATAACCGCGAGCCCCGCCTTCTCGGAAGGGAATTCGGAACACCATCCGGAATGCCATACTTACAGCGAAGCATTTGAGCCCAAAGACAACTAGGTTCCGAGATCATAATAAAACCAAGCTTCAGAAGGAAGGCCTCATTCTGATAGTCCAAACGTTTCAGCCCTAGGCCACCTTCAGCAACTGGCGAACACACCATATCCCAGTAAGCAATACAATATTAGTTAATTACAAATTGAATTATTTTTACTTCATTTGGCGTGCAGTACCTTTTATCAGTTGTTTTTTATTTTGATAAGATTTAATTTTATTAATATTGTTTAGAAAAATTTTAGAACGGGTGACGCACACCGTTGAATATTATTAAAGTTGTACACTATTAAATATTTTTAATTTTTAATGACTTTTAAATAACTATTAAAAATCTCAAAAGTTTGACATGCAGTTAATTGTATTTTAAAATAAAATTAGAAGAAATTATTCAATGAATCATTCTCACCACCTCATTCATGGTCATACCCAATTAAATAAAATCACATCATCTTTATTTTCTACATAATATTTTTTTAATTAAAATTTACAAATTATCATATTCTTCATACCTCATATATTAATTCTAATATGTTGAATGAAATCGTTAAAATAAAAAAATACACAAAAAAAACTTAACCTACAAATCATAAGAGACAAAAATAAAATAATTATTTCTAATGTGTTAAAAATCCTAAGAATAACATACTTGTTTGATAGATTAAACCCTTTTTGATGGGTTTTAGAACCACTCGTTAGTCGTTGCTATCGCTACGCCGATCTCACTCAACCTTCCTCTACTCCCATCAACTGCGAACTTTACTAATTTTAGGGTTCAAACAAATATGTTAATTATAGTGTTTTTAATATATTAGAATTTGTTATGAATATTTATCTATGTGGATGTCTATCATGATTAGAACTTTATCAAAGGAGTTTGATTTATTTATTATTAGGAATATTATCTCTATGAATTAGAGTTTAATGTATTATGTACTTCTTATGCCTATAAATAGATGATTCATTGAAGGCATTGTATACAATTCTATATTTTGAGAATAATACAAATCTCCCTCTTCCTCTCATCTCTTTGTTCTTCTTGTTCTTCTTTATTTTATTCACAACACGTTATCAGCACGATCTCGCTCGCTCAACTACTGTGATTATTGTTGGTGGTTCTCGAAAAGAATTTCAATTTGATATTGGTGACTACATCTATCATATATTCAGCTTACCTTGGAAAGTATGGTATGTTTTACTTATTTATATACTAATATAATGATTGATTTATCATTCTCCAAAAGTTAGTATATTCATATCTATTATTTGGTTATTATTTTAATTTATTATTATTTTATTCATACTTGAAGTAACTCTTGAATTAACGAAAATTAAAATTATCGTCGTACTTCATTAGATGGATTGATAAAGCAAACCAAATTAAAGCCCTCAAGGATTTCGGCTAAATGCTATTGGGCGCACAAGTTAGAACATTTTATTACACAGTATATTAGTTTTATTCAAAGTTTTTATTATTCCATTCTAATTTATAATTGATTCAATTCAAGGATTGTGTTGTCATGTGATTGTTATATATTTGTTTTATCATTATTATTATTATTATTATTATGGTAATTTATATGAATAAATTCGAGATATAAAACAACTTTATTATTTGTATCAATTACTTTGTATGTGAATCAAAGGCAAAAGGAATACGTTACTTTAATGTGTTTATATATTCATCAAAATGTCGCTTGATTTTAACTATGGTTGTTTATAATTTGATCACATCAATTATAGTTATGTTTATTCAACTTGATCTATGACTACTTTTATATTTTTTTGATCTAGTCTCAAATAAATTTTTTTTTATTCTATTGATAAAAGTCGATGTTTTTAACCGTATTTTGAGTTTTACATGTATTCAAATGAGTTGGAAAGAGACATGGTGTAAAAAAGATTATGAGAAGATGCATTGGTTCATTTGCTACGTCATCATTGTCTTTGAGACGAAATTCAATATCGGTAAACTCTATTTTATTTTTATCTTTTAAAATACAATTTTAAAGTGCGATAAATCATGATGATTTTGGATTTACAAGAAGATTATTATAAAGTCTATATTTGCTTGAAAGTAATATTTCTTCTTCGTCGAAAAACTCGACCATAGACTTCTCCCAATTTCAAGTTATGAAAATTCGTCTTGATCCAAAAAGTTTTATGGGAGACATTCCTTGAAGTGAATGCAAAGCATGATGTTTATTCCATGCGATTATCAATGATGGGGCATTCCCTGAAGTGAATGCAAGCATGATATTTATTCCATGCAATTATCAATGATGGGGCATTCCCTGAAGTGAATGCAAGCATGATGTTTATTCCATGCAATTATTGGACCTGTTTCATTCCCTGAAGTGAATGCAAACATGGTAAATCATTATTCAATTAGAGACATAATTTCGATATAATCCAAGTATAATTGGCTGGACATCCCGTTCTGCGAGGCTACTGGTCTCAAATGAGGTTTTTAAAGGACCTTGTGGACATGTTTAACAATGCCGCGTACGAGGATTAAATCTTTGTTCTCTGTGATAAGGATATGTGAAAAAGGTTTTAAAGGCCCACTGGCTCTACTTCATTCCCTGAAGTGAATGTGAGATTATATTATGGAAGGAATAAAAAATCACATTAAAAGTTGTGGTCGTGGTCGAGGCTATGAATATACACATGAAAAATATAGTCATTTTAAGAATACTTCTACCCGCTGGTAACGAAGTTATAAGGATGACAAGAGTGATAAAGATCATCCTAAGGAAGTGAAATCCTTTTACCAATGTGATGTTATAAACCATTGGTTTCGTACTTGTCAAACGCCAAAGTATTATGGACTTTATCCATAATCATGAATGATAAATGAAATAAAATATAAACAAAATTTGTTTATGGCGAAAATAATTATGGCGTTATTGGTCCAACTCAATTGGATATTGTTAATTTTCTCATAACCCTTGAAGGGAATAATTTACCATTTATTTTATTTCCCTTATAACCTCTAACATGAATAATTATTTGTTTATTTATTTTATTTTTTTAATGTTAATTCGTTTTATTTATTATTTATTTATGTTAGTTTGCTTTATCTTTATTTATTTCACATATTATTTATTTACGTTTTATGTTAATTTATTATTTGAAAAATATGATTACTTCCGGAATAAAATATACAATGAATTGTGGCTATTTATGCCTAGAATTGTGGCTATTTATGCCTAGCAGATAATGCAAGTACTCATATTGTACTTAAGCATAAGAAATATTTTTCCCATTTAAATGCAAGGGGAAATATGAGTAGTATTTCTCAAAGTACTAAAATATCAATACTCCGGAAGAGCACTTGAAAGTTTATCTCTGATAGATAATCGACTTGATATGATGTGCTATATTTTATATTTTTCATTCCTCGAAGTGAATGATACAAAGTACATATTTTCATTACCTGAAGTAAATGAAACAAAGCACATTTTGAAAGGTGCACAATTATGCATTTCTCGATTAAAATGCAAGGGAATAATGTGAGTACTATATCCGGAAGTACTAATATCACAAAAGGCTCTGGTTGAGCAAATATGTTATTGTCAAATGGAACTTTATTCCATATTCACAGTGCGTTATACTCGTCAAAGTCATAAAGAGAGCAATATGAGTTCGCAAACTATCCATTTGGGAATTATAGATAACATATGTTATCAATTGGCATTTGAAATAAGCCAATATTGATATAAGTTTTGGTAGCCAAAAAGTCAGTTGAAAGCTCTAGAAGAGCTATATATTACTACCAAAAGATAATTTCAATTGAAAGCACCGAAAGAGCTAAATATACTCCTATTTAAAGGAACAATTTTGATGGCCGTACTAGACATGTACGAGTGAGATTGAATTACATGTTATGGTAAACAAGGAGTTTACAAATTCAGAGATATATACACACATATATAGTTGGCATGAACGGTTAGACCATCCTAATTAATGGTGCAAAAATTATTGAGATTTACATGCACATGTATTAAAAGAACCTGTAGTTCTTGTGGTGCTTATTCTCAAAGGAATGGATTAAATTCCACTTATTAAAAAACGTGAAGTTCTTGTGTTGCTTAAAGGAATTGATTAAATTCCACTTACTAAAAGAACCTGAAGTTCTTGTGTTGTTTGTTCTCAAAGGATATATATGATCCCACTTACCAAAAGAATTAGAACTTAAAGTTCTTGTATTGAAGTTGAGACTGTATGTCTTGCATATCTGAACGAAATATGGGCCCATATATCCACAAATGTGGAAAGTTTTATATGATTTTAGTAGATGCATCTACATTGTTTTATCAACTTACAACCAGAAGTTTGTGAGATTGATTCTAAAAATATTCAGATTATGCAGTTAGACTATTCGTCTTGAAAAGCTAGTTGGTTTATATTTTAGGCTATATCAGTTGTTACAAAGCCTATTGATTATGAAAAATATAGTTTAGCAAAATTTCAATTGGATGCCTCCTATTTAATAGCTAAACTATGAGAACAAAAGAGTTATTATTTATATGGTGTTTCCATATAGCAACACTTATACGCATCAAGCCAACGAGTTATAATAAACTCCCCGTTATGATTGGTTTTTGGTCAGAAACCATACATTTCCCATTTTATGATTTTTGAATGTGCGATATGAATTGCTCCACCACAACGCACAAAATGGGTAAATAAAAAGGGTTGAGAATATATATTGAGTACGAGTCTCCTTTTATGTTTAAATTCTTAAACATTAATTGGAGAATCATTTATGACATGATTTTTCTCAACATCAGGGGAGATAATAATCAGCTGGATAGAGGAAAATGAATTATCATTATCTAGATCCTCGTATATGAACTAGAAGTTCATAAGATAATTCATGTTATTACATATCAACTGCTAGACATATTTACTGACCCAATGAGATTAATTAAGTCTCATATACCAGCTGAAATGCTTTAAGTTTAAATTACATGTTAGAGCGAGAGAATGTAAATCATGCCTGAAGCATGATAGTTGAAATGGTTCCAATAATCAAAATTCTCGTAAATAGAAAGTAATATGAGATGGTCATATATTGGAGGCGGGTGCTCCTGAAGAGACCCAAGACATAACAAATAATAAAACTCTTGAAGAGTTTCAGGTACCTGGAATAAAGATTGAAATCTTGAAGAGATCTCGATGAGTTATGTCATTACGAGAATGGAACTAGAAAAATTGGAAAGTTGTCGACAACGATTTTACAAACAATTTTACATAAAATACTTCTATAGAAGTAAAGAAAGAAATCGAGGATCTTGTATAAAATCTATCCAGAAGTATAGATATTGAATTGGCCAATGTTGAAAGACGCTTTGAACTTCTAAAATAGAAGTATTTGGACCACCAGTCCAAACACCTAAAGGTGTAATGCAAGTGAGGCACAAATAAGTAGTCGTAAATACGACTTGAACTGTGATTTATGAAAAGTTTTAATTACTTCATGGTGGATGCAATTACTTTGGCAGTTTTGAAAATTTTACATGCGTCTAATTATTTGTGGATCCATATTTATCCTTGAAGGATCTAAAATGCTATAAGCATTTGGAAATTTCTGAGGAAATTTATTTAGACATGTCTCATGAATATTTTTGGCGCATTTGGTATAATCGCCTTAGTGAATACTAATTGAGAAAATACTATAAGAATGATCAGATTTTTTTATGTATTTTATAAAGGAGTTTGGATCAAGATCCATTATGATAATTTTAGAACTCCTAAAGAGCTTCAAATTGGAAACTCATGAAGTACTTTCAATGCAAGTACTTGAATCTTGACATCAAGTTTATCTCGACCTGAAGATCGAGCATTTTTATATATTTCTTTTGTCTATGAATAGACATAAGCTGAAAGAATCTTAAAGAAGATTTAATATGAATAGAGCATATCTATTGAGTATCCCAATAGTTGTAAGATTGTTGGATGTGAATAAAGATAATTATAACTTTTCTTGGTCTTGAAGCACTATATATTAGTTGGTCAAGAAATATCTATGAATATACAAAGATCATTACATTTAGATCTTCAAACATTCGTTGATGCCTCCTCAAATGTCGTAAAAATAATTGTTATGCACGAGGCAAGCCAAAAAAATGTGTTTGGCTAAGATTATTGACCCAACATATCCAAAAGATATGTGGATTTACTTTTACAAGATATGATAAAAGCTATATTGTGTGAAGATAAAGCAAGATGTATATCTCAGTTTGAAAGTTGATACATCATGGAACATATTACTCCAAAGTTTCATCCCTCGCGATCTTTAGAAAAATGATATTCAAGAGTAAATTATGAAGATTCAAAGATCTTCTATGATGTTTTCATGAGGGGGAGTAAATACGCGTTGCACTCTTTTTCCCTTAACCGAGGTTTTGTCCCAATGAGTTTTCCTGGTAAGGTTTTTAATGAGGCAACAAGTTATGCGTATCAAAGATGTGTGTACTCTTTTTCCTTCACTAAAGAATTTTTTTTCCCACTGGGTTTTTATCTTAGTAAGGTTTTAACGAGGCACATTATCTTCATAGACATCCAAGGGGGAGTGTTATGAATATTTATCTATGTGGATGTCTATCATGATTAGAACTTTATCAAAGGAGTTTGATTTATTTATTATTAGGAATATTATCTCTATGAATTAGAGTTTAATGTATTATGTACTTCTTATGCCTATAAATAGATGATTCATTGAAGGCATTGTATACAATTCTATATTTTGAGAATAATACAAATCTCCCTCTTCCTCTCATCTCTTTGTTCTTCTTGTTCTTCTTTATTTTATTCACAACAGAATTAATTATTTTGTTTTTGTCTTTTTCTTATTCGTGATTTAAGCTTTTGGGCTGTTTTTTTATATTTTGACGAGTTTATTCATTAACATATTAAGATTTAGAAAATTTTTACAACGTGCGACGAACACCGACGAACACCACTAATGATGAACACCGATAAATACTATTAAATTAATTAATAAAGATTTAAAATTTCAAGGACCCATCATAGAATTAATAATTATTTTTAAAAATTCAATTAAATTATTTTTTATATATATTAATTTTTTTTAAAATTATTTTTTTTAAAATTTTATTTCAAGGACTCATCATACAATTAATAATTAATAAGGGTTGCATATAAAAACTATTAGATTCATATCATTAATGTTTATTTTACATTTTAATAGAATCTATTAGAATATAATTAATTACATTCCTAAAAAATTAAACATCATTAATTTAAGATGTTTAATGTAATTAATAATCATGTAAAAGAGTTTAGGGTTTTAGGGTTTATGTTTTAGGGTTAATGGTTTTTAGGGTTGCATATAAAAACTATTAGATTCATATCATAAATGTTCATTTTACATTTTAATAGAATCTATTAGAATATAATTAATTACATTCCTAAAAAATTAAACATCATTAATTTAAGATGTTTAATGTAATTAATAATCATGTAAAAAAGTTTAGGGTTTTATGGTTTTTGGTTTTAGTGTTTATGTTTTAGGGCTAAGGGTTTTGTTATACATAGCTGCAAGGGTTGCATATAAAAACTATTAGATTCATATCATTAATGTTTCTTTTACATTTTAATAGAATCTATTAGAATATAATTAATTACATTCCTAAAAAATTAAACATCATTAATTTAAGATGTTTAGTGTAATTAATAATCATGTAAAAGAGTTTAGGGTTTTATGGTTTTTGGTTTTAGTGTTTATGTTTTAGGGTTAAGGGTTTTTAGGGTTGCATATAAAAGCTATTAGATTCATATCATTAATGTTTCTTTTACATTTTAATAGAATCTATTAGAATATAATTAATTACATTCCTAAAAATTAAACATCATTAATTTAAGATGTTTAATGTAATTAATAATAATGTAAAAGAGTTTAGGGTTTTATGGTTTTTGGTTTTAGTGTTTATGTTTTAGGGCTAAGGGTTTTGTTATACATAACTGCAAGGGTTGCATATAAAAACTATTAGATTCATATCATTAATGTTTCTTTTACATTTTAATAAAATCTATTAGAATATAATTAATTACATTCTTAAAAAATTAAACATCATTAATTTAAGATGTTTAATGTAATTAATAATCATGTAAAAGAGTTTAGAGTTTTATGGTTTTTGGTGTTAGTGTTTATGTTTTAGGGTTAAGGGTTTTGTTATACATAGCTGCAAGGGTTGCATATAAAAACTATTAGATTCATATCATTAATGTTTCTTTTACATTTTAATAGAATCTATTAGAATATAATTAATTACATTCCTAAAAAAGTAAACATCATTAATTTAAGATGTTTAATGTAATTAATAATCATGTAAAAGAGTTTAGGGTTTTATGGTTTTTGGTTTTAGTGTTTATGTTTTAGGGTTAAGGGTTTTGAGGGTTGCATATAAAAACTATTAGATTCATATCATTAATGTTTATTTTACATTTTAATGGAATCTATTAAAATATAATTAATTACATTCCTAAAAAACTAAACACCATTAATTTAAGATGTTTAATGTAATTAATAATCATGTAAAAGAGTTTAGGGTTTTATGGTTTATGGTTTTAGTGTTTATGTTTTAGGGTTAAGGGTTTTTAGGGTTGCATATAAAAACTATTAGATTCATATCATTAATGTTTCTTTTACATTTTAATAGAATCTATTAGAATATAATTAATTACATTCCTAAAAAATTAAACATCATTAATTTAAGATGTTTAATGTAATTAATAATCATGTAAAAGAGTTTAGGGTTTTATGATTTTTGATTTTAGTGTTTATGTTTTAGGGCTAAGGTTTTGTTATATATAAGTGCAAGGGTTGCATATAAAAACTATTAGATTCATATCATTAATGTTTCTTTTACATTTTAATAAAATCTATTAGAATATAATTAATTACATTCTTAAAAAATTAAACATCATTAATTTAAGATGTTTAATGTAATTAATAATCATGTAAAAGACTTTAGGGTTTTATGGTTTTTGGTTTTAGTGTTTATGTTTTAGGGTTAAGGGTTTTGTTATACATAGCTGCAAGGGTTGCTTATAAAAACTATTAGATTCATATCATTAATGTTTCTTTTACATTTTAATAGAATCTATTAGAATATAATTAATTACATTCCTAAAAAAGTAAACATCATTAATTTAAGATGTTTAATGTAATCAATAATCATGTAAAAGAGTTTAGGGTTTTATGGTTTATGTTTTAGTGTTTATGTTTTAGGGTTAAGGGTTTTGAGGGTTGCATATAAAAACTATTAGATTCATATCATTAATGTTTATTTTACATTTTAATGGAATCTATTAGAATATAATTAATTACATTCCTAAAAAACTAAACATTATTAATTTAAGATATTTAATGTAATTAATAATCATGTAAAAGAGTTTAAGGTTTTATGATTTATGGTTTTAGTGTTTATGTTTTAGGGTTAAGGGTTTCAAGGTTTAGAGTTTTATGGGGTTTTTATTCTTAGTTTAAGGTTTAGAGTTTAGTTTTAGGTTTTAGGGTTTTATGATTTTGGGGTTTAGTATTTATGGTTAAAGGTTCAAGGTTTAGAGTTTTCGAGGTTAATTACATTAAACATACTAAATTAATGGTGTTTAATGTTTATGACTGTAATTAATTTTATTCTAATAAATTCTATTAAAAAGTAAAATAAGCATAAACCATAGGAATCTAGAAGTTTTTATACGCAGCCTTTAGGACTGTGTATAGAAAAATCCTTAATTTTTTTTTATGTTAATAAATAGACATAAAGTCGAAAAATGCCCTTAATGTTTGACTGGATAATAATTTTGACCCATATTCTTTCTTTGAAGCATTTTAACCCTCAACATTTTATTTTTGGTAAAATGGTCACTCCGTAGATGAAAATTGTCACAACTGACAATAAACATCTTGAAATGATCTAATAATAATATTATATTTTATATAATTTTATAAAATTAGTTTTTGACTGATGTGTCATTCTGTAAGGTCATCACATTTATCTTTATGACATTGTCTTGTAAGTGTGCATTGTCACGTAGGTTTGTCATGTCATTTCAAACCATTTAATGTTAGTTGACTAACAATTTTCATCTACGGAGAGGTCATTTGACCTAAAATAACACGTTTGGGGTTTAAAATATTTTAAAGAAAAGAATATGGACTAAATTAACTATTCAGTCAAATATTAAAAATATGTTTTTAACTTTATGGCTAATAAATACTAACAATCAAAAGTTTTATTCAGTCTTGCTAATTTTTTTCTAGGCTGTTTAAAGTGGATCATGTTCTAAAGAACCCTACAGATTGGTGTGATTCTGTCTCTTTCAAACTTAACTTTAGTTTTCAAAGCTGTGAAGGTTTTTTTGTTTTTGTTTTTGAGAATTCCAAAGCTGTGAGTTTGATTGAGTAAATTTTCGTAAAGAGAAAGTGATAAAGAAGCTTGGTCATTGACCGTGGCTTTTCTGCTTTCCTGTAAATGGTTAACTAAGCCTGAGCTGCACCTTTTTTTTTATTTAATTTCTTTTCCCAAGGACCTGCTAGTGACGTGGTAATTAGGGATGGTTAACTCAAGTTTAACACACTTGCATGTTTCTTCTATTGAATTTCTCAATTTTAACTCGCATTGAAGTTATACTTTAATTTACCAATTAAAGAGTAATGTTGATTTATTATTATTTGTAGAAAATGATGACAATTAAAAATTTAAAATAATATAACATATGCGATAATAGTTAGGAGGATAAATATTTCATATATTTTCATAAAAATAATTTATATTTATTTAATTGATACTCATAAATATACTATATGAAGTGAATCTTGTGACATGTATAACAATTATTGAGTCTTTGAACCCACGTGAATAGGGATAAAAATCTTCTACCTCTTTTCGGTGCCCCTATTTATGTCCCAACACTGAAAAATACAATAAAATTAAATTTCAAGGCCTAACCCTAAATTTTAAATCCTAAACCCTATACTCTAAAAATACACCCTACCCTAAATTCCCTAAACCCTAACCATGACCACTAGCCTAAAACCCTAAACCCTAAACATAATTTTAAGTGTGGGGCATAAGTAAGGGCACCGAAAAGGTTAGAGGATTTCCATCCATGAATATAGAGTCAGAATGATCTTAATGTTGCAAGTTATAGAGTAGAAATAAAATAAATATAATTTTGAACCCGCAACAGATCGCGAAATTAAAAAAATAACAAAACTTTTTATAGGAATAAAATTTCAGAGTTTTTAATAATATTTTTAATATAATTGTACAAATGAAATAAAAATAAATTTGATTTTTTTTAATAAAGTACATGTTTATTTTATTTTATAATTTATGGTCGAAATTTGTGACTTTTTTTCGAGTTCTAATTCGGATTTTCTCCTGATATGAATAGTTGGATAGGTAAGCGACTAATGAACGTATCTGATGTGGATGAGTGATGATAATGGTCGCTTTTCTTTGTGCTTTTCTTTTGGGATTTGTATTATGAGGAGTTGGACAGAGGAAGCTATAAAGAAGAATCCCACCGACGATATATAATTTTCTTTCCACTTTCCCTCCACAACTTTCCCTCCCTTTAATATAACTCGGCGGCTCTTCTTCCCTGTACGACAACAAGATGGGCAACTGCTTGTTCGGAGGCTTCGGAGAAGATGGAGTGATCAAAGTCATAAGCTCAAACGGCGGAGTCATGGAGTTTTCAGCTCCCATAACAGCCGGAACCATAACAGACGAGTTCCCAGGGCACGCCATTTTCCGAACCCAAGACCTCTTCTGGAAACCACTCTTTCACCACCAGGACCTCCTCCCCGGAAAATCCTACTACTTACTCCCACTCAACACCAAACAGGGTTCCAGCAATAGTGGCCACATTGTCCGAGAAGGCCACGTAAGGTCCAACAGTATCCCGGCATCATCGGTTGTTGCTCCGTACAGGATGTCGTGTGATTACCAGGGGACGCTCAAGAGGTCTCATACCGATGTTTTGTCTCGGTACAACAACACTGGGTTTTGGAAAGTGAAGCTGGTGATCACCCCGGAACAGCTGTTGGAGATTTTGTCACAGGAAGCTCGTACTCAAGAACTGATCGAGAGTGTTCGGACTGTGGCCAAGTGTGGGAATAGGGCCGAGACTTGTTCTCTTGGATTTTCGGATCAATGGAGTCTGTCCAGCAGTAGGAATGCTTCTTCAAACAAAGATGGCTTGTTGTTAGACATCTAGAGGAACCAGTCTCATGTCATTTTTCATGTGTTTTTATATAAACATTACACCATGTAAACCATTGAAATAGTAGTACGAGGAATTGAGCATGTAGTTTGGTAAATTTTAACCCTTTTCCTTCGTTAAAATTTTAAGATTCCAGGTTCATTGACGGGATACACTGGCATTTGGTTCCCATTGGGTTTGAGAAAATTAAAGAAAAGTAACCTAAAATGTTGTCAAACCATATTACATTTTAGATTGTTTGCGAAATAACCCTTTGTATTGTAACCGAAAATGTTATAAAAAAAATATAACATTTATGTTAAGAATAACTTAAAATATTACTCAAGCACAACTTAAAATGTTAGATATGTTTTAATAATATTTTAAGTTGTTCGTTTTAGACGGCCGCACAACAAACTCACTCAAAACTTAAAGATAAATCGTGATATTTAAGTGACCATCAATGAAAAACAGAAAAAAAGGGCTCACATTGACTTATGTTTTTAAGTTCAATTGTTAGAGAAAGCAAAGTCGATCTGGCTTATTTGCATAGCTGCGGCTTTGTAGAGTGTATGGTTAGTTAGAAATGAAAAAGTCTTCCGGGATAAGAATACGAATTTCAAGGAACTTGTCCTCTATTCTAAAATGTGAGCTCTAATTTGGTGCAAGGCAACCCAGGATGGTGATTTTCTTAAAGAAAATAATTGGTGGGATAAATCTTTGGGTTGTATTGGGATGAGTAAAGGAATTAATTTGAGCTGGAACCCACTTTTAGCTGGACAATTGAAACTCAATATGGATGGGGCAACAAAGGAGGATGTTGTTGGTTGCAGCACTTCGTACAAAGTCGGGAGGAGTGATTGCCATGTTCTCGGGTTCTGTAATTGGTTCGGGTTCAGATTTTACGAAAATAATAGCTATTAAACATCACTTGAGTTACTCGTGGAAGCAGAGTGGGCTGAAAAAACTGAATTGATTACAGAATTCGATCACGAGTGGCGTTGAATTGGATTTTGACAATTACTCTTCGTCCTTGAAGATGGTGGAGTACTTTCGAAGTCATCGATTTGGGCGAGTGTAATTTGTCTTTGTTCCGAGGGAAGCTAATGCAATAGCGGATCACATGGCTAAAGCGGGACTCCGAAGATAAGATTTATTCAAGGCATGGTGGTAAGTTGTTATATGAATTAGGGAGGTTTTGTTTACTTTTTATTTCGGATAATGTCTTTGTTTTCCGTCTAGTTGTATGATGTATCAGCAGGGAAAGCTAGATTTATAGCTGTTTTGTTATTTCGAGCGATGGATCATGTTGTTTTTAAGGATGATCTGATTGTGTGTACTCTTTTACTCCACTTAAATTTAGAAAGATTTTTAATGAGACACACAATTCGGTCTTAGACATTTTATGAATAATTAATAAAATTATAATTTTGTCGAGAAAAAAAAATTAAAAAAAATCCAACAATGCCATTTGTAAAAACCAGCTCAATGGTCAAAGTTCTTTTTATGCCAAAGTGCTCGCTGGTTACATGGAGGGTCTTGTTTATTATGGATACAAACTGATAGATGCCCACTACATCCTACTAAGACTCAGCCCAAAATATAAACGGCACAATCACCGATATAGCATTTTTGACATTATTCTTCAAAATAGCAGCCATAGAAAATTGGAAATTCATCATACAACTCTCACGAGTTCATAAAAAAAAATCGACAGTCTTGCATGGCGAATTTATTAAAAAAATTAAATTTCAAAATATTATTATTTAATTAAGCGAGTATTTATTTAAATATTTAACTGGAATTCACTAGGCTATCATGGCGAGTTTCAATTAGTTTTTTATAAATCATACATTTTAAATGAAGGACGAAAATGAAAAAAAAAATTATTAGGATCTAACTTTGAGATTCAGCTCTATGAATTGCAAAAAGATATTAGCATTAACTTATATAGAGCAACGATGGTGCAGCTTGTGGGATCTCAACTTCATTATGCCAAACAATATCAAATGCAAGTTGCTTATGCGGGATCAATGCTCCTTTGGTTTTAAGTAACATTCCCTATGAATGATGATATTCTCCGGTGTGTGTTAAGTATGACTCATATACTATTAAAGGACATATGGGCTTAATAACCAACCGACTTGAGGGATCTTTGGAGGATAAGGAATACTACTCCCCGAAGTATTAGAACAATTGTAATCCTAGTTAAAGTAGGATTGAGTAGTAGTTATCCTAGTTAGAATAGGACTTGGATGTAGGGGATATATAAAGAGGCTTACCCCCACCTCATTAGGCACTTCATCAATTATTCTTTTACGCTTTAAGCCTTGTTTTTGTCGGGCACCATCGATTGGATAGAAGAAAACAACCGCTCTTTGCTCTCTAAGGACGTAAGTACATTGTTGAACCTCGTTAAATCTCTTTTGTTCTTGCTTGTTTGATTTTCTTTTTCGTTTGCCGTGTGCACAACAACTGGTATCAAGAGCCTGGTTGCGATGTCTATGTCCGGTGCGAAATTCGAAGTGGTCAAGTTCAATGGTGAAGGTAACTTCGGATTGTGGCAGACGAGTGTAAAGGATCTGTTAGCGCAACAAGGGATTTTAAAGGCTTTATGATCTACAAAACCAGCGTCGATGGAGGACGGCGATTGGGAAGAACTGCAACAACGAGCAACTGGAACCATACATTTATGTTTGGCAGATGAGATTATGTATCACGTTATGGATCTGACGTCTCCATGAGAGATATGGAGCAAGTTGGAAAGTCAATTTATGTCCAAGTCTCTGACAAATAAATTGTATCTAAAGCAGAGGTTGTATGGGCTGAAGTTGCAAGAAGGTCAAGATTTGGCGCAGCACGTGAATATCTTCAATCAAATAATCACCGATTTAACTCAACTTGATGTGAAGATTGAAGATGGAGACAAAGTAATGATTCTGTTGTGTTCGTTGCCTTTTTCTTATGAACACATGGTGACTACTCTTACATATGAGAAAGAAACAATCAAAGTTGAAGAGATTACTGCAACCTTGTTGGCCCACAACCAGCAAAGGTAGAATACAGACGAAAGCTCTCACGCTGATGGTTTATATGTTAAGGGTAGTCACGACTGTGGAATGAAGTCAGAGAAAGAGGGTTCTAGAAGACGGATTTCTAGATCAAAGTCTAGAGGCAAGAAGATGTTTCGTTGCTACACGTGCAATGAGCCATGACATATGGAGCAAGACTGTCCAAAGTGGAAAAAAGAGTCAAATGATAAACATGATGCATCATCCAAAACTGTGAATGTGGTACAGAATTCGAATTCGAATTGTAGTGATGGTGATATGCTTTGCATTTCAACAACTCAGTTCACGGATGCTTGGATTCTTGATACAGGATGCTCTTATCATATAACGCCTAACAATGAGTGGTTTTTTTACCTATATGCCTGTTAATTCTGGTTCTGTCTATTTAGATGATGATAGATGTTGCAATATTGTCGGTATTGGTGAAGTCAGAATTAAGATGTATGATGGTACTATTAGAACATAATGTGATGTTAGACATATACAAGATTTGAAAAAGAATCTAATTTTTTGGGGCACTTTGCATAAGAATGGTTTAATTCCTAAAGCTAATGAGGATAGAGAAAGCATTAGGATTGTTAAAGGTGCATTGACTGTGATGAAAGGAAAGATAACTGCAGGGAATATCTATAAACGGTTAGGGAGTACAGTTGTAAGTGGAGCTTACTCTATTGAGTCATATGATGATAATACAAAATTGTGGCATATGCGTCTTGGTCATCTTAGTGAACGTGGAATGAATGAATTGCATAAAAGAAATTTGTTGCATGGTGTCAAAAGTTGCAAGCTCGATTTTTGTGAATTTTGTGTTCTTGGTAAACAGACTAAAGTCAGTTTCACGACTGGAAAGCACAAAACTGAAAGGGATTCTTGATTATGTGTATTCTAATGTATGAGGGCCTACCAGAGAATCATCATTGGGTGGATTTGTGTATTATGTTACTTTTATTGACGACTTTTCTAAGAAAGTTTGGGTGTATTTCTTGAAACAGAAATCTGAAGTCTTTTCCAAATTTAAGGTGTGAAAAGTTGAGGTGGAAAACCAAACGGGTAGAAAGATCAAGTATTTAAGGTCTAATAATGACACAAAATACACAGATTCGCAGTTTTTGAAGTTCTGTGAGGAGCATGGGATCCAGAGACATTTTTCAGTGTGAAAGACGCCACAACAAAATGGTGTTGCTTAAAGGATGAACAAGTCATTAGCTGAGCGGGCTCAGTGCTTGAGACTAAATGCAGAGCTTCCTAAAAACTTTTGGGCAGAGGTTGTGAGTATGGCATGTTATCTCATCAACAGGTCACCACAAGCATCTTTGGGTGGAAACGTTGCAGAAGACGTATGGACAGGCAATGTAGTTGATTTTTCACACTTATATATTTTTGATTCTCCTGCTTATGTGCATGTACCTGGTGATGAGAAATCAAAACTTGATGCAAAATCGAAGAAGTGCATCTTTCTGGGCTACAAGAAATGTGTCAAAGGATACAAGTTTTGGGATCCAATTGCAAGGAAAACAATGATTAGTAGAGATGCAATTTTTGACGAGCAATTCATGTTGCAACAGAACCGAGACAAGGTGTTGGTGGATTTCGAACAATATTCAAGAGCAGTTAAGAAAGAAGTAACAACTGAGAAAGGTGAAAGTTCGAATTCAACTTCTAGTGACTCTAATACAGTTCTGTTGCAGAATTATAATTTAGCCAGGGATAGAGAGAGATGCACCAATGTAAAGGCTTCATGTAGATTGGGTTTTGAAGATATGGAGTCTTTTGCACTTCACATTAGTAGTAAAGATCCAGATACTTTTCAAGGGGCTATCTCTAGTTTGGAGAAAAGCAAATGGATGGCTGCAATGGTTGAGGAGATGGAATCTTTGCAGAAAAATCATACGTGAGAGCTAGCTAGGCTTATTGAGAGAAAGAAGGCTATTGGTTGCAAATGGGTGTATAAAAAGAAACCAATAATATCAAAAAAAGAGGGGGAAAAGTTCAAGGCTCGATTGGTAGCAAAGGGTTTTTCACAGCAAAAAGGAGTTGATTATGATGAAATATTTTCTCCTATGGTTAGACATACTTCAATTAGGGCAGTTCTTGCACTTGTAGCTAGTTCGGATTTGCATTTAGTAGATGGATGTTAAAACTGATTTTTTGCATGGTGATCTAAAGGAGCAAATTTATATGCAGCAGCCAAAAGGGTTCATTCAATCTGGAGATGAACATCTAGTTTGCAGGTTAACGAAATCCTTGTACGGGTTGAAGCAGTCTCTACGACAATGGTACAAGCGATTCGAATTCTGCATGATTCAGATTGGCTACAAGCGATGTGAGTATGATTGTTGTGTCTATGTTAAAAGCCTTGATGATGGTTCTTTTATTTTTCTGCTACTGTATGTTGATGATATGTTGTTGGCTGCAAAGTATATGCATGATGTTGTCGGTTTGAAAGCTTTATTGAGTCAGGAATTTGATATGAAAGACTTAGGAGCTGCAAAGAAAATTCTTAGAATGGAGATTCACAGAGATAGAGTGTTGAGATTTTAGGGGCTCGATTCGATCAACCGTTCTTGCTGGCCAAGTGTGGAGAAGTTGGATAATTGGGTGTTTTAGTGGGAGGTGAAAATTGGCAAATTGACACAAGGATTTATAGTGGTTCAACCTTCTAACCAAGGTCTACATCCACTACCTTAGCTCCCCACTAAGGATTTCCAAACAAATTCACTAAGAATTTCGTCCCCTTTTCTCGGCTTAGGAGGAAACCGTTACAACAATAAAGCTTTCTACCAAAGCTTGATCAAACACTCTCTTATACAAAGAAAGACTTAGCAAACTAGAAATCCCTCTAATAGGTGTTTGTTTGCAATTCTAAGCACTCACCCAAAACCTAAACACTTGAGCAAATATAACAATGTAAGCTCACAAGTGTGTTCTAAGCAAGAAATAAACAATTTAAGCTCTAGACAAATTTTGACATCATAATATTGTAACAATTGAAGCATTAGCCTTTACTTGATGCTTGGAAGTCCCTTTTATACTCCTTGATGAGTTTATAGCCGTTGCTAGCCGTTGGGATTGAATTGGAGCCGTTGGAGCCTT
Organism: Hibiscus tridactylites; assembly: GCA_958450335.1. Lineage (NCBI taxonomy): Eukaryota > Viridiplantae > Streptophyta > Magnoliopsida > Malvales > Malvaceae > Hibiscus > Hibiscus tridactylites. Next base: position 5,983,876 of record OY288290.1, read on the forward strand.
AATTTCCCACCATAAATACAGTTTTGCAGCTAGGCGTATCGATACTCGTCAAACCGTATCGATACGGTCTCAATGAGGAATTAGCCGTTAGGCTTCTTCAGCTGATGCGTATCGATACGCTTGCCTAGCGTATCGGTACGGTCCTACAAATTCAAATGACCGTTGGGAAATGACTGTTGGGGTAGATAGGCGTATCGGTACGCGATACAACCGTATCGGTACGCGACTAGCCGTTGGGCTATTTCAAAGCACACCGTATCGATACGGCTATGCGTATCGGTACGGGTTTTGGCTACTGGAAAATCTGGTAGTTTGAAACCCTAAGGCGTATCGGTACGGTTCTATACCGTATCGGTACGGGTACCTGAAGTTCTAGGTTTTTACTACTTTAAATGTACTTTAATTTGTTCCAAAGCCTTTTAAAAAAACCCTAAAACATGTTTTCAAGTTGTTTTTGACTAAAACCACATTTTAAATTCTTTTCAATTTAGTCCAAAACATTTTTCAAATATTATATCAAAACCTTAGTTTTACAATATCCCCTTTTTGATATAATAAAACCAACTTGAAAAATTGTTTGAGATTCTCCCCCTTTAACTTTAAAATTGTGAATAAGAGATTAAAGATATGAAATCAAATAAAGCTCACCCTTATTCATTTGAATTGAAAAATCAATTTTTCAAATCATTTCTCCCCTTTTTGTTATATCAAAAAAAAATTAAAATGACATTTAACTCAAAATAACATAGGAGAAAAAAAAATTGACACACTTAAAATTTTGGTTTAAAATTGGCTCCCCCTTACTCAAAGCATCATAAGAATGTTAGTTCAACATATATGATTATCTAGTTGACATAAATGAAAATAAATCAAATAAACACAAAACAACTAGATTTTACCACACTTGAACTCAAGGGAGGATGTGAAGCCTTCCTTCTTCAAGTGTTGTTCCTTTGTGTGCATGAAGCTCCCCCTCAATTTTTGACTTGTTGATCACTCTCCATCACACCTATCACAAGACAATCAAGTAATTTTTGGTATCCAAATTGCTTTGGATCCATAGACATTAGTGGCACAAAATTTAGTCCCCTTAGGAATCCATTTTTCAATTTCATCCTTATTAGTTGAAGTGGTTAGTCCTTTTGGGACCCAAACACTTCTAAAACATTTTCCATTCACAAATCTAGGGGCACTAGATTGTCTTACATAAAAATTTGATTTTCCAAAATTATTTTTCTTTTCAAGTTCATTGGAAATCAAATCTTTTTTCTTTTTGAACTTTAAGAAGCAAATTTTGTAAATCAAAACATTTTTGTTCAAAATCTTTCAATTTTTCTTCAAGTTCAAGATTTGTTTTGGAAAGCAAATCATTTTCAATTTTTATTTTTGAAATCAACTTTTTGTTCTTGGAAAATGATGCATTGAATTCCAAAAGCAAATCATCATATGCATCTTGTAACTCATCAAATGTATAAGAATTTGAAATAGATGAGTTAGAAGTTACCTCCCCCTCATTGAGGGCCATCAAGCATAGGTGGGCTACTTCATCATCGGTGGAGTCTTCATCACTCCATGTGGCCACATATGCTTGCTTTAAAGATGATCCCTTCTTTTTGGATTTGTGGGAGTCCTTCATCTTCTTTATCGATTCATGCTTGGATTTTTCCATTTTGCTCTTCATGAACCGGGCAAATTTGTTAAAGAGATAGGCCATCCCTTCATCTTCACTTTCCTCCTCACTTGAATCTTCATGTTGACATGTGGAGGATTTGAGAGTTACGACACTTGCATTGACGCCTAGCTCCATGATCTTCTTCTTCCCCATCGCTCTAATCTCTTCCTTCTTCTTCTCATCTTCTTTATTTTTCTTCATTATTTGGTGAGTGAGAAGTGACCCCATGAGTTCATCAAGCTTCAAGGTTTTGAGATTCTTGGCTTCGATGATGGCAGTTCTCTTTGAGTCCCATGACTCGGGAAGGGAGTAGATGAGCTTTCGGACAAGCTTCTCTTCCGGGATGGCTTCTCCATAACCTTTAAGACCATTGGTGATAGAGGAGAACCTATCAAACATCTTCTCGATGTTCTCTTCCGGATCCATCTTGAAGTTCTCATACTCTAAGGTTAGAAGCCCAATCTTGGTCTCCTTGACTTCATCGGTTCCCTCGTATGTGACTTCAAGCTTGTCCCATACTTCCTTGGCACTCTCACAAGAAGACATATTCTCATAGGTGGTTGGGCCAAATGCACAAAAGAGCATGTGCAAGGCTTTGCAATTAAGCTCCATCTTCTTGCGATCGTCGGCACTCCATTCCGCTTTACTTCCTTGAGGCACGAACGGACCATCTTCAACTATGTCCCATAGGTTGTAGTCTCTTGACTTCAAGAAGAATTTCATCTTTGTCTTCCCATGGGCATAGTGATTTCCGTCGAAGAAAGGCAGTTTGTCGATGGATTGCGCCATTTGAGCCGGTTGGTGAAATGATGATCGAGCTTGCCAGATCTTCTCAAAAGGATGTAAATCCCCTTCGATTGAGCCAAGCTCTGATACCAATTGTTGAGATTTTAGGGGCTCGATTCGATCAACCGTTCTTGCTCGCCAAGTGTGGAGAAGTTGGATAATTGGGTGTTTTAGTGGGATGTGAAAATTGGTAAATTGACACAAGGATTTATAGTGGTTCAACCTTCTAACCAAGGTCTACATCCACTACCTTAGCTCCCCACTAAGGATTTCCAAACAAATTCACTAAAAATTTCGTCCCCTTTTCTCGGCTTAGGAGGAAACCGTTACAACGATCAAGCTTTCTACCCAAAGCTTGATCAAACACTCTCTTATACAAAGAAAGACTTAGCAAACTAGAAATCCCTCTAATAGGTGTTTGTTTGCAATTCTAAGCACTCACCCAAAACCTAAACACTTGAGCAAATATAACAATGTAAGCTCACAAGTGTTGTCTAAGCAAGAAATAAACAATTTAAGCTCTACACAAATTTTGACATCATAATGTTGTAACAATTGAAGCATTAGCCTTTACTTGATGCTTGGAGGTCCCTTTTATACTCCTTGATGAGTTTATAGCCGTTGCTAGCCGTTGGGATTGAATTGGAACCGTTGGAGCCTTAATTTCCCACCATAAATGCAGTTATGCAGCTGGGCGTATCGATACTCGTCAAACCGTATCGATACGGTCTCAATGAGGAATTAGCCGTTGGGCTTCTTCAGCTGATGCGTATCGATACGCTTGCCTAGCATATCGGTACGGTCCTACAAATTCAAATGGCCGTTGGGAAATGACCGTTGGGGTAGTTAGGCGTATCGGTATGGGACTAGCCGTTGGGCTATTTCAAAGTACACAGTATCGATACGGCTATGTGTATCGGTACGAGTTTTGGCTACTGGAAAATCTGGTAGTTTGAAACCCTAAGGCGTATCGGTACGGTTCTATACCGTATCGGTACAGGTACCTGAAGTTCTAGGTTTTGACTACTTTAAATGTACTTTAATTTGTTCTAAAGCCTTTTAAAAAAACCCTAAAACATGTTTTCAAGTTGTTTTTGACTAAAACCACATTTTAAATTCTTTTCAATTTAGTCCAAAACATTTTTCAAATATTATATCAGAACCTTAGTTTTACATAGAGGCTCAAGGAAACTGTGGTTATCTCAACAAGGCTATGTTGAGAAAGTGTTAGACAGGTTTGGAATGGGCAAAGCAAAACCCGTGAGCACTCCATTGAAGAATCACTTTAAGCTTTCCACAAAACAGTGCCCGAAAACAGACAAGGAAATTGAAGAGATGGCAAAGGTCCCTTATGCTAGTGTTGTTGGTTGCCTGATGTATGCGATGGTATGTACTCGTCCTGATTTAGCTCATGTTGTTGGTCAAGTCTGTAAATACATGTCTAAACTAGGAAGATCGCATTAGGAAGCAGTCAAGTGGATTTTTAGGTATTTAAAGAGTACTATGGGACATGAAATTGTTTACGGCAGTCAGCGACATGATCTTTTAATTCTTGGATATGTGGATTCAGACTATGCAAGTGATTTGGATGATAGAAGGTCTACAACTGGTATGTTTTCACCCTTGGTGGAGGGCCTATATGTTTGAAGTCATTTGTTCAGTCTGTTGTGGCATTATCAACAACTGAAGTTGAGTACATGACAGTAGCTGAAGCTGCAAAAGAAGCATTATGACTTATCAGGCTAGTGAAGGAATTGGGTATTCGGCAAGGTAGAGTTCAGTTGCATTGTGATAGCCAAAGTGCTATTCATTTGGCTAAGAATCGAGTGTATCATGCTAGAACTAAACATATTGATGTGAGGTTTCACAAGATTAGAGATTTGATTGTATCTAGTGAGATATTGTTACAAAAGGTGCATACTGCAGACAATGCAACTGATATGTTGACCAAGCCTGTTACTACAGACAAGTTCAAGCATTTTTGGACTTGTTGAATGTTTGCAAATGCTAGAGAAGCATGGTAGCCCAACCCACTTTGATGTGTGAGAGACTCTAGATTTATCTCTTAAGGGGCATGATATTTGCCAAGGTGGAGATATGTTAAGTATGACTCATATATTGTAAAAGGACATATGGGCTTAATAACCAACCGACTTAAGGGATCCTTGGAGGATAATGAATACTACTCCCCGGAGGATTATGACAATTTTAATCCTAGTTAAAGTAGGATTGAGTAGTAGTTATCCTAGTTAGAATAGGACTTAGATGTAGGGGGCTATATAAAGAGGCTTACCCCCACCTCTTTAGGCACTTCATCAATTGTTCTTTAGGCTTTAAGCCTTGTTTTTTGTCGGGCACCATCGATTGAATAAAAGAAAACAACCGCTCTTTGCTCCTCGAGGACGTAAGCACACTGCTGAACCTCGTTAAATCTCTTGTGTTCTTGCTTGTTTGATTTTCTTTTTCGTTTGTCGTGTGCACGACAATGTGATATGGATATTGTGGCTCTACTGAAATGAAGTTATTTTCAGAAATATAACCATCGAGAACGACCACTTGTTTTAGCTCTCGGTTCTAAGGGTTTGTAGGTAGGGTTATGCCAAATGGCCTTCTCAGTTCTATTTGATCTTGAGCATTCTGGGTTGTTGTTCTACTTTAAAGTCAGACTTATTTGCTCCTGTCAAGTCCCTCCATAGTCGATGGTCACCTCCTAACTGCGTATCACTCAAATTCAACATCGACGGAGTCGTGAATGGAAGTTTTGGAGCTGCGGGCATATGGGGAGTGTTAAGAAACCATGAAGGTAAAATTTGATGTTTGTTCTCGAAGAATGCAGGTATTATCGATGCTCAAACGGCGGAGCTCTTAGCAGTCAAAGAAGCGATCTTTTTGTTCAAGTCTTCCCCTTGGTCTTAGTCTCATCACCTCTTAATTGAGTGCGATAACATGAATATTGTCCACTGGATTAACATCGTTTATCTTTCTCCAATTGCGTTTAAAGACATTGTCCTTAATATTTCTTTGTCTGCTGCTAATCTGGTTTGGCAAGTTATTCATACCCCAAGAGAGGATAACACATTGGCTGATTCTCTTGCAAAACGAGGTATTTCTCGAGCTAATGACTACATTGAGTTTAAGGAAGTCTAAAGGCTGATAGAAAATGGTGTTGATCTCACCTTCACATTGTTCCAGTGATGGCTCTGTTGTCAAAAAGGATTTTTTCCGAATCATCTCAACACGCCTCACTAATAAAAAAGGTTTTTATGTGATGTTTCATATTGAATGGTTTATTCTCGAAAGAAACCGACTAGTTTACCAAAAGGAAATGTTACGTAACGATTCATATAGAGTAAGCTATTTTTTCAACAATTAAAAATAATTTCCCACAAAAATTCCTACCTTCATAAAACCCCCAAAATTTCCCAGGTGCGCCAAGGTCATTTTATAACCTTCCCTCACTTGGGGGGTAATTGTTAGTACCAACGAACCACATCCACGCGAATACCCCGTTACGACCCTCTATTAACATACTAGAGGGATAAAATCATTCCTTTGTGGACTTGACATGCAAACATTACCCAAACCACGTGACGATGCATGTGATATGCGTCAGCACCCGAGTCACGAAAAACTTAACTGACCGAGATACCTATCCTCCTTGATTGACATGTGCCATCGCCCATTATAAGGTGTCATACATCCTCAAACAGGGACAAACTCTGTAGAATTAAGATATGACCTCCAAAATCCAAGAGCTATTGCTCACATAAGTGATCAACAACTCTCTCGTTATGATGAATTGACATAAAAAAGGCTTCCAATTTTTATTTTCATCAATATTCGACAGTTTTAGGCAATGTAGTTGTGGTTTCCTCTTTCAAGTCAAATGATGACATTTTGAATTAATCAAGCAAAAGAGGGTTTTATGTTCAACATGGTAATCGTGGGCATAACGATTTTAGGAGTAGAAAAGAGTTCAATTTTAGGGACATAACATACTTGAGAAGTAAAAAAGAGCGCACTTTGAAGCATTAACATATTTGAGAAGCCGAAAACCCAATTCTGAGAGTATAATAAATTTGGGAAAAAGGTTTTTTTCACCATGACGATTAATAAATCCAATGATATAATTATTTCACAGTGTTCTACTGTCGAGAATAGACATAGAAAAGAATCAAGCAAAAGAGGGTTTTGTTTTTAACATGATAATCGTGGGCATAACAATTTTGGGAGCAGAAAAGAGTTCAATTTTAAGGACATAACATACTTGAGAAGCAAAAGAGAGCGCACTTTCCTGGGCATAACATATTCAAGAAGCCGAAAACCCAATTTCGTGGGTATAACACATTTGGGAAGAAGGTTTAGTTCACCACGCAGATTAATAAATCCAATGATAATATTGTTTTATAGTGTTTTACTGTCGAGAATAAACATAGAAAAGAAACTAGACATCATATAGATTCAATGAGGCCAAAACATTATGAATGACTAAGGATAAATTTATCGTTAATGATTATATCATGTTGTGCGTGATATTTCTTGTGGTGATACAATTGTGAGCAAAGTTGACGCTTATGATGATTTGAAAACTGAGATAGTTCCTACATCCAAGCTTGAACATGACTTGGACTTGATTGGCATCCATTGTTGATAGTGACGGAGCTAGGATTGAACTACGATGGGGCAAACCGATTAACTTTGAAACAAATATGGTCTTAAAATGTAATTAAACCATAAAAATTAATAGATTTAGGTTTAATTTTACAAATTTTAAAATCGAAAGGTCTTAAAATTAATTAAACAAGAAAAATAAGGTCATGATTTAATTTTAATAAATTTTAAATGACATAATCTTAAAATAAATCAATAAATTTTGGGAAGGACAAAGACTAAATTATAATTGTTTTAAAATTATATGGCCTAAAATGCAATTAACCCATTAAGTATAGGGTGCAATTGCCCCTCACACCTTGCTTCGTCCGTAATTTTTTAGTAATACTCCAATGAGTTTTAAGATGTGGATAATTTGTTGGTCAAGATAGAGATTTTATTTTCTATTGAGTCAGATTTTTATTCTGTCAAGATAAAAATTTTATTTTTCATTGACTTGAATTCTATTATAATATGGCTTAAAGTGAGAATCATACTTTTAATAGATTTCTTTTATTTTACATTGACTAAAAGTAGGAAACCTAATTTGATTAGATTTATTGCTACGTAAATTTCTTTTGTAATTAAGTAACTATCTCTATAAATATATACTAGGAATTAGAGTTAGACATTAAAATTAGGGATGTTTAAAAACGCCCGGCCCGCTAACTCGAACCTTAAAAAACTGAATAATTCTTTAAAAAATTACCCGACCCAAGAATTTTTCGGATAGTTGGGCCGGATCTGGCCGATTTTTTTTATAACTGGGTACACGACTTGACCCGGTACTTTAGTATATTTATTTTTTAGTTTTAAATTATATTTTTATTTTAGGTTCCTTAATATTTTTACCTAAAATTAAATTTAAATTTATAAGTTCTTTCTATGTTTGTATTATGTACTTTTGTTTTAATTTTTTAAAAATATTTGTATTAATTTGTTATACAAGATTCAAAAGAAATAAATGATATTAATATTTTTAATGTCTTTTTGGTGATAAATTTTAATATATATATATATATAAATATTTATATCTTAGAACTAACTCCAAAACACTATTTTTTGTGTTTGAATTATGTATTATAATTTTTTAAATTTTATGTATTTATTATGTAATTTTTTTAAAACTTTTAATTTTAAAAATAAATAAATAAAAAATGTGAACCGGATACCCAACAATTACGGGCCGGACCGGTAGAACCCGAAAGACTCTTCAATAGTTCTTTTTAATTTCTTTTCGTGTCTTTTTTATTATGCAGTCATTATATTTACCGTTATCGTATAACAATTATTAACTGTGGTCTTCATCGCCATAGATAGATCTGGATGTTGCACGCATTTATTGCAGTTAAGGACCTTAAACCTGTAATTGAAGTTAATTAGGTGAATAATGGGGAAAATAATATCGAAGCCACAAAATAATGAAGCTTAACGCCGAGATGCATGTGAAACATGCTTTGCTTTTGCAGTCCACGTCTTGAAAGCAAAGTTCAGGGGATAAATAAATGGGACATTCAATTATCATACCAACACTAAGTTGGTTTAACGGATCAAGTCTTTCTTAAATAAAAATAAAATTCAAATGGTAAAGTTATGAATTAAGAAAATTGAATTGAAAATGTCGTCTCAAATTAAATGTTCGTATGATTCGGTCCTTATTAGAAATAAAAATTATTTGTCTTTGTTCGATGCTAAAAAACTTAAGTTTATAATATAAGATTAAATTTTAGAAAATTTAATGTATTGTGTATTTTCTTTAAAATTTAAAATTTAAAGCTTAATATTTTAGTGCTAAATATACAAAGGGACACCGTAGGAGGAGAAAGATTTTTATCTTTGCAGATTAATTATTCAATGAAGGGTTAAAATAAAGGGTAAAGTACATAGACGGTCACTGAACTTTGATGCAAAAAACAAAATGATAACCAACCTTTCAAAAATCACTAAGTAGCAATTAAATTTTAGATTTTGAAACAAAACGGTAACTGGAGCGTTAAACCTCGTTAACCCCTAACAGAAATCTGACGTGTATGCCACATCCCACCCAATTTTACACATCATATCTAAAAAATAATAATATTATAATCCACGTCATATTTAAAAATTAAAAATAAATTATTTTAATCACATTTAAAAAACAAAAAAAAACTTAAATAATCAGTGTTAGCGTTAATCACATTCAAAACTCAAACCCCCCATTCTCTGCCGTGGACGGAGGTTTGGTCATAAACAACCCCATTGCCGCTGCCGCTGCCGTTGCCGCTGCCCCACCATCCTTCCGCTCCTCACTCCATTAAAAAAGATTGAAGAAAGCTTCTGTATTTGCCGCCCATATAAAATTGAACCAAATTTTGCTTTCCCAGAATCTCGTACCTAAAACGAGAAAAAAGAAAAAGAAATACACCACCCTTTGTCTTTCAAAAATGGAAGAAGAAGATCAACGCAAAGTCACAGATCTAGTAATTGAGCTAGTTCGTCGCTTACTCTCTCAACAAAACCCACCCCCAAGCTCTCCTCATTTCTCCCAATCTCTTCGCTACGCTTTCCGCATTCTATCCAGCCGTTTAACCCCTTCCGTTTCCCCTGATGCCGACGCCGTTTCCGAATCCATCAAGCGCTGTCTCGCCACTCAAGGTAACTCCTCTGATGCCCTTACTTTCTCTGATCTCTATACCAAGTTCGCTTCCAAAAATGGTCCGGGGAGCGTTAATAACAAATGGGCCGTTCTTTATCTGCTTAAAATCATATCCGCGGATCGAAAAATTGCTATCAATGTGATGGATTCTTCGGTTTTCTTGCCTAATTTAGGTTTAAATGACGATGAAACGGGAAATGATTCAAGGGTTTTGAATGCTAAAGAGAATGGAGATAAGGCTTGGGTTTTTTTTTTTGTTTTTAAATGTGATTAAAAATAATTTATTTTTAATTTTTAAATATGACGTGGATTATAATTTTATTATTTTTTAGATATGATGTGGAAAACTGGGTGGGATGTGGCATACACATCAGATTTCCGTTAGGGGTTTAACGCCATAGTTACCGTTTTGTTTCAAAATTTAAAGTTTAATTGTTACTTCGTGATTTTTGAAAAGTCGGTTACCATTTTATTTTTTGCATCAAAGTTCAGTGACCGTATGTGCACTTTACCCTAAAATAAATGTCCCTACAACCTTTTGTTTTGTTTTCTTGTCAGGGAAAATCCCCACTACAATAAAGAAAAAGTAGCTACTAGCTAGATGAGAAGAAAAGGCACAGCTCATATAGAATGAAAAGAGAAGATATGGAGGAGGTGACGATGATGATGATCAGAAGCTCTGGCAATCGCAGCAATGGAGCTTTTCCTCAACACCATGAACCCATCACCACTTCCACTTGCCCTCGCTGGAAACTTTACGACAACCCCTTTTATTATTCCCACCACCACCACCACCAATGCCCAAGCAGCAAGCATTTACATCAATTCTGGGATCTCACCTTCTTCAAACCAGTTATGGATTCTGATCTGGACTTTGCTCGGGCACATATCATCGAGTTGAAAGCCGAGATGGAGTACGAACGTAAAGCGCGTAAGAAGGCAGAGTCCATGAACAAGAAACTGGCTAAACAAGTGGGCGAGGAACGAAGAGAAAGAGAAGCATTGGAGAGAGTATGCGAAAAGCTCGCAAGAGAAATCTCATTCTATAAATCAGCCATTGTTGGAATGAAGAAGGAGGTTGAGGAAGAAAGAAAGATGCTAAGAATGGCTGAAGTTTTAAGGGAAGAGAGAGTTCAGATGAAGCTGGCCGATGCTAAGATTCTCTTCGAGGAGAAGTTGTCGGAATTCAAGGACTCTAAACGCATGAATCCAGTTGATATTTCAGTTCCCAGAATTCCCCAGAAAATTACTGCCAATGTTTCTGGGAAGTTTTCAAGGTTAGTTTTCAGTGAGAAATTCTCTTCATCCATGGAAATTCAGAAGCCTCACATAAAGCGGGGGATCAAAGGGTTGGTCGAGTTTCCAACAATGGTTGGAGCAATCGGGTCGAAGCTGGAGTGCCAAAAGGCTCAGCTGAAGATCCTACTTAAGCAGAAGAGCCCCATCCGATCAAATAGTCTCATTACAAGTTGAGCTTATCAAATTATTCGAATTGGTTAAATTCTGCTGTTTTTGAGTTTTATTGTTGAATTGTTTCTGCAAATATATGGTTTGGTTTGTAATTTGGTGTTAAGAATTTGTATTCAACTGCAATGGAAACAAGTTGCAGAAGCTGTTTCTAGTTTGTAACAGACATGTGCACATGCGGGACTTTATTACTAAGCAATTGGTGGATCTTGAGTGGGATAAAAAAGGTAGTTCAGAGAAACCTTAGGGTTAGTGTCGGCAAAATTCAACAATCTCGGGGACAGATTGCATGTGCATGATGAAAACTGTTAGTACAAGCGATCATAAAGAAAAAGTAGTTCCGACCAGGAATTTAAATAACAGTCTTTATACAGCAGTAGTAACTTTCTCTAAAATTATTATTGTAAAAAATAACAGTATCGTAAAAAATTTCATTATATCTTCAACGGCTATAAAAATAACATGAACGCAATCAGAATTTAAATCTTTGGTTCATTAGTTGATTCCCATTTCTTAGAATAACATAAATGGCTATACATGAAGTGAACAAGAGCTTAGCAAGTGGCGTTTGAAGGAGTGATCAAAACTCGACACAATTAAAATAATAATAATATTTTTATTTGAACTGAATTTTATAATCTCAAACTAACTTGACATGACTTGAAAAAATTTAAAATAAAGTTTGAATGATAAAATATGATTATAATAATTAAAATACATTTTAAATTAACAGTCTAAAATCGTTATTGTAAAAATTAACAGCCTATAATGCTCCCTTTTCAGACCACGTAAGATAATCTCGTGTCCAACATAACGCGAGCTTTGAATTTGCGACCAACGGAAAATGAGCTCAATCTGACATAAATGAACTTTTTTTGATAACGTTATTTTTAAAAAATAAAGCGGAATTCACGTCCTACTAAACATGAATTTCACGAGAAAAAAACTTGTGTCCTGCTAAAAGCGAATTTTTGAAACTCAAGGCCCGTAAAAAGGAGAATAACATGTAAATTAAACGCGGTGAATTTAGTTTTGTGACTTCTTACCTATCCACTATAAATAGAACTCACATTCTATTAAACGTGAATTTCAATTTTTATTTTTAAAAAATAATTACACCGATAATTCATGACTTTATTTGAACTGACGTTTTAATTTCTCATGTAATTTGTTTTAAATTTTAGAAAATAATTATCTGAAAAGTTCATTTACGTCAGATGTAACTCACTTTCTGCTAAACACGAGCATATCTTACGTGATCTAAAAGCAGAAAATTTATCTAAATAATTATGGGAGGGGTTATTTATCTAATTAAATAATTTTAGGGGGTATATTTAGTAGACTTGGCAACTTGACTTGAGACCCAAGATCTGAATCGATTTACTAGACTTGAGACCCGATATAGACCCGAACATGATGGTCTAGAATTGACTCGAATCCGAACCAAAACCGAACTGAACTAAAAACGATCTGAATTTAGTTAAACTGAAAATCAAACCGAATAAAAAATAACTGAAACCGAAAATAACTAAAACAAAAAACAACCCGAACAGAAAGCAACTAGAATCCAAAATCAACCCGATCCGAAAACAACCCGAATTTAATTTATTCAAATATATATGTTTTATTATCATTTTGTATTATATTACTAATTAATAAACTACCTTTAATAATAATTTAATATTATTTTTTCTCCTTTAAAAAATCATTTTCATATATTAACTCAAATTGAAAGTCGACTGATCTGATATTGACCTGACCCGAAAAGCAACTGATTTGATATAGACCCGACCTAAAAATTAACCGATCCAAAATTAATCCGACCTAATACCGACCCGATCCAAAATAATATAGATCTGAACTAAATTTGAATCAAATTCGGTCTAACCGAATGGAACTTAAACAGAAAATAACTCGACCTAAAATAATCTGACTCAAACCCGATCTTAACCACCTGTTTGCCTCCTCAAATATTTAGATATCTTATGAGGTTTAGGATTTAGCCCAAAAAAAGAGAGGTAAAGAACCCATCCTACCCAATTTAACTGGAAGGAGTTCTGTTCACCACAGACCCAGACCCAGACTCAGACCCAGACCCAGAGGCCAGTGCCCACTGCCCAGCCATTAGCCGAACAGTTAATTTTCTCCCCCCAAAAAAATTTGAAAAATCTTCTATGGTGTTCTCTTTCTCTATTCTTTTAACTTCACCAGTTCTTCAAATTCTCATTCTAAAAATCAAGCATCTTTAGTTTCTGCAGGAATGGGTTGCGTTTCCTCCAATTTGCTCAACCATGACGACGAGTTCACTCAACTAGGCAGCTCAGCATTGGGTCACCACATTGTGTCCCTTACTTCCTCAACCTATGGCCTACTCAACCTTGATCCGCCTCCTCAATCCGCCACTACGCTGCCCACCCCACCGCCTCCTCAATCCGCCACTACGCTGCCCACCCCACCGCCTCCTCAATCCGCCACTACGCTGTCCACCCCACCGCCTCCTTTTACCATCGGATCCAACTTCTCCGAGTCCAAATCGCTTTGGTCCGAACCCAGACCCGTCCCTTCCCGACCCGACGTCATTAACTCCTGGGAACTCATGTCCGGCCTCGATGCAGATAGCTTCCGCCACTCCCCGTTTTTCAAAAGAGAAAGCCTTCCGAAACCGCCGCTTTCACGGGCTTCGCTGCTGGATAAGTTCCAGGCCGACCCCTTCAATTTCCCAAAACCCCCATCTTCCCAAAAAGAAAACGCCGATCCTAATCTAAGCAAAAGCATCACTGCCGTCAGCCGTTCTTCCCTGCTAAAGAAATTCGAATCCGGAAACGGCAACGTCTTGGAACCGTTGCTCCTTGACAAGTTCGAGCAAATCTGCCCGCCTAACGGCGGAAACCGAGTGGTAATTTATACAACGACGTTGAGGGGTATCCGTAAAACATACGAAGACTGTAAAGCGGTTAGATCAGCAATTGAAAGTTTTGGGGTTGTAATTTGCGAACGGGACATTTCCATGGACCAAGGGTTCAGAGAAGAGTTGAGGGAATTAATGAAAGGAAAAGAGAAAGAGTCGACGAGCAAAATCACGCCGCCCCGAGTTTTTATTAAAGGGCGTTACATCGGCGGAGCAGTGGAAGTTATGAGGATCATGGACGAAGGTTGGTTTGGTGATTTACTCGAAGGCTTGCCGAAGAAAAGAGCAGGGGAGGTTTGCGATGGCTGTGGAGATGTGAGATTTTTGCCATGTTTTCGGTGCAGCGGCAGTTGCAAGATGGCTGTGGCGGCGAAGGAGGAGGGCGGGGAGGGGCGGAGGACGGTGGTGGTCAGGTGTACTGAGTGTAACGAGAACGGTCTCGTGCATTGCCCCGTTTGTAGCTGATAAACTGTGGGGTTTACTTTTGGTATATTTAATCATTAATATAATGTTGAAGAACTTGGTTTCTTGCTTTAAATGATTTACCGTATTTGCTGCTATCTCCTCTGATAAAATCCTTATGTTGCTTTAGATGAAGTAGTTTTTGCAATGCCAATTTTAGTAATCCTTATTTGCAGGGATTTAGATTGCGATTGCGGCCGCTTTTCCGGTTGCGGTGTTTTATTGTGCTTTAAATGGTGTCGCCACCGCTATATAGTGGCCGCTATTTGAATCCCTGCTTATTTGCTGGAAATGATTGCTCAACATAAACCAGATTATCCACTAAAACAGATGAATTTACAAAAGCATGTTGAAGTTCTCCAGATGCAGACAAAGTTTAGAGCTTGTTGAAGTAATTAGAAGGATGATTTGTCTGGTTGCTTTGAAATTATTTCATAAAATTCACCAGTGGATTAGGGAAGAATGATACAGAATCATCCTCAAGATTAGATATGCTTAAAATTTTTGCCTGACTTTATAGGATTATCATCATTAGTGGCAAAGTTAAGCAATGTTTTGTACTTTTTAAGCTTATTGTTGGATATGTAGCTAATTCTCGACAAACTTCAAATGCTGTTGATATTATAATTCCAGGCTTGAAGCTAACATTATGGTTGAATCTTAAGTTCTTTTTTAAGACTCGAGTTATTTTACAGATAGCTGAATGCAGCATGTGCCGAAGACTTCTTAGTTATCTAGCTTCTGAAACTGTAGGAGCTTCACAAAATAGGCTGTTATGTTATTGTGTTGATTGTACATATCATGAACTAGGTTGTTCTGCTACTGGCCTTACATGTTATTGATCTGATATTCGGTATTCTGTCTAGTGGATAGCATGTTATTGATCGGTAATCTGTCTAGTCGGCTGGGATTCGTCACTTTATCGTCCTGTGAAAGACTAGAACGTAGTTGTGGGTTTCTGGAAACAAATTTACTAGGTAGAAAAGATGCTGCTAGTTGTTTCTTACAGTCTGGTTTTGCATAAAACTTAATAATGTTGCTTTTGATGTTTGTGTTTATATAGTCTTGTTTACATCATTGTAGCACTCAGTGTATTAGGTATTTAGGGTCAATGATTTTAGCTCTTATATTCCATGTTTTTCTGCATGGTATCCTGTGTAAATATTGAAATTACTATTTGATTGTTGTTGCTTAGGAGGGTTTTCCCTTTGTAGTTTTTACCTTATTAACTATGAATTCTCCTGAAGTTTTCAGCTATATTATTACTTGGAAATTAAGGAGCTTGGGAACTGATATTTGTTTAAGTAGTGGTGCTTATCAATCGAGTCGATCACGAGCTGAGCAGTGCTCGACTCGATACTCGATAAGCTCGATAACATTTTGCTCGTTGCTCGTTAAGCTCACGATAATGTGTTTCATGGCACTATGGAACCAATCTTCCTTACTATTGTGAAGATGAAACACCATTCATGGCACTATGGATCCCATCTTCCTTGCTATTGTTCTGTATTATCACCCTAAATGTGTTTTGCCGACATGGTTTCTCATCACCTTGGAACTCCATACAAAGAATTGTCCTTTGCCAGGGGCTCTGGTTTTGCACTTTTAAGAGGTTTTAGCAACTTCACCTCTCGTTTGTAGCAGAACATCTTTCGGGGTATAAATATGATTGTCTTGTAATGGGCTAATGGCCTGGTGGGTACTGCTTCTTCAGAAGTTGGTATTGTTTTAAATTTCTGAGAATTGCTGTTGGGCAATTGTTTTGGGCCTTGTCTGATTAATACAGACTAAACTCTAGCTTCACAAATAAAACTTTGGCGTATATATATATATATATATATTTTGATACACAAGCTGTGAAAAAAATTTAAACAACTTTTCAATAAAATTTAAAATTTAAATCTAAATCTCAAACCTTAAATTCTAAACCTTAAACCCTATACTTAAATCCCTAAATTCATTCTATATTTGTATTATATGCTTTCATGTTTTAAATTTTTCAAAAAAAAAATAATTTGTGAATATGTAAGATTCGATATGAAACAAACAACAAGGTTTCTCTATTGCATTTATGCATTAGTAGGTTTCTTTTAAAATATGACATTCGAAAAAAATCACAATCGAGATTAATATTTTTAATGTCTTTCTTATGGTTATAAACTTCAAATCATTATTATTTTTTTGTTTGGATCATGTGTTATGAACTTTCAAGGTTTTTTTTTTAATTTTAAAATAAAAAAATAAATAAAAAAGAGAACCGGGTACTCGGTACCCAAAAACCTGGGTACTCGGGTTTAACGGGTACCCGGTATTCACGGGTCGGGACACGGGCCAACAAACTTAATACCCGAAGGTCCAGGTGCCCGGATTTGAACACCCCTACTATTTATCTTCATCGAACAGTCTAAAAAATGTATAAAAATTTTAAGTTTTGCATAGTTTAAGAGGATCTTATCCATATATATATATAGTCAAAACTCAATATAGGTATTTAACGTTTACTCTATTATTATTTTAGGTGTATGTTTCACCTTGTTAACATTTTAAAGTCAAATTGTTAAAAAAATATGACACCCAACCATTGTTTGACATGTCTTTGATTTTAATTTCTTTTGATTTTTTTATTTTTCAAAAAACCTCCAAAACTCTCCAATTTTTCACAAAACCCTCAAGATCCTATCCTAAAATTCTTCATATATCATCGTTGATTGCCACGTTATTGATACAATGAAGTATTCTCCTCCTGATGACGTTTGATCGGAAGATTTTGAGGTTTGGCTTTCAACGTTTTATAGGCATGTTGTTCATCGATTTCTGACGATTGAAGAGCGAAGTTTTTAGTAGTGGGGTTCGACAATGAAAGAGTGGACGAATACAGTTGGTTTGATGATGGTAGTTGATGAATTTAACGATTTGTAGATTTATGTTAGTTTTTTTGGGAGGGGAATTGAAGGGTTTTGAGGAATTTTTAGATTTTAAGTTTTTATTTTTTAAAATTGAGGATTTTAATTAAAAAAATTAAAAAAATTAAAACCTCACTACGTATCATGTTCTAATTGAATATCTATTTTCTTACCGGTCGTTAACGAGTTTACACCTAAAATGGTAATGGAATAGACGTTAAACACATTTCGACAAAAAATTAAGCACCTGATCAACACAAATAATTTAAGCACTTTTTTATTTCAATTAAACCTAAAACTTGTGAACATTCATACAATAAAATATAATATATTTAGATATGATTAACACGATGCGCTTAGTAAGTGTCATGATATTTAAATAAAAAATAAATTTCATTTACACATACCAGAGAATCATAAAAGATAGAAAGTAGAATGGAAGTGGCTTTCTAACTTCTAATCACATCAGATTAAAGAAACTATTCTATAAGTTGATGGTGATGATGAAGCGATGATTAGCTTTCCCAACTCAAAACCCTACTCCCTCTTTATTTATAAAACGACAACAGATTCAGAATATTTTTTTAAGGTAAAAAAATTAACGACATACAAACTAGGAGAGAGAAAATCACACGTAGCAGGTTACTACATTATTTTCCTTCTTCTAGTCAACATGTCACGTCGATCATAATCATAAATATCACACGTAGCATGCTGCCTGGGAGAAAAAAAATGACTCGCAGCCCACCACGTTTGATTCTCTCTCCTAGTCAACATGTCACGTGTGTTTTTCTCTCTCATAGTCAGCATGTTATTAGTTTTTTAACGGCGCGGTACCAAAATAAAAACGAAATGTAACGTTAGGTACCATTTAATAAACAAAAGTTGGTTACCAAAACAGTAACATGAGAATAGGTGGGGTACTATTTAAGTAGTTTTCCCTTATTTTTACGCTTAGATAAAAAATAAGTGCTCAAACTATACATTTTTTGAACTTTAGCTGCCTAAAGTAATTTTTGCTAAAAAAAAGGTGTCTAAAGTTTACATTGTTACAATTTTAAGTGCTCGGTAGTTAACTACCGTTAAAAAATTCGTTAACCAATCAATGCTTGACTCATGGAGATAATTTGATTTTTTTTAATTTTTTGAATAAAGAAACTAGTTTTTTAACTTTTTTAGAAAATTCATAAATTGTTTAAGTTTTACAAAACGGTCCCCAACCCTAAAATTTCTCAAACTCAAACCCCCATATCACCGAAGCTTCCATCGTCAATCGACTCCCTTGAGCACACGCCGTTGGACACCGAACTTAGCTAATCATTTCCCCCAACACGACATCATTGAAAACAATAAACAGTGTGCCAGTCAAACGTCGATTTCATGTTCCAGGTTCGGCGTTCGCTAGCACACCATTCATCATTTTTGGCGACGTTTTGTTAGGGGAAATGACTAGCTAAGTTTGGTGACTAAAGATGTGTGTTTAGGGACAACGACCGGTTGTGAAAGTGGCGTCGATTTTGGGGGGTTGGGTATGAGAAATTTTAGGGATTTAGGGCTATTTCGTAAAAATTAGAAAATTTTGAGATTTTTTAAAAAATTAAATTTTTTGTGTAAAAAAATTGTTTTACGATTTTAATTTTGAAAAAAATAAAATTAACATGCTATTTATCATATTTTGATTGGTTAACAGATATTTTTAACGGTGATTAACTACCAGACACCCAAACTGTAACGGTATAAACTTTAGGCACTTAATATTTAAAAGAGATATAATTTAGGTAGTTATTTTTTTATTTAAGCGTTATTTTTATGTAAGTTTGCATCAAACTTTATACGTAGTTTAGAAAACACAAGGATTAGTACAGTAATTTTATACGTTGTTGCAAGATATGATAGAAACAATGTTTATTGTTTAGGCACTATGCATTTTGGCCCACAAAGCAAAGCCTCTCGTGTGAAAAACAAACCTTCTGGTGCGGGGTCAGTTCTGTCGGCAAACCCCAAGAATGATGACAAAAATGTTACAGAATATATTGAGAATTATTTTCATTCACTAATATTGTTGTTAAATATTTACATTTTACAAAGATTTAAGGTCTACTTATACAATGTGATTTTTTTTATTAATATACTACTATATTATATAATTCGAACAAAAATGAGTGATTACACGTGAACAAATCATTAGACTGTGATTATACGTGAATAGATTTAATGAGACGATCAACAATAACCCAAATTAAGTCTTTGTTGGAAGGTTTCATCAGTAATTCACTAATGAAATCTATAGTAACTTGTTTTCACTATCATTGCGAAATATGAATAGGCTATAAAAGGTCTAAAGTGAACTGATGTTCTGCCTTCACTTGTTGGCAAGTTAAACACTAGCCACATAGTCCGATACATCCTTCTAAAGACCAATGCACCAATACATTTCCTTGAGATTTCAATATAATTTATCTTGATTGGGATGCATAGAATTAGGAATATCATAAGATTTAATAAATATATTTGCTAATATGAGCTTCTTTACGATGGGAGTTTATTCACAAAAACTCATGTTTAAACCACCCAAGCTACTAAAATTAAGGCAAAGCAACCTCAAGATGTATCTTTGTTACCTCGGGTGAAACATGTAGAAAAAGGTTCTAGTTTGGACTTTACTTTGGATCAAGATGGTATATTTTATTTTCAAGTCAATTAATGCTCTACGATTTAATTTGACATATATATTTATTAAAGCTCTTCCTACTGTTTTTTTTAAAAGGAATAAGGGCCTCGTTAAAAACTCCCACTAATCCTAAGTTGGGGGAAAAGAGTGCCCGTAAATTTTATTAGAACAAATCGCACAATTACAATACGGCACCACTTAACAATCAAATAGGGTGCATAGGATCCTATAGCGATAAGGAAACTACCGAGGCCCTATCCGTAGCCCTCGACTTCCTACTGTTACATTTGAGAAGATATTTTTTTAACATTAGATTGTATTGTTTCAAAGATCTCCAGTGATACATGCATGAGGACAGTAAATGCACATTGTACTTTTTATTCTTTATCCATGATTTTATCTCAATGTGTTTTGTTGAAAAAGTTTTTAATGAGACAAAATAGCACACGTAATAAAATATTATGTACTCTTTTTTATCATTAAATTTTCGTCCTATGAGAATTTTTTTTAGTAAAATTTTAACGAGACATATATAGTTTCACCTTTCGTCTCTCTAATCTCTTGATCTTTCATCTTCTTGTACGTTCCTATGTTTTTGTACATTCCTATGTTTTTATTATGAGAGCCCTATAAATAGTAACTTTGTACAAGCATAATAGATAACAAGCAATAGAAAGTTTATAATCTCTCCTATTTAGGGCTGTAAACGAACCGAACGAACACGAACGAGGATGTTTTCATATTCGTTCGTTTAACTTTAACCGAACAAATGAACGAACACGAACATAAACGAACACAAAATTTCTTGTTCGTGTTCGTTCATTAAGGAATGTAGCTTGTTCGTGTTCGTTCGTTTAAATGGTAAACGAACATAAACGAACACAAACGAACATGAACGAACATATATAATTTGTTAAATATTTAATATTTTTGGTTAGTTCGATTAATTTAGTTAATTAACCGATTTTTAAATCGAATTAATTGATAATTAAAATTTGAAAAAACTCTTAATTATTAGTCGAAACCTAAAATTATCTAATAGATTAACCAATTTTGTTTTGGTTCGGTCGGTCGGCAAGTTCAGTTTAACCGAATAATGAACACCCCTAGGCATATGTAAATAAATTTAAATGAACATAAACGAACATAATTGAACGAACATAAACGAACGAACATAAATGAACATAAACGAACGAACATAAATGAACATAAATGAACGAGCATTAACGAACGGATTACCGAACGTTCACAAACATAAATGAACGAACAAGCATTTTGTTCGTGTTCGTTCATTTAATTAGACGAATAAAAAATCTTGTTCATGTTCGTTCGTTTAATAAATAAACGAACATAAACGAACTTCCCGCCGAACGGTTTGCTGAACGTTCGGTTCGTTTACAGCCCTACTCCTATTATCTCTTTTTTCTTCTATTTCCATAGTTTCTTAATATAATAATAACAAGGGTAAACTATACAAATTTTTACTAAACCAAGTAAAATGATGACTACTGGATTTTCAAAAATTACAAAATGTTATTATACCTATCTAATTGTTATATGTAGTTCAACCACCGTTTTGTAACAATTCGATAAGTTTAATAATTATTTCTTAATTTCTAAAACTTCAATAGTTAAAAAATCATTTTATGTAATTTAGTATTTTTGGTACAATTCATGTTCATTTTATAGTGTCCATATTCAGGATCTACGACTCTCACTCCCAATAATTTCATCTCCAAGGTTCGAACTCGTGTTTTCTCTTTAAAAATGTAACGGGTCTTACTTTTGCCCCTAATAATTGGGGTTTTTATTTAATTTAGTGACCATTGATGTACTTTACCTTATTATTATTATTATTATTAAAAATCTCAATTAGAATATTAATTATACATGCAACAAACCTGTAGATACAAACTAATTTAATAATATTACGTGCGTCGTCCCTGTCATTAAAAGAAGAAATTGAAAGTGTAGTTATGGATGTGTTTGGTTCATTTTTTTAGGAGGGAGTATATACACACCAGTTCATTAAGTATACTATTAATTACTAATTAACATATCGAAAATGAAATTACATAAAGAAAATCACTTTCAAAATTAATGATTACAGGTAAGCAATTGTTGCCACTTGATCAAGTTGAAGTGTTCCAGTACCTTCTCAATAATACTAATTAATGTCTAGTCAATTGGCATTTAAGATTTCCCAATTTTTTAATTAGGAAAAAGCTAAAAAGTCATTATATGTAAAACTAATGTCACTTAATAATTAACCTATCAAAATCTAAAGAGTGGTTGAATAGAAAACATGATCTTTATTTTAGAAGACTTTGATCCAAATAGCATTGCCTACAAAATGTGTATGTCTTTTCAAATGGTTAAGATAAAATATGAACACATACTACCTTGTAATTACTTTAAGACTATTCGAAGAAAAAAATAATTAACGTATTAGTGAATCTATTGACTATCCCCGGTGATAAGTGACGACGTTCCTCCTAAGTGACCCCAATTTGAGCAACATAATTTCTAGATGTGTGTGAGTTTATCTAAATTTAAAATCTTATTAAAATATCATCTTATAATTGAATTAAAATGCTAAAAGAATTAATTCGAAAGTATTTGAGATATATTTACGAGGAAAGTTTCATTTATTTATAAAAAACAAGGAAAGTTTCTTCTTTAATTAATTAAAATTCCACTTTTTCCTATACAGAAAAAAAAAATTATATCATGGACCATTCTCACCTCGTTATTCACGCTTCTAAACAATAAAAGGCATCCACTTTATTATTATTTTTTCATGCCATATTTAATTAATTATTTTTTTTAGTTGAGACCACGGATAACGTAACGAGCAGGAACATGCGCATGATTTCATGTTAAGGACGAACTTATAAAATTTTAAAAGGTAAAAATAAAATTTTAATCGAAAATATATAAAAAAATTAATTTATATATAAATTTCAATATTTTAAAGAGGCGGTCACCCTCCCACTATCCATCCCTGGCGGCAAGAAAAGCCCATGATGTATTTTCTCGACAAACAGTGCATTTTGCAAATGTTTTGAGATTTTTTTTCCTTTTAAAACGAAAATTATTGTGAGAATAAGAAAAGAATTTGACGGTGATATACCTAAACTATTCAAATTCTCTTAACAATTGTTGGAAAATAATATACATTCAAACTCACATTTTTTATGATGTAATAACAACTATGTCAATTGAGGTAAGACTTAATTGATGTTTTTTTACTAATAGCAACTGAATTTTATTAAAAAAATAATAGAAGATATCACAAATAAAACGCACTCAAAAAAGAAAATTAGCGATTATGTCCACCAAAAAAGTTCATACAAAAATAAAATACGAAGTCCAAAATTGCAAAGAAAAGCAACTCTTCCCTTGAGATTGATGTACATATCAAGAATTCAGAAGCTTTCATGAATCTCTTTGTCTCTATCCAAATGAGATGCTTTACGAAGTGAGAGTGGTGAGCGAACCAAACAATAAGAAAGATTGTTAAGCTATACAATTTTGATTATATCGGCAAACAACCATCAAAGTGAATCAAACTTTCTATGACCAAACCCAAATAAAAAATAAAGCGTTGTGAGGATCTCTGAGCGAGCACCAAACGACTGCTACGGGATGCAAAAATCGTGCCAAACGGTAGAGGAAACACACCACAAAAGCAAAGAAAGCGTGCCACGAATATAGAGAAAAAACGTGCCACAAGAGTCGAGATTCTTATTAAAAATTAAAAAAAATCAAGAGAAAGAAAAAAATAAATTATAAAAAACAAGTAAAATAATGAACACATGTGGTCGACAATTAGTACAGAAACTGGTATTACCGCCGATTAAACAAAGAAATAAGAGGTAAAAAGCCTTGCCGCGCTAAAAAAGAAACATGTAAAACCCTAGTACTTAATCGATGAATTATTTTTTTATAATGACTTAATCGATGAATTATTAAATGTTATAATGTAAAGGTGATTATATGAATAAACTAATAAAGCCTTGGATTTCCATTAAATGTTCTGCAATAATTGTGATTAAGTCCCACCAATAATCTCATTAAAGGAGCTGTACCTGCTTGACTCATGCACGAACCAAACATTTATATTTCATTAATTTGCAGAAAGCATAAACATGAAGCTTGAACAGATCAAAAGCATATGTTAATCAATTAAGAAAAAATTTGATCCTACACCAGTTGTCACCTTAAATAAAGACAACCCCTCAAAGGCCCGCCCTAATCATATCTAGTGATGGATATATAAATATTTTTTTAAGGAAAATTCTATAGTGCTTGTCGAGCAACAACGAGCACCACTATTGACAAGCACTGATGAACACTTATAGATTAATTTATAAATTTTTTAAATCTAAAGTACTTTATGTGTAATTATAATTTTTTAAAAAATTAAAAGTGTAATTTAATTAAAGTATTTTTTTAGTTTTAAATTTATTTTAAATTAATATAAACTATCCCAAATAAAAAAATCCTAGGGTTTTTTGCTTTGAAATTAATCCAATTGTCGCCGCACCCACCGCCAAACGCTGCCGCCGCCGACATCCGCCATTGCCGTCGTTACCGTCGTCGATAGCCGTCGTTACCGTCGTCGATAGCCGCTGCTGCCGTCGTCGCCAGTCGTCGCCAGTCCTAATTCTTTGTTGCAATTAGGTAATTTATCCCTAATTTTTGAAACCCTAATCATCACCCTAACCAAAATTATGTTAATTGGCTTATGTAATTCAAAATTGAGAACCCCAACGCCTTTGCTAAGACCCCAAAATCAGTTTCAGCAAACCAATTTTTTTGATTGATTCGTAAAATTATTTGCAGATTCGAAACCCCCAATCTTGTTGTTCGTCGCGCATATCGGTACGTTATTATTCGCGTACCAGTATGCATGAGAATACCGTATCGATACGCTATGTGTACCGATACAATTTTTAACCACTGAAAAATCAGTGACAACTTACCGTACTAGTATTGTACTCTCACGCGTACTGGCACGCGAATAATACCGTATCGGTATGGTATGTGTACCGATACAATTTTTGGTCACTGAATTTTCAGTAATATCGTGTAGTACCGGTACGATATTTTACCGTACTAGTACGTTACTAGTACCAAACTTGTATCGGTACGGTACTGATAGCGTACCGGTACACTAGCTTCAAATGTTGCAAATTCTTCTTACTTAAAATTAACCTCTTTGATGTAGATGTTGAATCTAAATTTAACACCTTCAAAACAAGATAGAACAATGATGAAGTGCAAGCGTCATATCGACATGTGTTCGAGGAAGACAAACACCGAGGTACATTAATTACTTGAACTTTTAATGCTTGTCTTAAATAGTTTTTGTTGAGATTAGTGTTTTATGTACTTATAGGAAAAGTGTGGAGTTGTACTTGAGGAAAACATAAGCACTCCTTATCAGAATGATCAGAAGTTCGAGACACTCATTAAATCTGTGCAAAATATTGAAAAGGAGTTTGTGAAAATGAATTCCCATTTTGAAAAATTTAATGGTCAATTTAAAAAATTAAATGGCCAATTTGAAAAATTAGTGTCTATATTAGCAGCGAGCAATGTAAAATGCTCAAAACAAGATGGTGATTCACTAAAAGGATAGGTTGTACATAATAAATTATTAGAGGGAGATGATTTAAAGAATATACCTGAAGTTATAAATTTATACAGCGAGCCATTGAATGTTGATGGTTTAGAGAATAAATCTCACGGGGAAGAAAAACTAACTACCAGGGCAATGAAGGAAGAAACCGTGAGTGGTATAAAAATACCTATTATGTCTCTATTTATTAATTGTGATATGAATTTTTCTCCCTCATTAGAACGTAGTGGTAAAAGTAGAGTTGAAGTTATTTCAGAAGACAAAATCAAGACTGATAGGGATGGTTTTCCAGAAATTCCGAGCGATTTATTTAAATTTGAATTCAGTCCCCAGTGATTTCCTAGTCAACTAGTTATGTTGAAGAAAACTCTAAAAAGTAAAAAAAATATGGCCTAAAATGTCTAACAGTCAGAAGTTATTGTCAAAGAGAGTTCAACTGCACGTTCTGATGTTACAAATGATCTGAAGTCGAAATATATGACATCAAAAAGAGAGCTCGAACTTCTAGAGTGAATACAAATGTATGTGTAAATAATTCTTTATTTATTATTTAGCATATTTTACTTAAAACTAATATTTGACATATGATAACAGGCAAAAAACACTACTTTACAAGATAGTGGAGAAACATGCAAGGTTGATGCTCCCGGAAAAAATTCGAAATAAATAATGTACAAATATGTCATTTGAATTACATATGTGATCAATTACTTTTTAATTGCGCAGGTTGGGAACAAGAATAATGTCTATGATGTTGATAGTGAAGAAGAATTGAAAGATTTGATCCTACATGCTCAAATAAATTTAAGGAAAAAAAAGTTTAAATTCTACAAAAAAATTTATTTATAAATATCGACATGTAATTTTCTGGTTATTATTATTTGTAAGAGTTTAGTTAATGTATTTCATGCAGTATTGTTCTAAGCCAGGTGATACGTTAGCAGAAGAACGTAAGGAAAATGCGAGGATAAGTGATGCATACAAGCAATATTTGAAGTACTTAACGCTTGAAGAAACCAGAGTTTGCATGAATATTGCTACTTAGGATGATATAGTTAGGACTCTTTACATGGCAAAAAACAATCTGTTGGATGTTGGCAATGCTCGTACTGTTTTTCCAGAAAATTGGTTATCCGATTGAGTAATGTAACATGTTATAATAAAAAAATTGTTTTGTTTGTTGTTAACATTACTAATTTTTTGTTTTTAATATTTAATAGTTTATCGATATCTATGTCTACGATTTGCATTTAAGACAAGAGCCAATGCTAGAAAAGTTATATCTCCTTTTGTCCTTTCAGGTAAAAAAATATTTATGGGCTACTTAGAAGTAACATTATTTTCACGTACAACATCACCTTTTTGTCCAACCAAGTTTTCAGTGTTCTATTCATTGATTCACACCGTTGAGTAGTCCTCATTGCTGCACACAAAAAAATATTTATTAATTACGTTAGATACAATAAATAATATATTAAATTAAAGTGTATGTTACCTGCATAAAAGTATCCTTGCAAATATGCTTCTGCCCATTTCTCTTTATCTTCATATAATTCCTCTACCCATTTTTTCCCTTGAACGTGTTTTTCCACTAGTTCTTTTCAGACACTTTCAAAATTAGATGGCATCCTACACATGTTAGTGCATCTCATAAAGCCATCAAGAAAATTATGTTCATATGAGAAAGCACGTTCCTCATGATATGCCACAAACACAAATTTATGTTTTTCTCTGGGTAGTACTCGAGAAATGACATTTCCCATAGTATTATCTCTATCAGCAATAATAGTAAGCGGTTTGTACCCATCTTTTGCTTCGATCAACTGTTCTAATACCCACACATATGTATCTTTTTTCTCATTCACAATCAATACACATCCACATGACACTGTGTTTCGATGATGATTGACACTAGCCAAAACAACGAACGGTTTGTTGTATGCGTCACACTTATAAGTTGTATCAAATGCAAGTACATGACCAAATTGTTTATAGTCGGCGCGTGATACATCATTGGACCAGAACAATTTTTTCAAGTGTCCAGATTCATCCCTCGCGTGCCTAACAAAAAAGAAAGGATCAAATTTTCGCTTCCCATATAAATATGCCATAACTGTTTCACCATCGCCATCTTGGACTTCTTCTCGTTTAATTCTATCCAAATAATTGTACAAGTCCTTGGCTAGAAAATTAACATTTTGAATTGAACCGACTTCATTCACGAAATTTCGCATTATCCTACTTGGAATAATTCTAGAGTGGTGTATGCTCTTTATCTTCAGCTCACCTAACTGACTGATTTTTCGGAATGACCTAAAACAAAAAAAATTATTAAATATATATATAATCAGCTAAAATTTAGTATCTATCAATTGAATTATTAATAAAAATTACATACCTGATATATGCAACATGTGTTGCGTGAACTATATCATGATTATGTTCTTCCTAGAATTTCACAACTTTCCAATAATGATGGAGTTCGTCCAATTTAAATCTAATAAATGTTTCATAACCAACTCTGATGTTCGGTCTTTGTAGACATTTTCTGTTTGGCAATTTATACTATTTTTCGTCTCTATGTCCCTCCTTACAGCACACCATTTTCTTTACGATTATTTGCTTTGTAGCTCTATTTTTCATTGTCTGGTCGACTCGAACTCTGAATCCTTTCACTTTAGCATAGGTATGGTAAAATTCAACGCTATCATCTAAAGTTTTCCACTTTAGCATACTCATATCATTCTCATCATAATCCTTTAATTCTTTACCAATCTTATCTCATACGCTTTCGTCGATAAAATAGTCAAGGGTCTTCTCATCATCTATTTGTTTGCATCGTCAACATCAGGATGAGGTTCTTCTTCTTCAAAATTAAGTCCACGTTCTCTGTCCTCGATATAGGGCTCGAACTCCGTAGCTTCAATTTTTTTCTAGATCTTCAATATCTTCGA
This sequence comes from Hibiscus tridactylites, assembly GCA_958450335.1. Taxonomy (NCBI): domain Eukaryota; kingdom Viridiplantae; phylum Streptophyta; class Magnoliopsida; order Malvales; family Malvaceae; genus Hibiscus; species Hibiscus tridactylites. Next base: position 6,012,631 of record OY288290.1, read on the forward strand.
TATCAACCATTTCGAAAAAAAAATCTGTAATTTAATACAAGTAAATGAAAGCAAAATTTAATCTAATGAAACTTAATAAAAAGGTAAAAATAAAACCTCAAGAAGCATGCACCGTACAAAAATTTCAGGTGTACTGATACGGTAAGTGTACCGTACCGGTACGCTTGCAAAACAAAAAATACAGTGACCAAAAACTGTACCGTTACGCCTGGCGTACAGGTACAGTTTGCCCCCGCATACCAGTACAGTATTCTTACAGTATCGGCACACGCGACGAACTGCACTTTTTAGGGGTTCAATCAGCCATTATTTTTGCGAATCAATAAAAAATTGGATTGCTGCAACTGCTTTTGGGATCTAGGGATAAATTGAATGCAAATTAAGTGAAAAATACTTAAATCGAATTAAATTTAAGATAATTAGGGTTTCAAAAATTGGGGATAAATTACCTAATTACAACTGGCGGCGGCTGTTGACGACGGTGACGGTGGCTGTCGGTGACAGCGGCGGTAAAGGTTATCGGCGACTGCAGTGCTTGGCGGTGGGTGAGCAATTGGATTAATTTCAAAGCAAAAAAACCTAGGATAATTTTATTTGAGATAGTTTATATTAATTTAAAATAAATTTAAAACTAAAAAATACTTTAATTAAATTACACTTTTAATTTTAAAAAAATTATAATTACTCATAAAGTACTTTGAATTTAAAAATTTTATAAATTAACCTATCAATGCTCATCGGTGCTCGTCAATAGTAGTGCTCATCGGTGCTTGTCGAGCGCAGAAGAACTGCTTATTTTTTCACACATAAAATCTCAAAATTTTAAGGTGGACACAATTTATAATAATTAAAAAAATAATGACTAATTCATAAAAGTTAAAATCAAATGTATGAAATTTAAAAAGTTTAGTGTGAGCACATGTGAAGAGCTACATGTACATCCGCTCACTGATCACATCAAAACATTTTCTTAATCAAAACCGACATGAAATCACGAAATGGTCATGTTTGAAACATGTTGAAACCATGGGGAAAACAAACTTGAAATTTTCTATATGCATATTCATGTTTCTGGTGCAAGCAATTGCTGCTAGGGGTGTTCATGGTTAACCGATGGTTAACCATTAAGAATGAGTCTCTAATTTTCTATGCATTCTTAGATACATTCTCTATGCATTTTTCCTCTAATTACATTAAGAATATATAACTTTTGCACTAAGAACATAACTTATAGGTTAACCGTTATAGTATTTTGGTTAACCGCGAACACCACTAATTGCTGCAACAATAAGTTTTTTTTTTTTTTGCCGCAAAGTAATAATTTCTAGGGTAATTATTTTGTGCACAAGCGAAAGTTTCCACAAGCGCCTTAATATTAGGGTGTAGGGACTCTATTTAGGATTTAGAGGTTCAAGTGTAATAGTTTTGAATTTAGGGGCTGTTGATAGAATTTTGGGGTTTAGGGTTAAAATTTAAGCTTTATAGGTTAAAACCTAAATCCCTAACCATATTGCCCTAAAACCTTAAACCCTAACCTTAAACTATAAATTCTAACCATAAACCTTAAATTCTAATTATAAACCATAAATTCTAAAACCTCATAAACTATAAACTAAATCATTAAACCCTAAAATTGAGACGTTTGTGGAAACAAAAAGTTTTTATTGCTTGTGTATAGGATAATAATCTTAATTTTTATAACAAAATACCCCTAAACTCTCAGAGTTCTTTAGGGTTTCATATAAACGAATTTAGGGAAAACAGAAAGACGAGATGAAGAGAAGGGATAAGGAACAATATTTTTATCAGAAAATCCAGGGGGTAAATCTATGTAAACCTCTTCTTGTAAAAATTCATGTAAAAAAGTATTATTGATATTCATCTGTTGTAAACCCCAGTTTTGAGCAGCAACTAGAACTAATAAAGTTCGAATAGTTGTTATTTTGGCTACAGGACTAAAGGTATGAAGAAAGTCAACTCCTGACTGTTGTGTATACCCCTTAGCAACTAACCTAGCCTTGTACCTATCAAGGGTACCATCTGACTTAAGTTTGGTCGTAAAGACCCATTTGCATCCTATAGTAGTTTTTCCAGGAGGCAAGGGGACTAAATCCTATGTTTTGTTGTTTTCTAGGGCTGAAATCTCTTCTTGCATAGCTACTTTCCAACAATCATTTAAGATAGCTTGTTTATAACTTTTAAGCTCACTTAACAAATATGCATTATTAATAAAGGCCTTATGCTGAGCAGAAATATTTGAATAAGAAAGAACATGAGCAACAGAATGTGGAGTTGTTCTATGTTTAGGCAGATTAACATGAAAATTATTAAATTTTTGTGGTAACTTCACAGTTCGAGATGGTCTATTAGAATGAGGAATCCTGAAAGAATTAGACTCGGTTTCTACTAAAGGAGAAACGACAATCTTATCAGAATTTCTATCATCAGAACTAACATCACAATTATTAGATTTATCAGAATGTTCATCCGAATAACTAACAAAGTTTCCAGAATCAAGAATATCATCACAAGGTATATTCTGAAGTTGCTCAGTTTCATCATTTAGGCCAGAATTGTCACAATTAGGTAAAATTATAGCCTCAGCAGAGAATTTTTCTTTAAAAGGAAAGACATCTTCAGCAAAAATCACATCCCTAGAAACAAAAAATATTTTTAGTTTCTAAGTTATAAAGCATATATCCCTTTACATTCTTAGGAAATCCTAAGAAAACACACTTTGCAGCTCTAGGATGCATCTTAGTTTTAGCCTTGGGTAACAAGGAAGCATAAGCAAGACATCCTATGATTCTTAGGTTATCATATTTAGGTTTTGACTGAAATAACTCTTCATAGGGAGTTTTATTGCCAAGAATAGGGGTAGGAGTAATATTGATAAAAAAAGCAGCATGTAAGATGCAATCCATCCAAAAAAATAAAGGCAAGCCAGGTTGAATTCGTAAGGCCCTAGCAACATTTAACAAATGCTGATGTTTTCTCTCAACTACACTGTTCTGCTGACGTGTATGAGGGCATGAAGTCCGATGATTAATACCTTTTGATTTAAAAAAATCAACCATATCAAATTCTTTACCATTGTCAGTTCTAATGCATTTTATCTTTTTAGAAAACTGAACTTCTACCATAGTACAAAAATCAGTTATTAGCCCTATAGTTTTAGATTTATATTTCATAGGATAAATCCACATATACCTACTTCTGTCATCAACAACAGTGAAAAAATAAGAAAAGCCATATATACTGGGAACAAGAAAAGGACCCCAGATATCCATATGAACAATATCAAAAACAAATTGAGACTTGGACACACTCACAGGAAAAGATAATCTTTTGTGTTTTGACAAATGACAAGTTTCACATTTATGTAAATGACTAGAAGGAATAGAAGAATTCAAACTATGAAAAACTTTCATCCTCTGATTAGAGGGATGACCTAACCTTGCATGCCAAACAATAAAAGAAATAAAAGAATTGACAACATTACAGAAAGCAATTTTTCCAGCATCTTTAACTTCAAACTGGTACAATCCATTCATCTTCTCAGCTATACCAATCATCCTCCATTGTTTGGTATCCTATATACAGCAAATGTTATGTGAGAAAATGAAAGACAAATCTGAATTATTTGTCAATTGAGAAACATATATCAAATTGAAACCAAAGAAAGGTATATGCAGAACATTTTCAAGAATCAAATCTGAAGACAATTGAACAGTCCCTATATGCAGAGCCTTAACAAGTTGGCCATTAGGCAATTTAACAAACTTATCAACAATGGAAGAATAAGCTACAAAATGATCTAAAAAATTTGCTATGTAGCCAGTAGCCCCTGAGTCAATGATCCAAGATTCAGAACTAAGAAAAGTATTCATTTCACCATTTACATTCTTAAAACAAGCACAATGACTAAGATAATCAGAAACCTTAGAATTACTTGTAAAATCAACAATTAAAAGGGAAGAAAGCATACCTGATCTTCATTAGAAGCAGACTCAAAATTAGAGGATAAGACATTCACTTGAGACTGAGAATTCTAGTTCTGAACAGATTTCTCTCGATCATTTAACAAGGACAATAAGCTCGCATATTGTTCCTTTGTAAAAGAAACAATGTCTTCCTCATTGGTATTAACAGTAAGATTGTTTTCATTGGCAACATTAGCAGTTTGATTTACTTTACCAAAAGATGTCCTAGACCTATACCCAAGAGGATACCCATGCTTCTTGAAGCATTTTTCAACCGAGTGTCCATAAAGACCACAGAAAACACAAAGAGGTCTACGATTTATGAAATTTCCAGAAAACTTCTTAACAAAACCCCTATTATTTGACTCATCCCTTTTTACAGAATTTCGATCAACAAATAAGATGTTGGAATCAGTAAGAATAACAGGACTAATAGTTCTTTCATGCTGGACAAGAACAAAGAAAATTTCATTAATATTGGGAAAGGGCTTCATCATTAAAATTTGTGATTTAGGGACCGAAAAAGAATCATTTAATCCCCTAAGAAAACGAAGAGAGAAATCTTGTTTCCTAAACTCAATAGCCTTACAATCACAGCTAGACAGAGACCTAAGATTACACAACTCATCTCATATAACCTTCAACTGCGTATGAAAGGCGGTGATAGAAAGATTACCTTGCCTTAAGGAATAAAACTCCTACTGCAACTCTGAAACCCGAATCAAGTCCCCTTGCTTGAATCGGCCATGAAGATCCGCCCACAACTCGTAGGCCGTATCTACCCAAATAACACCTTGTGCAATTTCTGGGCTGATTGCACGCAGTAACCAAGAAAGGACCAAGTTATTGCACTTGACCCACGCTTGAAATCGAGAGTGATCTTGACGCGGCTGCTTGATTGAGCCATCCACAAATCGAAACTTGTTTTTCGAGATGAGTGCCATCTTCATTGAGCGTGCCCAGCTGTGGTAGTTTGAACCAGTAAGCAAAGCGGAAGTAAGAACGAGACCAGGGTTCTCGCTAGGATGAATATAGTATTCATCAGAGGATCATCATTCTTGAAAGTGGAATTGCGAACACGGTCAGTGTTGGATTCATCATTTGATACCATGTTGGATTTTCTCTTAGAGTTCTTTTGGGTTTCGTATAAACGAATTTGGGAAAAACAGAAAGACGAGATGAAGAGAAGGGATAAGGAACACATGAGGGAAAAGAAGTCTGTAAACTTTTATTAAAGAGTAAAAACTAACTATTATTTACAAACACATGTCAAATATATATAATAATAAACTATGACTAACAGCTAAGCCTAACTGACTAAGAAACAAATTAACCACCTAATTAGCCTTGACAGATCAACAACCTTCTTGATAATCTTGATAGACTTTAAACCCTAAATTTAAGACACTTATGAAAATTTTCAGTTTTCACCCGTTAGTGTATAAGATATTAATCCAAAATAAAATTCAGAAACAAATCCGAGAATTCAACCGTACGTTAAACTATAAGCTGCAAATTGCATGACATTAACTTTATGCGTCACGACTCAAACTCATAATGGAAATGGGCAGATTCCGTCCTTATAAGCTCAAAATTTTCAGTTCATATTTAACCCTCGTCCCAGTTTAAAAGAGATTACTCGGCATTGTCTTCAACCTATGGTTTCCAAACTATTTTCATTCACACACACACACACACATATATATATATATATATATATATATATATATATATATATATATATATATATATATTCTGATGCATTTAATTCTAGCATTTAATAAACACAAATTCCCTGCATAGAAATTTAAATTGCAATGGAAGAATTTAGATGTCATTCATGTCAGTTTTTTACTTTATTAGACTAAACCACATGAACTTTTAACGTTAAAAAATATTAAGTTTAAGATTAAAACTTAAAAAAGTAAAATTTAAATTTTAGAGTTTAATGTTTAGGATTTAAAATTTATAGTTCGAGTTTTATTTTTAATGTTGGAGCATAAATAGATGCACAAAAAATGGACAAATTTTTTTCTTTCTTTTGAGCAGAAATCATCTATATCTTTTTGGTATCCTTGTTTATGCCTCACATTAAAATTAAGATCAAAGTTTTACATTAATTTATAGGATACAATATTTAATTTTTAGAGTTTAGGGTTTATATTTATGAACAGAGTCATTAAAAAGGGACAAAAAATATTTTCTCAACCATTTCACACGTTTTCCCCCACGAAAGCATGCATTTAAAAAAAAATTATATTCATTTAATTATATGTCAACCATACATTAATTTAAACACTTACCTTTATTTATATATATATATATATATATTTTGAATTTAGTTTAGTCCCTAAACTTTCCAACCGCGATAAATATTATCTTAATTTATTTTATCATTACAAAAATTCACGTGACACTCTAAGAACGTGTTATGTGACATATATTACATATTAAACTTATTTTTTAAGAATATCCATAAAAAACTAATAAAATATTTGAAAAAATTCTTGATATTTTTAAAATCAAACAACTTTTTAGATTTTTTCTTTTAGATTTTAATTTTTTTAGTTTTTGAATTTAATAGTAAATATTATATGTCACACAATAATTTATTAGAGTGTCACATGAGTTTTTTTTTAAACAAAAAATGAATCAGAATAACATGTACCATAGTAATGAAGTACGATTTAAATACTATAATAGCCTTTTTAACAGAAAATTGGCATGATTTGAGAAAGCGGTACTTTGAAGGAGGACTGTCATGTATTTTTGGTGAGTTATTTTAAATACTATTATTTTTTTAACAGAACATAAAGATTTCGTCGTGTAGTTCTGACAAATTCTTCAAAAATTTTTCCGTTATTAAAAATAATATTTGTATTGGCCCTGGCTTCGTATCGTACGAACGTGTTTTCCTCTTGCGTGCAACATCTTATCCAAATTCTTTAAAGTCAAAGATGGTCACCTTGATAAAGTTTTAGTTCACTTTAAAATAGACTAAAATAAGGTACAACCTAAATTCTTATAAAAAAATGTAAGAATTTTGTCATTAATTTTTTCGGTATATATCAAATTTTTACGAATAATTTAAAATTTTTGAAATGATAAGAATTTTAGTATATATTAAAATTTTTGCACTTTTTATAAAAAAATTGATATATATCCAAAAGTCCATACTAAAATTTTTATATTTTTATAAAAATTTCAATTGTGTCTCTTTTTATTATTTTCCTACAAAATCTTGATAGGTTCTGGTACGTTAGGTGAGACAACAATATCTGAACAAATCTCAATCGCCCACGACACCACCATAGCTCCATAACAGTAAATCATTTTCCCCCTTTTTGTCATTTGCAAATTAATGATTCGAAAATTTCAATGTAGAATTAAATGTTATTTTTAAATAAAAGAAAATTTAATAGAATTTAAAATCTATTAAATATAATAACATTTTACTTTATCTATGTGCTTATCAACGGTATAAAATTAATCTTTTATTTTTTTTAAAAAAAAATTAACTTAATTTATTTTGATTTTTTAAACATTCTATACAATCATTTTTATTGCGTTTGTTCAGAACTATCATTGTTGTAGATATAATTATTTGTATTTCTTTTGGGTGTGAGACCATTTTCTTGGCTAAATAATAATGTTAGAAAAAAATAATTGGTGAAATATGGTGCGTCATAAATTATTTGTTGAACTAGTGACATTGCTATAATGCCCCGGGGGAAGTCAACAGTACTGCAGGGTAACTTCAGATATAAAAAAACTTACTCGATTGCAGACCATTTTAACTACTCCATCTATTACTCCATTGATTTAATAATTTTATTCTTAAATGATCAAATAATTCGTAAAGCACATAACTTCAACAAATAACATTTTCAAACAACATTTTTTGAAAATTTTGTCTCGTGTGAGACCCTTAAAGTCCGCAATTAGTTATGATTAAACTCTTCTCAATATTATATTGGTAAAATACTTAATTCATCGCTCAACTTTGCTCTATAACTAATTTTGGCTACTCAACTTTAGAAATATTCAATTTACTCACTCAACTTTTAACATTGTACTTTTTTCACCACTTCACCGTTAAATGCTTAACACCGTTATGACGTGACATATATAATTATTAAAATAATAAAAAAATACACGTCGATAATAAAAAACAAAATGATTGTGCATTGAGATTTAGGGTTTATTACAGTCAATATCCATCGGTTAACAAAAGTTAAACTGTTCCCATTTTCAATTAGAGATTGAACTTTTGAGTTTAGAATTTTTCCGATTGAAAATTAAATTTGTGTTTGAGATTTTTTCTTCTTGGGAGAAATTTAGGGTTTGGTATTTTGTTAGAGATTTAGGGAACATTTGGGTGCGAGGGGTGTTTTGAAAATCAAAGTTTAGAGACCATTTGGGTGGAAAGAAATCTGGTCAAAGGAACTATTGACTCAACATCGTGGTTGCAAATCGGAGGAATGAACTGTCGTGTATTGCGTGTGAGGGGTATGAAAAGCATGTCATACGGTAAGTTCTTTGTATCTTTTTTGATTTAAGTTTGTAAAATTAGAGTTTAGGGTATGTGTGACAGAAGCACTTGGTTTCGATTTTGATATATAAAATTACTTACTTTTTGTGTGTTTACTGAATATATGTATATTGAAATTTTGTGTGTATTGAATGGGTTTAAAATTTTGAGTATACTAAATAGCGAATAAATTTTTTGTGAGTTATTATGTTGAAATCTTGAATGTGAATATTATCATATTTTATGTATGCTGAATGGGTTTAAAATTTTGAGTATATTGAATGTGCTTGAATTCTTTTGTGAGTTAAGTTTGAATGATAATATTATCATATTTTGTGTATGCTGAATATTCTGTGAGAAATAAACTCTAAATTTTTTGTATACTGTATGCAATTTTAGAATATATGTATTATGAATATATAGGAACACATGAAAATATTATGCATATTCTATGGGGACATGGGAATGAAAATATTATACATATTCTATGGAGACATGGGAATGAGAATATTATGCATATTCTATGGGAACGCGTATTGTGCATATGTGTTGTGCACATGTAGGTCACATTAGAATGTATGTATTATGTATATTATGTGCATGTGTATTGTACACATGTATGACACATATGGGGATATGAGAATATGTGCTTTTTTTAATCTTTTTATATGTTGGTGGGGAATCATTAGAATATGTTAAAACTGTAGGATAGATTTTATGTAGGAATATGAGAGAACATGGGGATAAATGTATTTTTTTATCATTTACTATGTTGGTGGGACCATAAGATAATAACAAAACTGTTAAATTACTATTGATAAAAAAATAGTGGCAATCGTTAAAGTAATGAACTCTAAAGTATTAGTGTGGTCCTTGTTTTTCTAAACTGTTAGAAATTAAGTAAACCTTTTGTTATAGTTCTACTAATTTCTAAACTTACAGGTGGGTCATAATATATCTTTTTTATTTTTTACAACCCAAACTTCAGAGCATTGTACTATAGATTTTTACCATGGGGGGATTTATTGTAAATCATCCTATCGTGACACACTGCTAGAAATATATCTTTTTTTAATATATGTCACATTGACTCTATGTCTATGCTTGAGGTTTATGATATGATTAAGAAGTTAGAATAAGATAGGCCACAAGAGATTTATTGGCAATCACCAGGTGGTGTTTTAAGTGCCAATGCATTGAAAACTGATTATGATATTTTATCTATGTTTGCTAGTATGCCTACGAACAAGTATGCGCATGTTTACTTGCAATAAATTGTGGAGAAACACTTTCCTGATCGAATGTTGAAACAATTATGGATGCCTGAAATTTTTGAACATGTGAACAATGCTAGGAATGTAGAAACAAATATACCTAGTGATGCTGAAATTGTTAAAAATACTGTTTGGAGTACTGTTTTTTCTGACAATGAAGATGAAGATACAAATTATATTGATTATGAGAGTGAACAATCTAACAACCCCATTGAAGATAGTGACAATAATTTAATTGATGATGATTTAGTTTGTGAGGTTCATGTGGATGTTGGGAGGGATATACCTAAATTTAGGGCAGGTTGATGAGGGAGTAGATAGTGAAGCTGAAACAAAATCATTGCATAGTGCATGTGATTCTGAAACAGAAGCTGAAAAGAAAAGATTCTCAGAATTCAACAACACTGTAGACATGGAAAATCCTAAGTTTAAAAAAGATTTATTATTTTCTAATCAGAAAGTCATCAAAACAGCTTTAAAAGTATGCAGTGAAAAATAGGTTTAATATAAGGCTGAAGGTCAATGACTCTACAAGAGTTCAAGTTATGTGCAAGGATTGGTGCCATGAATGGTTTGAGCATCCAAAATGCACCCTAAAAATAAGACTAACAATACATAATAAATTAAGACATATGTTGGAGAGCATAAATGTGTTAGAGATACAAAGAATAAGAATTGTACTTTCAGGTGGTTGGGTACAAAGTACCTAAATAAATTTAGAGTTGACCCCAACTATTCTGTCAAGTCCCTAAAACTTGATGCGATGAAAAACCACATGCTTCTAGTTAAAGGTCAAAATATATTAGGGCAAAGAAACTGACCCTAGAGATGATTCTTGGGAATCAAGATGAACAATATGCAAGAATATATGATTAGCTTGGTGAATTGAGAGGAACGAATCCTAAGACAACAATCATATGTCATTTAAATAATAAGTTGTTTGTCAGAATGTATGTATGTCTACAAGCTTGTAAGGATGACTTTAGGGCTGGATGTGAGCCACTGATTTGTGTAGATGAATGTTTTTTTGAAAGGTCATTACCAAGAATGGTTAATGGCAGCAGTTGGGATAGATGCAAATGTTTGCATCTATCTTTTGACTTATGCTGTTGTTGAGAGTGAAACAAGAGAGTTCTGGACCTGATTTTTACAGATTTTGGAGATTGACTTGGACCTCACAAACTTTTTCCATTATACATTCATGTCAGATAAACTAAAGGTAAATACTTTACTTTTTATTTTAGATATTTTCTTTCCTTGTATTATAGTGCTTAACTTATATTTCATTATTTTTTACAGGGTCTAATAGATTTAATTTTAGAGTTGTTTCCCAATTCTAACAGTCGAACTTGTGTGAGACATTTATACAACAATTTTAAGTTGCTAAGTGAAAATCAAGGCAAAGCATTAAAAGATGCTATATGAAAGGCAGCAAAGGCAACATACATGAAAGAGTGGACTGAGGCATGAATGAATTAAAGGTCATGTCAGAACCTTCATTTAACTGGCTGGTGGCTAAAGACCCTAAAAATTGGTCAAAAGCTTATTTTTCAACTAACTGCAAGTCTGACATCCTCTTAAATAACTTGCGTGAGAGCTTTAATAAGGTAAAAAGCTTACCATCCTACATCTTTAAATTGAATATTGCATTAAAGATCTAATTTTTTTACAATTAACAAATGATTTTGGAATCAATGACAAATCAATACTCACTATGATGGAGATGATCAGATAAAAAATCATGACAAAATTTGCAGCTAAGAAAGAAGCTGCTGAAGAAATAATTGGGTCACTTTGTCCAAAAATTTAAAAAAGCTTGACAAGATTCTTGAACAGTCCATAAGGCATTTTAACTTGTTTTGATTACTTTTTGTTGTGATTGTTATTTTTTTTACTTTAAATAATTTAATTAATTATTGTTTTGATAAATGCTGGTAGGTGTTGACTTAGGAATGCATGTGGGCAAAGGTGGGAGGTTTCTGCAGGATATGAAGATCATCATGTTGTAGACTTAAAATCTCAAACATGCAGTTACAAAAAATGGGATCTTACAAGTATATTTTAAGATATTTTATGTTAAATTATTGACTATAATAATATAAAAATATAAGTTAGGATATATGTATATTTTGTAAAAATTTCTTGTTTACATGCTACCTCTGTAATTTTGCATATTAGAGCTAGGCCAGAAGATTTCGTCAATCATTGCTACAAAAAAGAGACTCAACTAGAAATTCATTCTCATATGGTTAAACCAATTCGAGGTAAAAAATAATGGGCTCATTATCAAACAGATGAACCCATCCCACCCCCTATCATTAGAAAGCCTGTTGGCAAGCCTAAAAAAACAGAAGAAGAAAAGAGCCTAATGAGCCAGTCAAAACAACTGAAAGAATGAGTAAGCTTGAAGTTCAGATGAATTATTTAAAATGTGAAAGTAAAGGCCACACCAAAAGATTTTGTAAGGAACAAGTTGGTGATAATGCAAGGACTGCAAGGATGGCTCCAAAAAGAAATACAAGGCATAGTAGGTCTAATACCTCTGAACCAATGCCTACTGCCCATGCAAGGGTGGCTTCAACAATGCCTACTGCAAGGGCTACAGCTTCCAAATTACCTGTAAATTTTGTTAACTAACTAATATCATTTGTTTTTAAAACTTAAACTCAAATTCTAATTAATTTTTATCTATCAATGCAGGTTAGGAGACCAACATATTTTAATTCAGCAAGTTTTAACTACCCTACTAACAACCAATATCATGAACAAGGGAATCAAAGAACACTGAGACCAGTACTGACTGTCAGATGGATGCCATCACAATAGAACACTGTTCAAAAATCTCAAACATAAAAAACTGTGTCTAAAAAAAGTCTACTTGAAAGGAGACTTATAGATGTCATTTTGAGAAATTTTTTTAGTTATTTTGTGAACATTGTTCTAGTCATATTGTGAAAATTGTTCTAGACTTTTGTGGTCCTTTGTTCATCATTATGTATAATTATTTGTGGTCATTTGTAGTCATTAGTGACAACATTGTCAAAAAACAGTGAACTTCATTTGTATCCTATCCCATTTGGGATATATTAATACAATTTCAATTTACAATTTCTATTTATTTAGTCTAAATTTTTTGTCCAATATTGTTAAAGCTTTTTTGGTATATACTTTCTAATTTTACCCTAAACACTAACAACAAATATTTTAAGTGATCACTTGAGCATAACTTTCTATTGCTGAATACACATTAATTAACAACATTAACAACATTCTATTGTTAAATACTGATTGATTAACAACCATTAACAACAAATATCTTTTCATTGAATACATAAACACTTGGGCATAACTAATATTGGTAAATACCTACCTTCAACCTCCAAAATACTCCATTACAAAATACAAAATCTTTTAAATGATCACTAACACAATTTTCCAGCTTTTAAATGATCACTAACAATTATGAAAAAAAGCAAGCAAGTAAAACAATACATATCAAAACAACAATCCAAGTAATTCTCTCATTTTTTTTTCTCCTCTCATTAGTTTCGATCTTTTTTAGGAGACCATCAATAAAAGCTTTCGCACCTGGATCCATCCAACAGATCGAATTTTTATTCTCTTCAGGTATTGACTCCATATCTTCAACGTCAGTTGATTTCTCAGACTTGCTCATCGATGTCACCAGTTTTCCACTTCTTTCAAATGTTGTAAATGTTAGGGTTAGGTTAAGGATTCTAGTTCCTTTAAATAACCCATAATATTATTCATTTATTTCATTAATCATTTTTCTAAATAGCTCAAATCCAACATGACATAAGAAATTATTCAAAAAAGCCATGTCATTGTACAGTAACTGAGTTAACGGTGGAGTGATGAAAAAAATACAATGTTAAAAGTTGAGTGAGTGAATTGAACTTTTTTAAAGTTGAATGACCAAAATAGGTCACAGAGTAAAGTTGAACGATGATTTAGGTATTTTACCCTACTATTTTTTTCAACATGGTTAAAGAATTAGGGTAAGATCACAACCCGCTTTGGAAATGATAACAAGCAGGAAAAAAAGAACATATTAGCCTCAATTCATATAATAACCTCATCAGACACGATTAGTTGCAATTAAACGGCATCGTATTAAGTAAAATGTAATGACTTAATAATAAGTGATGGTTGTAGATAGGCTTAATAAGAAGAATAAAATTCCCCTTTCCCCTTTTCGGTGTCCTTTTTCTATGCTTCAACACTAAAAAAATTAAATTCTAAGCCATAATCGTAAATTCTAAATCTTAAATCTTACACCATACACCCTAAAAAATACACCTACTCTAAATTCCCTAAACCCTAACTTTAAACCTTAAACCTATTTTTTTGTGTGAGAAATAAATAAGGGGTCGAAAATTTCTATTCGAATAAGAATGACAATGTATAATCCAAGAAAATAGTCACAATTATGCCTGCAAGAGACAAATAAAATATTAAATTTTTTGAATAGAAATTAAATATTAACTTTAGATTAATGAAAAAGTACATGAGTAAAATAAAATATTGTTGTATTTCATGAGATTGAGTCCCATTTAGAGGTGGCAATCGGGTCATTCGGTTCGGGTTCGGTTCGGGTCGTTTCGGTTCGTGTCTATCTAGAATCGGTTTAGATTCGGTTCGGGTCAGTTCGGTTCGGGTTCGGGTCTAATTCAGGTCTGTGATGAGTCGGATTCGGTTCGGGTATTGGATCGGGTCAAAATCGGATCGGTTGTTTTTGGGTCGGGTCAATATCGGATCGGTCGCTTTCGGTTCGGGTCAATATCGGGTCGTTTGGGTCGCTTTCGGTTCGGGTTAAAATCGAGTCAATTTCGGGTCAATTTCGGGCCGGGTCAACATTTAAATTTTCGGGTCAATTTGATTTGAGTTGGGTTAAAGGTGTAACACCCGGGTTTAGGGGTTAGGTGAAAATAATATTTTAATATTATTTGGGCTCGATCTTATGATTAAGATGATTCTTTTACAATTCCAGGTTTTCAAAATAAACATATGAGATGAGACCAAATCGATTTAGTTTCAATATTGGAGAGCCATTTTAAAAACAATGGAAAAGCCATTCATTAATGGCCTTTTTGTAATTTACCCCTTTTCTAATTTAAATCCCCCCTTTTTCACAAATATCACTATTCACTCTCTTCCTCCTCTCATCTCCAACGTGAAATAGAAGCCCTTCCCCCTCTCCACTATTCCATCTCATTCCTCATCCATTTCAACTCCAAATTGAAAGGTAATGGTGTTTTTGGCTTTCCCTCATCTCCCTCTCTTTAAAAGTACCATTTATTTTCATTTTCATTGAAGTTTTGAAAATGGGGTTTTCAAAGGATTTGATTAAAAATGGTGCCTTTGTGTAGCTAAACTTAATATTTTGATTTGTTATGGTTAGTTATGGAATATAGGAGCCAGATGGTACTACATATGTGAATTTCAAATGGTTTTGAACAATTTTCGGATTTGGGTAAACTTGGAGTTTTTGGAGGGTTTTGGGTGAGTTTTGGGGGTTGTTTTAGGTAGGTTTTGATAGGCTTTTGATAGTACTATAGTTAGGGATTGATTTGGGATCAATTGTGGGCATAATGGAAGTTGAAATCATGGTTTTTGGGCATGGCCTTGGGGCCATCCGAATTGGTGAAAAATGGATATTATTCATGCTTGCAACATGGTAGTTTGTGGTTGAATTGCATTCCGGGTTAGCTTCGATGATGAGATATTGATTTTGGATGTTTTGTTTGTGTTTGGGATTGATTAGAATCGAGTTTGGGCATCGGTGAAGCATCGGAAGTGAGTCCGGGAATTTGAAGACGGTTGCTTGCTTGGTCTTTGAGCTTGGAAGCTTAGGTGAGTGGTTAAATGTTTTAAATGGATTTAAAATGGTTGGTTCGAGTATATGGACTAGGTTGGGCTTGGTAGACCCACCTAGAGTTAGGATTAGGGTGGTAGCCTAATCCTAAGCTTGATCTAGAGCCTTTGGATGAACTCATTTATGTGGTTGTGTATGTCTCATATGAAATGTGATGTGTGTGCTTATGTATATTGTATTATACATGTGAGATGAGAAATGACTTGTGATGCTTGAGACATGCATGATGATGGTTGTTGGTGAGTACGTGCTAAGCACGGAAATGATTGGAATGAGTAATGTGAAATGAGTAAATGTTGGCACTAGTATACTTGAATACAAATGATCGATCATTAGGATGTTAGTGTGTACACATGAGTCAAAAGTCGCGCGTGGCCTTGGTGGCGTTGAGTCACCAGGGAGGAGTACGGGTTCGCCCGGAAATTGTATTTAAATATAGTCGGTGATGAGTGGAATCCCATCGACGGGGCGTGAGGATGAGTGGAATCCCCTCCGCGAGACCGGTGATGAGTGTAATCCCACCGTGAGGTAATGTGGTTGTTGGATGTGAGTTCCAACGAGTTTATCCGCGTATTCGGGTCATAGCTAGGTGCCAATGTTGATTGATATGTGTATCAATGTGTTGAGATATATGAACTATGAATTGAATGTTAAATGTGATTGCATGTATTGTGGAGTTGAGCTTATGATCATCGCATTTATATTGTATATTGCTCATGCATCTTTAATTTATGGCTCTTGTGGATCCTTGGTTTATATGTGTTTTGCCTTGGCTAGATCGTGCTCGGACCCTGCAATGTTGAGATTTGTTTTTAGAGCTTACCCTCACTAAGCATCATTGCTTACGCTCTCTTTGTTCAACATTGCAGATCCTTAGTTCGTGGGTTGCTTGAGCAAGTGGAGGGCCTCCAAGTGTGGTTGTTGGCTTGAGTACATCAAGTATGACTTTTAAATGTTGAACTTGTAATAGTTTAAGCAATGGGACATGTGTATTTTGATGGGTGATTGTTGGTTGTTTAGGAGCTTGTTTAGACTCCATGTTATGTTGCTTTTGTATGGCTTGTGATGCCATGTTTGAGTTGTGATCCATGCCTAAATTGCTTATCTTGAATGTTGGTTAAGTGTCCTTAAGTTTGCCTTATCTTGAATGTTGAAGTATGAGTTTTGGATGTTTAAGTGTCATCTTGATTCAATTGCATGTTCCCTTGATGTATGCTCATGTTGGGTGCTTGTATGGCTAAGCAATGACCTTTAAATGTTGTTTGAATGCTTGTTGGGGTTTAGGAAAGTCCTAAATTGCATCTAGGTCCGAGTCTTGTTCATTTTAGCTGAGTTTGGAAGTTTTTGCTGTGCAGGGGTATTGACACGGTTGGAACGGTATCGATACCACCTTCTTGTTCAGACCCCGTGTATCGATACACTTGAGAGGTGTATCGATACTATTTTGGTCACTGGAGCTACTGTCCAGTTCGGTATCGATACCGGCCTTTGGTGTATCGATACCATCATCTGAGCGTTGACCGTGGGAAGTCAACCTTTGGGGAGGGTATCGATACACTCCTTGGGTGTATCGATACGGTTTCCACGGGTTGACTTTGACCCGTTGACCTAGTCAAGGGGTATCGATACACCCCTTACGTGTATCGATACCGCCTGCAGTATAAGGTTAAAATTGGGCTGTAATCCTGACTGTTTGAGTTCGTTTGATTGTTTTATATATTGTTGTTCCGCTGTATGATCACTTAGGATTAAACACTCATCTAGACAAGATTTAAAATGGAAAAAGAAATAGGGTTGCTAACCGAGGGGAAATTCCTTAGGGGGTTTTCACTCGGATTTCCCCGTGTGGCTCACTCAGACCGGTCATTCGGCTAGACCGGAACGAGGGGGTTACACTTGTTGGTATCAGAGCCTAAGGTTACCGAGACCTTGGGCAGGTAAGTGAGGTAAGTTTAAGTTTTTGAATTGAATTGCACGGTGTTTGCTTGTTTTACAAGAATGATTGCTTGGGTGACAAGTATGTTGATTGTTTAATTTTAAAACATGTGTGTAAGAGTCCCATTGCTACTATTACGTTGGAAAAATGATTTTAAGTGAGGGAACGTACTTGAACACTTGGAAGCCTTGCCTTGCTAACCTAGCTTGTATGTTTTGTTGTTGTGGTTGTAGTTGATATATGTGAGGCGATGTCTAGACCGAGAGGTAGGCCGAGAGTGGTTCGTCAGGAACCACGGGTTGCGGCTCCTGTTGAGCCGGCAGTTGGTGTGGAGGCTCACCTAGAAGGGTCGGTGGCCGCGGGAGTTGGCGCTCCTCCACCACCTCCACCACCACCACCTCCTCCACCTGGAGTTAGGGGCGAGGATGGGGCCGGAGGAGATGGACCTCAAGGTGGCCAAGGTCCAGCTGGAATCGACATGACTCCGCTAGTGCAAGAAATAGCGGGAGCATTTCAGGCCGTAGTTGCGGGAGCTCAGGCTGCAGCTCAGCCTAGGTGTGACGATGCTAGTCTACCTTTGGAGAGTCTCCGTAGCCTGGGGGCCGAGGAGTTTAGGGGATCTACTCCGGAGAGGTTGGAGTTATGGTTGGAGAAGACAGTTCGTATCTTGGCTCAGATGGGTTGTGCGGGCGCACGTAGATTGGGTTGCGTGATCTCGTTGCTTCAGGGTGATGCCTACACCTGGTGGGTCACCATTACTACCGGGGTTCCAGAGACAGAGATTGACTGGGAATTCTTTGAGTCTGCTTTCAGGAAGAGGTACTTGGGACCGAGGTACCTAGATGAGAAGAAGAGAGAGTTCATGGCTCTTACTCAGGGAGATGCTTCTGTGACTAATTATGAGATCCGCTTTGTTCGCTTGAGTCAGTATGCCCCAGAGTTGGTTCCTGCTGAAGTGGAACGCTGTAACCGATTCCGCTACGGGTTGAATGAGGAGGTTAAGAGGTATACGCTAGCTTCTGACTACTCAGACTTTGATGTATTGGTCGCGAGGGCCAAGGACTTAGAGCATAGTTTGGGTTCGGCCAAACGATCTGGTGGTTCCAGTTCTAGCAAGAGGCATAACCACTTTGATGGTGGAGATGCTAAGAGGCACAGAGGTGGCGGACATCAGTTTGATTATAGACGTGGCGGTGGCCACCATGGTAGGGGTCATCAGGGCCATAGAGGAGGAGGGCGTTTGCCCGAGTGTAACCGATGTGGGAGACAGCACGCTGGTGAGTGTTGGGGTAACTTCCATGCTTGTTGGAACTGTGGTTCGAGGGACCACTTTAGGAGGGATTGTCCGCATCAGGCGGCTCAAGCACCGAACATTGCTCAGGCTCCTGCGAGAGCGAATGACTTTCAGAGAGGCCGTGGGCGCGGTCGTGGCTACTTCCAGCCTAGGGCTGATGCACCTAGGGTAGATGCTCAGAGGAACCTTGCTCATGTTGTGGCTGTGCAGCCAGAGGCGGGAGGACCAGCGAGAGTTTATGCTCAGAGGGAGGCCGGGAACTACACTGATGTGATAGCAGGTAATTTTGAGTTACAGTCTATGTCTTTGCTTTCTTTGGTTGATTCGGGTTCTACGCATTCCTATATCTTGAGTGAACATGAACAGAAGTTAGATATCCCTGTTGAGATCTTAGATGTAGGTATGCATGTTACTAGTTCTTTTGGTGAGACAGTTGTGGTTAGACGTATGTATAGGAGATGTCCACTGAAGATTCAAGGTCATGTGTTCTCAGTTGATATGATGGAACTTCCCTTCTACGGTTTTGATATTATTTTGGGTATGGACTGGTTGGTTGAGCATCGGGCTAGTGTAGATTTTGAGACAAAGAGAATTTCTTTGAAGCTTTCTGATGACTACGAGGTAGTAGTAGTAGGCGAGAACATTAAGTTCTTGTCTAATGTGGTGTCAGCTTTAGAGGCTCATAGGTTGATGGACTCTGGATGTGGGGCTTATTTAGCTTATGTTATGAATCCGGATATGAGTGAAGCTAGACCGAAAGATATCAGAACAGTGTGTGACTTTCCAGATGTGTTTCTTGAGGAGTTGCCGGGCTTGCCTCCGGACAGAGACGTTGAGTTTGTGATTGAGACAATTTCAGGGTCTATTCCAGTTTCGATAGCTCTGTATCGTATGGCTCCGAAAGAGTTGAAAGAATTGAAGAGTCAGTTGCAAGAATTATTAGACCGTGGCTTCATTAGACCTAGTAGTTCTCTCTGGGGTGCTCCCGTGTTGTTTGTGAAAAAGAAAGATGGTAGCATGCACATGTGTATTGACTATAGACAGTTGAATCAGTTGACTGTGAAGAACAAGTACCCGTTGCCTCGTATAGATGATTTGTTTGATCAGTTGAGAGGTGCTTCAGTGTTCTCGAAGATAGATTTGAGATCCGGGTACTATCAGTTGAAGTTGAAAGTGTGTGATGTTCCGAAGACAGCTTTTAGGACTAGATATGGTCACTATGAGTTTCTTGTGATGCCATTTGGGCTCACGAATGCACCAGCAACATTCATGGATATGATGAACAGAATTTTTAGAGACTATCTAGACCGTTTTGTAGTTGTCTTCATTGATGACATAATTGTGTACTCGAAGACAGAAGAAGAGCATGATGAGCACTTGAGATTTGTTTTACAGAGATTGTTGAGCAATCAGTTGTATGCGAAGCTTAGTAAATGTGAGTTCTGGATTCGAGAGGTTGTATTTCTTGGCCATGTTGTTTCGGCCGAAGGCATCCGAGTTGACCCATCGAAGATTGAGGCTATCGTTGAGTGGAAACAACCTAAGTCCGTGACCGAGGTTAGGAGTTTCCTAGGATTAGCCGATTACTATAGGAGATTTGTTGATGGTTTCTCTAGAGTAGCTGCTCCTTTGACTAAATTGTTGCAAAAGGGAGTCAAGTTTGAATGGTCAGATGCAAGACAGAAGGCCTTTGAGAAATTGAAAGAAGCTTTGACAAATGCTCCAGTACTAGTGCAACCTGTATCAGGTAAGGAGTTTGTGATTTACAGTGATGCTTCCTACGTATGCTTAGGATGTGTTTTGATGCAAGAAAGGAGAGTTGTTGCTTATGCTTCTAGACAGTTGAAGATCCATGAGAAGAACTATCCTACTCATGACATAGAGCTAGCCACAGTTGTGTTTGCATTGAAGATTTGGCGTCACTACTTGTATGGTGAGAAGTGTATTGTTTACACCGATCACAAGAGCTTGAAGTACTTGATGACACAAAAAGAGCTGAACTTGAGACAGAGAAGATGGCTAGAGTTGTTAAAAGATTATGATTTGACCATTGAGTACCATCCGGGTAAAGCAAATGTAGTAGCCGATGCTTTGAGTAGAAAGGTGGTCGTTGAGCTGAGAGCTATGTTTGCTAGATTGAGTGTGTCCGATGATGGTGGTTTGATCACCGAGTTGCAAGTGAAGCCTTCTTTGATTCAGTTGATTAGAGAGAAGCAGTTGCAAGATGTGAGTTTAGTTCCTCATGTTCATGACATAGCCGAAGGAAGACCGACCGAGTATAGTTTCAGTGGTGATAGCTTGTTGTGCTTTAGGGATAGAATTGTTGTACCAGAAGATGTTGAGTTGAGACGTCAGATTCTGAGTGAAGCACATTCAAGTCCCTTTTCTATGCATCCGGGTAGTACCAAAATGTTCCGAGATTTGAAGAATGATTACTTTTGGGTTGGTTTGAAGAGAGATGTAGCCGAGTATGTGAGCCGTTGTATGGTTTGTCAGAGAGTGAAAGCAGAACATCAGGTTCCTTCAGGTCTGCTACAGCCTTTGAAGATTCCGGAATGGAAATGGGAGAGGATCACCATGGATTTTGTGTCGGGGTTGCCCTTGTCTCCTTCGAAGAAGAACTCTGTTTGGGTGATTGTTGATAGGTTCGCTAAGTGTGCTCACTTCTTAGCAGTGAACACTACGAATTCTTTAGACAAGTTGGCAAACTTGTACATCCGTGAGATTGTGAGACTTCATGGAGTTTCGAAGTCTATTGTTTCAGATAGGGATCCTAGATTTACTTCGAGGTTTTGGGGTTGCTTGCATAGTGATTTGGGTAGCCGTTTGCATTTCAGCACATCTTATCATCCGCAGTCCGATGGGCAGTCAGAGCGAGTGATACAGATTCTTGAGGATATGCTTCGTTGTTGTGTGATTGATTTTCAGGGTTCTTGGGAGAAGCACTTACCGTTGGTTGAATTTGCTTACAACAGTTATCAGTCTAGTATTCAGGTGGCACCTTATAAGGCTTTGTATGGTAGACGATGTAGGACTTCGATTTGTTGGGCTGAGACAGGTCAGAGATTGTTACCTATGCCAGACTTGCTTAAGTGGACTACCGACAAAGTAAAGTTGATTTGTGACCGTTTGAAAGCAGCTTCCGATCGTCAGAAGTCTTATGCAGATTTGAAGAGGAAAGAGATTGAGTACTCAGTGGGTGAGAAAGTGTTTCTGAAAGTATCTCCGTGGAAGAAGGTAATGAGATTTGGCCGGAAGGGCAAGTTGAGTCCGAGGTTCATTGGTCCGTATGAGATAGTTGAGCGGATTGGGCCTGTAGCTTATCGTTTGAGGTTACCTTCTGAGTTAGAAAAGATCCATGATGTCTTTCATGTGTCTATGCTTAGGAGATATAGATCGGATCCTTCTCATGTGATGCCCGTTGAGGAGATAGAGTTAAATTCGGATTTGTCCTATAATGAAGAGCCCGTTGAGATACTTGCTTCTGATAGCAAGGTGTTGCGTAGCAAGACCATAGAGTTGGTCAAGGTGTTGTGGAGACATAGAGGTGTGGAAGAGGCCACGTGGGAGAGGAAAGCGGATATGGTCGAGCAGTTTCCGTATCTGTTTCCACCAGGTAATTTCGGGGACGAAATTCCTTAAGTGGGGGAGAGTTGTAACACCCGGGTTTAGGGGTTAGGTGAAAATAATATTTTAATATTATTTGGGCTCGGTCTTATGATTAAGATGATTCTTTTACAATTCCGGGTTTTCAAAATAAACATATGAGATGGGACCAAATCGATTTAATTTCAATATTGGAGAGCAATTTTAAAAACAATGGAAAAGCCATTCATTAATGGCCTTTTTGTAATTTACCCCTTTTCTAATTTAAATCCCCCCCTTTTTCACAAATATCACTATTCACTCTCTTCCTCCTCTCATCTCCAACGTGAAATAGAAGCCCTTCCCCCTCTCCACTATTCCATCTCATTCCTCATCCATTTCAACTCCAAATTGAAAGGTAATGGTGTTTTTGGCTTTCCCCCATCTCCCTCTCTTTAAAAGTACCATTTATTTTCATTTTCATTGAAGTTTTGAAAATGGGGTTTTCAAAGGATTTAATTAAAAATGGGGCCTTTGTGTAGCTAAACTTAATATTTTGATTTGTTATGGTTAGTTATGGAATATAGGAGCCAGATGGTACTACATATGTGAATTTCAAATGGTTTTGAACAATTTTCGGATTTGGGTAAACTTGGAGTTTTTGGAGGGTTTTGGGTGAGTTTTGGGGGTTGTTTTAGGTAGGTTTTGATAGACTTTTGATAGTACTATAGTTAGGGATTGATTTGGGATCAATTGTGGGCATAATGGAAGTTGAAATCATGGTTTTTGGGCATGGCCTTGGGGCCATCCGAATTGGTGAAAAATGGATATTATTCATGCTTGCAACATGGTAGTTTGTGGTTGAATTGCATTCCGAGTTAGCTTCGATGATGAGATATTGATTGTGGATGTTTTGTTTGTGTTTGGGATTGATTAGAATCGAGTTTGGGCATTGGTGAAGCATCGGAAGTGAGTCCGGGAATTTGAAGACGGTTGCTTGCTTGGTCTTTGAGTTTGGAAGCTTAGGTGAGTGGTTAAATTTTTCAAATGGATTTAAAATGGTTGGTTCGAGTATATGGACTAGGTTGGCTTGGTAGACCCACCTAGAGTTAGGATTAGGGTGGTAGCCTAATCCTAAGCTTGATCTAGAGCCTTTGGATGAACTCATTTATGTGGTTGTGTATGTCTCATATGAAATGTGATGTGTGTGCTTATGTATATTGTATTATACATGTGAGATGAGAAATGACTTGTGATGCTTGAGACATGCATGATGATGGTTGTTGGTGAGTACGTGCTAAGAACGGAAATGATTGGAATGAGTAATGTGAAATGAGTAAATGTTGGCACTAGTATACTTGAATACAAATGATCGATCATTAGGATGTTAGTGTGTACACATGAGTCAAAAGTCGCGCGTGGCCTTGGTGGCGTTGAGTCACCAGGGAGGAGTACGGGTTCGCCCGAAAATTGTATTTAAATATAGTCGGTGATGAGTGGAATCCCATCGACGGGGCGTGAGGATGAGTGGAATCCCCTCTGCGAGACTGGTGATGAGTGTAATCCCACCGTGAGGTAATGTGGTTGTTGGATGTGAGTTCCAACGAGTTTATCCGCGTATTCGGGTCATAGCTAGGTGCCAATGTTGATTGATATGTGTATCAATGTGTTGAGATATATGAACTATGAATTGAATGTTAAATGTGATTGCATGTATTGTGGAGTTGAGCTTATGATCATGGCATTTATATTGTATATTGCTCATGCATCTTTACTTTATGCTCTTGTGGATCCTTGGTTTATATGTGTTTTGCCTTGGCTAGATTGTGCTCGGACCCTGCAATGTTGAGATTTGTTTTTAGAGCTTACCCTCACTAAGCATCATTGCTTACGCTCTCTTTGTTCAACATTGCAGATCCTTAGTTCGTGGGTTGCTTGAGCAAGTGGAGGGCCTCCAAGTGTGGTTGTTGGCTTGAGTACATCAAGTACGACTTTTAAATGTTGAACTTGTAATAGTTTAAGCAATGGGACATGTGTCTTTTGATGGGTGATTGTTGGTTGTTTAGGAGCTTGTTTAGACTCCATGTTATGTTGCTTTTGTATGGCTTGTGATGCCATGTTTGAGTTGTGATCCATGCCTAAATTGCTTATCTTGAATGTTGGTTAAGTGTCATTAAGTTTGCCTTATCTTGAATGTTGAAGTATGAGTTTTGGATGTTTAAGTGTCATCTTGATTCAATTGCATGTTCCCTTGATGTATGCTCATGTTGGGTGCTTGTATGGCTAAGCAATGACCTTTAAATGTTGTTTGAATGCTTGTTGGGGTCTAGGAAAGTCCTAAATTGCATCTAGGTCCGAGTCTTGTTCATTTTAGCTGAGTTTGGAAGTTTTTGCTGTGTAGGGGTATCGATACGGTTGGAACGATATCAATACCACCTTCTTGTTCAGGCCCCGTGTATCGATACACTTGAGAGGTGTATCGATACTATTTTGGTCACTGGAGCTACTGTCCAGTTCGGTATCGATACCGGCCTCTGGTGTATCGATACCGTCATCTGAGTGTTGACCGTGGGAAGTCAACCTTTGGGTTGGGTATCGATACACTCCTTGGGTGTATCGATACGGTCTCCACGGGTTGACTTTGACCCGTTGACCTAGTCAAGGGGTATCGATACACCCCTTACGTGTATCGATACCGCCTGCAGTATAAGGTTAAAATTGGGCTGTAATCCTGACTGTTTGAGTTCGTTTGATTGTTTTATATATTGTTATTCTGCTGTATGATCACTTAGGATTAAACACTCATCTAGACAAGATTTAAAATGGAAAAAGAAATAGGGTTGCTATCCGAGGGGAAATTCCTTAGGGGGTTTTCACTCGGTTTTCCCCGTGTGGCTCACTCGGACCGGTCATTCGACCAGACCGGAACGAGGGGGTTACAAAAGGTTTGAGGTTTAGTATTTATGGTTTAGTTTAGAGTTATTGGTGTATGTGATTAATTCTGATTCAACTTGTCAATCTATGCATTTGAATTTGATTAAATATTTAAATCAAAGCTTCATGTATCCATATAATTTTTTTTTGTATAATTATATTGAATCAAAGTTTATAATAATAATAATAATAATAATAATAATAATAATAATAATAATAATAATAATAATAATAATAATAATAATAATAATAATGTCTAAAATGAATTAATTTATTAAACTTAGGATCTAATTGAACTAACTAAAATCTAAAAGCATAAATCACGGACATAATTAAAATAATTTTAAAACTAAATATGAAATTTCAATTAAATTAATCTAAATTGAAACTCAATTAAATTAAGAAAAATAGAAAGACAATTGGTAAAAATAGAGAGGGAAAAACAAAATTTTGGTGGGAAATAAGCCACCAATTTTTTAAGCTAGATTGAAAAAAAAGAAAAAGACAATTGGAAAAAATAGAGAGAGAAAAGACAAAATTTTAGAGGGAAATAAGCCACTAATTTTTTAAGCTAGAGATTAATTACTTTTTAGGTTATGTTGCATTTAAAATGTTACATTTTAGTCAACTTTAAGTTTTAGTTTAATTTAATTTAGTCACAAGTATTCCCACGGTTTAGACTTCGGATATAGAAATCTCCTCCCCGTAGTGATATTTAGTCTCTAAAAATTTACTTTTAGTTGAAATTGACTAATCTTTGTAATTTAGTCTATTAATTTAATATATTGATATTTTCGTTCATTTTAATTTCAAAGATTTAATTTTTAGCCAAAATTGACCCCTATTTATTTATATGGTATAATTACAAAATTGATCATTGGACTCTCAAATTTCTCCACTTCCAAATTGTCAATTTAGTCTACAATTTCAATTTTATGCTATATTTTATGATGAAATTATAAAATTGGTCACCAAGATCTCAAATTTCTATACTTCATTTTATTATTTATTATATTGTTAACAATAGATATTCGGGTTAAAATCGGGTTTAAATCGGGTTGATATTCGGTTCAGCTTTCGGTTCGGGTAGCATTCGGTTCGGGTCCATTCGGTTCGAGTCTATTCGGTTCGGGTCTATTTCGGTTCGGTTCGATTCGGGTCGGTTTGGGTTTCAGGTCAACTTCGAATCATCATGTTCGGGTCAAAATCGGGTTTCGGTTCAGGTAATTCAGTTCGGGTTTCGGGACTCGGGTCAAGTTTGCCAGATCTAGTCCCATTAGACTCGTTTTTTATTAAAAAAATTAACATGTCACGCACACAATAAGGTCATCAATTTTTATTTTAAATTGAAGACCTCATTTTAATAAACTGCACATAACACCTTAAATCATTGAACTGTCCTGTTGATAATGCCAACTCATCTATCGTATTTCGGCTTTATTTATACAAGCACGTTACACGTACGTATAGTATAATACTGTATAGATATGTTCACGTATATATACCTAAATACGAACACTTGGGCAAATGAGGAGGCTTGTTTGTACGACGCTGACATGTACTTGTATTATACCGCCAGATGGCACAGGGGATCTGATGACGACGGTGACGATGACTTGGTCAAGCTCCACAGATCATTCTCGCTGCTGTAGGCCTGGGAGTTTTGATTTGATTTGTCCAAATTTATGTGCGATAATTGAACATCATCGTCGTGACAAAGACTGAAAACCGCATTAGGGTTGTCACTAAAACACGACAGTTGTTTGCTTGTTGTCTCCACTTGACCATTCAACTGGGATGCCACAAGTCGGTCAAGAGTGACCCAGTCATTAACCGCATTTATGGTCTCATTATTGTTCTCCACTGGTGAAACCGTGCGGTGGTAATCAACGCCGCCGCTGCCACTTCGGTTGATCGAAGATGGTTCGGTTTCAGTCAGCGTGTCGTCCAAGGATTGGAAACATGAGTTGAAACTTGACCTATTTCGATCAAGCGAAGGGAGAGGTGGTGGTGGTGGGCTTTCCAGCCTAGGAAGATGCATGAAGCTTTCATGCAATCCATTATTGTTTTCAACAAACATTCTTAGATAATTGTTGCTGTTGTTGTTGGTGGTGGTGTTGGGTATGTTCATGTTGTCAGTCCTTCCAATGTACATAAACATCTGATCTAGAGCCCCATCGTTGCTGGAGCAAAGCATCATCGTCTTCGAGTGGAGGGAAGTGGAGGAGGAGCTTTTAGGACTCTCTAGGGTTTTCTGATAATTCTTCTTTCGAAACACACGACAAACCACCCACCCTTCTTCAGCCATCGAGTCTCCAATGGGATTGGAAGCCTGGACCCATTTAATAATTCATGTATACATACATACATACACACAAATATATATATATATATTTTAATTAATAAAGGAAGATATATGATTATCCTTACATTGGAGTCAATGGTGTTGTTATCGTCGAGCCTGTACTCGTGCATGATCCAATCAGATTTCTGACCATGTGGAGCTCTTCCTTTATAAAACACCAATGTCTTCCTCAACCCGATTCTTCTAAAGCTACTATAAATGATCTTATCACGTCCGGTAGCTTTCCAGAAGCCGGCAGCCGTGGCACGGTTGGTTCTGGTCCCGGTGGGGTATTTTTTATCCTTGTGGCTGAAGAAGTACCAATCGTTTTGTGGGGTGGATCCTATTCTGCACTTGTCTGCATACAAAAACCAGAAATCCATTAAGATCCCAAGACTTGAATGGAAATTTTGTTGGTAGTGGTAGGCTGGTAGCGGTACCTTGAATATCCCAGGGCTCAAGCTTGTTAAGATCAAGTTCCGGAATAACATGGAGGTCTATCTTTTGAGAAGCTACTTTCTTTGTGAGGTAATAGTGAAGGAGTTCTTCTTCTGTGGGATGGAATC
This sequence comes from Hibiscus tridactylites, assembly GCA_958450335.1. Lineage (NCBI taxonomy): Eukaryota > Viridiplantae > Streptophyta > Magnoliopsida > Malvales > Malvaceae > Hibiscus > Hibiscus tridactylites. The sequence continues at coordinate 6,040,974 of OY288290.1, forward strand.
TGAAACCGGGAGGGACCTGAGACTCACCATTTATTGATAGATTCATATCTTCTCAAGCATAGAGGTAGAGGCTGATGCACTTGATTTATAAAACATGTACTTGGCAACGGGGTGTATGCCCTTGAAAAGACCCAACCACCTCAAAACTCCACATTATACAACCCGGGGAAATAAATGGATGAGTGAGTATATAGGGAAAGTAGGTCCCACAGGAAGATGGGTCCTACGCCCTTAAAAACGGGGGGTATCAAGTGTGAGAACGGGGGCACTCCCACATCTCAACTAAGACCTTCCACCTTAAAATTTAGTGTATTTTTAGTGTTAGAGTATAGAAAATGGCATAAAAAAAGGTCAGAAGATTTTTATCCTAATAAATCACAGGATGAAAATCCTCTACCCCTTTTCGGTGCCCCTACATATGTCCTCACACTCAAAATTAACTTTAGGGTTTAGGGTTTAGGGTTTTATGTTAGGGGTTGTGGTTAGGGTTTAGGGAATTTAGGGTAGGGTGTATTTTTTAGGGTGTAGGGTGTAGGGTTTAGGATTTAGAATTTAGGGTTAGGGCATAGATTTTAATTTTGTAGTGTTTTTTAGTGTTGGGGCATAGGTAGGGGCACCGAAAAGGGGCAGACGAATTTTATCCTAAATCACATTACTTTTATTTATTTCTAAAACATCAATGACAATAAATATTTTATTTTATTAGTTGATTAATTCAGATCAAGTACTACTAAAGTTCATTACGAGGGGATTCATTCCAATTCAATTTGCTGCATTCACAAAGTCAAGATTGAAACCTTTAACACTATTTTTAAGATCTATTGCATCATCCAACTAGACTAATTGATTATTGGTGCAATAAATATTTTATTAATATACACAAATTATCGACATATCAAATTTATAATATTATTGTCAATTGAGTTTAATTCGACTAATATTATCGACGGTACAATATATAAGAGAACATAAAATTGAATATACTTAAAAGTTTAATATCTTTTAATTTAAGAGTTGGTACGAGTACAAATATTTTATTTATGGATAAGCATTCCATACACTAGCAAAAAGGTTCCACAAACTTTTAGTTTTATGATTTAGATATTTAGTTTAGGGGGTTAGGTTTAAGGATTTAGAATTTATGTGTCATGGTTAGAATTTAAGGTCTAAGTTTAGAGGTTAATTAAAACCTAAACCTTTAACCATATTATGCTAAATCATAAACCATAACCTTAAATCTTAAATTCTAAACCCCTAAACTAATTTTGTAGACCTTAAAATTAAGACACTTGTGAAAACTTACGATTTCTACTACCAATATATGAAATATATATTTAATTATTGTATCGAATTATAACTAAAAAATTTATGAAAACTAAATTTCTAAATCTTAAAAATAAGACGCTTGTGAAAATTTTAAACTTTTAACTGTTGTATATGAAATATAAATCCTTTAATTATTGTATTGAAAATGTAAAACATCACGGTTATAACCTGAGAAACCGCCTCAACAACGAGAAAAGCAGAAATGACGGGGTCGGAGCCACTGAGCTTTCATGGCCCCCTAAACCAAGAAAGACATCATGCTCTTTCTGCGACTATTTTTTTTTCTTTTTATTTGTGAAAAAGAAAAACCACTTCGTATTTCCGAATCGTTGAATAAAAAATAATAAGACATAAAAACGAGCATAGGAATTATATCAATTTTTTTAGTTGCTCTATCGGTTTTTAGAATTTTTCTCTAATTAATTTAAAATAATATATGTTGTACACCTAATTTTAGTGTGTGAATTTCTCAAACAACTCCATATATCAACTAATAAATAATATGAATATGGATTTTTTAAGTACTTAATATTTTAAATATAATTATAACATGAAATATATATATTATACTAATACAGAAAGATGTTGAATTTAATTATTTTTTTAATTTAGGCTTAATAGTAAAATAAGTGTCCAAACTATATATGTTATTAACTTTTGGTGTTTAAACTATTTTCGCTTAAAACAAGTACATAAAGTTTTTATTTCATTAATTTTAGGTGTCTAGTCATTAACAACATTTAAAAAAATCGTTATCCAATCAAAGCATGAAACATTACATGTTTTTATTATTTTCTTTATTTTTAATTTTTTTTACAATTTACAATTTTTACAAAATATCCCAAATCCCTGACCCAAAATCCCCAAAATTGTCACTGATGTCACCATCGGTAGCCTCCCGGAGCCCATCACTAACGTCGTTGGATGCTGCCATCCATTTTCCCAACCACCAATCACAAGTAATCGCCGGTAGGTGTGCCGATCAACTTCCTTCCGCGAGTTCAACTTCCTTCGACGGTAGGTACGTCGTCCGTCGACTTTTAGCGATAGAAATGTGGGGTAAATGTTTGTGAAGATCCGATGACGGAAGTAGCGAGCATGTCATTGGCGATTGGCGGCTGCAACAGCTAGAATCGAGATTTGGGTCTTAGGATTTGAAGATTTGGAGACTATTTTGAAAAATTTTGAGAATTCTGTTTTTTTTAAAAATAAAATAAAACAAAAATAAAACCTGCTACGTGTCAAGCATTGATTAAGCGATAAATTTTTTAACGGACCAACCTTAAAACAATAACAAAACGAAACTTCAAGCACCTAAATTAGTAACAGAGAAAATATTATGCACATGTTTTGAGTGAAAAATAGTTTGGACACCAAATATTAGGAACAAGTATAATTTAGGAACTTGTTTTGCTTTTAAGCCTTTAATTTAACTAAATATTCTCAATAGGTGAAAAAAAAGCTAGACAAGTATTTTTTTTAATTGTCTTAAGTTGATTGCAAAGTGATATTTTTCATATTTTTTTCTAAACCATTTGATAAGGCACACATACCTTACATATAAGACTGCTTGAACTCGAATATTCTAAAATTAATATTATTATTTTTCATTAAGACTATTCGTTAGATTCGATAAATATTTTTTTATTAAGTGCAATATTTCATGAGTTGCATACTATAAAGATGTGTATTAAATATTAGTTGCATGGATTTGGAATGGCCACGTGTTGTAATGTATTTTGCAAAGAGGGCAACTAAAATGGCACCAAAAAACGCAATTCTTTAATGGCTTCCAGTATATGATGGGGAAGGGAGAGGAGGACCATTCTCTCTTCAAATTAGCATGTTTTTCTTTCTTTGATTTTACATTGCAACTGTTCAATCTTTTTCATTTAATGCTTGAATATATATATATAGTTATGAATTAATAGAAAAAAATCTTTTGCCTCTTTTTTGTGAATCTATGGCTTAATACTAAAAAAATAAATCCTACATTCTAATTTTAAATTTTAAATCCTAAATCCTACACTTTAAACAATAAACCCTAAACTCCAATCTTAAACATTAAAAAATTTGGGGCTTAAAATTGAGGTTTAGGATAATGTTTATTGTTTAAGGTGTAAGATTTAGTTTTTAGAGTTGAAGATTTAAGGTGTAGAGTTTAATTTTTTAGTGTTGAGGCACATATAGAGACATCGAAAACAGACACAAGATTTTTATTCCAATTTCATCTAACCGAAGAAGAAATCAATTGATCAGATCCCTAAATTAGTCTAATTATAGTATGTCTGATTCATAACAAATCTTGTTTGTTGGGTTATTCGGTGCTCGATTCCTTCAACCGTTCTTGCTCGCCAAGTGGTGGAGAAGTGGAATTTTGGGTGTAAGAGGTGTGGAAGCTAAAATGAATAAAGACAAGATGATTTATAATGGTTCAACCTTCTAATCAAGGTCTACATCCACTACCTTAACTTCCCACTAAGGATTTCCAATCAATCCACTATTGATTCGCCCCCTTTTCTAGGCTTAGAAGGAAACCCTTACAAACCGATCAAGCTCTCTACCCAAAGCCTTGATCAAACCCTTTTTACAAGAGATAAAAATACGCAAACTCAAATCCCTCTAATGTTTGGCTCACTAGTGTTTGTCTATACAATAAATTGACACTTAAGCTCTAAGACAATTTCTTGATCATATGTTGTGTTACAATTGAAGCATTAACCATTACTAGATGCTTGGAGGTCCCTTTTATACTTCTCTTTGAGTTTGTAGCCGTTACTAGTCGTTAGGATGAATTGGAGCCGTTGGAGACTTTATTTCTCATCTTTAATGTTGTTCTGTAGCCTTTCGTATCGATACACGAGGACCCGTATCGGTACGACCTTCTTCAGAAACTAGTCGTTGGGCTCTTGCCAGCCTAAGCGTATCGATACGCTTGAGGGCGTACCGGTACGGTATGTCATTTAAAAGAACGTTGGGAAACTAACCGTTGAGGTTGTTAAAACGGGAATCGGTACGTTTACCAGGCATATCGAAACGATCCCTCTCCGCATCGAAACGGAAAATCCTGTTTCGATACGGGTTTTGGCAGTAACGAAACTTGGGTAAAAAGGTATCGATACGGGGTACACCGTATCGGTACGGGCTTGCTGAAAAGTCAAGTTTGGCTAATTTAAATCATTAAAAACTTTGCCAAAAATCTTTTTAAATGCCTCAAACATATTTTCAAGTTGTTTGGACTTAAAGACAAATTTTAAATTCTTTTCAAATTTGTCCAAAACATTTTTCAATTATTATATCAAAACACTTAGTTCTATAATCTCCCCATTTTTGATATAATAAAACCAACTTGAAAAATTGTTTGAGATTTCTCCCCCTTAGTCAAATAAATTTTGAATAAGAGAATAAGATTTGAAATCAAAAAATCTCCCCCTTATTCATTTGAAAATTCAATTTTTCAAATCATTTCTCCCCATTTTTGTTATATCAAAAAGAATTTAAACACTTTTAAGCTCAAAATAACAATAGAGATTTAAAAAAATGACAAAATTAAGAATTTTGGTTTTAAAGATGGCCCCCCATTACTCAAAGCATCATCAAAAGATGTTAGTCCAACATACGTCATAATCTAGTTGAAAACAAAATAAATCAAATTAAACAAATAAAGCAACTAGATTTTTACCACACTTGAACACATGGGAGGATGTGAAGCCTTCCTTCTTCAAGTGTCTTTAGTGTGCATGTAGCTCCCCCTCAATGTTTGACTTATTGATCTATCTCCATCACACCTATCAAAAGACAATCAAGTAATTTTTGGTATCCAAATTGCTTTGGATCCATAGACGTTAGTAGCACAAAATTTAGTCCCCTTAGGAATCCATTTTTCAATTTCACCCTTTTTGTTGACGTGGTTAGTCCTTTTGGGACCCAAAGACTTCTAAAATATTTTCCATTTATGAATATAGGGGCATTAGATTGTCTTACATAAAATTTTGATTTTCCAAAATTATTTTTCTTTTCAAGCTCTTTGGAAATCAACTATTTTTCTTCTTGAACTTTATGAAGCAAATTTTGTAAATCAAAACATTTTTGTTCAAACTCTTCGAGTTTTTCTTCAAGTTCAAGTTTAGTTTTAGAAATCAAATCATTTTGAATTTTCAACTTTGAAATCATTTTATTGTTTTTCAAAATGTGATTTTTAAACTCTAAAACCAAATCATCATATGCATCTTGTAATTCATCAAAAGAATATGAACATGTAGTAGATGAATTAGAAGTTACCCTTGAATCTTCTCCGATGGCCATAAGGCAAAGGTTGACTTGTTCATCATCGGTGGAGTCTTCATCACTCCAAGTAGCCACATATGCCTTCTTCTTATGGCTTGAAGTGCTTGTCCTCTTCTTTTTCATGGATTCTCATTCAAGCTCTTTCAAGGCTTTCTTCATGTAAGGGGAACACTTCTTGAAGAGATGAACTATCTCTTCTTCACCATCCTCCTCTTCACTTGAATCTACATGGTGGCAAGTGGAGGATTTGAGAGCAATGACATTTGTGTTGATGCCAAGCTCTTTGAGCTTCTTCTCCCACATAGCTCTAATTTCTTCCCTCTTCTTCTCCTCTTCTTTATTTGTAACACCCGGGTTAGGGAGTCGGGTGAAATTAAATTATTAAAATATAATTCCGGGCTTTATATTTTCAAAACAAATAAAAATATGTTGGACTAGTCATCTTTTAAGCCCAAAGCCATGTATTTTATACTATTGAAATTATCCCTATTCATTAAGGGTATTTATGACCTTTGGCTTTTAAAATAAGACAAGACAAATAAAATACCTTTTTGCTCATCCCCCTCCTCTTTCAAAGAAACCAATGACATCCTCCCCTCCCCATTTCAAATTACTGTTCTATTTCTTCCTTGCTCGATTCTTGAAGATTTTTCAAAGGTAAAATCAATTTTATGTTGTCCTTTCTATTTCCTATCTAACCTTAGTCTTCATTGTTCATAAAACTCATGTTTTTATACTTTGGGTTTTCCAAAGATTTTAATAAAGGTTGTAGCTTTATGGATTTTTAGTTAAGCTTTTGATTTATTGTTGTTAGACAAGTTATTGGTAAACCATAAGGTCCAACATATCTAATTTTTACATGGTCTTAACTTGATTTTTGGATATGAGTTCTTTGTGGGGTTTTAGAGTGTTCAAAAATGGAGTTTGGGGCTGTTTTAGTGTGAAAGTTGATGGCTGATGTTTAGATTATGTTTGAAGGTTGTTTTGGGTGTGTTAGATGTCAATTTTAGATGTTGGAAACACCGGTTATCTGCTGAGTTTGATGGTTGCTCGAAAATGATATTTTGAGAGTGTTCTTGGGTCGAATATATGCTTGAATTGTGTTATGAGTTTGCAGCAAGTTTTTGTGATTGATTATTGATGTTTTGATTGTGTTGGATGATTAGAGTCAAGGTTTTGTGTTGGTGAAGCCTCGGGAACGAATCCGGATAGCTTGGTGGATTGATCGGCTAGTGTTGAGCTTGGATAGTTGGTGAGTGGTTCTTCGGTTCTAAATTGGTTTTCAAAATGTCTTGGTTCGAGCATATAGAACTAGGTCGGGCTTTGTAAACCCACTTAGAGTTGGGATTAGATTGGTAGTCTAATCCCAAGCTTTAGTTTAGAAGACTATGGTTGAACTTGTAAATGTTGTGTTTATGCCTCATGTAATAATTGTGGATGATGTTGCTATGCATATTGTGGCTATGTGTAATGATGATGCATGATGATTTATTTATTCATTGTGATATGCATGTGTTTGATGAAATGCAGGTTGTATGATTGTAAATCATGGTGGATACGTGCTAGGCACGAGAATTGGTAAGGATATTGTGTTATGATGAGCTTGTGATAAGATAGTATTAGCACTAGTATGCTTGGGTACAAATGATAAATCATTAGGATATTAGTGTGCACACCAGTGTTGAAATGCGCGCGCGGTCTTGGTGATGGTGGTAACCAAGATGGAGTACGAGTACGCCCAGAAATCTTCATTTATATTTTAGTCGATGATGAGTGGAATCCCTTCGACGGGAATCCCATCGACGGGGCGTGAGAATGAGTGGAATCCCCTCCGCATGGAGCGGTGATGAGTGGAATCCCACTGTAAGGTAATGTAATGGTTGAGTTGTTGGATGTGAGTTCCAACAGTTGTTATCCGCGTATTCGGGTCATAGCTAGGTGCCAATACGATTGTTAAATGTGATTCATATGGTTGTGTTATGGACATGTTGAACATGACATGATAATTGAGGTTATGTATATGCATTTCATATTTTTGGTTCACGTGGTTTCGAAGGTAAGGAATCATGCATTCATCCTTGGTTTGATGCTCGTGCTTGGACCCTACATTGTCGAGGTTGTTTTATGAGCTCACCCTCACTAAGCTTTGCGCTTACGCTCTCATTTGTTCGACAATGCAGATCCTTAGTTCGTGGGTTGCTTGAGCGAGGAGAAGGGCCTCCAAGTGTGCTATTTCTACCTCCAAGTATGGACTTTTAAGTTAATTGATGTATTAGCTAAGCAATGGGATTCGAGTATGTTGTTTTGTGTTAAGGAGCTTGATAAGACTCTTTTAGTATGTTGATGTGTTTGGTTTGTGGCTTGTTTATGCCATGTATGTTGGCCATGTGGTCCTTATCTCTATGCTTATATGACATGTCTAATGGTTGAATCTTTAGCTTCTCTATGGTATGTTGTATGAATGTTGTTGATGCTCCGTTGTTCGTTTAAATTGTTCTGTATGCTGTTTCTTGGTTTCTAAAGGTTGTATGAATGTTTTCTTGTGGTTAGGTGAGTCGTAAATTTCATTTAGAGCTGAGTCTTTGTGTGTTTTGCAGCTAAATTAAGGCTTGTAGTGCAGGGCGTATCGATACGCCCAAGGGCCGTATCAATACGGTCCTACACTTTGGGCCTCACTTTAAGCCTAGTGTACCGATACACGGGGGTGTATCGATACGCCAAAAGCCCTCTGGAAATCTGAGAATTTGACGTATCGGTACGGGTCTAGTGTGTATCGGTACGATCTTTTATCGTTGACTGTGAGAAGTTGACCAGTGAGGGCGTATCGGTACGGTCAACCAGTGTACCGATACGGTCTCCCTATGCTGACTATAGGCTGTTGACCTAGTAAAGGCGTATCGATACGCAATTCTAGTGTATCGATACGACCCGCTGTACAAAGTAAAATGGGCTGTTTTAGATTTCTTGTTTGATTGTTTCACATCGCTTTGTTGTTTTCGTTGTCGTTGTTTCATATTGGAAGTATTAAAGCCTTTAGACAAGATAATGTTAAAAGAAATATTCTCAGGTTGCTAACCGAAGGGGAGCCTTAACGGGTTTCACTTTGGTTTTCCCCGTGTGACCCACTCGGACCGGTCAGTCGTCCAGGCTGAGACGAGTGGGTTACACTTGTTGGTATCAGAGCCTTGGTTATAGGCTCGTGGACTGTCCCGTGACATCACAGGTAAGTGAGGTAAGTTGAATTCTTGTATTGCAATTGCACGGTGTTTGCTTGCCATGTAAGTATGTTCGCTTGCTTATTAAGTATGCTTTGATGCTTGTTTAATTGATCGTATGTGTGTTGTTTGAAGCTTGTTGATGTGTGATTTGTCCGTTAAGTGTTGAGTAGAGTCCCATTGCTTCTATTACATCGGAAAAAGGGATTTTTAAGTGAGGAAAATATACTTGAGCCACTTGGACCCTTGCCCTTGCTAACCCGATTTTGTATGTTGTTGTTGTAGTTGTTATCTGTGAGCTATTATGTCGAGGCCTAGAGGTAGACCCAGGCTGGTTCGTCAAGAACCCCGTGTTGCGGCTCCTGTTGTTGAGCCGGGGGTTGGGGTAGAGGCCCCTATGGTAGAGCCTGTTGTTGGAGTCAGAGCTCCTCCACCACCACCACCTCCTCAGCCTGATGTGGGAGGCGAGTCTAGAGCAGAGGGAGCGGGACCTCGGGTTGGCCAGGGTGGCCAAGGTCCTGCAGGGATAGACATGGCTCCGCTAGTTGAGGCTACAGCAGGAGCGTTTCAGGCTGCAGTTGCCGGAGCTTAGGCTTCCGCACAGCCACGAGGAGATGATGCTAGCTTACCCTTAGAGAGGCTTCGTAGCCTCGGGGCGGATGAGTTCAGGGGATCTACGCCTGAGAGATCAGAATTATGGCTAGAGAAGAGGGTTCGTATTTTGGCTCAGATGGGATGTGTTGAGGCTCGTAAGTTGGGCTGTGTGGTTTCGTTACTTCAGGGTGATGCCTACACCTGGTGGGTCACCATTACTTCTGGCATGCCTGAGGCCGAGATCAGTTGGGATTTCTTTGAGTCTGCTTTCAAGAAGAGATATATAGGCCCGAGATATTTAGATGAGAAGAAGAGGGAGTTCATGGCTCTTGTTCAGGGAGACACATCAGTGACAAATTACGATATCCGCTTAGTCTGATTGAGTCAGTATGCTCCGGAGTTGGTTCCTGTTGCGTGTAAAAGAGTCTATCGCAAATGTAGTGCAAGTGTACACGACGCAAGTAGTAAGTGATACGAAGTATCGGATATCATCTCCACAGGGATTGGGCTAATGACTTCACCTAAATTCACTGAACGAAGTAAAGAGAAATAATTGAGAGTTGTCACGAAAATAATAAAGTAAAAACGAAAATAAAAGAATTGAGTTATCAAGATAGAGAGAATGGGCTGGTATTGAATTGCTCGGTAGTGCAGGTATTGGATTGCTTAGGAACTCCAGTTCTGTCGTCGCGCCCGTCGCCGACAGCACCTATCGCGGCGGCTGTCCGTTAGCTGTCGCGGCAGCGAACACTAACTCCGTACTTCAAGTTTGGCAAGAATCCCAGATCTGCCTTGGCCTATCCCTAGGTCCAAGTCTGTCGATGATCACGTCTTTGATGATACCTCCCGGCGTGAATCGAAGGATGAACACCGATGTGTATGAATTCTTCCTTAGCCACTTAACCTCGCCCTATCCCTAGGCACGAGATGGTTCAACTATAAACTAGAGAACGCGCTCTTATCTCTTTCGTATACTTAACTCTCCCGATGCTAAGTAAATAGATAACATCACAATCCTCTCCCGATGCTCTTGCAAGATATTAAAACCAAGATAAGAGAACTTGAAGTTTATTTTATTGAACTTGGAAAATCCTAATACAAAACAACCCTTACAACTACTTTACAAAACAACCCGTGGCCCTAGGGGGAATTTAGAACATGACGACGACGGGTAATCGGCAGGGGGGTTTAGGTTTCGGTTATGGGGTGTTCGATTGTGTCCCCTAGGTTAAATCTATGCCCTTATATAAGCTTTGGGCTCAAGTCTTCTAAAGTAACAAGGATTACAACTTTAATTAAAAGTAAGATTCTAATAAAGACTAAATCTCTAAAGACTCCTACTTTCCAGCCGCATCCTTGTTTCTAGGAATTTCCTCTCCTTGAGCTTTGGCTTGACATATCTTTTGATCCGGGGCTTGGAAAAATATGTGGCTTTCACACGACAGACGAACAGATTTTTCTCTATCTATCGAGGTCCACTTTGCTTTTCCTCTTCATAAGTCTGCTGTCACCATGTTGTCACGACAGGTCCATGGCAGCTTCGTCTTCTTCGTCTGCTTGTCCAGTTCAGCTTTCCTGCTTCTCTGCCCTGCGCCTGCCTTCAACATCTACTATGGCAGATACCTGCAAAAATAGCCATCTTTTAGTAGAATCCGTGCCTTTAATCCATTTGTGATGTTTTACTGTAAACTGACCTAAATGCAATGCAATGATGCTTGAATGCAGCAGAAATATGGGTTAAAAAGGGTGTAAATAATAGAACTTTTACACACTCAACACACCCCCAAACTCAAGTTTTTGCTTGCCCTCAAGCAATGAAGACTTAAAAGAAAAATGAAATTTTTTGTGTTGGCCTTCAAACAGTGAACTGTCCCTTACCTGTCGCTCATTCTCTATGGCGGTAGCAACCTGTCAGAAAGGTTAGGATCTGTCCAGAATCTCCCTATAGCTCTCGTGCAGTGTGTGCATGCTTGTGAACAGTTATATGCTAAGACTCTCTTAGTTTCACTAGAATATTCAACTTCTTAACTCGAATTTTTATGCCAAAGTTTATTTTTTTAGAAGGCACATTTTCATGCTTCTTTTTCTTCTATTTTCAAGCTAAGTTTTTCTAGAGCCAGTTTTGGGCACCTCTAGTTAGCTTCCTACAGCCGGTTTCGGGCACCTCTAGGTTTTTGATTTTCTTTTGCTAAACTTCTTTCCTAGAGCCAGTGTTAGGCACCTCTAGGGGCTATTCAAGTTCTAAGCATCCTATTCTAGTTTGGCTAAAAGAAATCTAAGCAATATAACAGTCACAATGGTGTTTAAGTTTTTCAGAACTATAGAAAGGCTCTAAACTTTTCCTTAAACTGTCCTAAAGATGCTGCCACGACAGAGCCGTCATGACAGCTAAGTTAACTTCAAAGTTTTAAGCCAACAGTTTAAATTTTCTGTTTTTTTAAGAGAACTTAAATAAAATAAAAGACACAACAGATAATAAAAAGATGCACTTAAGACTCCATTTAATGATGGAGGGTTGCCACCCCCAAACTCAAGGGTTGCATTGCCCTCAATGCAAAATGACAGAAAATAAAAACATGAAAAATACATCACAAAAGATAAAAGCAGGCAGCAATAAGAGGAAAATAAGAACTTAAATTTTTAGTCGCTGCCCTCGCTGCTGCTGCTGAGACGGATCTGACGGCGGCGTCTGGGCTGTGGAGGGGGCTGGGCAGGTTCAGGAGCAGGCTGCTCTACAAGTTGAACATCAGAACTGCTGCCACTGTCCCAAGAGCTGCTGGTGGTGGTGCTAGCCTTGGGCAGCCGTTTCTTGTTTGCCACATGTTTGATCCGCTTGACCGGCGTAAATTCCCTCTCCAAATTTCTCCGAATCAGAGGGCTATCATCAGAGGCAGGTCTCTTTGTTCCTCGGGGAGAGGTTTCTGCAGGTGGGCTGCCTGCTGCCGTCGGGGCAGGTGATGTGGTGGAGGCAGTCGAGTGGGAATGCGGGGAGGCAGGTGGGGTGGGTGTGTGAACAGGGGTGTGAACAGGAGTGGGGATACGGAAATAATGGGCAGGAAAAGTAGGGAATTGAACATCGGGAAAATTTAAGGTTTGGGTAATAAAATTTACCGTCGAATTCGTGAAGTCCCGGATGAAAGTCATCAATCCCATTTGTCGCTCCTCTACCCGTTGTAGCGTCGCAAGGAGGAGGGCAGACTGGTCTGTCGGAGGTGTGGCGGCAGCAGGTTCTGGGGCAGGCTCCTCTGATGACTCTTCTGGGGAGCCGGCTGGATTGTAGGAGGAGACAGGTGTAGCCACGATTAGCTCCATGAGGCTGTTGAGATTGTTGTCTGTCCAACCTCTGCCCATCTTTATTTTGTCGGAGGGTTCCTCGGGTACAGCAGCACATCGGCAGAGGGAAGTTATGGTGAACGGCAGGCAGAGGCGAGAGTCGGAGCGGAAAGCGCAATCCAGGATGCTGTCCCTCATATATCGGCCCACATTGATAGGCCTATCGTGCATGATGGAGTGAATAAGGGCAAGCCGCTGCCGATTGACTGTCGTGTGGTGGGAAGAGGGCAGGATACGCTTTTTGATGAAAGCGTTCCAAAGTTTTGCTTCGGGGAGGAGCTGCCCCCTGTTGACTGAGTGGGGGTTCTTCTTGCTGGTTGTCCATGATGTTCCCTCCTCTGTCAATTCCATCATGACAGCATCATACGCGGCAGCATCGAGGGTGTCGAGAAATTTTTGGTGAGCGTCATCATCGGGGCCAAAGAAGAGGCCAAACATATGATTGATGCTGTCGGCAGTGAAGGGCACTTCCACTCCTCGAACGGTGACAGATGTTGCTGTTTTGCTGTCTATGGCTGCGTAGAACTCCCGGACTAAGGTGTCGTTCAGCTCTGCCGGTTGTTCGGCAAAGTGCTCCCATAGTTGAGTCGTGATGGCCCTTACAATGAACGGCCGGAGTCCCATATTGGGTGCTTTGCGGATGTAAACGAAACCACGTTCTTCCCATAACTCCTTGTTGGCAAAGGGCGTTGCTGCTGCTGAGGAGGATGCTGAGGCAGCACTACGACGGGTTTGTCTAGTAGACATGTTGGTTGCAAGGATTGTGAAATCTGAAGAAAGCAAACAAAACTAGAGGAGAAATCAAAGAAGAATAAGCAGAAGTGAGAAAAAATGAAGATGGGAATGGGGTTTTATAGCGGTCGAGGAGCTGCCCATTTAATGCTGCAACGGCAGGCGGGAATAACGGGGCGGCAGATTGGATTTAGCGTGTCTGACACGTCTGACACACATTTATGCGTCTGTTACGCGTCTGCCGCACGCTTCTGCGTCTTCCATGTCAGTCTGTTGACAGCCTGTCATATCCGTCCGCGGCGGCAGCCGAAACGACAGGTTTCCATAAATAGGCTTTATTGGGCTGATGGATGGGCGGTGGGCTTGGCTCGCTTCTCCTTTTCTTCTTGACTCCTTTATTTCCTAAAAACTGAAATTAGAAAAACACAACATTATTCGAATAAAATAAACCTAATTTCCTAATAAATAATAATAAATAATAAAATAAATAAAAATAAAAATTAGGTTAAATTAGGGATGCCTTGTGGGGCATCTCCTAAAGTAACCACTTCCTGTATTCCTGGGGCTTCAGTCCCCTGATAGTGCTTGAGGCGTTGTCCATTGACTTTGAATTGGTGCCCGTCTTTTAATGATTGTATCGTGATGACACCATGGGGAAAAACTTGTATCACTTGGAATGGGCCAGACCATCTAGACTTTAGCTTTCCTGGGAAGAGTTTAAGTCTGGAATTAAATAACAACACAAGCTGCCCTTGGCAGAACTGTCGTGGCAGCAGTTTCTTGTCGTGCCACTTCTTAGTCTTTTCCTTGTAGATCCTTGCGTTGTCGTAGGCCATTGTCCGTAATTCTGCAATCTCATTCAGGTCTAATAACCTTTTCTGGCCGACCTTGTCCAAGTCCATATTCACTGCCCTGATTGCCCAATATGCCTTGTGCTCGATCTCGACAGGCAGGTGACATGTTTTTCCATAAATAAGTCGGTATGAAGACATGCCCAATGGAGTCTTGAAGGCTGTCCTATATGCCCATAATGCATCATTCAGAAGTAAAGACCAATCTTTCCTAGTTGGTTTGACCATCTTTTCAAGAATGTTCTTCACTTCCCTATTGGATATCTCAGCCTGTCCATTGGTCTGTGGGTGGTATGCTGTCGCGATCCTGTGCTTGACACCATATTTCTTCAAAGCGACAGCAATTACCCTATTGTCAAAATGTCTCCCTTCATCACTGATAATCGCCTTAGGGATGCCAAATCTAGAAAAAATATTTTTGTGCAAAAACTTTTGGACCGTTTTGGCATCATTCTTTTGAGTTGCGATTGCTTCTACCCACTTGGAGACATAATCCACTGCTAGGAGGATGTAAAGATTTCCACACGAAGATGGAAAAGGTCCCATAAAATCAATCCCCCAAACGTCGAAGATTTCGACTTCTAAAATGTTTTGCAGCGGCATCTCGTTTCTCCTCGAGATGTTACCTGTCCGCTGGCACCTGTCACAGTTCTTGTAGAAGTCCTGTGCATCTTTATATAGTGTCTGCCAGTAGAACCCTGACTGCAGCACCTTGGCAACAGTTTTATTGCCTCCTAAGTGACCTCCATATTGTGAAGCATGACAGTGATGGAGAATGTCTTCTTGTTCTTCTTGTGGTACACACCTCCTTATAACCTGATCTGCGCACATTTTGAAAAGAAGAGGTTCGTCCCAATAATAATGTTTAACATCATTTTGAAACCTCTTCCTGGCTTGATAATTAAGATCAGAAGGGAGTATTCCGCTAACTATAAAATTAACGAAATCAGCATACCAGGGGGGTTCAGAAGACTTACCTGCCGCCATGGCTGTCGCGACAGCGATTGTGGCAGCAAAGAGCTGCTCATCTGGGAAGGTCTCTAGTATGTGTGTCTCATCGAACGGTAGACTCTGTCCCTTCTCCAACCTCGACAAGTGGTCTGCCACCTGATTTTCTGTCCCCTTTTTGTCTTTGATCTCAAGGTCGAACTCTTGTAATAGTAAGATCCACCGTATCAACCTAGGCTTTGCATCCTTCTTTGCGAACAAATACTTGAGGGCAGAATGGTCGGTGTGTATTATTACTTTCGTTCCAAGTATGTAAGAACGAAACTTGTCGATGGAGAACACCACAGCTAACAGCTCCTTTTCTGTGGTGGTGTAGTTTACTTGGGCGTCATTCAACGTTTTGCTGGCATAGTATATGACGTGAAACAGCTTATCTTTGCGCTGCCCAAGTGCTGCCCCGACAGCATAGTCACTAGCATCACACATGATCTCAAACGGTTGTGTCCAGTCTGGTGGCTGCACTATGGGGGCTGTCACTAGCTTTTCCTTCAGAACCTTGAATGCTTCAGTACATTCTTCATTAAAGTCAAAGGGTCGGTTCTGCTCTAAGAGATGACATAGGGGCTTCGTGATTTTTGAGAAATTAGCAATAAATCTCCGATAAAACCAAGCATGCCCTAGAAAACTCCTAATGCCCTTGACTGTTGTTGGCGGCGGCAGCTTCTCAATTACTTCAATCTTAGCCCTGTCGACTTCTATCCCACGACAGCTAATCTAATGGCCAAGGACTATCCCTTCATCCACCATAAAGTGGCATTTTTCCCAATTCAGAACAAGATTAGCTTTTTAACATCTTTCAAGTACCTTTTGAAGATTGCCGAGGCAGCTCTCAAAATCGTCTCCAAAGACGGAAAAATCATCCATGAAAATCTCTAGGAAGTCCTCTACCATGTCGGAGAAAATAGCCATCATGCACCTTTGGAAGGTGGCAGGTGCATTACAGAGGCCGAACGGCATCCTCCTAAATGCGTATGTTCCGTAGGGGTATGTGAAAGTCGTCTTTTCTTGATCCTCCGGTGCAATAGCAATTTGGTTATAACCTGAGTAACCATCAAGAAAACAATAGTAAGATTTACCCGCTAATCTATCAAGCATTTGATCAATAAAGGGTAAAGGAAAGTGGTCCTTTCGGGTAGCTTTATTAAGCTTCCGATAGTCCATACAAACCCTCCAACCGGTCACAGTCCTGGTTGGGATTAGCTCATTGTTCTCGTTGGTTATCACGGTCATTCCTCCTTTCTTAGGAACACGTTGCACCGGGCTCACCCATTTGCTATCGGAGATGGCGTAAATAATACCAGCATCTAACCATTTAATTATCTCTTTACGCACTACCTCCTTCATCGCAAGGTTTAACCGCCTTTGGACATCAATAGTCGGCTTATGATCTTCCTCTAGAAGGATTTTGTGCATGCATATCGCCGGACTAATGCCTTGAATGTCGGCTATCGTCCATCCAATTGCCTTTTTGTGCTGTCTTAGCATGTCGATTAGCTGCCGTTCCTGTTCCTGCGGCAGCTTAGCAGAGATGATTACGGGCAGTGTGTTATTGGAACCAAGATAAGCATATTTTAACTGCCCTGGCAGGGGCTTAAGTTCTAAGACAGGTGGTTCAACAGTAGATGGCTTTTGGATTAAATGGTTATCCGAAGTATAATTCAAAGGTTCGAATAACTTACCTGGACGATTGCCTAACCAGTTTACCTCCTCCTGACCTTCAGTATCGGATGTATTGGATTCAGAGGAGTCGCTGTCGTCGTTGCTGTCGTCGTCACTGTCGTGACAGGCCTGTAAGTGGCTGTCGTGGCAGTGACCAAATTCTATATTACGGCAGCCCGACCTGATGCAGGGTTGATCAAAGGTCACCTCAATGATGGCCTTACACTCCTCATCCACATCAGCATGTTTCATTGCTTGGAGAACATTCAACTTAATTTCTTGATCGTTCACGCGCATGGTGAGTTCTCCTTTCTCCACATCAATCAATGATCTTCCCGTGGCTAAGAAGGGTCGCCCAAGGATGACTGATGCGTTTTCATCTGCCTCACAATCTAAGGATAACTGTCGTGGGCCGCGCCTTGCCAATACCTAGTTTCTGAAAAACAGATTTGGGCATTAGATTAACACTAGCACCAAGATCACAAAGTGCCTTACCCACAAATTTGTCGTCGATTACACAAGGTATGATGAAGCTCCCCGGATCCTTCTTTTTCTGGGGTGGCTGCCGATGAAGAATGCTCATGCAACCTTCTGTCATCTTTACCGTTTCGAATTCCCCAAGTTTAGATTTTTTCGACATAACATCCTTGAGAAATTTAGCATAACCGGGCATCTCCCTAACGGCATCTAACAATGGAATATTAATATGAACCTGCTTAAAAATATCATAAATCTTTTTAAGTTGAGATTCATGCTTAGCTTGCTGTATCCGTTGAGGGAAGGGTGGTGGGGGACGATAATCAGCAATGCGTCCTTCCCACTGCATGCGAATCTGAGGATGGTAATCATCTTTTTTCTCCTCTGTCGCTTCTACTGTCGTGACAGGCTCATCGGCAGCAGTATGTTTATCTCCTGTCGGGGCAGCTTCCTCGGCAGGTTTATCCAAGGCGGGTTCCTTTTCTGTTTCGGCTTCTTTTTCTGGCCCTGGTAACTTTTTCCCACTCCTAGTAGTAATCGCCTTACATTGCTCATGTGGGGGCGG
Source organism: Hibiscus tridactylites (assembly GCA_958450335.1). NCBI lineage: Eukaryota > Viridiplantae > Streptophyta > Magnoliopsida > Malvales > Malvaceae > Hibiscus > Hibiscus tridactylites. The sequence continues at coordinate 6,059,021 of OY288290.1, forward strand.
TCTAGCATTTTCAGTATTGCTAGGGAATCCTCCATTCTGCCTTGGTTTAATATGTTGCGACACCTGACCCATTTGTGTCTCGAGAGATTTCAACATAGCCTCATGATTTGTCATTCTCATCTCGGTTTTATCTATAAAATTTTCCGTCTTCTTGACAAACTGATTTATATTCTCCATATAAGTACCAGTCTGAGACATAAAGGTGGCCAGGGTCTGTTCCAATATACTACTCGTGGCAGGTGGTGGCTGCTGTTGCTGCTGCGGTGGCAGGTGCGGCGGCAGGTTCTGCGACGGCAGTTGTTGTCGCGTCAGCAATCTAGGACCCCCTGATTCTGATGATGTGCTTGTGGATTCAGGGCATTGTTAGGATTACTCCAGGAAAATTTGGGATCCTTCCTCCAATTAGGGTTGTAATTGTTGGAGTTATAATTCGGCTTGTAATTTCCAACATATTTTCCCTCTTCTATTTGTATTGGGCACTCGTCCCTACTATGATTTCCCTCACAGAGAGTACAGACTTCCTCGACAGCAAATCCTTGTAATTCATCTTCATTCAATAACCGTTTCATTGCTTTAGTAAGGAATGCTACCTGTGATTTCATAGTGCTGTCGGCCTCATAGTCCTTGACAGCAAGTACCCGTTTACCCCCTCTTCTAGCTGTTGGAAACTGTTCCTCATTCTTAGCCAGATGTTTCAAAACTTGCAAGGCTTTGTCTGGATCTTTATCCAATAATAATCCGTTTGCTGCAGAATCAATTCGAATGCGAGTTTGTAAGTTAGCAGCATTATAGAACTTAGTTACCTGCTTCCAGACAGGGAATCCATGCATTGGGCAGTTCCGAAGAAGAGTAGTAAATCTGTCCCAGGCCTCGTGCATTGGCTCATCGTCTTCCTGTTGAAAAGTAGCAATTTCGTTACGTAACCGCTCAGCTAAATGCGAAGGATTAAAACGAGATAAAAATTCACGGGTTAGATCTGCCCAAGTCATAATAGAACCCGGTGTAAGTTTATTCCACCAAGTTTTAGCTCTGTCCCTCAATTAATGAGGAAATAACCGAAGCCTCAGTATCTCCGGACTAACTCCTGGTAGTCTAAACGAACCACAGATCTCCTGGAACGTTTTGAGATGCTCCCTAGCATCTTCTGTCGCAGAACCACTGAACTGCCCGGCGTTGTTGATCATACTAAACATGACAGGTTTAAGCTCGAAGTTATCAACATCAATATCCGGCAGCGTGGTCTCCAGCTCTACATGATCGTTCAGCATGTAGTCACGACATGACCGTCGTCCATCTGCCCCAGGCGGGTCACCGACAGGCGGGATATCTCCACCAGCAGGCTGATTACGGGCCATCTGCTCTAGCTGTTCTTCAAGGTACTCGTTCCGGTCTAAAAGGTGGCGAATTTGTTTCTTGAGATTGAAGGAACGATCGATTTCCGGATCTAATTTATATTCAGGATCTTCGCCTCTTTTAGATCTGCGCATAAACAAGAAAACCTCATGAAAAAGCAAGAGTTGAAAGAAAAACAAAAACAAAAATAAGAACGAAGAATAAAAATTAAAACGAAAAATGCAATAAAAGAAAGATGTAGTTATGTTGCCAGTCCCCGGCAACGGCGCCAAAAACTTGTTGCGTGTAAAAGAGTCTATCGCAAATGTAGTGCAAGTGTACACGACGCAAGTAGTAAGTGATACGAAGTATCAGATATCGTCTCCACAGGGATTGGGCTAATGACTTCACCTAAATTCACTGCACGAAGTAAAGAGAAATAATTGAGAGTTGTCACGAAAATAATAAAGTAAAAACGAAAATAAAAGAATTGAGTTATCAAGATAGAGAGAATGGGCTGGTATTGAATTGCTCGGTAGTGCAGGTATTGGATTGCTTAGGAACTCCAGTTCTGTCGTCGCGCCCGTCGCCGACAGCACCTATCGCGGCGGCTGTCCGTTAGCTGTCGCGGCAGCGAACACTAACTCCGTACTTCAAGTTTGGCAAGAATCCCAGATCTGCCTTGGCCTATCCCTAGGTCCAAGTCTGTCGATGATCACGTCTTTGATGATACCTCCCGGCGTGAATCGAAGGATGAACACCGATGTGTATGAATTCTTCCTTAGCCACTTAACCTCGCCCTATCCCTAGGCACGAGATGGTTCAACTATAAACTAGAGAACGCGCTCTTATCTCTTTCGTATACTTAACTCTCCCGATGCTAAGTAAATAGATAACATCACAATCCTCTCCCGATGCTCTTGCAAGATATTAAAACCAAGATAAGAGAACTTGAAGTTTATTTTATTGAACTTGGAAAATCCTAATACAAAACAACCCTTACAACTACTTTACAAAACAACCCGTGGCCCTAGGGGGAATTTAGAACATGACGACGACGGGTAATCGGCAGGGGGGTTTAGGTTTCGGTTATGGGGTGTTCGATTGTGTCCCCTAGGTTAAATCTATGCCCTTATATAAGCTTTGGGCTCAAGTCTTCTAAAGTAACAAGGATTACAACTTTAATTAAAAGTAAGATTCTAATAAAGACTAAATCTCTAAAGACTCCTACTTTCCAGCCGCATCCTTGTTTCTAGGAATTTCCTCTCCTTGAGCTTTGGCTTGACATATCTTTTGATCCGGGGCTTGGAAAAATATGTGGCTTTCACACGACAGACGAGCAAATTTTTCTCTATCTATCGAGGTCCACTTTGCTTTTCCTCTTCATAAGTCTGCTGTCACCATGCTGTCACGACAGGTCCATGGCAGCTTCGTCTGCTTGTCCAGTTCAGCTTTCCTGCTTCTCTGCCCTGCGCCTGCCTTCAACATCTACTATGGCAGATACCTGCAAAAATAGCCATCTTTTAGTAGAATCCGTGCCTTTAATCCATTTGTGATGTTTTACTGTAAACTGACCTAAATGCAATGCAATGATGCTTGAATGCAGCAGAAACATGGGTTAAAAAGGGTGTAAATAATAGAACTTTTACACACTCAACCGTTCCTACTAAGAGGGACCGTTGTGATCAGTTCAGGTATAGACTTCATGAGGAGGTCAAGAGGTACACCTTGGCTACAGATTATTCTGATTTCGATGTCTTGGTCGCTAGGGCCAAGGACATCGAGCATAGCTTGGGACTGACCAAGCATTTGGGAGGATCCAGTTCAGGGAAGAGGAACAACAACTTTGATCGTGGTGATGACAAGAGGCATCGAGGCAGTGGACAACAATATGATCATAGGGGTGGCGGTGGCCACCATGGTAGAGGCCATCAGGGCCATAGAGCTGGAGGGCATTTTCCCGAGTGCGCCCGATGTGGAAGACATCATTCAGGAGAGTGTTGGGGAAACTATCATGCTTGCTGGAACTGTGGATCGAGAGACCACTTCAGCAGAGAGTGTCCGCATCAGGCGGGACAGGCACCGATTCAAGCATAGGCTCCTACGAGAGCGATCAACTATCCGAGAGGCTGTGGGCGCGGTCGTGGTTACTTTCAGCCGAGGGCTGATGCTCTTAGAATAAAGGCATCGAGTAATCTTGCTCATGTAGTGGCAGTTCAGCCAGAGGCCGGTGGACCAGCTAGAGTCTACGCACAGACAGAGGCAGGGAATGACACAGATGTGATAGCAGATAATTTCGAGTTATAGTTCATGTCTTTGCTTTCCTTAGTCGATTTGGGTTCTACGCATTCTTATATTTTGAGTGAGCATGCAAAGAAGTTAGACATACCTGTTGAGATTTTAGACATAGGGATGCATGTGACTAGTTCCTTCGGTGAGACAGTTGTAGCTAGACGGATGTATAGGAGGTGTCCGTTGAAGATTCAGGGTCATGTGTTTCCTGTTGATATGATGGAGCTTCCGTTCTACGGTTTTGATATCATTTTGGGTATGGATTGGTTGGTTGAGCACAGAGCTAGTGTAGATTTTGAGGCAATGAGAATTTCGTTGAAGCTTTTTGATGACTACGAGGTAGTGGTTGTAGGCGAAAACGTCAAGTTCTTGTCGAACATTGTGTCGGCTTTAGAGGCTCATAGGTTGATGGACTCCGGTTGTGGGGCTTATTTAACGTACGTGATGAATCTGAATATGAGTGAGGTTAGACCGAAAGATATCAAGACAATTTGTGATTATCCGGATGTGTTTCCAGAAGAGTTACCGGGTTTGCCTCCTGACAGAGATGTAGAGTTTGTGATTGAGACTGTTTTAGGGTCTACTCCAGTTTCTATTGCTCCGTACCGTATGGCTCCGAAGGAGTTGAAAGAGTTGAAAAGTCAGCTTCAGGAGTTGTTAGACCGAGGTTTTATTAGGCCTAGTAGTTCGCCTTGGGGTGCTCCCGTGTTGTTTGTGAAGAAGAAGGATGGCAGTATGAGGATGTGTATCGACTATAGGCAGTTGAACCAGTTGACAGTGAAGAAGAAGTATCCGTTGCCACGTATAGATGACATGTTTCATCAGTTGAGAGGTGCCTCAGTGTTTTCGAAGATAGATTTGAGATCAGGGTACTATTAGTTGAAGGTCAAAGAATATGATGTACCGAAGACAACTTTTAGGACTAGATACGGTCATTATGAGTTCCTTGTGATGTCGTTTGGGCTCAAGAATGCACCGACAACTTTCATGGACATGATGAACAGAGTTTTCCGAGACTATCTAGATCGATTTTTAGTTATTTTCATAGACGACATCCTTGTGTACTCGAGATCAGAAGAAGAACATGATGAACATTTGAGGCTTGTATTGTAGAGATTGATGAGCAACTGGTTGTATGCTAAGCTGAGTAAATGCGAGTTCTGGATCAGAGAGCTTGTGTTTCTTGGCCACGTTGTGTCAACTGAAGGTATTCGTGTTGATCCGAAGAAGATTGAAGCCATTGTTGAGTGGAAACAACCAATGTCAGTGGCCGAGATTAGAAGATTCATAGGACTAGCTGGTTACTATAGAAGATTCATCGACGGATTCTCTAGGGTGGCTGCTCCGTTGACTAAACTTTTGCAAAAGGGAGTTAAGTTTGAGTGGTCAGATACGAGACAGAATGCATTTGAGAAATTAAAAGAGGTCTTGACGAATGCTCTAGTGTTGGTACAACCATTTTCAGGGAAAGAGTTCGTAATTTATATTGATGCTTCCTACGTAGGTTTAGGTTGTGTTCTGATGCAAGAAAGGAGAGTTATTGCTTATGCTTCGAGACAGTTGAAGGTGCACGAGAAGAACTACCCTACGCACGACATTGAGTTAGCAGTAGTTGTGTTTGCGTTGAAGATTTGGCGACACTACTTGTATGATGAGAAGTGCACGGTTTACAATGATCATAAAAGCTTGAAGTATATGATGATTCAGAGAGAGCTGAACTTGAGACAAAGAAGATGGCTCGAACTGTTGAAAGACTATGATTTGACTATAGAGTACCATCCGGGTAAGGCAAATGTAGTGGCCGATGCGTTGAGCAGAAAAGTTGCAGTTGAGTTGCGAGCTATGTTTGCTAGGCTGAGTGTATCAGAGGATGATGGTTTGATTACAGAGTTGCAAGTGAAGCCTCCATTGATTCAGATGATCAGAGAGAAACAATTGCAAGACGTATCATTAGCTTCACATGTTTAGGACATTGTAGAGGGTAGACCGACAGAGTACAGTTCCAGTGATGAGATTGTGTTGTGTTTCAGAGACAGAGTGGTAGTGCCTGCAGATGTTGAGTTGAGACGTATGATTCTGAGCGAAGCACATTCGAGTCATTTTTCTATGCATCCGGGCAGTACTAAGATGTACCGAGATCCGAAGAGTGATTACTTCTGGGTTGGTTTGAAGAAGGATGTGACCGAGTATGTGAGCCGTTGCATGGTATGTCAGAGAGTAAAGGTCGAACATCAGGTCCCTTCAGGCTTGTTACATCCTTTTAAAATTTCGGAATGGAAGTGGGAAAAAATCACTATGGACTTTGTGTCAGGGTTGCCGTTGTCTCATTCGAAGAAGAATTCTGTCTGGGTGATAGTCGATAGATTTACTAAGTGTGTTCATTTCTTAGCAGTGAACACCACAGATTCTTTAGACAAGTTGGCAGATTTGTACGCCGAGAGATTGTGAGACTACATGGGGTTCCAAAGTCTATTGTATCACACAGAGATCCGAGATTCACATCGAGGTTTTAGAGTTGTTTGCATAGTGCCCTAGGTAGTCGTTTGCATTTCAGTACTTCATACCACTCGCAGTCAGATGGTCAATCAGGGTGAGTGATACAAGTATTAGAGGATATGCTCCGTTGTTGTGTGATCGACTTCCAGGGATCGTAGGAGAAGCATTTACCCTTATTCGAGTTTGCTTACAACAACAGTTACCAGGCTAGTATCAAGATGGCTCCTTATGAGGCATTGTATGGTAGGCGATGTAGGACTCCGATCTATTGGGCCGAAGCGGGTCAGAAGTTGTTACCTATGTCGGATTTGCTTAAGGGGACTACCGATAAGGTGAAGTTGATTTGTGACCGTCTGAAAGCAGCTTCTGATCGTCAGAAATCTTATGCTGATTTGAAGAGAAAAGAGATTGAGTATTCGGTGGGTGAGAAAGTGTTTCTGAAAGTGTCTCCGTAGAAGACGATAATGGGATTTGGCCGGAAGGGCAAGTTGAGTCCGAGGTTTATCGGTCCGTATGAGATAGTTGAGCGTATTGGGCCAGTAGCTTACCGTTTGAGATTGCCTTCAGAGTTAAAGAAGATCCACGATGTATTCCATGTGTCGATGCTTAGGAGTTATAGATCAGATCCGTCCCACATTATGCCCGTTGAGGAGATAGAACTCAATCCAGATTCGTCGTACAATGAAGAACCAGTTGAGATACTTACTTCGAACAACAAGGTGTTGTGTGGCAAGACCATAGAGTTGGTCAAGGTGTTGTGGCGACATAGAGGCGTGGAAAAGGCCACGTGGGAGAGGAAAGCCGATGTGCTTGAGCAATTTCAGTACTTGTTTCCGTCAGGTAATTTCGGGGACGAAATTTCTTAAGTGGGGGAGAGTTGTAACACCCGGGTTAGGGGGTCGGGTGAAATTAAATTATTAAAATATAATTCCGGGCTTTATATTTTCAAAACAAATAAAACTATGTTGGATTAGTCATCTTTTAAGCCTAAAGCCATGGATTTTATACTATTGAAATTATCCCTATTCATTAAGGGTATTTATGACCTTTGGCTTTTAAAATAAGAAAATATAAATAAAATACCTTCTTGCTCATCTTCCTCCCCTCCTCTTACAAAGAAACCAACGACATCCTCCCCTCCCCATTTCAAATTATTGTTCTATTTCTTCCTTGCTCGATTCTTGAAGATTTTTCAAAGGTAAAATCAATTTTATGTTGTCCTTTCTATTTCCTATCTAACCTTAGTCTTCATTGTTCATAAAACTCATGTTTCTATACTTTGGGTTTTCCAAAGATTTTAATAAAGGTTGTAGCTTTATGGATTTTTAGTTAAGCTTTTGATTTATTGTTTTTAGACAAGTTATTTGTAAACCATAAGGTCCAACATATCTAATTTTCACATGGTCTTAACTTGATTTTCGGATATGGGTTTTTGTGGGGTTTTAGAGTGTTCAAAAATGGAGTTTGGGGCTGTTTTAGTGTGAAAGTTGATGGCTGATGTTTAGGTTATGTTTGAAGGTTGTTTTGGGTGTGTTAGATGGCAATTTTGGATGTTGGAAACATTGGTTATCTGCTGAGTTTGAGGGCTGCTCGAAAATGATATTTTGAGAGTGTTCTTGGGTCGAATATATGCTTGAATTGTGTTATGGGTTTGCAGTAAGTTTTGGTGATTGATTATTGATATTTTGATTGTGTTGGATGATTAGAGTCAAGGTTTTGTGTTGGTGAAGCCTCAGGAACAAATCCGGATAGCTTGGTGGATTGATCGGCTAATGTTGAGCTTGGATAGTTGGTGAGTGGTTCTTCGGTTCTAAATTGGTTTTCAAAATGCCTTGGTTCGTGCATATAGACCTAGGTCGGGCTTGGTAAACCCACCTAGAGTTGGGATTAGATTGGTAGTCTAATCCCAAGCTTTAGTTTAGAAGACTATGGTTGAACTTGTAAATGTTGTGTTTATGCCTCATGTACTAATTGTGAACGATGTTGCTATGCATATTGTGGCTATATGTAATGATGAGGCATGATGATTTATTTATGCATTGTGATATGCATGTGTTTGATGAAATGTGGGTTGCATGATTGTAAATCATGGTGGATACGTGCTAGGCACGAGAATTGGTAAGGATATTGTGGTATGATGAGCTTGTGATGAGATAGTATTGGCACTAGTATGCTTGGGTACAAATGATCGATCATTTAGATGTTAGTGTGCACACGAGTGTCGAAATGCGCGCATGGTCTTGGTGATGGTAGTCACCAAGATGGAGTACGAGTATGCCCAAAAATCTTCATTTATATTTTAGTCGATGATGAGTGGAATCCCATCGACAGGGCGTGAGGATGAGTGGAATCCCCTCCGCGTGGAACGATTATGAGTGGAATCCCACCATAAGGTAATGTAATGGTTGAGTTGTTGGATGTGAGTTCCAACAATTGTTATCCGCATATTCGTGTCATAGCTATGTGCCAATACGGTTGTTCAATATGATTCATATGGTTGTGTTATGGACATGTTGAGCATGGCATGATTATTGAGGTCATGTACATGCATTTCATATTTTTGATTCACATGGTTTCGAAGGTAAGGAATCATGCATTCGTCCTTGGTTTGATGCTCGTGCTTGGACCCTGCATTGTCGAGGTTGTTTTATGAGTTCACCCTCACTAAGCTTTGCGCTTACGCTCTCCTTTGTTCGACAATGCAGATCCTTAGTTCGTGGGTTGCTTGAGCGAGGAGAAGGGCCTCCAAGTGTGCTATTTCTACCTTCAAGTATGGACTTTTAAGTTAATTGATGTATTAGCTAAGCAATGGGATTCGAGTATGTTGTTTTGTGTTAAGGAGCTTGATAAGACTCCTTTAGTATGTTGATGTGTTTGGTTTGTGGCTTGTTTATGCCATGTATGTTGGCCATGTGGTCCTTATCTCTATGCTTGTATGACATGTCTAATGGTTGAATCTTTAGCTTCTCTATGGTATGTTGTATGGATGTTGTTGATGCTCCGTTGTTCGTTTAAATTGTTCTGTATGCTGTTTCTTGGTTTCTAAAAGTTGTATGAATGTTTGCTTGTGGCTAGGTGAGTCGTAAATTGCATTTAGAGTTGAGTGTTTGTGTGTTTTGCAGCTAAATTAAGGCTTGTAGTGCAGGGCGTATCGATACGCTCAAGGGCTGTATCGATACGGTCCTACACTTTGGGCCTCAGTTTAAGCCTAGCGTACCGGTACACGGGGGTGTATCGATACGCCAAAAGCCCTATAGAAATCTGAGAATTTGACGAGATTTTGGCGTATCGGTACGGGTCTAGGGTGTATCGGTACGATCTTTTATCGTTGACCGTGAGAAGTTGACCAGTGAGGGCGTATCGGTGCGGTCAACCAGTGTACCGATACAGTCTCCCTATGTTGACTATGGGCTATTGACCTAGTCAAGGCATATCGATATGCACTTCTAGTGTATCGATATGGCCTACTGTACAAACTAAAATGGGCTGTTTTAGATTGCTTGTTTGATTGTTTCGCATCGCTTTGTTGTTTCCACTGTCGTTGTTTCATATAGGAAGTATTAAAGCCTTTAGACAAGATAATGTTAAAAGAAATTTTCTCGGGTTGCTAACCGAAGGGGAGCCTTAATGGGGTTAACTTCGGTTTTCCCCGTGTGACCCACTCGGACCGGTCAGTCGTCCAGGCCGGGACGAGGGGGTTACATATTTTTCTTCATAATTTGGTGAGTGAGAAGTGACCCCATTAGCTCATCAAGCTTCAAAGTCTTGAGATTCTTGGCTTCGATGATGGCGGTCCTTTTTGAGTCCCATGACTCGAAAAGGGAGTAGATGAGTTTTCAGACAAGCTTCTCTTCCGGGATGGCTTCTCCATAACCTTTGAGTACATTGGTGATAGTGGAGAACCTATCAAACATCTTCTTGATGTTCTCTTTCGGATCCATCTTGAAGTTTTCATACGCTAAGGTGAGGAGCCCGATCTTGGTCTCTTTTACTTCATTTGTCCCCTCGTATGTGACTTCAAGCTTGTCCTATACCTGCTTGGCACTCTCACAAGAAGACATCTTTTCATAGATGTTGGGGCCAAAAGCACAAAAGAGGATGTGCAAGGCTTTGCAATTAAGCTCTATCTTCTTGCGGTCGTCGGCACTCCATTTCGCCTTGCTTCCTTGTGACACGAACGAACCTTCTTCTACTATATCCCAAAGCTTGTAGTCCTTCGACTTAATGAAGAACTTCATCCTTGTCTTCCAATGGGCATAGTGTGTTCCGTCGAAGAAGGGCGGTTTGTCGATGGATAGAGCCATTGAGCCGGTTGAGTGAAATGATGATCAAGCTTGTCGGATCTTCTCAATAGGATGTTAATCCTTTTCATTCATGCCAAGCTTTGATATCAATTGTTGGGTTATTCGGTGCTCGATTCCTTCAACTGTTCTTGCTCGCCAAGTGGTAGAGAAGTGGAATTTTGGGTGTAAGAGGTGTGGAAGCTAAAATGAATAAAGACAAGATGATTTATAGTAGTTCAACCTTCTAACCAAGGTCTACATCCACTACCTTAGCTTCCCACTAGGGATTTCCAATCAATCCACTATTGATTCGTCCCCTTTTCTAGGCTTAGGAGGAAACCCTTACAAACCGATCAAGCTTTCTACCCAAAGCCTTGATCAAACCCTCTTTACAAGAGAAAAAAAAATACAAAAACTCAAATCCCTCTAATAGGTATTTGTTTGCACAATAAAGCTCTCACCCAATCCTAAAACACTTGAGCAAATCTAACAATTTTGGCTCACTAGTGTTTGTCTATACAATAAATTGACACTTAAGCTCTAAGACGATTTCTTGATCATATGTTGTGTTACAATTGAAGCATTAACCATTACTAGATGCTTGAAGGTCCCTTTTATACTCCTCTTTGAGTTTGTAGCCGTTACTAGCCGTTGGGGATGAATTGGAGCCGTTGGAGACTTTATTTCCCATCTTTAATGCTGTTCTGCAACCTTCCGTATCGATACGCGAGGACCCGTATCGGTACGGCCTTTTTCAGAAACTAGCCGTTGGGCTCTTGCCAGCCTAAGCGTATCGATACGCTTGAGGGCGTATCGGTACGGTATGTCATTTAAAAGACCGTTGGGAAACTAGCCGTTGAGGTTGTTAAAACGGGGATCAGTACGCTTACCAGGCGTATCAAAACGATCCCTTTCCGTGTCGAAACAACAAAGCTTGTTTCGATACGGGTTTTGGCAGTAATGAAACCTGGGCAAAAGGTATCGATACGAGGTACACCGTATCGGTACGGGCTTGCTGAAAAGTCAAGTTTGGCTAATTTAAATCATTAAAAACTTTTCCAAAAACCTTTTTAAATGCCTCAAACATATTTTCAAGTTGTTTGGACTTAAAGACAAGTTTTAAATTCTTTTCAAATTTGTCCAAAACGTTTTTCAATTATTATATCAAAACACTTAGTTCTACATTGTTCTTGGTTAAAACTTTAGGGATAAATACATATTTAGTATCCCACCTATTCTAGAATTACTGTTTTAGTATCTCACTTATTTTTTTGGGTAAAATGGTACATAACATTACGTTTTGTTTATATTTTGGCACCCTACCATTAAAAAATTAACGGCAAACTGATTAGGAGAGAAAAAATCACACGTGACAGGCTGCCATACCATTTTCTCTCTCCTAATCAGCATGCTATGTCGACTAAAATAATAAAAAACACACGTAACATGCTGACAAGGAAAGAAAAAATGACATTTGAATAACGACAGACTGAATAGGTGAGATATTAAATATGTAGTTATCTTGAAACTTTATTTCAATTAGCAAAAAATAGAAACCTTGTTTCATTTTTATGCTACAATAAGAGTAACGACAGAGTAACGACAGAGTCACGATCGGATATCAAGAGGGTTTAGATGATTTTTCTTTATAAATAGTGACATTTGATTTTGTATGGAATATGTATGTGTGCCTTGGAAGCTCAAGTAATAAGGTGTGTGGTTCAAACACTAAGATAAGGGAAGCATGAAGATTGTTGTTTGATTATTGATGTATTTGGAAAGCTTTTTTTAGATAAGTGTAATTCGATTTCTTGTAGCGTGTTTATGCATATTCCAATGTGTTTTTGCCGTATTTTAAAATGTGTAGGTAATGAATAAATCCATTGATTATGTGAATCAAGTGATACATATATGTGAATGTGTGTGATCGGAGCAGTCTCGGCCATTTTCAAGGCTTTAGCAAAAACTTAAAAATAGGTTCCTATATAATAAAAATTTATGTTATTACTTTAAATAATTAATTAGTATTTCATTAATAAACCTAGAAACATGATTAAACTTTGTCAAACACATTATTTTTATTCTTTTGTTAAGAAAATATCTTAAATACAACTAAAACAATAAGGTATAACCACTTATAAGATTATCACTTGAGAAATTACTAAGCGTGAAGATAGAAAACGTAGTCTTGGGCGGTGTAATGACTAATTAAAAACGAGGCATCCCATTTTTTTATGAAAAAAATGATTTTAGGGAATTTCTTTTAAAATCGTATTTTTGAAATGAAAAAATTTAGAGTCGTTACCGGTCACTTGGGTAAGGTAGATCGGACACCAAAAAACAATCGAAAATTTTTTATTGGGTTCGGAGTCTGTCACGTGTGGGGAATGGTTCGCACCCCACCACGCCCAAACTTGGTACCAAATCAATTACCATATTATTAATATCGGATTTTGCGAGTTAAAGTGACGATTAAATCAAAATTTTGTTATACATATGAGAAAATTTTAAGGGCCCATTATTCGAGAATAAACGAAAAACCACCACCACTACGCCTGATACTAGCTAAATTTATTCTCGAATAAAAGGGCCCTATTTTAAAATGAATACGAGTTTAGTAACATGATTAATCATTAAAATTTAAGGTTTTAGGAATCTTTAATAAGTTTTTTGGACTTACAATTTAGTCCATGAAGCTCAAAATTTTGCGACTAGTCTCCTATTTTAGAATTTGATCGATTTTTTTTTTCTTTCAATGATACTTAAAATGAATGCAAGAGATTTAATGTCATTTGAAATTTCTAGTTGGAAATGGTTTTAAATGCTCAGATATGAAAATTTGCATATCAATCCCTTAACTTTGATGGATTTATGAAAAGGTCCTTATATGATATAGTTTGACTTGTGAATTTTATTAATGAATTGTAAACCAAGTTATAAGTTGATAATGGTTTAAATAATGAAAAAAATAGCTCATTTAGTCATGGATGTCACAACTTTTTCTTCAACCCATTTGATAAATTAATCACAAGTGACCACTAAATTTTTTCCTTGATAATTAGTTGGTGGAAACAATCTTAAGATATTAATACTACATTTCATAAATAGAGATGGATATTTTACCCGACCCGGTTGGGTTCTGACTTGATTTGGCCCGATCGAGTCAAATTTTTTTATTAAATTTAGTTTGGGTCGAGTTTTTTTAAGGGCGCGGTCAGGTTGAGTTCAGGTTTAGGGTGAAAATTTGATCCAACCTCAGACTAATAATGTAATTTCTCTTATATTTTTAGGAATATTTGTAATAATACTCCTCATTATAAATATATATATTTATCATTAGGTCCTTAAATTTAATTTTTATTTACAATTTGATCTTTAAAATTAATTTTTTTAAAATAAGTTGGGTCGGGGGTCAGGTTTAGGTATATAAATTTTGGGTCGAGGTTAGTCGGGTTTTTTAAGGATATGGTTGGGTCGAGTTCTGGTTTATGATGGTTATTTTCGGGTCGGGTTCGAAAAGACCAAAAACCCGATCAGTGCCTATCCCTATTCATAAATGACCATTAGTTGTCAACTGTTCATAATTCTTTGGCTAGCTACTTCAGTGACGGTTCTAAAAACTCAAAAACGATAGTACATAATATGTTTTTATTTTTTTTACCTTCACATGTTAACTTTTTTTTAAAAAAAATGAAGGAAGAAAATAACATTATATTAAACTTATTTTCCAAAAAATAGGGATGCAAATTGTACCGCTAGAGACGACATACATCCGCCCTAGACTACCTAGGTATGTTTGTGAATTTTTTACATTGTTCACATTTTTTTTCTTCCATAAATTTATATGAATCATAACGCCTAGTGGGCCAAAAATGCCATACTAGCTTTTAGATAATGCTAAGTTAGTAATGTGATGTCCACATACCACTTCATGGACCTCCCACAACACATTTTCAGCCTCTTCCAATTTCAAACATCGAAATAAGGGAAATGTAAAAGACTCTGTATGCATTTGTAAGGACATCCAATGATCGGGGTCATCCAACAGTCTTTATTTGTTTGATTTAGGAGTGAACATTCGATCTAGTTAAGCAATAAAATTTTGAGTCGAGTCGATTCGATTTTATGAAATTTAAGTTCGATTCAAGTCAAGTCGAGTTGTTTGAGTTTTTATTCATATATAATTGCAAACATTTATAATGTTGTGGTACTAATTAATTTCAATTTAAATGGCTTTTTATAACCATATACAATACACATATATATTTGTTAAAATCCAAACATGATTTTAACTCCCATGTCGGCATAGTGTTAATTCTAAATACTAAATCTCCGATGTCCGTACATGAGTATCGGCCAATTAGTCTCGTGGGGTGTGTCTACAAACTATTGGTTAAGGTTCTGGCTGTGCGGCTCAATAGTGTTTTAGAGGAAATTAACAGAGACCTTCAATTTACTTTTTGCCCGAGAAAACAAATACTCGATTGCTCTTTTATTTCAAATTAACTAATTGATTTTACAAAAAGAAATAGGTTACGAGGGTTGTCTTCAAAGCTGATTTCCACAAAGCATATGATACAATGTACTGGAATTTTTTATTGTTCTTTATGTACAAGATAGGGGTTGGCAAAAAGTGGTGTACGTGGATTAATTGATGCATATCGTCTGCCACTATTTCAGACCAGTCATGATGGATGGATCACCTAAAATTTCTTTCTCTATTCCACGTGGCCTCAGCTAAGGATGCCCGTTATCTCCGTTTCTACTTTCTATTCAACATCGTGGCTGAAGGGTTTAGTTTTTTTATTTCTAAAGCTGATGGTTTGGGTTTTTTCAATAGATTACCTTACGGTAATGGACTTGAGATCATATCCCATCTGCAATTTGCAGATGATTTAATACTCTTTAGTGGGGCTAGCGAAACTGAGATAAAAAATATTATCCGATTGTTGAGAGGCTTCGAAGTTATATCGGGTTTGAAACTAAACATACAGAAATCAAAGTTGACAGGCATCAATGTGAATTCTAATCTGATTGAAAGATGGGCGTCTCTTCTATCCTGCAAAAGCGAAAGTTTTCCTTGCAATTACATGGGCATGCTGTTGGGTTTCAGCAAGAACAACTCCCAATTATGGTCCCCTATCATTGAAAAAGTAAAACAAAAACTATCGGTTTGGAAATCCAAATCGCTTTCTAACGGGGGTCGCATTACATTGGTAAGATCAGTCCTATCTAATTTGCCAGTCTATTTTCTCTCTATCTTCTCAATGCCTGGCCATATCGGCAAATCTCTTTCTAGAATCATTGCAAAATTCACCTGGGGTTCACACTATAGGAGAAAAATACATTGGGTGAGTTGGGATAAAATCTGTCTACCCAAAGAGTGTAGAGGTTTGGGTCTTGTGGATTTCGAATAAAAGAACCGCGCACTTTTGTTGAAATGGATATGGCGATATGGGCCCGACCCGGAGAGCTTGTGGAGAAAAGTTTGGCAGCTAAGTTTGTTTTGTTTTTTATGGTCCGTTTGGTTATTTAGAAATGAGGCCGTGTTTAATGAGTCAAAATTGAAAATTATCAATGACATATATCGATTGAGTGTTTGGTGCAAAGCCAAATGGCTTGAGACCCATGCAACAAGCACTGGTTTGATCAATTATCCCACACGATTTGAGCACGTGATATGCAGAAAAGCTAAGCAAAAAACCTGAGGAGTGGATTCCTCCGCAACTGAACGCTCTTAAATTCAATACAAATGGTGCGGTATGCAGAAGCTATAGTGAGGCGGGCATTGGAACGAAAAAGTAGAAGGCGTCATCACTTTTTCAAAATCCATTGGGATTACAAATGCCACATCAGCCGGGATTCTTGCAATTCTAGAAGCATCTAAACTCTTTCGCAACTCACCATGGGCTCACTCTCATTGACAACATTTTGGCAGTGGAATGGTTGCTGCGACCTCATCTTCAAGCATATGATTCTGGAATGCCTTAATCTGGTCCAAGGCATCGAGTGGTCAATAGATCAGTTTCCAAGAGAGTGGAATCTCTTGGCAGATAATTTAGCAAAAAAGATATTGACAGAAAAGAAGACTTGGTTTTTGCGGCAACATAGGTGCCCAAATAAGGCTTGGTTTAATTAAAACTCAAGTTTATGCGTGTTAGTAAAAGCTCGGATTGTATTGATGTTCTGGAACTCCTAATTCTGCATTGAGACATTTTGGGTGTTGTAATCAGTGGTTTATTTTGTGGACTCCTTGTTAGCATTGTTGCGTCGCACTTTTTTTTCCCTAAACTTAACGAGGCTCATAACAATACAATGATGATGAATAAAATATTCCATTCTCTTTCAAAAAATAATGCTTAACAATTAAGCTATGGATAATGGCGGCAAGCAAAGCTTCAATATGTGGAAGCTTCATAAAGAAATTGGTGGGATGGCTTGGACAAATCATGAAGATGTGGCAGCATTTCAAACTTTATAAAGTCTTAGTAATTAAGGAAAAGATAATAGCAAGGACAAGTGTCAAAGTAAACAATTGAATGTAAGTCGAGAGAAGCAAAGAAAATTAAAAGTGAATGAAGAAAGCTTAGCAAAACTTTGTGCACAATTGTGTTTGTAAAATTAGCCACACCTAGTAGTGCTGAAAATAGTTGTATCAGAGACAAGTTCAAGTTCGAGTTCACATCACATGAAGATGTAACACATGATCCATCTCTAATTTCGAGATTGACAAAGACGAATTATGACAATTGGAATATTCAGATGAAAACACTACTTGGTTCGCAAGATTGCTGGGACATCGTTGTAAAAGGATATATTGAGCAAGAAAATGCAGCAGCAGAAGCGACTCTAACCAATGGAGAAAAAAAGAGCACTAAGGGATGCTTGTAAAAGAGACCAAAGGGCGTTATATTACATTTCCAAGCGGTAGACGAATCTACCTTTGAATTTTTTTTTAAAAGCAACAACCGCAAAACAACCATGAGAAACTCTACAAAAATCACTCAAAGGAGTTGAGAAGGCAAAAAAAGGCACGTCTCCAATCACTCAGAGCTGGGTTTGAAATGCTAAAAATCAAAGTCACGTAAAACATAGATGACTATGTTAGCCGTATGAAAACCATTGCAAATAAAATGAAAAGAAATGGTACAACACTCGGCGAGGTTAGAGTGATGGAGAAAATTTTACGATTGTTGTCACGTAAATTTGATTATGTGATCGTTGCAATTTAAGAATCAAAAGATTTAACTCATATGACTATCGATAAACTTGTGGGATCGCTTCAAGCCCATCAGCAGAAAATGAATCTAAATGAAGAGACTGAAAATCTAGAGCAAGTCCTACAAAGTAAATTGCACGTCAACGAAGGTGAAACGAGAATAAGCTATACAAGAGGCAAAGGAAATCATGGTGGATATCTTGGAAGATACATAATTGGACGAGGAATATGGGGATGTGATGATCGATCAAATGGAAGTAATCAAACAAGTAAAAATTACGAGTCACCAAATCGTGGACGATGATATAAAGGCTGATGCAGAGGTAGATATCAAAAATGAGATAAATGTCAAGTATAATGTTATAATTGCAACAAGTATGGTCATTATAATTATGAGTGTAGATCAGTTCCAAACCACGAAGAAAAAATTATGCAGGAGCAGTTGAGGAAGAGAAAAATGAAGAATCTTATGTATTCCTTACTTACAAAGGAAATAAAAAATCCAAGAAAAATATTTGGTATCTTGATAATTGTGCCAACAATCACATGTTTGGTAGAAAAGAATTGTTTGTGGAGCTTGGTGAAACGATACGTGGACGAGTAACCTTTGGCGACGACTCAAACACAGAAGTTAAAGGTGAAGGCATGATTACTCAAAAGAATGGAGAAAAGAAATACATAACATATGTTTACTATGTACCATCTATGAAGAGAAATATCATCAGTCTTGGCCAGCTATTAGAAAAAGGATATGAAGCACAAATGAAAGATTGCTCACTTTCCATCAAGAATAATGTGAAACCGATAAATTAATTTTGATATAACTAAAGAATTTAATGACTAAATTGAAAAAGAGAAAAAGAATTTTTAAGTCATCAAAACCTCTCTATATGTTTAAAGAAAAATGTTTAAGTCAAAACCTCAACTTGTCAAATGTTTTCTAAGTGTTTATCAAGCCAAAAGAATGATTTTCGAGTCACCGTCTCGGAACGGCCTTTGGGCGTTCCGGAACAGTTTTGAAACTGTTAACCTCTGTTTCGGAACGAGTTTCAAAACGGATGAAGAACATCGGAACGGTCTGACCTGTTTCGATACGGTAGTATCGAAACGACCTCAAACGTTTCGAAACAAAATTGAAACTTGGTTTTAAAAATATGACTGTTGAAGTTTTCAATTGAATTTAAAATTGTCGTTAAGGCGTATCGAAACACTTCTAAACCGTTTCGATACATGCTTTGACAATAGCAAAATGTTTCGAAACGAGTTTCGAAATGGGCTCTTAGCGTATCGAAACGATCGTGCCCGTTTCGGTATGGTCTATTTATTGCACCCCAACGACTATTTCTATTTTGGTCTGTTTCGAAACATGATCAGGCGTTTCGGAACGGGTGGTTGCAGACTGCATTTATGGAGGGAAGATAACATCCCAACGGCTATATTGATGAATGCAACAACCCCAACGGCTAGAATTCAATGAGAAGGTATAAAAGGGACCTCTAAAAGCTCCAACAACAACTATTGATCTCAAAAGTATTATCCAAACATCAAAGCCAAGCATTTGTGCAAAAATCCCATTATTTCTTGTAAACCCCAATTGTGAAATTGTAATTCCCATTATTATCTATTCAATTGAGTTGAGTGCTTGTAAAAGGGCTACATTTTGTATTGAGAGATACTAGTTTTAACCTTCATCTTCTTTGTATTTCTTGTGTGAGGATTGAGTCAAATTTTGGGTAGAAAATTTGACCGATATTGTAAAGGTTACCTTCTTAGCCTAGAAAAGGGGAAGAACAATTAATGGATTGTTGGAAAATCCTTAGTGAAGCTAAGGTAGTGGATGTAGAGTTCGATTGGAACTTGAACCACTCTAAATTCTCTTGTCTATCATTTTTAACTTTCCACTCCACCATTAAAAGTTCTAAAAATCCAATTCACCCTTAAGTGTGATAACACTAGTGCCATATGCTTAACAAAAAATCCCATTCAACACTATAGAACCAAACATATAGAAATAAGGTATCATTTCATTAGAGATCATGTCCTTAAGGAAGATGTTGCTATAGAGTTCGTTGACACCTTAAACCAACTAGCGGACATTTTTACAAAGCATTTGGATAAGGAGCGTTTTTGGTCCCTTAGGAGAGAGTTAGGTCTAACTAGCCTATCTTGACCTTTTAGGACCTTTTTGTGCTGAAATTGCTTGATTTCTTGAAAATGCCATGATTATGTGTTTTTACTCCTAATTTCATCCATGTTAATAGTTATGGGGAGTATGTTTATGTTTGTACATGTTTTTCCTGCTCATTCATGTCATTTATGCATATAGGACTTTATGAAACTCATTTTTCTGCAATATTAGAGCCTCATCAGCACCTCCAGGCATAGGTGTATCGAAACGGGTCCAACTGTTTTGATACGGGGGCCTTAAAAGAATGATCTATGACTAGGGTGTTTCGAAACGCCTCAAAAGGGTTTCGAAATGATTTGCCTCTGCCAAGAAGTGTATCGAAACAAGTTTCGATACGTGTTAACATGTGGGATTCGATACGGTTAAAGTCGTATCGGAACAATCAACCAGACTCGAAACATCAGTCAACATTTCGGTACCCACGTTTCGGAATGATCGTGCCTGTTCCGAAACGGGTATGCGGACAACTTTAAAAGGGATCTTTAATGATAAAATCTCTTTTAATTAAAACTCTTCAAAAACCCTAACCCGATTTTTCCCTATAAAAACCCTCTAAACCTCATTATTTTCATCAAATCTTGAGGGCTTTTACACACAAACTCAAGTCTAAGCAAGCTTCAAAAATCTTGTGCAAGATTTTCCATTCATTCATCCAAAATCCTCATCTAAGGTATATTTTCTTCTTTTTTTCTTTTTCCTTTGTTTTTATTCGAATTTTAGGTTAGAATTTTTTTTGTATAGATTATAAGGTTTGCATCTTGGGTTTTTCAAAACTTGTAAAAAAATTTCAAAATCTTAAAATTTTTGGTTCGAATATATTATTTTTTACTCGTATTTTTTTACAGTTTTTCAAAAGTTGTTTCCTCTTCAATTTTTTCAAAAGTCTTTTTAAACCTAAATGAGATTTGTCATTGGATTGAATTAAGAATATTCATGCACACACTTCAATTTTTAAAATTGCTTGCTTTATGTTTTTAGGATTTTTCAATGGAAAACACTAACAAGAAACGTAAGACGGGTCAATCGAGTGAAGCTTCAGGTCAAGCCAATATCCGTCCTAATCTCACCCAACTTTTTCTCAAAAGTCTTCAGACTCTAGAGATGAAGGATCGTTTCTCTTACGTCAAGGATATTGCCGTTCATCGCGAACGTGTTGTTGATGGCCCATTCCTTGATTCCGAGCGCTTCACTTTCCGCTATCTAGAGCGTTTGCAAGAATGAAACTTCATGGCTTTCTTGAACATACCAGATATTATCTACAGGCACATGGTTCTCATTTTCTACTCGAATGCCCAGCTCGTTGATAATGAAGATCACTCCGAAGTCATTGGCATTGAGTCATATCTCTTGGGGAAGAAGTTCATTATCAACATATCCTTTTTAGAGAATTCTCTTGGACTTAAGAATGAAGGCATTGAGGATGAGACCCACTTTGGTGCTCACACCGGTTCCATGATTTCTTTGGATGCTCATGACCGTTTCCTTCACTTGATGATTTCATGGTTTATACGCCCCTCCGGAGGTAAATTCTCTCATATTCGTCAAGTTGATTACTTTTGGCTAGAGTGCTTTTACTGAGGAGAACAGCCAAATCTTGTAAAGATTATGTTCGCCGAAATGATCAATAATGTGAAGCTTCGTGAAACCGATGCTCTTAAATCCTTTACTTATGAGACTGTTTTGAGCTATATCTTTGGCATGCTCAACTTTGATTGTTCATATGATTCTCCGGAACCCCGTAAGAATAAGATTGGTGAATCTTCTCTCCATAAGTCTGGGTTCCACTACACTCTTGGCCGATGGGAACGTGTTGATAGGCAAGCCCTTCCACCTCAAGCTCCGGGTCCTAACAATGATGCTCTTATGGCTTTCCTCACCGAGCGGTTCAACACAATGGAGTCGGATCTTGGTGCCATCAATACTCGTTTGCAATCCGTAGAGGATCGTCTCATCGCCCTTGAGAACCAACATCAATCAATGGACTTGTCATTCTCAACCTTCTATGGTCAATGGATGACCTTTCGTCGCTCTCAAGCTAAGAAAGATGATGACTCTTCGGATGTTGATAGTGACGATGACGAGGTTTAGGGTCCTTATTGCATCTCATATTAGGAGTAAGTTTGCACCTTTATTTTCTTTATGCTTTATGAACCTATGCTTTGATTGTTTTGTTTGGGATTGAACTTTAATATCTATTGCTTTAAGTTTTATGTTTGGATATTTGAATTATGTGAATCTATATTATGTTGTTTATTGCTTTTAACCTTGTTTCTTCTCTTGTTGAGCCTTGTTTATTATTCTTTTTGATCTAACAAAAAAGGGGGAGAAGTAATATAAGAGCCACAATTTTTAAGTCGGTTTTGAGTTTTAAAACTTGAATTTTAAATCTTTTCAAAAACTTAAAAACCCATCTTAAATTGAGGGGGAGTTAGAACGTCTTCAAAAATTCAAAACTCTTAAAAATTCTAACTTGGTTTTGTTATATCAAAAAAGGGGAGATTGTGAAACCGATAAATTGATTTTGATATAACTAAAGAATTTAAGGACTAAATTGAAAAAGAGAAAAAGAATTTTTAAGTCCTCAAAACCTCTCTATATGTTTAAAGAAAAATGTTTAAGTCAAAACCTCAACTTTTCAAATGTTTTCTAAGTGTTTATCAAGTCAAAACAGTGATTTTCGAGTCACCGTTTCGGAACGGCCTTTGGGCGTTCCGGAACAGTTTTGAAACTATAAAACTTTGTTTTGGAACGAGTTTCGAAATGGATGAAGAACATCAGAACAGTTTGGCCTGTTTCGATATGGTAGTATCGAAACGACCTCAAACGTTTCGAAACGAAATTCAAACTTGGTTTTAAAAATATGACCATTGAAGTTTTCAACTGAATTTAAAATTGTCGTTAAGGCGTATTGAAACGCTTCTAAGCCGTTTCGATACAAGCTTTGACAATAGCAAAATGTTTCGAAACGAGTTTCGAAATAGGCTCTTAGCGTATCGAAACGATCGTGCCCGTTTCGGTACGGTCTATTTATTGCACCCCAACGACTCTTTCTCTTTTGGTTTGTTTTGAAACATGATCAGGCGTTTCAGAACGGGTGGTTGCAGACTGTATTTATGGAGGGAAAATAACATCCCAACGGCTATATTGATTAATGCAACAACCCCAACGGCTAGAATTCAATGAGAAAGTATAAAAGGGACCTCTAAAAGCTCCAGCAACAACTATTGATCTCAAAAGTATTATCCAAACATCAAAGCCAAGCATTTGAGCAAAAATCCCATTATTTCTTGTAAACCCCAATTGTGAAATTGTAATTCCCATTCTTATCTATTCAATTGGGTTGAGTGCTTGTAAAAGGGCTACATTTTGTATTGAGAGATATTAGTTTTAGCCTTCATCTTCTTTGTATTTCTTGTGTGAGGATTGGGTAGAAAATTTGGCCAGTATTGTAAAGGTTACCTCCTTAGCCTAGAAAAGAGGAAGAACAATTAGTGGATTGTTGGAAAATCCTTAGTGAAGCTAAGGTAGTGGATGTATAGTTCGATTGGAACTTGAACCACTCTAAATTCTCTTGTCTATCATTTTTAACTTTCTAGTCAACCACCAAAAGTTCTAAAAATCCAATTCACCCCATCTTGGCTTATATCGGTTCATTGATCCACTCAACAAATAAAAATGAAGAATTAGTTGCCCAAGTCGATATGACGCAAAATCGCCTCTTTACCATCGGCAACGAGGCATGAGGCATAAAGTGCATGAAGATTGCAATCAAAGACGATTCGTGGATGTGACATTTGAGGTATGTGCATCATGGATTTTTTGGCTTGAAACTATTGTCGAAAGCAAAGATAGTGAATGGATTGCAAAAAATCAACTCTCCAAATCAATTTGTGAGGCCTGCATCAAAGGAAAATAACACAGACAAAGCTTTGAAGTTGGCAAATCTTGGAGAGCAAGAAGACCATTGGAGATAGTCCACACTGACATAACTGGTCCTTTCGACATACTATCACTTGGAGGAAACAAGTACTACCTGACCTTTATTGATGGCTATAGTAGAAAGTGTTGGATATATTTTCTTAAAGAAAAATCAGAAGCATTGAATAAATACAAAGAATTCAAAGCAATGGCGGAGAAGCAAAGCGACCAATACTTAAAAGATACTCAGATTCGATAGAGGAGGCAAGTATACAGTAAAGTTATTTGAAGATTTTTACAAGGAGAATGGTAGCATTTATCAGCTGACAGTTCAATATACACCTCAACAAAATGGAGTTGCAGAAAGAAAGAATCGCACCATTCTCGATATGGCAAGAAACATGGTAAAAGGTAAGCATTTACCAAAATTTGTTTGGGCTGAAGCAGTTCGATGTGCAGTTTACCTGTTGAATCGTTTTCCAACAAAGAGTGTGAGGAACATAACGCCGAATGAAGCATGGAGCGGTAAAAAACAAGAATTGGCCACCTAAATATATTTTGATGCATCGCATATGCCCACATACCTGAGCAAATAAGAAGAAGCTCGATGACAGAGATGAAAAATGCATTTTTATTGGATATGATGAACGAAACAAGGCTTAAAGACTCTACAATCCTCTAAATAAGAAAATGATAATCTCGAGAGATGTTAAGTTCGATGAAGCAGAACACTGGAGTTGAAGCACAAAAGAAAAGAAAGTTGGCTGACTATTTTCTAATGAAGATAAAGACAATGATACCTTCATAAACCAAGATGAACAAGGTGGTGATCAAGGTCCTCCACAAAATTCGATAGAACCGTCTTCATCAAGCAACAACAATACTGGAGCAGAAAATTGTGAAGTACAACCAATTGAAATTCAGAGATCCACAAGAGAAAGAATAGTGCCATTAAATACAAAGATTACAAAACTGAAAATATTTCACTTTTCTATTTCTTTGCTAATAGTGAACTACCGAGACTTAAAGAATTCATGAAAGGAAAAAGTTGTAGATAAGTTATTGAAGAACGAAAAGCATAGAATGGAAAATCGAGTTTGAGGGGGAGTGTTAGAATCCAAACATGATTTTAACTCCCAAGTCGGCATAGTGTTTCAAAATGCTTTGCAATTAAGCTATGGATAATGGCGGCAAGCACGGCTTCAATACATGGAAGCTTCATAAAGAAATTGGTGGCATGACTTGGACAAATCATGAAGATGTGGCAGCATTTCAAACTTCATAAAGTCGTAGTAATTAAGGAAAAGATAATAGCAAGGACAAGTGTCAAAGTAATTAAAGCTTGCTAAACTTCTATTATGTCGGTTTAATTAGCATTATAAATAGATTGTAGACCAACGAATGAATGTGAATCAAGAGAAAGAAAATAATTGAGTGCGAGTTGAGAGAAGCAAAGAAAATTAAAAGTGAATGAAGAAAGCTTAGCAAAGCTTTGTGCACATTGTAAAACTAGCCGCAGCTAATAGTGCTAAAAATAGTTGTACTTATATATTGGTTCGTATTAATATAATTAGGAGTTATAAATTATATCGAGTTCCCACCTAACGCTTTCAACATAATTGAAGGACTCAAACTTGAAAACTGATTCACTAATTACTAAAAAATTCAAGTTATTCGAGTTATTTTAATTCTCATTTTATTACCCAAACTTTATGTGATTTTTTAGTCGAGTTAAGACGATTCGGGTTTTTCGCACTTTAATTGTCAACTTTCTCTGATAGTTCACCTAAAAAATTGACTATTTTTAAGGACTATCATGTCATTCCCCAAAATCAAGCTTAAAGGCTAGAGGAAATGGTTAATTGTTTCAATTTATTAAGTTAGAAAATAGTATAATTACTTAGAAGTGTTAATAAGGGGACAAAGAAAAGGCGAGCATATACTCAGCGATAGTGAAATAGGGCTAGAGAAATTTCATGTGACCATTGGGTTTTAATTAAGGTTAAATTGTAAAAGAATCAAAATAAATTTACGCGATTAAGTGAAATAAAATACGAGTTTAGAAAAATATGGAATTGAGAAATCTTTGTTAGCAAATTGAAGATTAGAACCTCGTGATAGTTTAAGTGAGTGAAATTAGAGATTAAATTGATTTAAAATCGATCGATATCGACTTTAATTAGTCATATGGACCAGATTCAATGCATGAAAAAAGTTGTGTCTTTATGACAAAAATATTCCTTTTCCTTAAATTGGAGCCAAAACATCCCTAAACTATAAAAAATTATCCCTATCTTAAATTCCCTAAAGTCTAATCTTAAACCATAACCTTAAACATTAATTTTAAACCTTAAACCTAAATTTTTGGTGTGAGGACATAAATAAGGGCAAAAGATTTCTATTCTAACTTCACGGACAAAAATCTTCTACATTTTTGTGCTAGAAGTGAGAAGGTAGTGTTCACCCCAACAATGTGAAATTTTGAGTGCTTGTTCACTAAGTTGAGAGTGGAACAACAGTGTGAGTCGAAGTGAATAAGAATTGTTGATCAAGTGATCGATTCACCTAATTAAAGTGAACTTGATAAGTATGGATTGTATGAAGTATAGTTCGAGTTAGAGTATCACGTTGCCATGTGTGGTGGTCGAAGATTGCAAGTGATGGTTTGTGAGGAAGTACCGATACTAACCCCGTGTGGCACCGGTACTCAATTCATCTGGTGTCGGCACTGATCGGTTAATACTGGTACCCGCGTGTTTCATTAGTTAAGCTTCAAGTTAAGAATTAATTTGCCTTGGGAACCACGAGAAGTATCATCTTATTGCTTTTCAAGGGGTACAATGTTATGATTATATGTAAGTTCGATGGATTTTGATAACCTTGAGACCTTCTTGAGTGTGCTTTAGAGAATGATGTATTGATGTAGAAGATTTCTCCGATGTAGTATAGTGGTCAGTACATGGTCAATTCTAATAGCAACATTTAGTACCAAACTTTCGCCTCGTTTTTTGGGAGACAATGTTGAGTCGTGTGCTTGAGATAGTGATTAGTGTTTGACTTGCCACCAATTGGGAGTTAAACATTGAGTTCCTCAAATTTGTTGTGACGCTTCGATGTTCTTTAGTGGAAATTAAATAGATGACTATGGATCTTGTAAAGGATTGTGAGTGCACAGTTTCAATGAGATTTTGTTGAGTAATGATATATTTTTTGGTAGGTAACATTTGTTAATTTCAGCAAATGCGAGATCCAGATAGAAATTATACATATATTGGTTGTGGGTTGGGTTATACGACATTGCAGTGTGTACATACTACCTTTTGACACGAGATTTAAGGTTTGTGATGGAGCATGATCCATTGGCGTGATTTTCTGCGATGACAGATTCTAGTGAGGGTACATATGACGTGTTTTCTAGACATGTTATAGTTGGAGTATAAGACTCTTGAAGGAACCAAGTTAATGTGAGCTGCTTTAGTTGCCGATATGAGTTATCATGCCAAGCTTAAGGTAAGTGCTTGTGACGTGTAAAGACACCATTTTTTTTCAGAAGTCTTGCACCAAGCAAGCAATGATATTGATATGGGATGCCATCATAGTTAGAATCTCCCTCAGGGAGTCACCATGAGAGGAATCGTTTCATTTTGGATGCAACAATTGTTTAACCTCTTGTTCTTTTAGATTATACGGAGTTGTGGAAAGATTTTTTTGTGCAACAACCTTTGGGTTCTACAGCATAGTTTAATTTTCTTTGATGACATTTTTGTGTTACACTTTTGTCGAGACATCGTTGGGTTTCGCTTGTCGTGTGTAATGCACCGAGCGAGGATGAATTCATTCTAGAAGAAGAATCAGTTGAGATTGTGTTTGTATCGTTAGAAGATGAGAGTTATATTTGACAAGTGTTGTGAGAGATCAGAGTAGCACAACATAAATTGTTTGAGATCTTCGAAGAGTTATTTAAGTTTCAGCGTCTTCTTTTGATTTATTGATATAAATTTTGAAGACGAAATTTCTTTTAAGGAGGGGAGAGTTGTAATGACCCAATTTTCGGGATAGTGAATCGGGTCTCAAACCCGAGTTATATGCTTTTTTGGAAGCCTATGTTAAAGATATTTAGGTTTGGGGCCATTACTTTGAGGGATAAGGTTTTGAATTTTAAATAGGTGTGGGTGGTTGAAAAAGGGGAAGAAGATATTATGAGGAGAGAGAAAAAAGGGAAAAGTGAAAAATGGATGGTGAGAGAGAGAATAGGAAATGAGAGAAAAGTTGAGGGATGAGTTTTGAAACTCTGATCTACCCAGATTCGGTCGTCCATTGTCGACACCTCTACTGCCGTTGTGTTCATCTTGTCGAGACGGGCTCGCCGGTACCAGTAGTGTCGCTATCGAAGTTGTCGTTGGAGGGGGTGAAAGGATAGAAAATTCATGTTTTAGAGTTGGGGTAGTTTGAGAGCTCGAAATGAGACATGGAGGGTACCACCATGTTCTCCGGCGTCGAGATAGCGAGACTGGAGCTCGCCGTCGCTGTTAGACCATCAAAGCACCCCTCATGCGTTGTCCTATACGTGGGAGAGGTTCAACTTAAATGGGCAGCTTATCCAGCTGCTGGGCTTAGGCCGAGCCGGGCTACTAAGCTGACCCAAGTTGAGAACCGAGTCGGTCTGCCAAACTGGTCCTCCAAGACGTGCCAAGCCACCAGCTGAGCTGCCGTTGACCAAGCCGTTGACTTTTTCAGAGGACCTTAACTATGGGTTTCTGACGTTCTGAGTTCGTTGGAGCAGTTCGTTTTGCCTAATTTGAACCCAATAAGCTGTTTTACGCGTTTGACCTTCTGTATTAATTAGTGAATGAGGTTAATTAATATTATGGTATTCGTATATTTATGGGATTGTCCAGGCTTGAATACCTGATAAAAAGGAGTGTTTGAGAAGCTAGAGTAAGGATTTCTCGATAATCGCTTAAGTTATACACCTCGAACTACTATTACTTCATGAGCATCATAAATATGATTGCTTTGCGTGTAAGTATCAACAAAATAGGTAGATAACAAATAAGCATGTTTAGAGACAAGTTGTATGAGACTTGTTATCTTTGTGATGCATGATGATTTTTGGATTGACTGGTAACAGTGATGCCTTGTATGATTGTTCGAATAGATTGATGTGATTTGATGGTTGTTATGCTTAAAGGATAAATACTTGACTAAATAATTATGAAGCAGATAATTAATATTAACTGGTTGAATGCATTAGTAAATGTACACTCTTTAGGAAGATGTGTAAAGTAATGCTGGCAAAAAGGGGAATTTATAGATAATGGGTAAATATAAAGTAATGCTAAGAGTCTTTTATGTGCAAGTATACACGGTCTTCAAGTAATACAACAATAAGTTGAGTATCGATCCCACAGAGATTGACTTGGAATTCGATTGCTTTGATTGATTACTTGTCTTGGGAAAAAGATGTTTTGATTTGAAAATGGTTTTGGGAGTGACTAAAAAGAAAAGAAATAAACTAAAGTAAAAATGTAGGCAAGGAGAGTGTTTAAATGAATGATGAGCGTTGGTAAGGGATGCCTAATTTTCACGCTATTCATGCCATGCCAGCCTTTAATAAATCCTGTCTTGGCATTGTTTGCCGAGCATATTCAAATTAGCAATGCCTCTCTCGATGGTCATTGCCCTAAATCGATCATGTAAAAACCTAAATATCTCTATAGTGAATGTTTTCTCAAAAACTGATTTGATTAAGTACCAATCTATACTCCTAAGGGGTAGATCTCACTTCCAAAGTATGTTCATCTACTTGAACATCTTCTCTCGAAGCATCTCGCCTTAGTATTCAACAACTGGTCGTTGCCACCCAAGTTTGTTAAGATATTGAAGAGCAATAGGCCAACAATGCCAGCTCTCGCTTGGCAAAGTATTTATAAAACAGTAATGTCATCTCTCACTTGGTATAAAGTTAGAAACCAATAAACATGCGAGATAGAAAATAGTGTCGAGACAGTGTCGATTTATTAAAAACTAAACATTCAAAATAGTGTTCAACGCAAACATCCCTCACAAACTATTAAATTAGTTCATGGTGAGGGTATCAACCATAAAACCTTCATCGTTTTTCTTAAACATCATCATTAAAAAACAACTAAACCGAAGAGATTGGGCAAAAAGGAGGTATCTCGATGCAGCCCTTCACGGTCCAAACTCTCGGTCAAGCTGGTTGAACCACCCTTCCTCGGTGCAGCTTCTCCAAGCAGATCGTGATCAATGAAGCTTGTTTTCAGTATGATGCTTAGACTCTTTAAATATGCGTGTGTGAGGAGTAGGATAAGTCTTTGATTTGAATACGAACGTCCAAAGGATAAGGATGCGGTCATCTTATCCTTGATAAGCAGATCAAGACGTCTGATAAGCTGATCGGATTATGGCTGAAGTCATCGTGCCAACGCTGCCTTGGCAACAAGGCTTGGCATGTCTTTTCCAACATAACTTGGCATTACCTTATTCACTATTTTTTCAGAGGTTGATCTAATTGCTATCTTTTCGGAGCCTGATCTTATCCTATTTTTTCGGGGTTCAACAACCTCTTTGCGTGGAATCATGTTCACTTCTCTGCCAATTGATGCTTGGCAATTTTGTGCCAACGACACTTGGAATTATCTCTGGCATTCATTCCTGTGTTGCTTTTCTATGCCGAAGCCTATGCCAAACTTGCAAAATAGCCACAAAGCAGCCCTTCACACTAGCATAGACATAATACTAAACTCCTTATGCAAATGCATGATTTTAATTGTAACCCTCTAGACCCGCCTATGCGTTACAACGGATCTTAGGAAGTCACATTAGGGTCACAAGAGCGACCCACAATAAAAATACACATAAAAACATTTCCCCCTCAAAACACTTATTAAACTGTAAAATCAACTTCTGTTTAAAATACCATTTCAGGAAGTCATTTAAACACATAACAGAAATTTCAGAAAGTGTTTCACAGACACTATCATAAAACAATACATGACATACATGCACACTAACTATACAATATTGTACTCCAAAGGCAACGTCGAGAAAACTCCGAACACTACTGTCAACCATTATATCATGATATATTCTTTTAACTTGCGATGGTAAAAACAATGTGAGCTTGGAAGAGCTCAGTAATAGAAAACTACCAAAAGATGCTATAAGGTCATGCAGATATATGGTAGGCATAACATTTTCATGATGTTCCATATAGTAACAGTCTCCATTTCTATTCTACTATTTCGAGGTAGCATTATACTCGAGAATAACGATATTTGTTCTTTATTCGAACATCGAGAATTAGACGGGAATTATATATGCTGGTAATATACAGAGGTGGAATCAGAGAGTTTAGTGTCTAGTGTGTTCCAACAATGCAACGTTAATGCATGAAATGTAACAATGCAGTAAACCCTTTTATTTCAAATACATTTGTTTCAAGTAGCAGTAAAGTTCATTTTAATTCTTTATTTACCTGCCAACCATACTCCAATATATAGTTTACCCATTGCGGTATCATGTACATGTATTAACCCGGGCCC
This sequence comes from Hibiscus tridactylites, assembly GCA_958450335.1. NCBI lineage: Eukaryota > Viridiplantae > Streptophyta > Magnoliopsida > Malvales > Malvaceae > Hibiscus > Hibiscus tridactylites. Next base: position 6,090,317 of record OY288290.1, read on the forward strand.
ATTGGGCGTGGGTACCATTCTAAGGGAATACCTTAGAATACGGGCGGACCTAGCCGAAGCATAGAAACAGAATACATGCGGACCTAGCTGAATCATAGGAACCGAAAACAGGCGGACTTACCAGCTGGATCAGGTCTGAGCCGTCATCAACTTCATATCATTTCCCAAGTACCCCATTGAATCAGATCATCAATAGTTCATTAATCAATAACAATATTTTCAGTAATACATTATCCATATAGCATGTTTGTCATATCGTATATATATCAGAAATACAGTACGATCATGCTTAATTTATAAAACATGTCATGTTCTTGTGAATTCAAGTATGTCGTTCATGTGCACGTGATTGGTATTATAACATGTAAATCAGTATGCAAAAACAGTCGTGTAGCACACATGGACACACTAGGTGGAACAATTTATTCCTTGGAGATACTTGACATTTACGGAAGGGAACACATTAAACTTTTGACAATTTGAACGGATTTTAGAAATGAAGTCCCTATAAAAAGGGGGTTCGTACTAACGGTTCAAACCAGATAATCAGGAGATGATACATCTAGATCTTTGAGAGTTTAGATATACCATGAGCAATTTACTCATTTAAGCCTACAAGGACATTGTGGTCATTTTATCACACATTGGCATTTTGGTAATTTACACCAACAAGGCATAAACAGTGGCTCAAAAATTCTATTTGCTCATTAGGTTTCCATCTAGCCATTCAAATATTTCTATGTCAAGATCTTTTACGACATTAGATACATTCATGGCAATTTTGATTACTTTGGCCAACGAGGGCATTTTGGTCATTTAACTATCAGGGTTGATTTTGTAATTTAGCCCAATAATGATGAAATAACAATTTACAATATTTAAGATTTCTAGAAGTTTATCGGGCCTCCAAAACCATTCGAACTAATATATCCCACCCTTGCATTACTAACCAACCCTTCTAATGTATCTGGCTGTATCGTATATCTGAACAGTTGCTTTCATATCTCACCACAGGACTTGCCACGGAGTAGTCAAACTTATGTTCTGTGCAGAAAAAAAAACTTCCAACCTTATATTAATATAATGAGTGATTGACATACATGAGTCATGCTTCAACTCTTAGGGGCATTTCAGTCATTTTCAGCTTTATTGACATTTCTAGAATTTTATCAAAGGTAATTTACTTATTCCAGTCAACGGGGGGTATTGCAGTCATTTTGAAGCTCAGGATATCCACCATTCATGTCAGTTGAACCATATATAGTATTTCAATCAATTAAGTACTCGTGGGTGTTTCATCCATTCAGGTAATATCGGTACCTCCAACCAGTTTATTCATCTCAGAACTCAAAGGTTTATCCATCATTCTAGTTAATTTGCAAACCTCAGTGTCTGAGGATTATTCAGTCTTTTTGGTCAATACGATCATTCCAAGTAATTAACCATAACAGTATTTCCGATACATTTAGTCATTTCAGTCAATTCAGTATTTTGAGCCACTTGATTAATTCAGAGGTACGAATAGCTTCCCGTAAATCTATATTCAGAGATTCATTCCAAATTCAAGAAAACTTAACACCTTACAATCTTGAAGGTTCAAATCTTGTTACCATAACTTTCCAAGTTTTTCGAGGTTTTCAAATGAATTATATTGTTTTACCCTATCTACTGTAGATTTCTAGAGCGTTTCCAATTCCAAGGGTATTTTAGTCATTCTCATACCTTAGGGGCGTTTTCGTAATTTTATATCCAAATATTTTTAACATTTGTTCATTTGACACTGATAATCAGATTTTAAGATTAGCCGACTTATTAATTATTTATTGAACTCCAGATACTTACATTTATTAACTTTCTCGTTCGAGCATTTTAATCTTATCCAGGTTATCATACTCAATTTCATATCCGGTTTGACTGAAGCAGAGCTAACATCACTTTTCATCATATTTATGCATGCATTAACCGAATACTGACATGTTCATAAAGCATACAAGAGGTAGTAATGTATTACCTTTAATCATTGCTATATTAGTCAACCATGATACTCCATTCGATTACTCTCATACCCGAATGCGGCGTCCTCAACATCCAGAATAGAAGGAACTGTGAATACCTTCAAACGTATAAATTCCAAATCCAGTCCTTATTCACATTACTCTTAACTGAATAAATAAGTACATATACAAGTTCGGGTACACGGTTAGATTTAGAGGCTTTCAGGTCTGAATTTTGCAGAATGGGCATCAAAATTAGACTCAGGATGTCAAAAAACATGAAACGGGAGTTTTCAGAAAAATTGACTTTTTGGTCAAAGTCAACGCTAACGTCAGCGGTCAAAGTCAATGCTGGCGTCACTAGTTGACCGGGTTGACTCGGGCAAGTTGACTCACTGGGTTGACTCAGGTAAGTTGACTCACTGAGTTGAATCGGACGTGTTGTCTCACTAGGTTGACTCGGACGAGTTGACTCACCAAGTTGACTCGGTCAACGGGTAAAACTCGGGTCAGGTTCGGGTCAACTCGGGTTGGGATCGGGTCAACTCGAGTCGGCCATTGGGCTTGGTTTACCACTGGACCAGGCCGGTTTAGGATTGGTTTGGGCCGGTTCGGATAACTCGGTTCAATGGCCAGATCGGGTCGAAAACCGGTCTAACCGGTTTGATTCAATGGTCATCATCCAGGCAACCGAAAGATCGCCAGTGCCGGTGCGTGATGCCCATGCGTGACACTAGTCTGACAGAAAACATCCCAAAATGCTAAAATCACCTCGAAATTTTATCTATATTCTTAATCAACCCAGAATCAAGTCAGATTGCTTACCGAACTTACCAATTCAGAGTAAAAAGGCTTAAGAGCGACGAAGCTCCGGCGAGGCCTCAAACAGCGGTAGTCGGATGATCCTCAGCAGTGTTTTGTTCATGATAACCTTGAGATGACGACGGCGGCCACCACTTCACGAACTGGTGCCTATGGTGGCCGGAAACAACAAGGAACGAAGGTGCGAAAGCCCTAGGTTAGACGAACCTAAAACATTCAATTGCCGGCGATTGGGGCAACGAGTGTGAGAGTTGATAAGGGGCTTTTGATCGGGGTGAGGAGGCGGTTCGCTTAGCAGTGGCGGTGACCGCCACAGTCAGGCAGTGATGGCGGAGAGCGAGTCGGTCGGAGCTAGAAAGACAAAGAGTTGTGGGGAGAAGAGTCTAGAACTAAACCTTGTTTCGAATTGTAAAAAAATAGGGCAGATGGGCAAGCTCAGTCTTTTATTATTATTAAGGGTTTAAACTAAAAGACTAAAACACAAAAGAAAATTCAGGTAGTTTAGACACCAAGAGCTACTTAGCTCAATTGGCTGGGTCATTAGCCTTGGGTACCTTAGGTCGTGGGTTTGATTCTCATGGCCAGCAACGTCCATTTTCATATTTTTCATCATTTTTTTGAGTGTTACAACTCTCCCCTCCTTAAAAGAAAATTTTGTCCTCGAAATTTACCAGAGTCAGAGAAATGCAAAACTACACTTTTATCCATTCTTGTACTGAAACTTATTCATCATAGTATCATTACTTCTCAGGACTCACAAACGGTCATGAATCAATTTGGTATTGTCCTCAGTCACTGAAATTGTCTATGGACCCAAAGTCATCCCATCATACACCTTAAACCAACTAATAAGAATACAATATTTGACTTCATAACAAACTTCATCCAGTGCCAAGCAAACATCTTTCTCATAACTTTTATTATAAACGATCTCAGTCATGGGTAAAAAACCTTCCCAACTACCATAGAAGTTAATCATACAACCTTGAAGTATCTCCTCTAGAATCTTAATTACTACATCGGGCTGGCAATCAATTTACGGATGAAAATTTGTACTTGAAATCTATACGAGTACTCAAAGCCTTAAACAGAACCTTTTAGAGGCATGATGTAACATTGAATTTTAGTAAAGGATAATACGTAACGTTACACCATGCCACATTTTCGCAGTTATAGCTTTCTCCTTGGCAATCAAACATAATTAAAATTTTATACGGATATCACTTACCTTCAATGAAATTTTTAGACAATTGCTTCCTTCGTATATTACAGTGTCACCATAGAACTTTACACTTTCGCCACATTCACAAACACCTTTCTTTTAAATTCATAACATTTTTATCAAATTTCCATCAAGAAATTCCCAAACATAATCGTTACCACCGACTAACCTTACATGAAACTTATATCGGTTACCTTACATATCAAGCATTCATTTTCAATTGGAATCAAATCTTCGATTTCACATGCATGAACTATCTCAAGTTTTCTATCCAGATTCACAACCATTAAGTCAATCCAACTCACAGACGAATGTTACAGACATTCCTTGGCGGTACATATTGAGCAATTATGGACATAATGGTTAGATACAATTATTGCAGGAAGGGATTCGACATCAGAGTCTCGACACTGAGGAGTATAGTTATGATCTAGGGGCATGACAGACCAGACACCCTATGACAGACGATCGACCGATCTACCCGGAAAGACAAAATTCTAAGCTCTGATACCACTAAATTTAACCCTCTAGACCCGCCTATGGATTACAATGGATCCTAGGAAGTCACATTAGGGTCACAAGAGCGACCCATAGTAAAAATACACATAAAACATTTTTTCCCCTCAAAACACTTATTAAACTGTAAAATCAACATCTGTTTAAAATGCCATTTCAGGAAGTCGATTAAACACATAATAGAAATTTTAGAAAGTGTTTCACAGACACTATCATAAAACAATACATGACATACATGCCCACTAACTATACAGTACCGTACTCCAAAGGCAACACCGAGACAACTCCGAACACTACTATCAACCAATATTCTTTTACCCTGCGATGGTAAAAACAACGTGAGCTTGAAAAAGCTCAGTAATAAAGAACTACCAAAAGATGCTATAAGCTCATGCAGATATATGGTAGGCATAACATTTTCATGATGTTCCATATAGTATCAGTCTCCATTTCTATTCTACTATTTCGAGGTAGCATTATACTCGAGAATAACGATATTTGTTCTTTTTTCGAACATCGAGAATTAGACGTGAATTATATAGGCTGGTAATATACAAAAGTGGAATCAGAGAGTTTAGTGTCTAGTGTGTTCCAACAGTGCAAAGTTAATGCATGAAATGTAACAATGCAGTAAACCCTTTTATTTCAAATACATTTGTTTCAAGTAGCAGTAAAGTTCATTTTAATTCTTTATTTACCCTCCAACCATACTCTAGTATATAGATTCCCTGGTGCGGCATCATGTACAAGCATTGACCCGAGACCATTGGGCGTGGGTACCATCCGAAAGGAATACCTTAGAATACGGGCAACCCTAGCCGAAGCATAGGAACCAAATACGGGTGGACCTAGCCGAAGCATAGGAACCGAAAACAGGCAAACTTACCAGCTGGAATAGGGTTGAGCCGTCAGCAATTTCATATCATTTCCCAAGTACCCCAGTGAATCAGATCATCAATAGTTCATTAATCAATAACAGTATTTTCAATAATACATTATCCATATAGCATGTTTGACATATCAGACATATATAAAAAATACAATACGATCATGCTTAATTTATAAAACATGTCATGTTCCTATGAATTCAAGTTTGTCGTTCATGTGCACGTGATCGGTATTATAACATGTAAATCAGTATGCAAAAACAGTCGTTTAGCACACATGGAACACACTAGGTGGAACAATTTATTCCTTGGATATACTTGACATTTACGGAAGGGAACACATTAAACTTTTGACAATTTGAACAAATTTTAGAAACGAAGTTCATATAAAAAGGGGGTTCATACTAACGGTTCAAACCAGATAATCAGGAGATGATACATCAAGATCTGTAAGAGTTTAGATATATCATGAGTGATTTACTCATTTAAGCCTACAAGGGCATTATGGTCATTTTATCACACATGGGCATTTTGGTAATTTATACCAACAAGGCATAAATAGTGGCTCGGAAATTCTATTTGCTTATCAGGTTTCCAACCAGGCATTCAAAGATTTCTATGTCAAGATCTTTCACGACATCAGATACATTCAGGGCTATTTTGTTTACTTTGGCCAACGAGGGCATTTTGGTAATTTAACTATCAGGGGTTGATTTTGTAATTTAGCCCAATAATGATGAAATGGCAATTTGCAATATTTAAGATTTCTAGAAGTTTATCGAGCCTCCAAAACCATTCGAACTAATATCCCACCCTTGTAGTACTAACCAACCCTTCTAATGTATCCGGATGTATCGTATATCTGAACGGTTGCTTTCATATCTCACCACAGGACTTGCCACGGAGTAGTCGAACTTATGTTCTATGCGGAAAAAAACATCCAAACTTATATTAATATTATGAGTGATTGACATACATGAGTCATGCTTCAACCCTTAGGGACGTTTCAGTCATTTTCAGCTTTATTTGCATTTCCAGAATTTTATCAGAGGCAATTTACTTATTCCAGTCAATGGGGTACTTCAGTCATTTTGAAGCTCGTGATATCCATCATTCCTGTTAATTAAAACATATATAGTATTTCAATCAATTAAGTACTCGTGGGTGTTTCAGCCATTCAGGTAATTTCGGTACTTCCAACCACTTCATTCATTATAGAACTCAAAGGTTTATCCATCATTCTAGTTAATTTGCAAACCTTAGTGTCTGATACTTTAGTCTTTTTGGTCAATACGATCATTCCAATTAATTAACCATAACAATATTTCCAATACATTTAGTCATTTCAGTCAATTCAATATTTTGAGTCGCTTGATTAATTTAGAGGCACGAATAGCTTCCCGTAAATCTATATTCAGAGATTCATTCCAAATTCAAGGAAACTTAACACCTTACAATCTCGAAGGTTCAAATCTTGTTACTATAACTTTCCAAGTTTTTCGAGGTTTTCAAATGAATCATGTTGTTTTACCCTATCTAGTGTAGATTTCTAGAATGTTTCCAATTCCAAGGGTATTTTAGTCATTCTCATACCTTAAGGGCGTTTTTATAATTTTATATCCAAATATTTTGAACATTTGATCATTTGACAATGATAATCAGATGTGTAGATTAGCTTCCTTATTAATTATTTATTAAACTCCATATCCTTACATTTATTAACTTTCTCGTTCGAGCATTTTAATCTTATCCAGGTTATCATACTCAATTTTATATCCAGTTTGACTTAGGTAGAGCTAACATCACTCTTCATCATATTTATACATGCATTAACCGAATAACGACATATGCATAAAGCATACAAGAGGTAATAATGTATTACCTTTAATCATTGCTATATCGGTCAACCATGATACTCCATTCGATTACTCTCGAACCCAAATGCGTCGTCCTCAACATCCCGAATACAAGGAACTGTGAATACCTTCAATCGTACAAATTCCAAATTTAGTCCTTATTCACATCACTCTTAACTGAATAAATAAGTACATATACAAGTTAGGGTTCAAGGTCAAATTTGGAGGTTTTCGGGTCCGAATTTCGCGGAACGAGCATCAAATTCGGACTTTGGACGTCGAAAAACATAAAATGGGAGTTTTCGGGAAAAGTTGAACGAGTTGACTCACTAGGTTGACTCAGACGAGTTGACTCACTGGGTTGACTCGGTCAACGGGTCAAACTCGGGTCGGGTTCGGGTCAACTCGGGTCGGTCATTGGGCTTGGTTTACCACTAGGCTAGGCCGATTTAGGATTTGTTTGGGCCGGTTTGGGTAGCTCGGTTCAATGGCCAGACTGGGTCCAAGACCGGTCAAGCTGGCTTGATTCATGGATCACCATCCAGGCAACCGGAAGATCGCCGGTGCCGGCGTGTGACGCCCACGCGCGGCCCTAGACGGAAAACATCCCAAAATGCGAAAATCACCTCGAGATTTTATCTATATTCTTAATCAACCCAGAATCAAGTCGGATAGCTTACCAAACTTACCAATTCGGTGTAAAAAAGGCTTAAAAGCGATGAAGTTCTGGCGAGGCCTCAAATGGCGACGGTCGGACGATCCCCGATAGGGTTTTGTTCGTCGTAACCTTGAGATGACGATGGCGGCCACTACTTCACGAACTAGTGTTTATGGTGGCCGGAAACAACAAGGAGCGAAGGTGCGAAAGCCATAGGTTAGACGAACCTAAAACCTTCGATTGCCGGCGATTGGGGCAACGATTGTGAGAGTGGTTAAGGGGCTTTTGATCGCGGTGAGGAGGCAGTTCGCTTAGCGGTGGCGGTGACCGCCACGGTCAGGCGGTGATGGCAGAGAGCGAGGCGGTCGATGCTAGGAAGATGAAGGGTTGGGGGAGAAGAGTTTGGAACTAAACCTTGTTTCGAATGGTAAAAAAAATAGGGTAGATGGGCAAGCTCAGTCTTTTATTATTATTAAGGGTTTAAACTAAAAGACTAAAACACAAAAGAAAATTTAGGTAGTTAGACACCATGAGCTACTTAGCTCAATTGGCTGGGTCATTAGTCTTGGCTACCTTAGGTCGTGGGTTTGATTCCCATGGCCAACAACCTCCCTTTTCATTTTTTTTCATCATTTTCCATTTTTTAGTGTTACATTAACTCCTAATACAACTAAATGTACCTAAAAACAAGCAATAGCATTATAAAATTGGCATTAAAAGTAGTACTTTTGGAGATGTAACACACCCCCAAACCTAACTCATTGCTTGTCCTCAAGTAATGCAAAGAAATAAAGTAAAAACTGTGAAAAAGTTACCTCGACAAATTTCTGGTTGAGATGCCAACAAATGATGGCAAGCATAATTTGACTCTATTTCTGTCCTCAGTATCTTAGTGCAATTATGCCAAACATGTAGCAATACAAGTGCAGCAATATAACTCTAGTCTAAGCTCAAGAAGAGTGCATGAAGTGTAGGCAATATGCATCAAGTATCCTTTCACTCCCTTAGCCAATTTTACTTCCTAAACTCATTATTATTTTCATTTTTTGTCTTGCCAAGGGTCTTTGGCATTAACTTATGTTTGCTTCGTGACACTGTTTAGCCTGAGTGATAAGAGGGAGCATACCACTAATCCACACCTTAATCCAGACATCACTAGGCTTTCTCTTCAACTCATACATACCCTAAAGTTTTGGACTTGAGAACATTGCCGCCTTATTATCTCTAAGGGAACTAGATGCATACTACGTATTAAGTGTAAATTCAATTCCATAAATTAGAGATCAATAGCCAAGATATCCTGGCATACTATCCTACTGGCATGGCATGACAACTGAAGATTAAAATTTCCTCATTGGACAGAAACCTATATCAAATTAGGCTTGCCTAACAAATGTTAACATCCTTCAAAATTTAATTGAGGCAAACTTTTCTTTTTTTAATGGTTCGATATGCAACTATCTCTATGACCTACATGGCATGGCAAGCAAAAAATGCAAAAATTTAAACGTCAAATGCATGGCATGGCATGGCATGGCATGGCATCTCATTGCATAAATGTAAGGAAATGCACACCCCAAACCTAAGATGTGCATTGTCCTCTGTAGAGTGTCCAGAAGTTCTATATTTTATGCACATTCATACCCTTATTATTGTTGTTCTTAAGCTTAGTTAGGCATAATTAGCTGCATGTCATGCATTATAACATTATTTCTTCTTTTACCATGCTTTTATTGAATATCTTATAGTTGGCAGAGAAAAGATATTGTTTTAGTTAGTTTTCTATTTCAGGTGCTGGTTGCTGATCAGAGGAAGAGAGGATAGGAAAGTAGGGATCAGAAGGAGTTGTACTGAAGAAGTTCTAGTTGCCGCCAAAGATGTCGCCGCTGCAGAATGCTGTCGCCAAGGATGCAGCCGCCGTAGAATGTCGCACAGATGGTACTACGCCGACATAGTCAAGATGGGTCTCATTTGATAGAGGACATTTTTCTGAATCCATTGAGCCCAATCTTGCATTTTTCTGAGGCCTGGAGCATTGTATAGAGCTGATTGAAGATCGATAAGCAAGGTGGCTTATACTTACTTGTGGAACAAGGCAAAGGGAAAAGAAGTCCATATTCTACTCCAAGAAGGATTTCTACTCCAAGAAGGACTTCTACTCCAAAAAGGATTTCTACTCAAAGAAGGACTTGGACTAGATCTTTGCCTATATAAACCTTATGTATTTAGCAAATCAAGCATAGAGATCAATTGAGACAAAGAGAGATAGAGATAGGGAGTCGGCTATGTTCTAAACTCCTTAGGGTTTAGGTTTTTTCTTGTAAAGTAGTTGTGAGAAACGGTTGTATTAGGATAAGTTGTTTTGCAATAAATATTTCAAGTTTACTTAATTCATTGCTCTTCATTCTTTCAATCTTTCCACACCAGTCGTTTGAGAGAATCCATTTGTCGGGCACAAAAGTGCAAGGCTCACGAATAGGTTAAGTACGGTCACAACAGGAGGCATGACTAACTTGGTTCCACACTAGTCCACAAGTTTCAGGGGCTAAAAGTGATCTCTAACGGACTTGATTGATTTGGTTCCACACTAGTCCTCAAGTTATCAATCTTGAGCATCCTAACCTAGAAATAGGAGGGATCACTGTCTACTATCCTGCTGAACTTGGGGTATCTGCCAAACTTGCCGCTAGGACGACTTTCCATTCCACCTTTCGAGACAGTACACACCCCTGTAGTGGCAGTGACCTGCTGCGGCCGCGTGACAAGGTCGTAATTTGCCGCCCGCCATACCCGCCGAGGCAACATATCGTGGCAGTGCAATCAAACCTTAACCTATGCAATGCAGTCTACACACTACCGAACAACAATTACCTGACCCATTCTATCACTCTGATATCCCCTACTTTAATTAATTGTGTTTTTAGTTTTATTCCTTTAATCAAACCTGAAATTAATTGTGCATTTAAATTTCTTTTACAGATACACATTCGAAGAAACTATTCCAATCCTCGTGGGATTCGACATCTTATATACTATAACTTGACAGGAGTGTGCACTTGCGCTCTTAAAAAAAGGGAAGACCTACACGCCCTACATCCTCAATGCATGAAACAACACATATATACAAGAAAAACAAAATAAAAATAAAAATATGCATGAGCATGTGAATGCAATAAAATGGAATAAAAAGGAGTTTAAGTAGAAGAGGACTCCCCCTCAGAGACTTCCTCTCGTGTTACTCAGGTCTTCCGTTTAACAAAGCTTCCACAGTCGGGAGCTTTGCACTTGATTCAGGTCATGGGTGGCTTTGCAGCAGTGAAGGCTCTAATGTCCTCCTTTTTCTTGGTAGTGTCGAATGGTGGTGTAATTGGTTTAACTTTGGATGTTTTGACAAGGACTTCCTCTGACTCAGATGAGGAATCGGTGCTAGCGAATTCAACTTGCATAGGGGACATAAGAATTGGGGCATTAGATTCTGGACTGGTTGGACTGGCTGGATTGGTTGGCATGGCATCGTCATTGGTAGAGGGCTCGGTAGGGAAAACTGAAAATGTTGGCACATCTTCAAGGGATAGTTTGACAAGCACCTTCCTGATAATAGCATCTCCTTTCTTTATGTAGTGCCTCATCTTAGAATTACGCTCCTCGATTGTCTCTAACTTTTGGAAAATAATCTCATGGCGATGGTAAACTTGAGACAACACTACCATTGAGCTGGTTGGCATGGTCTCTAGCACACTGCTTGGCTCTACCTTTGGCATGGTGGTTTTTCTCATTCCTTTCCCCTTTTCATTTGGCTCGAAAGCCGTGAGATTTTTCCATTTGATAGATGTGATTGTCTTCACCTTTATTATCTGGTCTCAATCTTCATCAAGCCTTTCGCAGCACATTTATAAGTCTTATCGATGATGAATTTGCCAATGTTGATCTTGTGTCCTTTGATGATGGAGTGCAACAAAATCAGCCATTCTTTCGAGATGGTCTCATTGTGAGATGTAGGCAACAATTTTTCCTTGATGAAATGATTCCAGCCTCGCATTGGTGGCTCCAACGCCAACCTCTTCACCGTCCGGAGTCCCGTCGATGAAACTGTCCAAACTGTGCCAGGCTCACATAAGTATGTCAACAACTTCTTTCGCTTGGTAGAATTCATCGACTTGGCATACCCAAAATGATCATCCCCTACACCGTTCAACTCAAACATAGAGTTAATATACCCATCATCAAAACGCACACATGTACCTCAAATCATCAAGAAAGGCAAATCTTTGGTCACAAGATGAGCGTAGAATTCTTGGACAATGGCAACATATATCTCCCATTTTTTTAGCAAAGTTTCCTTCAAACTTTTTCTGTATCTCTTCGTTGAAAAATCTATTGAAGGGAGTAGATGAAGACGCCATTGTAGTGACAAGAATTTTGAACGGTTTGGAAAAAAGATGAAGAAGAAGAGACAAATATGTGTCTGGTTCTTGCTAGATAAAAAAGTGAGAGAGATTTGGTTCTTAAAAATCGGCTAGGGTAAGTGTTGCGTGTAAACGTGTCTATAGCAATGTAGTGCAAGTGTACACGACGCAAGTAGTAAAGTGATACTGAAGTATCGAATATCGTCTCCACGGGGACTGGGCTAATAGCTTCACCTTGAATTACTGCACGAAAGTAAAAAGAATAGTTTAAGATGTTGTCACGAGAATAATAAAGAATACTGGAAAATAATATTAAAGTAATCAAGATAGAGAGAATGGGCTGGTATTGAATTGCTCAGTAGTGTAGGTATTGCTAAGTCTAGGAATATCTGCTCTGTCGTCGTCCCCGTCGCGGCAGCACCCGTCGCGGCTGCAGTCTGTTGTTTGTCGCGGTAGCGATCACACAACTCTGTACTTCAAGCTTGGCAAGAATCCCTGCTGTGCCTTGGCCTATCCCTAGGTCCAAGTCTGTCGATGAACACGTCTTTGATAATACCTCCCGACGTGAATCGAAGGATGAACACCAATGTTGTTGAATTCTTCTTTAGCCACTTAACCTCGTCCTATCCCTAGGTCCGAGATAGTTCAACTATAAACTAGAGAACTCGCACTTATTCCTTTGTATACTTAACTCTCCCGATATTAAGTAAATAGATAACCTCGCAATGCTCTCCCGATACTCTTGCAAGATGTTAATAACCAAAATAAGAGAACTTGAAGTTTATTTTATTGAACAGAAAATTCTTAAAACAAAAGCAACCCTTGCAACTGCTTTACAAATCAACTTGTGGCCCTAGGGGGAATTTAGAACATGCTGAGAAGGGGAAAACAGCTAGGGTTTTGGGAAGACGGCTAGAGATAGGTGATGTCCCCTCCTAGGTCGAATTACATGCCTTTATATAGGCTTTGGGTTCAAGTTTTCTAATATGGCAAGAATACAAGGTTAAATTAAAGTGCAACTCTAATAAAGACTAAATCTTCAGAGCATATAGCTTTAATTCGTCCTTCCTTCTTGCTTGGAGTTTTCTTCCTTGAACTTTGGGCTTGGCCTTCATTCTAATCTAGGGCTTGGAAAAATATAGTGGTATTCCACGACAGATGGGCTTAATTTTCTCTTTCTGTCGAGGCCCACTTTGCTTCTTCTCCTCAAAACTGTTGCCGTCCTTGGCTGCCACGGCGGTATCCATGGCAGCATCGTCCTCTGCGACTGCTCATCCAGTTCCAGCTTTTCTACATTACTGCCCAGCGCCTGCTTCCCCATCTGCTACGACAGCAACCTGCAAAAGCAACCAATTTCAGTAGAAACTATGTCATTTAATATATTTGTGATGTATAACTGTAATCTAACCTAAATGCAATGAATTTTGCTTAAATGCAGCAGAAATATGGGTTAAATAGGGGGTAAATAATAGAACTTTTATACACTCAACACACCCCCAAACTCAAGTTTTTGCTTGCCCTCAAGCAATTCAAACCTAAAAGAAAAATAATTTTTTTTTGTTTTGGCTTAAAACAGTGAACTTTCTCTTACCCTTCATTCATTCTCTATTGACAGCGGTACCTTGTCGGATAACTTAGGATTCGTCCGGAATCTTGCTATAGTCCTCGTGCAGTGTGTGCATGCTTGTGAACAATTATATGCCAAGACTCTCTTAGTTTCACTAGAATATTTCAGCCTCTAACTTGAATTTTTATGCCAAAGTTTATCTTTTTGAAGGCACTTCTTATGCTCCTTTAATTTTTTTTTGTTTAGACTCGAATTTATTATTTTTTTAAGCTTAAGTTTCACTAGAGCCGGTTTCGGGCACCTCTAGCTAACTTCCTAGAGCCGGTTTCGGGCACCTCTAGGGCTATTGAGTCTATTTTGCTAAACTTCTTTTCCTAGAGCCAGTGTTAGGCACCTCTAGGGGCTATTCAAGTGCTAAGCTTCCTATTCTAGTTAACTAATAGAGTTCTAGGCAGTATAACAGTCACAAATGGTGTTTAAGTTTCAGAAAAATAGAAAGGTTCTAAACTGCTCCTAAAGCTATCCTAAAGGCACTGCCACGACAGAGCTGTCACGACAGGTAAGTTCAGTTCAAAGACTTAAGCCAAAATTTTCATTTTTATAGCGAAAATAAACTAAGTAAACGACACAATTTTAAAACTAAATTAGACTCCCATTAATGGAGGGATGCCACCCCCAAACTCAAGGGTTGCATTGCCCTCAATGTAAATGCCAAAATAAAAGAAAAGTACATCACAAAATATATAAAGGCAGACAGCGGAATAATGTAAGAAACTTAAATTTTGTGCGCTGTCGTCGCTGCTGCTGCTAAGGCGGATCTGTCGGCGGGCAGGGGCCTTCTTGATAGGCTGGCGGATGGGGGAGGCGGATGTGTTCTTCGTCTTGGCCTCCCCTGGAGGTTGAATTTGGGTAGGGGAGATGTGAGGGGGTTTCTCCACTACCTGCATATCCGAGCTGCTGCTGCTGCTGCCGTCACTGCTACTGCCGCTGACGCTATCTGTCTTGTTTTTGTCTGCTATTCTCTTCTGCCGTTTTACCGGTGTGAACTCTTTGGATATATTCCTCTTAACAGAGGGTTCGTTGTCGCTTTCCTCCCAAATTGAGGAAGAAGAGAAATCAGGGATGAATGCATCAAGTTCTTCCGAGGGCATTCTTCTCTTGGTTCCCCGGGCAGATGTATCCTCTGCGCGGTTGCTGCCGGCGGCTGTCGTGGCATGTGTTGGTGTGGATGCTGCAGACGGTGTCTTGGGTGTGGCTGTTGCGTGTAAAAGTGTCTATCGCAATTGTAGTGCAAGTGTACACGACACAAGTAGTAAAGTGATACGGAAGTATCAGATATCGTCTCCACAGGGACTGGGCTAATAGCTTCACCTTGAATTACTGCACGAGAGTAGAAGAAAGATTTAAGATTTTGTCACGAGAATAATAAAGAATACTGGAAAATAGGATTAAAAGAATCAAGATAGAGAGAATGGGCTGGTATTGAATTGCTCAGTAGTGTAGGTATTGCTAAGTCTAGGAATATCAGCTCTGTCGTCGTCCCCGTCGCGGCATCACCTGTCGCGGCGGCAGTCTGTTGCTTGTCGCGGTAGTGAACACACAACTCTGCACTTCAAGTTTGGCAAGAATCCCTGCTATGCCTTGGCCTATCCCTAGGTCCAAGTCTGTCGATGAACACGTCTTTGATGATACCTCCCAACGTGAATCGAAGGATGAACACCGATGTTGTTGAATTCTTTTTTAGCCACTTAACCTCGTCCTATCCCTAGGTCCGAGATAGTTCAACTATAAACTAAAGAACTCGCATTTATTCCTTTCGTATACTTAACTCTCCCGATATTAAGTAAATAGATAACCTCGCAATGCTCTCTCGATACTCTTGCAAGATGTTAATAACCAGAATAAGAGAACTTGAAGTTTATTTTATTGAACTGAAAATTCCTAAAACAAAAGCAACCCTTGCAACTACTTTACAAATCAACTCGTGGCCCTAAAGGGAATTTAGAACATGATGACGGGATGAAAACGGCTAGGGTTTTGGGAAGAAGGCTAGAGATAGGTGATGTCCTCTCCTAGGTTGAATTACATGCCTTTATATAGGCTTTGGGTCCAAGTTTTCTAAATAGCAAGAGTACAAGTTTAAATTAAAGTACAACTCTAATAAAGACAAAATCTTCAGAGAATATAGCTTTAACTCGTCCTTCCTTCTTGCTTGGAATTTCTCTCATCGAACCTTGGGCTTGGCCTTCATTCTTATCTAGGGCTTGGAAAAATATAGTGGTATTCCACGACAGACGGGCTTAATTTTCTCTTTTTGTCGAGGTCCACTTTGCTTCTTTTCCTCAAAACTATTGTCGTCCTCTGCTGTCACGGTGGCAACCATGGCAGCATCGTCCTCCTTGACTGCTCGTCCAGTTCTAGCTCTTCTGCTTCACTGCCCAGCGCCTGCCTCTCCATCTGCTACAGCAACAACCTGCAAAAGCAACCAATTTCAGTAGAAACTGTGCCTTTTAATATATTTGTGATGTCTAACTTTAAACTAGCCTAAATGCAATGAATTATGCTTGAATGCAGCAGAAATATGGGTTAAATAGGGGGTAAATAATAAAACTTTTACACACTCAACACACCCCAAACTCAAGTTTTTTCTTGCCCTCAAGCAACTAAGACCTAAAAGAAAAATAAAATATTTTTGTTTTGGCTTAAAACAGTAAACTTTCCCTTACCCTTCATTCATTCTCTGTTGACGGCAGCACCTTGTCGGATAACTTAGGATTTGTTCGGAATCTCACTATAGTCCTCGTGCAGTGTGTGCATGCTTGTGAACAATTATATGCCAAGACTCTCTTAGTTTCGCTAGAATATTTCAGCCTTTAACTTGAATTTTTATGCCAAAGTTTATCTTTTTGAAGGCATTTCTTATGCTCCTTTGATTTTTTGTTTTGACTCGATTTCATTATTTTTTAAGCTAAAGTTTCACTAGAGCCGGTTTCGGGCACCTCTAGCTAACTTCCTAGAGCCGGTTTAGGGCACCTCTAGTGTAACACCCGGGTTTGGGGGTCGGAAGAAAATAATATTTAAATAATATTATTTGGGTCTCGATTTATGATTAAATAATATTATATATTATTTGGACCTTGTGTCTTTCCTTATTTTCAAAATAAACATTTTATGTTGGACTAATTTGAAATGAAACTAAAATTTCATGGATTTTAAAGTAAGGGAGAGTTGTCATCTCATTAATGGCAAAAGGGTAAATAAAATGAACTTTTAAAATTAAAACCCCTTTTTGTTGAATTAAACATGTGCTCATCTTCTTCACTCCCATTTTCCACCATTTTAACGACAAGTAGAGCTCTCCC
Organism: Hibiscus tridactylites; assembly: GCA_958450335.1. NCBI lineage: Eukaryota > Viridiplantae > Streptophyta > Magnoliopsida > Malvales > Malvaceae > Hibiscus > Hibiscus tridactylites. The sequence continues at coordinate 6,107,607 of OY288290.1, forward strand.
TCCTCTTTCACTATTCCATCTCATTTCTCCTCCATTTTGGCTCGGTTTTGAAAGGTAATTACATTTCCGACTTGCTCTCATCTTCCTCTACTTGGAAGTACAAATAGATTTCATTTTCATCAATGTTTTAGAATTTGGGTTTTTCAAAGTTTTGGTTAAAGGTTGTGACTTTATGAGTTTTTATCAAGGCTTTTGGTTTATTTATGTTATATATGTTGTTTGTGAATCAAATAGTCCAACATATATAATTTTTAGAGTATTTTAAATGAATTCTCGAATTTGAGTATAAATGGGGTTTTTGGGGGGTTTTGGGGATTGTTTTAGGTGGAAATTGATAGCCCAATGGTAGTACTATGGTTAGGGGTTAATTTGGGATTATTTGTGAGTGCAATGGGTGTTGGAAACATGGATTTTGGAAGAGGTATTGGGGCTGTCCGAGATTGCAAAATATGGGGTTTGTTCATGGCTTGCAACATTGTAAATTGTATTTGAATTGTATTTCGGGTTGGTATTTTGATGTTGGGCTGATTTGAGGATTATTTGAATTGTATTGAGGTTGTTTAGAAGCGAGAACTTGCGTTGGATAAGCTTCGGGAAGAAATCCGGAAACTTGAAGGTGATGCTTGCTTGGTAGTTGAGCTTGGAGGTAGAGGTGAGTGGTTAAATATTTTTAAAATAGTTTTGAGTATTTGGTTCAAGCATGTGAACCTAGGATGGGCTTGGTAAACCCACATAGAGTTGGGATTAGAGTGGTAGCCTAATCCCAAACTTTGATTAGAGACTTTGGTTGCACTCTCTAATGGTTGTTTATGCCTCGTGTTAAATTGTGATGGTGTTGATTATGTATATGTTGTATACATGTATGTTGAGGCATGTTTGATGCATTGTTATATGCATGTTGATGATAGATATGATATGGTTATACACATGTGTAAAAATATGATGTGGTATGGTTGTTAATGATGTACATGTGGTATTGACATGTGAAATGATATTATGAGGTGATTGTATGATCCGAGGATCATGGTGAGTACATGCTAGGCATGGAAATATGGTTTGTGCATGACGGTAAGTCATGGTGAGTACGTGCTAAGCACGGAAGTGTTATGAATTGATATTGTGAAAGATTAATGAAATGTGTAGTATTGGCACTAGTATGCTTGGGTACAAATGATCGATCATTAGGATGTTTAGTGTGCACACGTGAGTCAAAATGCGCGCGTGGTCATGATGATGGTAGTCATCAAGATGGAGTACGGGTTCGCCTGGAAATCTTCTTACTTATAATAGTCGGTGATTAGTGGAATCCCATCGACGGGCGTGAGGATGAGTGGAATCCCCTCCGCGTGAAATGAGGCGTGAGGATGAGTGGAATCCCCTCCGCATGAACGGTGATGAGTGTAATCCCACCGTCAGGTAATGGTTGTGTTGTTGGATGTGAGTTCCAACGGTTATCCGCGTATTCGAGTCATAGCTAGGTGCCAATACGGATTGTAGTTTATGTTGCCAATATGTGATTATTGGTGAGCCAATGTGATTTGGGATGTGTTGCTAACATGGTTTAATATATGTGATTTCATATGTTGTGGATTTAAACATGTTGAGCATGACATGATATTGAATATACGTTCATGCATCATCTATAATTATGGCCCATGTGGATCGGAGGTAAGACCATGCATTATATCTTGGTTGTAGCTCGTGCTTGGACCCTGCATTATCGAAGGTTTGTTTTATGAGCTTACCCTCACTAAGCTTTCATGCTTACGCTCTTTTTGTTCGACAATGCAGATCGGTAGCTTGTGGGTGGCAAGGGCAAGGAAAGGCCTCCAAGTGTTGCTTACGGTTAGCTCAAGTATGATAGTTAAATTTAAAGAGTGTAATAGTAAAGCAATGGTATAGGTGTCGTGTTATGATGCTTTTGGAATATATTGTTGTTGTTGTTGTTTAGGAGCGTGTTAGACTCCTCGTATGTGTTTGTTAATTTGGCTTTTGGGATGTATGCTATGCTTGAAACCATGTTAGTATTTGCTACCTAGAATTGTCTAAGTGTTGGCTATGTTGAAGCTTAACACCTTTAGTGTTATGCATGGATGAATGATTTGTGATGTTGTGCCTTAGTGTTAATCTGGTTATGATGAAGTTAAAGCATGCTAATATAGTTGGATTGCCTTAGGTTTAATTGTTAGAGTGTTGTTGGGTGTTTTGGGGCACCCTTGTGCCCTAAAACAGCCAAAAGGAGTCTGCAGACAGGGGGCGTATCGAAACGGGCTACCCTGTTTCGATACGGACCCTTTGTGTTTGGCCAAGCGTTTCGAAACGGATAGGGGCTGTTTCGGTACGTTTTTGCTACTGGAATTTTAAGAAATTGACGAGATAAAGGCGTTCCGAAACGAGCCTTTGATGCTTCGAAACGGTCAAATCTCGTTGACCACGACAAATTGACCGTTGGGGTCGTTTCGATACGGGTCTCCCCTGTTTCGAAACGGTCTCCTCATGGTTGACCCTGGCCTGTTGACTAAGTCAAGGCGTATCGAAAAACCCTAAGACCGTTTCGATACGGCCTGCTGTAAAGGGCTAAAATGAGCTGTTTAATGTATCGTTTTGGTTGGTCGATGTTGAATTATTGCTTTTTCCGCTGTTGTGCTTCACATAGGATTTAATCATGCCTATAGACAAGATAATGTTAAAAGAAATTTTCTAGGGTTGCTAACCGATGGGGAACCTTAACGGGTTTCGCTTCGGTTTTCCCTGTGTAGCCTACTCGGACCGGTCATCCGGCCAGACCGGGACGAGGGGGTTACATCTAGGGCTATTGAGTCTCTTTTGCTAAACTTCTTTCCTAGAGCAAGTCTTAGGCACCTCTAGGGGCTATTCAAGTGCTAAGCTTCCTATTCTAGTTAACTAGAAGAGTTCTAGGCAGTATAACAGTCACAAATGGTGTTTAAGTTTTCAGAACTATAGAAAGGCTCTAAACTGCTTCTAAAACTATCCTAAAGGCACTGCCACGACAGAGCTGTCACGGCAGGTAAGTTCAATTCAAAGACTTAAGCCAAAATTTTCATATTTTCATTTTTTTAAGCAAAAATAAACTAAGTAAAAGACACGATTTTAAAACTAAATTAGACTCCATTAATGGAGGGATGCCACCCCCAAACACGAGGGTTGCATTGCCCTCACTGCAAATGACAAAATAAAAGAAAATAAAAGTACATCACAAAATATATAAGTAGACAGCAAAATAAGTTAAGAAACTCAAATTTTATTCGCTGTCATCACTGCTGCTGCTGACTCGGAGCTGGCGGCGGGCACGGGCCTTCTGAACTGGCTGGCGGATGGGGGAGGCAGATGTGTTCTTCGTTTTGGCCTCCCTCGGAGGTTGAATTCTGGTAGAGGAGATGTGAGGGGGTTTCTCCACAACCTGGACCTCCGAACTGCTGCTGCTGTCACCGCTGCTGCCGCTGTCGCTATCCGGCTTGTTTTTGTCTGCCATTCGCTTCTGTCGTTTCACCGGTGTAAACTCTTTGGAGAGATTCCTCTTAACAGAGGGTTTGTTGTCGCTTTCCTCCCAAACGGAGGAAGAAGAGAAACCGACAATGAAGGCATCAAGCTCTTCCGAGGGCATTCTTCATTTTGTTCCATGGGCAGAAGTCTCAGCGGCACGGTTGCTACAGGCGGCTATCGTGGCAGGGGTTGGTGTGGATGCTGCAGAAGGTGTCCGTGGTGTGGCAGTAGGTGTTAGGGTGTGGACAGGAGTTGGGACAGCAAAATAATGGGCCTGGGAATGTAAGAACTACGACATCAGGGAAATTTAAAGAGGTTTGGATGAATTGTACCGTAGATGCGATGAAATACCTGATGAAGCTCATAAGACCGAGCTGCCGTTCCTCAATCTTCTGTATAGCTGCAAGTATCTGGGAGGAGGAGTCAGTCGGGGTTGTTGCTGCTGTTTGCTGCCTGGCTTCCGTGGCAGCAGGTTCAGTGTCCGTCGACTCTGTCGTGTCTGCTGCCGTGGTAGTATGATAAAAAGATGATAGCAGGGTGGCAGCAGTCAGCTCTATCAAGTTGAGAATATTCTTGTCGGTCCATCCCTTCCCTTGAACTCGCAGATCGGTGGCAGCTTCAGGTACACCATGGTCGCGGCAGAGTGCTGTGATGAGGTAAGGAAGGTAGAGCGGTCCCGTCGGCCGGTGTGCACACTCTAGAATGCTTTCAAGGATGAAGCTGCCCACATTAATAGGCCTCTCATGCAAAATAGAGTGAATTAAGGCTAACCTGGGCTGGTCGACAGTGGTGTTGTGCGAGGACGGCATGATGCGCTTTTTGATAAAAGCGTTCCACAATTTGGCTTCCGGCAAGAGTTGAGTTCTCTTCACCGTCCTCGGGTTCTTACGATTTGTGTTCCACTGAGTTCCTTCATCAGTCAGCTCTGCCATGATAGCATCATAGGCAGCAGGGTCAAGGCTGTTCAGAAATTGCTGATGACCGTCGTCGTTGCTGCCCACGTAAAATTCGTACAAGGTGTTGATGTATTCAGCTTCGAATGGCACTTCCCTCCCTCGTACTGTAACTGCTGTCTTCGTTCTGCTGTTGATGGCATTGTAGAAATCTCGAACTAGAGAGACGTTCATCTCCTCAGGTTGATCGGCAAAGATCTGCCACTGTAGAGCCCTTATTTTGCTAGCAATGAATGGTTGTAGGCCCCAATTCCCTTCCCTTGAAGTGTAGATGAATCCCCTTTCCTCCCACATGTCTCTGATCTGGAAAGATCGTGGGGTGGATGCTGTTGGGGTGGAGCCGGAGGCAGCACTCCTTCGGGTATTTCTGGAAGACATTGTTGCAAGGGTTGAGAAAATGAAAATGAAAGGAAAAAATTCTAGAGGTAGCAAGTAAGAAGAGTAGAAGTGAGTGAAAATGAAAAAATGAAACGAGGTTTATATAGAAAAGAATTTGCTGCCCGTTGGAGCTATAACGACAGACGCGAATAACGGGGCCAATTGTTACGCGTTTGCGTGTCTGACGCGTCTGTCACGCGTTTCCGTGTCTACTGCACGTCTGTTATGCGTTTTCGTGTCTGTCGCGACAGCGTGTCGACAACCTGTATTTTCTGCGTCTGTCACGGTAGCTGTAACAACATGCTCCAAAATTTGGGCTTTTTGGGCTGGTGGAAGGATGTTGGGCTGAATTCACTTCTCCTTTTCTTCTTGTCTCCTTTATTTCCTAAAAAACAATAAAAATAAAAACATTATTTCTTAAAAATAAAATAAATCTAATTTCTTAATATATAAATAATAATAAAACTAATAAAAATAAAATTTAGGTTAAATTAGGGATGCCAGGTGGGGCATCTCCTAAGGTAACCACTTCCTGCATTTTTGGGGCTTCTGTCCCCTGATAATGCTTCAAGCGCTGTCCATTGACTTTGAATTGGTGCCCGTCTTTTAAAGATCTTATCGTGATGGCACTATGGGGAAAAACCTGTACAACATGGAATGGGCCAGACCATCTAGATTTCAGCTTCCCTGGGAAGAGTTTCAACCTAGAGTTAAAAAGCAACACAAGCTGCCCTGGGCAGAACTGTCGTGGCAGCAACTTTTTGTCATGCCACTTCTTAGTTTTATCCTTGTAGATTCTTGCATTGTCATAGGCCATTGTCCGAATTTCTTCAATTTCATTAAGGTCAATGAGCCTTTTCTGCCCTGCCTTTTCCAAGTCCATATTGACTGCCTTGATTGCCCAGTATGCTCTGTGCTCTATCTCAACAGGTAAATGGCATGTTTTCCCGTAAATCAGTTGGTAAGGAGACATTCCCAATGGAGTTTTGAATGTTGTCCTGTATGCCCATAACGCATCATTAAGGTGTAAAGACCAATCTTTCCGAGTTGGCTTAACCATCTTTTCAAGAATGTTCTTGACTTCCCTGTTGGATATTTCAACTTGTCCATTGGTCTGAGGGTGATATGCTATTGCAATCCGATGCTTGACATCATACTTCTTCAAGGCAGCAGCTATAACCCTGTTGTCAAAATGCCTCCCTTCATCATTGATGATCGTCTTAGGGATGTCGAATCTGGAAAAGATGTTTTTGTGTAAAAACCTTTGAACTGTCTTGGCATCATTCTTTTGAGTGGCGATAGCTTCAACCCACTTAGATACATAATCTTTGTCCCCTTTTTGTCCTTGATTTCAAGGTCAAATTCTTACAATAGTAGGATCCAACGTATCAGTCGAGGCTTTGCATCCTTTTTCGTGAACAGATACTTCAATGCAGAGTGGTCTGTGTGCACTATGACCTTCGTTCCGAGTATATAAGAACGAAACTTGTCAATGGAGAATACCACAGCTAATAACTCCTTCTCTGTGGTGGTGTAGTTCACTTGGGCGTCGTTCAGTGTTTTGCTGGCATAGTATATGACATGAAAAAGTTTGTCTCTTCGCTGCCCAAGTGCTGCCCCGACAGCATAGTCATTAGCACCACACATGATCTCAAATGGCTGTGTCCAATCTGGTGGCTGCACTATTGGGGCTGTTACCAGTTTTTCCTTTAGAACCTTGAATGCCTCAGTACATTCAGTGTTAAAGTCGAAGGGTCGGTTCTGCTCCAGAAGATGGCATAGGGGCTTGGTGATTTTTGAAAAGTTCGCAATGAACCTCCGATAAAAACCAGCATGTCCTATGAAACTTCTGATGCCCTTGACTATGGTGAGTTGCGGCAGCTTTTCGATCACTTCTATATTAGCTCTGTCGACTTCTATGCCACGACAGCTAATCTTATGGCCAAGGACTATCCCTTTATCCACCATGAAGTGACATTTTTCCCAGTTCAAAACTAAGTTTTCTTTTTCAAATCTCTCGAGCACCTTTTGTAGTTTGCCTAGGTAGCTTTCAAAGTTGTCTCCAAAGACTGAAAAATCATCCATAAAGATCTCTAGGAAATCCTCCACCATATCGGAGAATATTGCCATCATGCACCTTTGAAAGGTGGCTGGCGCATTGCATAGTCCAAAAGGCATTCTCCTAAAAGCGTAAGTTTCGTAAGGGCGTGTGAATGTCGTCTTTTCTTGATCTTCCGGTGCGATAGCTATTTGATTATAACCTAAATAACCATCAAGAAAACAATAGTAAGGTTTACCCGCTAATCTATCAAGCATTTGATCAATAAAGGGTAAAGGAAAGTGGTCCTTTCGGGTAGCTTTGTTAAGCTTCCGATAGTCCATACAAACCCTCCAACCGGTCACAGTCCTAGTTGGGATTAGCTCATTGTTTTCGTTGGTCGCCATAGTCATTCCTCCTTTCTTGGGAACACATTGCACCGGGCTCACCCATTTGTTGTCCGAGATGGCGTAGATTATTCCAGCATCTAGCCATTTGATTATCTCTTTTCGCACCACCTCTTTCATCGCATGGTTCAGCCGCCTTTGTGCATCAATAGTCGGCTTATGATCATCCTCTAAAAGGATTTTATGCATACATAATGACGGACTAATGCCTTGAATATCAGCTATCGTCCATCCAATAGCCTTTTGTGCTGCTGCAGCATCCCTATTAACTGTTGTTCCTGTTCCTGCATCAACTTGGAAGAGATGATTACGGGCAACGTATCATTTAAACCAAGAAAAGCATATTTTAGCCGCCCTAGCAGGGGCTTAAGTTCTAAAACAGGGGGCTCAATAGTTGTTGGCTTTTGAATTGCATGGTTATTCGAGGTATTATTTAAAGGCTCGAGTAACTTACCTGGACGATTGCCTATCCAGTTTACCTCCTCCTGATCTTCAGTATCAGATGTGTCAGATTCTGAGGAGTTGCTGTCGTCGGTGCTGTCATGACAGTCTTCTAAGTGGCTGCCGAGGCAGTGACCAATTTTGATGTCGTGACAGCCCGACCTGATGCAGGGTTGGTCAAGAGTAACTTCAGTGATAACCTTGCATTCTTCTTCTGCATCAGCATGCTTCATAGCTTGGAGAACATTCAACTTTATTTCTTGATCGTTCATTCTCATGGTGAGTTCTCCTTTTTTCCACATCAATTAGTGATCTTCCCGTGGCTAAGAAGGGTTGCCCCAGGATTATTGGTGCGTTTTCATCTGCTTCACAATCTAAAACAAGAAAGTCAACAGGAAAAATAAACTTATCCACTCTTACCAGAATATCTTCGATTTTTCCTTCTGGATGAACGTAAGAGCGGTCTGCCAGCTGCAGAATTACTATTGTGGGCCGAGCTTTTCCAATACCTAATTTTTGAAAAACAGATTTTGGCATTAAATTTATACTAGCACCAAGATCACAAAGTGCCTTACCCACATATTTGTCTCCGATTACACATGGTATTATGAAGCTCCCAAGATCCTTCTTCTTCTGGGGTGGATGCTTGTGCAGAATACTCATGCACCCTTCTGTCATCTTAACCGTTTCAAATTCCCCAAGTCTAGATTTCTTCGACATGGCATCCTTGAGAAATTTGGCATAACCGGGCATCTCCCTAATAACATCTAACAGTGGGATGTTGATGTGAACCTGCTTAAAAATATCATAAATCTTTTTAAGCTGTGATTCTTGCTTCAATTTCTGTAACCATTGAGGAAAAGGAGGTGGGGGACGATAATCAGCAATACGTCCTTCCCACTGCATACGGATCTGAGGAGGTTTGGGTTCATCATCTTTCTCCTCTGTCCCTTCTTCTGTCGTGACAGGCTCATCGGCAGCAGGCTGTTTGTTACCTGTCGGGGCAGCTTCCTCTGCAGGTGACTCCAAGGCTGGTTCAACTGATTCAGCTTTCTTCTCAGGACCTGGTAGTTTCTTCCCACTCCTAGTAGTGATGGCTTTACACTGCTCATGTGTGGGTTGTCTAGCGTTTTCAGTATTGCTAGAAAATCCGCCATTCTGCCTTGGGTTGATATGCTGGGAAACCTGACCCATTTGTGTCTCCAACGATTTCAGAGTAGCTTCATGATTTGTCATCCGCATTTCTGTTTTATCCATGAATGTCTCCGTCTTCTTGACAAAGTGATTCACGTTCTCAATGTAAGTTCCTGTTTGAGACATAAACGTAGCCAGAGTCTGTTCTAGTATACTGTTTGTGGCAGCTGGTGGCTGTTGTTGTTGCTGCTGCGGTTGCTGCCGAGTCAGCAGTCTAGGTCCTCCCTGATTCTGATTATTCTGTGCTTGAGGATTTAGGGCATTATTAGGATTACTCCAAGAAAACTTGGGATCCTTTCTCCAGCTGGGATTGTAGTTGTTGGAGTTATAATTCTGCTTATTGTAGTTCCCAACATACTTTCCCTCTCTTAACTATATGGGACATTCATCCGAACTGTGATTTCCTTCACAAATTTCACATACCTCTTCGACAGCGAATACAGGTTGTGAATCATCATTCAAGAGCTTTTTCATTGCCTTAGTGAGATATGCCACCTGTGATTTCATTGTGCTGTCGGCCTCATAGTCCTTAACAGCTAGGACCCGTTTACCTCCTCTTCTTGCTGTCGGAAACTGCTCCTCATTCTTAGCCAGATTTTTCAATACTTGCATTGCCTCATCTTGGTCTTTGTCCAGTAGTAATCTGTTTGCTGCTGAATCAATTCGAATACGAGTTTGTAAATTGGCAGCATTATAAAACTTGGTTACCTGGTTCCAAACGGGGAATCCATGCATTGGGCAGTTCCTTAGAAGAGTGGTAAATCTATCTCAGGCCTCGTGCATTGGCTCGTCATCTTCCTGTTGAAAGGTAGCAATTTCGTTACATAATCACTCAGATAGGTGTGAAGGATTAAAACGAGATAAGAATTCACGAGTCAAATCTGCCCAAGTTCTAATTGAACCCGGCGTAAGTTTATTCCACCAAGTCTTTGCTCTGTCCCTCAATGAATGGGGAAATAACTGAAGCCTCAGTATCTCCGGATTAACTCCTGGTAGCCTAAACAAGCCGCAGATTTCCTGAAACATTTTTAGATGCCCCCTAGCATCCTCTGTAGCAGCACCACTAAATTGATCGGCGTTGTTGACCATGCTGAACATAATAGGTTTCAGCTCAAAGTTGTCAACATCTACGTCCGGCAGCGTGGTTTCTAGTTCTACATGATCATTCAGCATGTAGTCTCGGCATGACCGTCGTGCGGCAGCAGCAGGAGGGTCGCCGACAGGAGGAATGATCTCTCCATCTCCGACAGGATTATTATTACCCTAGGGATTCCCTAGGTTGTTCTTCGCTTCTATCTGTTCTTCAAGGTATTTGTTTCTGGCTAGTACGTGACGAAGTCGGTTCCTAAGATTGAACGAACGTTCTATTTCAAGATCTAATGGATACTTAGGTTCCTCTCCTCGTCTCGATCTGCGCATAAACAAGAAACCTTGTGAAAAGCACAAGTTGAACAAACCAAAGTAAAACAGAAAAATAAAAATAAAAATAAATATAAAAGTGCAGTAAAAGATAGGGTAGATTTATGTTTCCAGTCCCCGGCAACGGCACCAAAAACTTGTTGCGTGTAAAAGTGTCTATCGCAATTGTAGTGCAAGTGTACACGACGCAAGTAGTAACGTGATACGAAAGTATCGGATATCGTCTCCACATGGACTGGGCTAATAGCTTCACCTTGAATTACTGCACGAGAGTAAAAGAATGATTTAAGATTTTGTCACGAGAATAATAAAGAATACTGGAAAATAGGATTAAAAGAATCAAGATGGAGAGAATGGGCCGGTATTGAATTGCTCAGTAGTGTAGGTATTGCTAAGTCTAGGAATATCAGCTCTGTCGTCGTCCCCGTCGCGGCAGCACCTGTCGCAGCGGCAGTCTGTTGCTTGTCGCGGCAGCGAACACACAACTCCGTACTTCAAGTTTGGAAAGAATCCCTGCTGTGCCTTGGCCTATCCCTAGGTCCAAGTCTGTCGATGAACATGTCTTTGATGATACCTCCCGGCGTGAATCGAAGGATGAACACCGATGTTGTTGAATTCTTTTTTAGCCACTTAACCTCGTCCTATCCCTAGGTCCGAGATAGTTCAACTATAAACTAGAGAACTCGCACTTATTCCTTTCATATACTTAACTCTCCCGATATTAAGTAAATAGATAACCTCACAATGCTCTCCCGATACTCTTGCAAGATGTTCATAACCAGAATAAGAGAACTTGAAGTTTATTTTATTGAACTGAAAATTCCTAAAACAAAAGCAACCCTTGCAACTACTTTACAAATCAACCCGTGGCCCTAAGGGGAATTTAGAACATGATGAGAGGATGAAAACGGCTAGGGTTTTTGGGAAGAAGGCTAGAGATAGGTGATGTCCTCTCCTAGGTCGAATTACATGCCTTTATATAGGCTTTGGGTCCAAGTTTTCTAAAATAGCAAGAGTACAAGTTTAAATTAAAGTACAACTCTAATAAAGACTAAATCTTCAGAGAATATAGCGTTAACTCGTCCTTCCTTCTTGCTTGGAATTTCTCTCCTTGAACCTTGGGCTTGGCCTTCATTTTGATCTAGGGCTTGGAAAAATATAGTGGTATTCCACGACAAACGAGCTTAATTTTCTCTTTCTGTCGAGGTCCACTTTGCTTCTTTTCCTCAAAACTGATGTCGTCCTCTGCTGTCACGGCGGCAACCATGGCAGCATCGTCCTCCTTGACAGCTCGTCCAGTTCCAGCTCTTCTGCTTCACTACCCAGCGCCTGCCTCTCCATCTACTACAGCAACAACCTGCAAAAGCAATCAATTTCGGTAAAAACTGTGCCTTTTAATATATTTGTGATGTCTAACTGTAAACTAGCCTAAATGCAATGAATTATGCTTGAATGCAGCAGAAATATGAGTTAAATAGGGGGTAAATAATAGAACTTTTACACACTCAACAGTGGCAGCAGGTGTAGGGGTATGGGCAGGGGTGGGTACAACAAAATAATGGGAAGGGAAGGCAGGAAATACAGCATCAGGGAAATTTAAAGAAGTTTGAATGAATTGTACCGTAGCTGTGGTAAAATCCCTGATAAAGCTCATAAGGCCGAGCTGTCGTTCCTCCATCTTCTGTATGGCAGCAAGAATCTGGGAGGAGGAGTCGGTTGGGGCTGCTGCTGCTGTGGGTTGTCTGGCTTCTGTGGCCACAGGTTCAGTGTCTGTCGGCTTTGTCGTCTCTGCTGCCGTGGTAGTGGGGTCGAACGATGACAGCAGGGTGGCAACAGTCAGTTCCATTAAGCTGAATATATTTTTGTCGGTCCATCACTTCCCTTGGACTCTTAAATCGGTGGCAGCTTCAGGTACATGATGGCCACGACAAAGGGCTATGATGAGGTAGGGGAGGTAGAGTGGTCCTGTCGGCCGGTGTGCACACTCCAAAATGCTTTCCTGGATGAAGCTGCCCACATTAATAGGCATCTCATGCAAAATAGAATGAATGAGGGCTAACCTGGGTTGGTCGACAGTGGTATTGTGCGAGGATGGCATGATTCGCTTTTTGATGAAAGCGTTCCACAGTTTAGCCTCCGGGAGGAGTTGAATTCTCTTCACCGTCCTCGGGTTCTTAGGATTTGTGTTCCATTGAGTACCTTCATCCGTGAGCTCTGCCATGACAACATCGTAGGTAGCAGGGTCTAAACTGTCCAAAAATTACTGGTGACCGTCCTCGTTGCTTCCCACATAAAATCCGTATAGGGTGTTTATGTATTCTGCTTCGAAGGGCACCTCTCTCCATCTCAAGGTGACTGCTGTCGCGGTTCTGCTGCTGATGGCAGCGTAGAAATCTCGGACCAGAGTTACGTTCATCTCCTCTGGTTGTTCTGAAAAGATCTGCCACTGCAGGGCCTTGATTTTTCGAGCAATGAATGGTTGCAGTCCCAAATTCCCTTCCTTGGAAGTATAGATAAATCCCCTCTCTTCCCACATGTCTCGTAGCTGGAAAGATCGTGGGGTTGATGCTGTCAGGGTGGAGCCTGAAGCAGCACTCCTGCGGGTGTTTCTGGAAGACATGGTTGCAAGGGTTGTGAGAATAAAAATGAAAGCAAGTAAAATTTTCTAGAGGAAGCAAGTAAGAAGAGTAGAAGTGAGTGAAAAATGAATAGTAAAATAGGGTTTATATAGAGAAGAGTTTGCTGTCCGTTGGAGCTGTAACGGCAGGCGCGAATAACGGGGCCAGCTGTTACGTGGTTTCTGACGCGTTTGTCACGCGTTTCCGTGTCTGCTGCGCGTCTGTTATGCGTTTGCGTGTCTGTCGCGACAGCGTGTCGACAATCTGTATTTTCTGTGTCTGTCGCGGCAGCTGTAACGATAGGCTCCAAATTTTGGGCTTTTTGGATTGATGGAAGGATGTTGGGCTGAATTCACTTCTCCTTTTCTTCTTGTCTCCTTTATTTCCTAACAAACAATAAAAATAAAAACATTATTTCTTAAAAATAAAATAAATCTAATTTCCTAATATATAAATAATAAATAATAACATAAATAAAAAATTAAAAATTTAGGTTAAATTAGGGATGCCAGGTGGGGCATCTCCTAAGGTAACCACTTCCTGCATTCTTGGGGCTTCAGTCCCCTGATAATGCTTCAAGCGCTGTCCATTGACTTTGAACTGGTGCCCGTCCTTTAAAGATCTGATCGTGATAGCACCATGGGGAAAACCTGCACCACTTGGAATGGGCCAGACCATCTAGATTTCAGCTTCCCTGGGAAGAGTTTTAACCTAGAGTTAAAAAGTAACACAAGCTGCCCTGGGCAGAACTGTCGTGGCAGCAACTTCTTGTCATGCCACTTCTTGGTTTTGTCCTTGTAGATTCTTGCGTTGTCATAGGCCATTGTTCGAATTTCTTCAATTTCGTTCAGATCAAGTAGCCTTTTCTGCCTTGCCTTTTCCAAGTCCATATTAACTACCTTGATTGCCAGTATGCTCTATGCTCTATCTCGACAGGTAAATTGCATGTTTTCCCGTAAATCAGTCGATAAGGAGACATTCCCAATGTAGTTTTGAATGCTGTCCTGTATGCCCATAACGCATCATTGAGGTGTAAAGACCAATCTTTCCGAGTTGGCTTAACCATCTTTTCAAGAATGTTCTTGACTTCCCTGTTGGATATTTCAGCCTGTCCATTGGTCTGAGGGTGGTATGTTGTTGCAATCCGATGCTTGACACTATACTTTTTCAAGGCAGCAACTATAACCCTATTGTCAAAATGCCTCCCTTCATCACTGATGATCGCCTTAGGGATGCCGAATCTGGAAAAAATGTTTTTATGTAAAAACCTTTGAACCATCTTGGCATCAGTCTTTTGCGTGGCGATTGCTTCAACCCACTTAGACACATAATCTACTGCCAAGAGGATATATAAATTCCCACATGATGATGGGAAAGGTCCCATAAAATCGATCCCCCACACGTCGAATATCTCGACTTCAAGAATGTTCTGCAGCGGCATCTCATGTCTCCTGGAGATGTTTCTCGTCCTTTGACACTTGTCACAATTCTTGTAGAATATTTGAGCATCTTTATACAGTGACGGCCAATAGAATCCGGACTGCAAAACCTTGGCAACAGTTTTGTTGCTTCCTAAGTGTCCTCCATACTGTGAAGCATGACACTGATGAAGTATATCTTCTTGTTCATCCTGTAGTACGCATCTCCTTATAACCTAATCTGCACAGATTTTGAAAAGAAGAGGTTCGTCCCAATAATAATGCTTAACATCATTTTGGAACCTCTTCTTGACTTGATAATTAAGGTCAGAAGGAATTATTCCGCTAACTAAAAAATTAACGAAATCAGCATACCAGGGGAGTTCAGAAGACTTACCTACCGCCATGGCTGTCGCGGCAGTGACTGTGGCAGCAAATAGCTGCTCATCAGGGAAGGTCTCCAGTATGTTTGTCTCATCTGACGGTAGAATCTTTCCCTTCTCCAACCTTGACAAGTGATCTGCCACTTGACTTTTTGTCCTTGATTTCAAGGTCGAATTCAAGCAATAGCAGAATCCAACGTATCAGTCAAGGCTTTGCATCTTTTTTCGTGAACATATACTTCAGTGTAGAGTGGTCTGTGTGGACTATGACCTTCGTTCCAAGTATGTAAGAACGAAACTTGTCAATGGAGAATACCACAGCCAATAATTCCTTCTCTGTGGTGGTGTAGTTAACTTGGGCGTCGTTCAGTGTTTTGCTGGCATAGTATATGACATGAAAAGTTTGTCGCTTCGATGCCCAAGTGTTGCCCCGACAGCATAGTCACTAGCATCACACATGATCTCAAACGGCAGTGTCCAATCTGGTGGCTGTACTATTGAGGCTGTTACCAGCTTTTCTTTCAGAACCTTGAATGCCTCAGTACATTCAACGTTAAAGTTGAAGGGTCGGTTCTGCTCCAGAAGATGGCATAGGGACTTGGTGATCTTTGAAAAGTTCGCAATGAACCTCCTATAAAAACCAGCATGTCCTAAGAAACTTCTGATTCCCTTGACTCTGGTGGGTGGCGGCAGCTTTTCGATCACTTCTATCTTAGCTCTGTCGACTTCTATGCCACGGCAGCTAATCTTATGGCCAAGGACTATCCCTTCATCCACCATGAAGTGACACTTTTCCCAGTTCAATACTAAGTTTGCTTTTTCACATCTCTCGAGCACCTTCTGTAGGTTGCCTAGGCAGCTTTCAAAGTTGTCTCCAAAGACTGAAAAATCATCCATAAAGATCTCTAGGAAATCCTCCACCATATCGAAGAATAATGCCATCATGCATCTTTGAAAGGTGGCTGGTGCATTGAAAGTCCAAAAGACATTCGCCTAAAAGCGTAAGTTCCGTAAGGGCATGTGAATGTCGTCTTTTCTTGATCTTCCGGTGCGATGGCTGTTTGATTGTAACCTGAGTAACCATCAAGAAAACAATAATAAGGTTTACCCGCTAATCTATCAAGCATTTGATCAATAAAGGGTAAGGGAAAGTGGTCCTTCCGGGTAGCTTTGTTAAGCTTCCGGTAGTCCATACAAACCCTCCAACCGGTCACAGTCCTGGTTGGGATTAGCTCATTGTCTTTATTGGTTCCCACGGTCATTCTACCTTTCTCGGGAACGCACTGCACCGGGCTCACCCATTTGCTGTCCGAGATGGCGTAGATTATTCCAGCATCTAGCCATTTGATTATCTCTTTTCGCACCACCTCTTTCATAGCATGGTTCAGAAGCCTTTGTGCATCAATAGTCGGCTTATGATCATCCTCTAGAAGAATTTTGTGCATACAAAATGCCAGACTAATGCCTTGGATGTCAGCTATCGTCCATCCAATAGCCTTTTTGTGTTGTTGCAGCATCCCTATTAACTGTTGTTCCTGTTCCTGCATCAACTTGGAAGAGATGATTACGGGCAACATATCATTTAAACCAAGGAAAACATATTATAGCTGCCCTGGCAGGGGCTTAAGATCTAGAACAGGGGGCTCAACAGTTGATGGCTTTTGAATTACATGGTTATCCGAGGTATAATTTAAAGGCTCGAATAACTTACCTGGACGATTGCCTATCCAGTTTACCTCCTCTGGATCTTCAGTATCAGATGTATCAGATTCTGAGTCGGTGTTGTCATGACAGTCTTCTAAGTGGCTGCCGAGGCAGTGACCAATTTTTATGTCGTGGCAGCCCGACCTGATGCAGGGTTGGTCAAGGGTAACTTCAGTGATAACCTTGCATTCTTCTTCTGCATCAGCATGCTTCATTCCTCTGAGAACATTCAACTTTATTTCTTGATCGTTCACTCTCATGGTGAGTTCTCCTTTTTCCACATCAATCAGTGATCTTCTCGTGGCTAAAAAGGGTCACCCTAGGATGATTGGTGCGTTTTCATCTGCTTCACAATCTAAAACAAGAAAGTCAACAGGAAAAATAAACTTATCCACCCTTACCAGAATATCTTCAATTTTTCCTTCTGGATGAACGTAAGAGCGGTCTGCCAACTGCATAATTACTGTTGTGGGCCGAGCTTTTCCAATACCTAATTTCTGAAAAACAAATTTGGGCATTAAATTTATACTAGCACCAAGATCACAAAGTGTCTTACCCACATATTTGTCTCCGATTACACATGGTATGATGAAGCTCTCACGATCCTTCTTCTTCTGGGGTGGATGCTTGTGCAGAATACTCATGCATCCTTCTGTCATCTTAACCGTTTCAAATTCTCCAAGTCTGGATTTCTTTGACATGGCATCCTTGAGAAATTTGGCATAATCGGGCATCTCCCTAACGGCATCTAATAGTGGAATGTTGATATGAACCTGCTTAAAAATATCATAAATCTTTTTAATTAGTTGTGATTCTTGTTTCAATTTCTGTAACCGTTGGGGAAAAGGAGGTGGGGGACGATAATCAGCAATACATCTTTCCCACTGCATACGGATCTGAGGAGGTTTAGGTTCATCATCTTTCTCCTCTATCTCTTCTGCTGTCGTGACAGGCTCTTCGGCAGCAGGCTGTTCGTTACCTGTCGGGGCAGCTTCCTCAACAGGTGATTCCAAGGCTGGTTTCTTAACTGATTCAGCTTTCTTCTCTGGCTCTGGTAGTTTCTTCCCACTCCTAGTAGTGATGGCTTTACACTACTCATGTGTGGGCTTTCTAGCGTTTTCAGTATCGCTAGGAAATCCGCCATTCTGCCTTGGTTTGATATGCTGGGAAACCTGACCCATCTGTGTCTCCAACGATTTCAGAGTAGCTTTATGATTTGTCATCTGCATCTCTGTTTTATCCATGAATGTTTCTGTCTTCTTGACAAAGTGATTCATGTTCTCAATGTAGGTACCTGTTTGAGACATAAACGTAGCTAGAGACTGTTCCAGTATACTATTTGTGGCAGTTGGTGGCTGTTGTTGCTGCTGCTGCTGCGGTTGCTGCCGAGTCAGCAATCTAAGTCCTCCTCGGTTCTGATTATTCTGTGCTTGGGGATTCAGAGTATTATTAGGATTGCTCCAAGAGAAGTTGGGATCCTTTCTCCAGTTGGGATTGTAGTTTTTGGAGTTATAATTTTGCTTATTGTAGTTCCCAACATACTTCCCCTCTTCTAACTGTATTGGACATTCCTCCGAACTGTGATTTCCTTCATAAATTTCGCATACCTCTTCAGCAGCGTATACAGGCTGTGAATCTTCGTTTAAGAGCTTTTTCATTGCCTTAGTGAGATATGCCACCTGTGATTTCAATGAGCTGTCGGCCTCATAATCCTTAACAGCTAGGACCCATTTACTCCCGTTTCTTGCTGTTGGAAACTGCTCCTCATTCTTCGCCAGATTTTTCATTACTGTCATTGCCTCATCTGGGTCTTTGTCCAGCAGTAATCTGTTTGTTGCTGAATCAATTCTTATACGAGTTTGTAATTTGGCAGCATTATAAAATTTCGTTACCTGGTTCCAAACGGGGAATCCATGCATTGGGCAGTTCCTTAGAAGAGTGGTAAATCTGTCCCAGGCCTCGTACATTGGCTCGTCATCTTCCTATTGAAAAGTAGCAATTTCATTACGTAATCGCTCAGATAAGTGCGAAGGATTAAAACGAGATAAGAATTCACGAGTTAAATCTGCCCAAGTTCTAATTGAACCCAGTGTAAGTTTATTCCACCAAGTCTTTGCTCTGTCCCTCAATGAATGAGGAAATAACTGAAGCCTCAGTATCTCCGGATTAACTCCTCGTAGTCTAAACGAACCACAGATTTCCTGGAACGTTTTCAGATGCTCCCTAGCATCCTCTGTAGCAGCACCGCTAAATTGACCTGCGTTGTTGATCATGCTGTACATAACAGGTTTCAGCTCGAAGTTGTCAACATCTACATCGGGCAGGGTGGTTTCTAGTTCTACATGATCATTGAGCATGTAGTCTCGGCATGACCGGCGTGTGGCAGCGATAGGAGGGTCGACGACAGGTGGATCGATCCCTCCATCTCCGACAGGATTGTTGTTATCCTGGAGATTCCCTGGGTTGTCCCTTCTTTCGTCACGTCTTTCATTCACCATTGCTTCAAGTTGTTCCTCTAGATATTAGTTCCTTTCAACGAGGTAACAGACTCTTTTCTTGAGATTGAACGTTCGTTTGGGTTTAGGATCTAACTGGTACTCAGGTTCCTTCCCCCGTTGAGACCTGCGCATACGCAAACAAAAGACCTTGTGAAAGGTATAGGTTGGACAATCCAAGTAAAATAGAAAAATAAATTGAATGCAGTAAAAATTAGGGTAAAGTTATGTTGCTAGTCCCCGGCAACGGCGCCAAAACTTGTTGCGTGTAAAAGTGTCTATTGCAATGTAGTGCAAGTGTACACGACGCAAGTAGTAAAGTGATACTGAAGTATCGGATATCGTCTCCACAGGGACTAGGCTAATAGCTTCACCTTGAATTACTGCACGAAAGTAAAAAGAATAGTTTAAGATGTTGTCACGAGAATAATAAAGAATACTGGAAAATAAGATTAAAGTAATCAAGATAGAGAGAATGGGCTGGTATTGAATTCCTCAGTAGTGTAGGTATTGCTAAGTCTAGGAATATCTGCTCTGTCGTCGTCCCCGTCGCGGCAGCACCCGTCGCGGCGGTAGTCTGTTGTTTGTCGCGGCAGCGATCACACAACTCTGTACTTCAAGCTTGGCAAGAATCCTTGTTGTGCCTTGGCCTATCCCTAGGTCCAAGTCTGTCGATGAACACGTCTTTGATAATACCTCCCGGCGTGAACCGAAGGATGAACACCAATGTTGTTGAATTCTTCTTTAGCCACTTAACATCATCCTATCCCTAGGTCCGAGATAGTTCAACTATAAACTAGAGAACTCGCACTTATTCCTTTCGTATACTTAACTCTCCCGATATTAAGTAAATAGATAACCTCGCAATGCTCTCCCGATACTCTTGCAAGATGTTAATAACCAGAATAAGAGAACTTGAAGTTTATTTTATTGAACAGAAAATTCCTAAAACAAAAGCAACCCTTGCAACTTCTTTACAAATCAACCCGTGGCCCTAGGGGGAATTTAGAACATGTTGAGAAGGGGAAAACGGCTAGGGTTTTTGGGAAGACGGCTAGAGATAGGTGATGTCCCCTCCTAGGTCGAATTACATGCCTTTATATAGGCTTTGGATTCAAGTTTTCTAATATGGCAAGAATACAAGTTTAAATTAAAGTGCAACTCTAATAAAGACTAAATCTTCGGAGCATATAGCTTTAATTCGTCCTTCCTTCTTGCTTGGAGTTTTCTTCCTTGAACTTTGGGCTTGGCCTTCATTCTGATCTAGGGCTTGGAAGAATATAGTGGTATTCCACGACAGATGGGCTTAATTTTCTCTTTCTGTCGAGGCCCACTTTGCTTCTTCTCCTCAAAACTGTTGTCGTCCTTGGCTGCCACGGCGGCATCCATGGCAGCATCGTCCTCTGCGACTGCTCATCCAGTTCCAGCTTTTCTGCATTACTGCCCAGCGCCTGCTTCTCCATCTGCTACGACAGCAACCTGCAAAAGCAACCAATTTCAGTAGAAATTGTGCCATTTAATATATTTGTGATGTATAACTGTAATCTAACCTAAATGCAATGAATTATGCTTAAATGCAGCAGAAATATGGGTTAAATAGGGGTAAATAATAGAACTTTTACACACTCAACAGTAAGAAAGTGAAAATGTTGAGTGTTTAATGGGCGTATAATAATGGTAGCCGAATAAATGAGGATGATGATGGAAAATAAAAAGATTTGATTTGAAAAGGGGTAGGTGATAAGGTTGTAAGTGATATGATTGGGTAAAGATTAGGGTGATATGGTGATTAGGTTGAATTTAAATTTCAACTTAATTTTTGGGAAGTTAGGGGTTATGTTTAAAGAAAAAATTCTCTCTCTTGAATGGGCTGATCAAGCTAGGCTTAATCTCTTCTTCCAATTTTTCAATTCGCCGCATGCCAAGCTTCTACACTGGCATGGTCGCTGGCATGCTCGAGGCCCTTAACTTGCCAATTGTTTATGCCAATTGATACTTTGGCATGACATCTGGCACAAATCTGCTCGTTTCTGGATCACAGTCGCCTCATGACAAGTCCCTTCTTGGCATTGTCCCTGGCATACGAAATTAGCACATTCTCAAAGCAAACTTTTCAACACAGCAAAGGAATAAAAATGTAAATTAAAAGAAAGAAAAAACTACTGAAAATCCTGAAACCTAAAAACAAAGAAAAAAACTAACCTAATATTTACAAATATTCAAACCTGATGTTGATGTTATGGTACCTCTGCCAAGAGGATAGCCTCCTTGGCATTATTCTGACTACCTTTCAAATAGTGTTTTAGGTGCTGGCCATTTATTGGTGAATGGTAGGCTGTGACAATCCTTTGTTTAAATAACCAACATAGAAAGCCAAAGAATTGCTTTCCTTTGATCATGCCAAATTCTCGATTGCACAATGAAAGGGAATATTTTACCATGGTGGCTTTGAAAAACCACCTTAGAAAACTGAAGAATCCCTTTGTTGTCAAGGCACAATCATCCTCATCTTGTTCCAAAGTCTTCATGAAATCTTCAGTTTTGAGCCGCAACATCTCTAGCATTGTTGTTACGGCAAAAATTTTCTGCTTCAGTTCTTCATTCTCAGTCATTTGGCATGCACTTTTCCTTCCAACAACAAGCCATTTGAGCACACCTTGCTTCATGACATCAGTCCCGACCAGAATCAATATTCTCTATCGCTCAATTGCTTTGCCATCACACTTTAGTTTTATGGAATCAACTTTAATTCATTGGTAATTCAATGTTAGGTTCTTATCCAAAATGGGTTCTATTGGCTCAACTGCGTGACATTCAATTTCATATGTACATTTAAGAGTGTTAAAAATATCAACAGTAATACCTTCTTGTCTTACTGACGTAGGGTTGGCAAATGGTGGCTCCACTAGTTTTGTCGTGGTGATGTTGGCATCTGACTACTGTCTGGCATCGAGTAGCAGTCTGGAATCAGATAGTGGTCTGGCATCATCAACATCGGCCTCTTCTTTCTCTACTTCCTTGGGTTCACCTGCTGGCATTGATTTCTCTTCCTGGCAAATAATCAGGGTGCTTGGCATGTGTTTTGTACTCGACTTGTTTGCCACTCCATGGAGCAACAACTTGGCATTGTTCTTTCTCTTTTTGCCAAGCATCCTCTGTATCACTTGGCACATTGTTCAAGATGTTTAAAATCAATTTTGTGTGATTTTTAATTTTTCTGCTTGTTTCTTCAATCTCTTGAAGTTGAGCATCTATCATAGCTTTCATAACCTCCATGGAGCGTATGTTCTCTTGCCAAGACATGTGTGTTGTAGCAACAAAGTTGTAATCATCATAGAAGTCCATTTGATCATTGTACGAGTAGCTCGGGTGATGTTGAAGACTGTTTTTCCATGGTATATGTGTTGCAGCAGCAATGCCATTATCGTAAGTAAAAATGTCAGCCCCTTGATCATACCATGGAAAATTTTGCTGGTAATGCCATCGGTTGTAAGCTCTAATAGGGTCTCTAATGCTCTTTCTCTGATACCTTATGTCCCTAGAAGTACCTAAAATAAATGAATCTGGAAATAATGTTAGAAAAATAAATAATAAAAGGAAAATAATCATAAACTAAAACAAAGACAAGTAAAAATCAAAACAATCAATTATGTTGCAATTCCCCGGCAATGGCGCCAAAAACTTATAGACTCTTAGGGAGATGTGTAAAGTAATGCTAGCAAAAGGGGCAATTTTTAGATAATGGGAAAATATAAAGCAGTGCCAAGAGTCTTTTGCGTGCAAGTATACACGGTTTGCAAGTAATACAGTAGTAAGATGAATATCGATCCCACAGAGATTGACTTGGAATTCGATTGCTTTGATTGATTACTTGTCTTGGGAAAAAGATGTTTTGATTTGAAAATGGTTTTGGGAGTGACTAAAAAGAAAAGAAATAAACTAAAGTAAAAATGTTGGCAAATAGAGTGTTTAAATGACTGGTGAGTTGGCAAGGGATGTCTGGTTTTTAGGCTATTCATGCCATGCTAGCTTTTAATAAATCCTGTCTTGGCATTGTTTGCCGAGCATATTCAAATTAGCAAAGCCTCTCTCGATGGCCATTGCCCTAAATCGATCATGTAGAAACCCATATACCTCTATAGTGAATGTTTTCTCAAAAAAACCGATTTGATTAAGTACCAATCTATACTCCTAAGGGGCAGATCTCACTTCCGAAGTAAGTTCATCTACTTGAACATCTTCTCACGAAGCATCTCGCCTTAGTATCTAGCAACTGATCGTTGCCACCCAAGTTTGTTAAGATATTAAGGAGTAATGGGCCAACAATGCCAGCTCTTGTTTGACAAAGTATTTAGAAAACAATAATGCCAGCTCTCGCTTCGCATACAGTTAGAAAACAGTAAACATGCCAGATAGAAAAATAGTGCCGAGGTAGTGTCAATTTATTAAAAACTAAACATTCAAAATAACGTTCAACGCAAACATCCCTCGCCAACTATTAAACTAGTTCATGGTGAGGGTATCAACCATAAAACCTTCATTGTTTTGCTTAAACATCACCATTAAAAATAGAAACAACTAAACCAAAGAGAGTGGAGGAGAAGGAGGTCTCTCGATGCAGCCCTTCACGGTCCAAACTCTCGGTCAAGCTAGTCGAACCACCCTTCCTCGATGCAGCTTCTCCAAGCCGATCGTGATCAATGAAGCATGTTTTCAGTTTGATGCTTGGACTTTTTAAATAGGCGTGTAGGAGGAGTAGGATAAGTCTTTGATTTGAATTTGAACGTAAAAGGGATAAGGATGCGGTCATCTTATCCTTGATAAGTAGATCAAGACGTGTGATAAGCTGGTCGGATTAGGGCTGAAGTCATCGTGCCAACGCTGCATTGGCAACCAAGCTTGGCATGTCCTTGCCAACATAACTTGGCACCACCTTATCCGCTATTTTTTCGGAGATTAATCCAATTGCTATCTTTTCGGACCCTGATCTTATCCTATTTTTTCAGGGTTCAACAACCTTTTGGCATGGCATCAAGTTCACTTCTCTTCCAATCGATGCTTGGGAATGTTGTGCCAACGACACTTGGCATTCTCTCTGGCATTCCTTCCTACGTTGCTTTTTTGTGCCGAAACCTATGCTAAACTTACAAAATAGCCACAAAGCAGCCCTTCACACTAGCATAGACAGAATACTAAACTCCTTATGCAAATGCATGATTCTAACACCTAATGCAACTAAATGTACCTAAAACAAGCAATAGCATTATAAAATTGACATTAAAAATAGTACTTTTGGAGAGGTAACAGTAAACAAACCCTAATGACTTTCATAAGCTTTAGAGATTCAACAAGCGTTGTAATATTGTAATTTGAGGAAATTGTTTGAACCTGTGAATAGGGTATCGGTACGAGCTTCAGCCGTACCAGTACGTATTTGGGGGTCGTATCGATATGGTTCGACTCGTACCAGTTCCTATGGAAATTGAGGATTTCTAGTAAGCTATATTAGTTTCGGTACGCGTATGAGTACCGATACACAGGGGTACCGTATCGATACTCGTGTGTTAGTACCGGTTCCCACTGAACGGAATAACTATAAATGCTAATTAAGAGATGCAAATCGACGTGTATGATTAATGCTTAAATAAATGAGATAACGCAGATTAATGATGATAATAAATGAGATTAATTCTATAATCTTCCATAATGTATTAATAACTCGGTAATGTAAAATTAATGATGTGTTAAAGATTAGCAACAATAGGGGGATCCTTGGGATCACGTTGCTTGCATGTTGGGTAGGCATTTGATTGGTTGAGTCATTTTGATTGATAAGATTCAGATACCTAGTGAAAGAGTGTTGCAACACCATGGTTAGAGATACCAAATGAAAATTACCAGTGCTTTGTGACCGTGACTCATTCGAAGATACTCGAGGGGGGATTTCGAGTATGAGTGTATGTTCCGATGCTAGGTGAACCGATCTCACTAGAGTGTAGATGCTCGATGGGGGATTCTGAGCATGGGTGTATGTTCTGATGCTATGTGACCTGGCCTCACCATAGAGTGTACATTCCCGATGTTGTTTGACCTGGGCCTCACTCTAGTGATGTTGTTGTATGATATGTATTTTTGCCTAGATGATCTGATGAGATCTCGGGTATGGTTGGGCCATGAGTGCTATGTATGATTATTGCTATGATGAAAGCATGTGTTTAGGCGACCAATGATAGCACCACATGTTTATTTATCTCTTCTTATTGCTTGTACTAGCTTGCATGTTTATGTTTATGATTAGCATGAAGTATAGTAGAGTAGATGTGTACCACTAAGCTTTGTAAGCTCAGCGCTCAGAATCGTTGTTTCTGTGCGTAGGTTGATTGTGGAACGTGGGATCGAGGAACACTATCAGTACGAGATTCCAGCATGCGGTGTTTTCCAAAGTACGGTACTTGTGTTTAGTGGGTTGTGTATTCATATGAGCTTACGTCGTTGAGTCTGTAATTCTTACTTTTGAAATTTTATTAACCAAGTCGAATGTTTAAATGTTTTAAATTAAAGTGGGGCTCCTTTGTAAAGATTTAAATTGTTTATCTACGTTTTCAATTATTGAATTTAATGTTTTTAGAAAACACATTGTTGGGCTAAACTGAATTGAGAAATTTTATGAAAACAGTGGGTCTTAAGGTCCAAATATGACACTCAAGTTTAGGATGTTATATCAGCATTCGAATTACATTCTTTGGGGACAGACTTCACCTGCCACAAGTTTCTCACTGGATAAATTTTATTTTTGAAGGGGTTAAGAGTATCTTGGGGATTATTGAGCCAAGCGCAGTCCAAAGAACTGTTTGATTCAATAATAATCAACCTATTGGATGTCGACTCCCTTATTTTCTTAAACCGGTTTTTTCACATTACGACACCTTGTATGATTTATGACTTTCTCGATGGTTACATTGCATGTTTAGAACTTTGGATCATTTATATATATGAATGTTTATGTTATACGACACCCTGTATGCTTTTCTTATAGTGTGGATCATCAAAAACTCTTGATAATGCATGAATCGTTTTATAACTTAACGATATGAAATATGTTTTACTTTCTATATTTCTTGGTAACCTTGTAGATTCACATATTAGTATAATTAACATGTCATAGGATACAGCGCGCTCATCTGATGATGAGCCTGATACAATCTAATATCTTTTAATGTTTCAACATTTAGCACTAGACGAGGAACGCACTTCTAGCAAGCTAAGAAACTCATGGATTTGTTCACAAATCAACTTTACAAAAAGTTTGACACTTAAAACAATGAGGGAACAAAACACCTTTACTTTTACCAGCTGTGCAGTTCCTGATAAATCTAAAAAAAAAATTAGGCCCTCAGAAATAGCTGGTTGGTAGTCTCATATGGACCAGACAATTAAGAACATATGAATCATCAGCTCCACCTTTATTAGATTCATATATGCACAGCAGTTTCATTAGCTGATAAGTTTTTCTCGAGGTATGGATCAACTTGTACTATATATATAGGACCAGCTGTTTTGCTTTACAACAAGTGAGATTTTGACAGGAAATGGGTGCAAATTATAATATGCAAAGCAGAAAGGAACTGATGCAGCAACTGATATTATGTTGTGGGGTTCATGTTTTTCCTTTTTTTTCCCTTTCCCCATCAAATGACAGTTGAGGATGTCAATGTCATTACCTGCTCCCCAAGGATGCTTTAATTGTTTGTTATTGATAAAGCCTCTACCAATTTTGCTAATGATACAAAACATCATGCGTAATTTACTAGAAATTATATCATAGGTCCGTCCCACTACGTTATTTATGGTTCAACCAATAAAAATCATCTATTTCATTAATTTTTTCCATGTCATCTTTTTACCAAGTGAATCTTCACTCATATTTACTGTAAATCAAATTTAAAAAGCAATTTTTATCATGCGAAAATTCACTTGGTAAAGAAGATCGACATGGAAAAATAATGAAATGAATAGCTTTTATTGATTGAGACCATGAATTATGTAGCGGGACGGTCTTATGATATATTTTATCCTAATCTACATATTTACTAGTTTAATGTATAAATTTTAGGGTAACTTACATAAATCATCATTGAACTTTACTCTTAAACCTATTTTGGCCACTGAAGTTTCCAAATGTTCAAATTATTCACTGGAGTTTAGACATTGAACATTTTTGTCACTAAAATTTAGACATTGAATGTTTTTTCACTCTTAAACTCGAAACGGTCGTAGATGGTAGTTGTTCGGTCTCAAATTTCACCAGTCACTTCGTCTCGTCCCCCTAAGTCTGAATTTAACCTTCATTTTGTCGGAGAGTGCTCAAAAGTTCATGAATCGACCAAAGACTTTCTGATTTCTCTCTTGTCAATCTCCATCTTCCGTCATCGGATGGAGCTCGTTTCTTAGTATATTGCTTCTCTCGTGCCGATGAAGTTTTTCATCGTCCTAATTTTGGAGAAGTTCCTCAATTTTCCGGTAAATAGATGTCGTCAAAAAGTTAACGGATGAGTGGTAAAAAAACATTTAATGTCTAAACTTCAGTGAGTAAATTGAACGTTTTGAAACTTTAGTGACCAAAATAGGTTTGAGAGTAAAGTTCAATGATGATTTACGTAATTTACCCTAAATTTTATACATAAACAAAGGAAAACAAATCAATAAACATAACCGGTTCTACAGAACAGGCATAAAGATCATCTATCAATTAAGAAAAAGTATCCACTTTTAGCTGGGACACACAGGGCTGCTTGGTGTATGAATCGATTCCATCCTGTTGTAGGCCGAGTATCGAGTTTGGGTTACGACCGATGCTAAAGCGGCGCGACTCAGTTGCCTACAGGCTCAGATATGGCATGATTTCAGATTGCAGAAAAGCGAACCAAAATCTGATTAGGTCACGCCTAGATCAAGTTGGTTAATAATGATTCATTCGTTTACTGGATTTTACATTGTGGCAACTTCAGTGGTCCTTCAATTAGTGATTTGCTAGCTTATTTGTGGGGGGGAAAAGCAAAACACAACAAAAATAAAACCACATACGCAATACCAACTTGTTTCTGTAACCATTTAATATATCAAATTATACAGAAGCAACCCTTTAAGCTTTCAAGTTGAACATAATTAAAGCATTGAGCAAATCTTTATTTGACATCAAATCTTCTGTCAGGAAAAGAATAAAGCCTTTTCTTTCCTATTTATTTCATTTATTGGATATCAATGCCAGATAGTGCTTTCTTTGCTATGTTCTTATTCCACACCAGTTATCGACTAAATCAAAGGTCTAGGTTTAGATTTACATCGTACATGTGGCACTCTAAACTAAACTAATGTATATATCATGTAGTTGTAACTTGTTGATGATCAACGTGGTTCATAGTGAACGGAGAGTGTGGTTAATACTTTCTGGTTTGAACGGAGAGTCGTGGTTAATAATAGAGGAAATGAAGAAAAGTTTGAAAAGATGGTGAATACAAGTTCAGTCTACCAGGTATTTTTACGTCCATGACTGATGGTTGGTGTCAGTCAGGGACGGACGCAGAACTTTATGTTAGGAGGGGCGGACCTATAAAATTTTAGGGGAAGCGAACTTATAAAATTTAGGGTGGGCGAAAATAAATTCTCAATAAGATATACATAATAAATTTCTATACAATTTCTAATTCATATAAAAATTTCAATTTTTTAGGGGACTGATTACCCCTCCAGCCCTTTTAAATTCATCCCTGGTGTTAGTCCTAAAGTTGATGGGTAGTAGGATGGATTTGGCTGTCAGCTAAAGTCAGTTGGTGGGCAAGTGAGTTATGACAGCAATCAGACTATAACTTTAGACGACGATCGTGTCAAGGAATTCTATAAAGGCTTCAGGACCCCATGCGGAGGTTTTGTAGCAAAGATGTAGCAGGAAAACTCGAAGACGGAATTACAACCTAACTGAAGAAAGACAAGCAGACAAGAGAAGAGTAAAAATCCAAAATTAGAAGGCCATTAATTTATCTAAACCCTGCCTATAATTAAAATGGATAGTGTGCGCACTTTGTAACTCATCATTGGTCAAACGAATAATGACGAATGCTGTTGATGCATAAGCAATTTGAGCAAGTGGGAAGAGCTATTAGGGCATCTTAAAGGGTAGTATAACTATTATATAACATAATTTCCTGCTAAAAAATTCAAACATAAAAAGGGGAGTTGGTTGAGTTAATTTAAACCCTCCATTGTTTTTCTTCTATTATAGAATGGAATCCAATCACCCCAAGAGAACATTGACTCAATCACTGCTGAACCAACAAGGACACAATCCGAGCATATTCATCAATGCCTTCAACCTCAAGAACTATCTAGCAATGCCTTAAAAAGAAAATAAACACCAAAACATACATAAAAAACTCAAATCGAAAGGGTAGAGAAAGAGAGATTTTTCACTATGGTGAAGGAGATTACAATTGACATTTTAACCATAATTTTTAGTATCTATTTATAGGGATATGTTGTTTGGTTACAAGGTAAACTTACATAGAATTAATTTTAATCAAAATAAATTTTCTACTCTTTAACGTATATATTCAAAGGGTGAAATAGAGATTCATCGTGTGGGGCCAAAGACGTAGGGGCCTCGGCCGGCTTGAACGGACCCCACTTTTGTCACAATTTCTTTATGAATATTTGGGTCAGATCAAAATAAAATTCAGTTCATAACTCTCATATATATATATATATATATATATATATATATATATATATATATATATATATATATATATATATATATATATATATAAGGATTCGTTGACATAATGTACAAAATTATATATTGATTCTCTTTTGTTAGTTTCATAATATATATATATATATATATTATAAAGTGGTAAAAGATAGTTTGTGGGAATTGATAAAGAAGAATTGCTTTTGAGATTCATTATTGCACCTCTAGTACTCAGTAATGACAAACAGATTAAGAATCGAGTTTATATATTTGATTGTGCTGGTATTTGCTGTCGATGACTCTTTGGAATGAAGCACTTAATCTTAATTCAATTATGCTGCATACCTCACCAAAGAATTGGATTTACGGTTGTTTTTCTTTAATTTCTTCCTCCTTAAATTTCTCCATATATATAAATATATATATAGGAAACGCAGTGTAAAACTCTTTAAGTTTTACACGTTTTTTAGACCGTTGGATGAGTGAAACGAATATATGAGATTAACAGTAAATATGTGAACATTATCAAGAGTAAGGAATTAATTTGAGTCATTCATTCCCCCATGTAACGATCCAGAAAACGTGTAAAACTTAAAGAGTTTTACATTGTGTAAGTTGATCCTAACTCATATATATATATAAACGTGATAATTATTTGATATACCGTCAGTAGAAAGTTTTGCTTTTACAAGAGGACTTCTAAAACTATGTCATATGTCTCTTTTAGAGACCCTAAACTCTAACTCCTAAATTATAAACCCTAAACTCTAAAATTTAAACTATAAAAAATTGTGAAACAAAAATTGATTTTGATATAACAATTTAACTTAAGGACTAAATTGTAAAACAATAAATTTTTTAAGTATTTTCAAATACTCACAATTTAACAAGCCATTTTGAATCAAACACTATTTCAAGCCAAAATATATTTAAAGGTTCGATCCTCACTAAGTCTTTTCATGAGTTTTCAAGCCAAACTTAAACAAAACGCCAGGCGTATCGATACCCTCATGCGTAGCGATACGATTTTTCAACACTGGAATTTTAATCGTTCATAGCGTACCGATACGGTCTAATCTCGTATCGATACGATATTCATCTGGGCAAGACTTTAAGCTATAGCGTATCGATACGCATCGGGACTGTATCGATACAATTTTCATATAAAAATATTCTTTTGCTATAACGTACCGATACATCATGTCACCGTATCGATATGATATGTTGATCTTTGCAAAAATCTTTGCATTTAATATTCGAACATTGGCTTGTTAGTTAATTGGAATCCAAAATTTTAAATGACCGTTGAACGGTATCGATACGCTAAGGTAGCGTACCGATACGCTAAGGTAGCGTACCGATACGCTAAGGTAGCGTACCGATACGCTTTTTATCAAAACCCAATTCAAGATTCTAGTGAGCAAAATCCGTATCGATTCGGCTAACTGTATCGATACACCCCTTAATATCATACAAGTACACCCTTCAAGCGTATCGATACGCCCTATTTTTGAGTCACAACGGCTCTTTCTTCTTTGAGACAGTATCGATACTCCCACGAGCTGTACCGATACGGTAGGTTGTTGAGGAGCATTTATTGCGAGAAATTGTAGCCCAACAGCTTTATTGATGATCTCAACCACCCAAACGGCTAGAAATTAATGCAAGGGTATAAAAACAAGTCTCAAATGCTACGGCAACAACTATTGAGCCTTAAAGCAACAACAAAGCATTTAAATCCAAACCTTATTCATTTTAGAGTCAAATCTTTGTACCCAACTAAAGTGTGTTTCCATTGTAATTTTTATTGAGAGTTTGGGGAGTGTTTGATTGTATTTGGGTAAACATCAACCTTTGAGAGGTACTTGTAAGGTTTACCAAAATTCCTTTATTGTAAAGAGTGTGTTGGATTAAGCTTTGGGTAGAAAGCTTAATCGGTATTGTAAGTTTTCCTCCTCATCCAAGATAAGGGGAAGAATCAATAGTGGATTGGTTAAAAATCCTTAGTGGGAGCTAAGGTAGTAGAGGTAGAGTTCATTTAGGAACTTGAACCACTATAATTGTCTTGTGTCAAATTTTCATTCATCCAATTTCCACCCTAAAATTTTAATTGCCAATTCACCCCTCCTCTTGGTCATTTGCAATCATTTGATCAACTCAATAATTGGTATCAGAGCTACACTCATTGGAAGGATTACAACCCTCTTGAGTCGATTCTAGGAGAGTTTGATCAACAACAACTTCAAGCAATGGCATCCACTTCCGGCTCCAACCTCTATGAGTCTTAATCCACCAGCAAACCACCATTCTTCAATGGGAATAACTACTCATATTGGAAGAATCGGGTGCGTCTCTTCATCAAATCCAACGACTACATGGTATGGGACGTTGTAGAAGACGGACCAAGCATTCCTATGAAGAGAGATGATGAAGGAAGATTAGTCCCAAAGGTCAATGCCGAGATGACCGATGAAGATAGAAGACGGTTGCAAGTCAATGACAAAACCTTGCATATGATCTTTTGTGCTATCGGTCCCGATATCTACTCAAAGGTGTCTTCCATCGAAAGCGCCAAGGAAGTTTGAGATACCCTCGAGACGACATATGAGGGAACTAGCGATGTTAAAGAGACAAAGATCGGGTTGCTCAATTTAAGCTATGACAATTTCAAGATGGATCCCGATGAAAGCGTCTCCAAGATGTTTGATCGGTTTCGGTCATCGTTAACGGTTTAAAGGGCTTCGGTGAAGTCATTCCCGAAGAAAAGCTAGTTCGAAAACTTCTATATTCTCTTCCGGAATCTTGGGATGGAAAAAGAATGGCCATTATTGAAGCTAGAGATTTGAAGGCTCTCAAGCTTGATGCCTTTCTTGGATCTCTACTCACTCATGAGATCATGAAAAAAGGAAGGGAAGAAGAGAAGAAGAAAGAAGAGAAGAAAGTTGAGAAGAAGAAGAAGATCGGAATCGCACTTAAAGCTTCATACAATGATAGCGATTCAAGTGAAGAGAAAGATGAGAAGATTGCCATGTTGGAAAAAAGATTCGCACGATTCATGAAGTCCAAACGGGGAAGAAAATTCAATAGAAAGGGGGACTTCAAGAATAGAAATAAAGAAGAAGAGAAGGACCAAATCACTTGCTATGAGTGCAAGAAGACCGGCCATATCCGATCCGAGTGCCTTCAATTGAGAAAGAAAAGCTTTGGGAAGAATAACAAGCTCAAAGCTTAGGTGGAAACTTGGAGTGACGAGGAGTCATCCGAAGAGGAGGAGGAAGTGGCCAACCTTTGTCTCATGCCATTTGAGGAGGAACCAATGGTAAAACCTAGCTCGTCATTTTTACTTACAATGAATTATATGATGCTTATGATGAGTTACAAGATGTTTATGATGAGTTTGTTGAAAAGTACAAAGAGTCTATTTTGAAAAATAAGAAAAACATTTCCGATTTGAAAAATCAAAATGAGTCTCTTTCAAAAAACAATTCGGAATTGGAAAAGAAGGTTTTATATTTGATTAATCTTTCAAATGATCTCAAAAAGAATAATGTTGATTTAGAAAACTTCTTTTTGATTTTCAAGATTATCACACCAAGGAGGTGGATAATCTTAAAACCTCTATTACTATTGGGAGAAATAATTTTGAGAAAGAAAATTCTTCTAAAACTCAATATGTAAAAAGAAAACCTTTTTATCCTAAACAAAGAAAATTTTCAAAGCAATCTAAAATAAAAGAATTAGGAGTGTTTGGGTTCCTAAGGAACTAGTAACTTCTAAGAATTGTGATGCTATGTCTCTTTGGATTCCTAAGGGAACCAAGGTTTTGGAGGCTAACACACATGGACCCAAAATGATTTGGGTACCAAAAAACAAAGCCTAATTTCTTTGTTTGTAGGGGGAGCATTGCTACAAGGCCAAAGCTTCAAATCAAAACACATGGTACCTTGATAGTGGATGCTCAAGACATATGACCGGAGACAAGACTAGATTCAATGAGCTCAAGCCAAAGCATGGTGGAGTAGTGACATTTGGTGACAACTCGAAATGCCATATTGAGGGTATTGGCTCCATTGGTAACCACTCTTCCATATTCATTGAAAATTTCTAATGGTCTTAAGCATAATTTACTGAGCCTTAGTCAATTATGTGATAAAGGTTTTAATGTTCTCTTTGATAAAAATGGTTGTAAAATAATGAACATTAAAACAAATCAATTGATGCTCATAGGGCATAAGATAGGCAATATCTACATGGTGCATTTAGATGACATTCATACATCTCATGCATGTTTAGTTGCATATGATGAACATGACTCGTGGCTTTGGCATAGGAAATTAGGACATGCTAGCCTGAGTGTTTTAGAGAAATTAGTTTCCCTTAATCTAGTTAGAGATTTACCCAAACTTAAGTACTCTAATGATAAAATATGAGATGCATGCTCTAAGTGTAAACAACATAGAACCTCATTTAAATCCATTAATGATGTTTCCACTAGTAGATGCTTACAATTGATTCATATGGATCTTTTTGAGCCAATTAGAGCTATGAGCTTGGATGGTAAATCATATGCTTTTGTACTTGTTGATGACTATTCCATGTTTACTTGGGTTCTATTCTTAAGTACAAAAGATGAGGCTTTAGAAAAATTCATCACATTTTAAAAAATAACTCAAAATGATCTTGAGCTTAAAATCACTCACATTAGAAGTGATCATGGAACCGAGTTTCAAAATTTGGGTTTTGAAGAGTTTTTAAATGAAAATAGGATTAGCCACAATTTTTCCGCACCTCGCACTCCCCAACAAAATGGGGGAGTTGAGAGGAAAAATCGAACTTTAGAAGAAATGGCTAGAACCATGCTTTGTAAAAATAATTTACCTAAATATTTTTGGGCAGAAGCCACAAATACCGCTTGCTACATCATGAATCGAGTAATGATTAGGCCAATTTTGAAGAAAAAATGATATGAGATTTTAAAATCTAAGAAGCCTAACATTGGCTATTTTAATCCATTTGATTGCAAGTATTTTGTTTTAAAAAATGGAAAAGACAACTTAGGTAAATTTGATGCTAAAAGTGATGAAGCTATTTTCTTAGGATATTCTTTAAACTCTAAAGCCTATCGTGTATTTAATAAGAGAACTTTAGTAGTAGAAGAGTCTATACATGTTGTTTTCGATGATAACCTCCTTTCGAAGAAGGATGCTTGTGATGATGATGATGTATGGATCATTGAAGTCATTGATGGAGGATAAACATCAAAGGTGGATGAGATTCCAACCAAAGAAGAAGATGCACAAGATCCACCTCTTGAAGCCTTGAAGGACTTGGCTCTTGAGGAAAAGGAGGTGTCATACCCAAGGGTGTTCAATTATATCAAAGGTTGTGAAATCTTGGGTGATCTATCCAAGGGGGTAACTACTAGATCCTCTCTCAAATTAATGAACCATGTTGCATTTATTTCATGCATTGAGCCTAAAAATATCAAAGAAGCATTAAAAGATGATTTTTGGATTTTGGCCATGCAAGAAGAACTTAATCAATTTGAGAGAAGCAAAGTATGGACATTAGTTGAAAGGCCTAATAATCAATCTACTATAGGAACTAAATGGGTCTTTAGGAATAAACTGGATGAGAATGGTAACATAGTGAGAAACAAGGCTAGGCTTGTTGCTCAAAGTTACACTCAAGAAGAGGGGATTAATATTGATGAAACATATGCACCCGTAGCTAGAATGGAAGCTATTAGGATGCTTATAGCATTTGCATGTTACCATGATTTCAAGCTTTTTCAAATGGGTGTAAAAAGCTCTTTATGGTTTAAAACAAGCTCCTAGAGCTTGGTATGAAAGGCTTTCAAACTTTTTGATTGAAAAAGGTTTTGAAAAAGGCAAGGTGGACACTACACTCATCATAAAAAGATATTGTAATGACATCATAATAGTATAAATTTATGTTGATGATATCATTTTTGGTTCTACTAATGAATGTTATTGCAAAGAATTTTCTAAGCTAATGCAATGTGAGTTCGAGATAAGCATGATGGGGGAGCTTTCATTCTTTTTGGGGCTCCAAATCAAACAAAGGAATAATGGCACCTTCATCAATCAAGCAAAGTATGTGAACGAAATGCTCAAGAAGTTTGGCTTGGAGAATATGAAGCCTCAAGCCACTCCTATGAGCTCTTCTATAAAGCTTGACAAAGATGAAGAGGTAAATGTGTCGATTATAAGCTTTATGGATCTATGATAGGTTATTTGCTTTACCTTACCGCAAGTAGATCGGATATTATGTTTAGTTTTTGCTTGTGTGTTAGGTTCCAAGCTAGTCCTAGAGAATCACACTTAGTAGCCATTAAGAGAATTTTTAGATACCTTAGAGACACACCTAACTTAGGTCTTTGGTATCCTAAGGATTCTTCCTTTAGCCTTCATGCTTATTCGGATGCGGATTATGGGGGATGCAAGATAGATAGGAAAAGTACCTCCGGGACATGTCAATTCTTAAGTAGTATGCTCGTATCTTGGTTTTCTAAGAAAAAAATAGTGTATCCTTATCTACCACCGAAGCGGAGTACATATCCTTAGGGAGTTGTTGTGCTCAAGTCCTTTGGATGAAGCAACAACTCTTAGATTATGGTGTTCAAGTAGATGTCATACCCCTTAGGTGTGACAACACTGGTGCCATTTGTCTCACTAAGAATCCCATCCAACACTCTAGAACCAAACATATAGAAATTAGACATCATTTTATTAGAGACCTTGTGTTGAAAAATGATGTTGTTCTAGAATATGTTGATACCTTGAACCAATTAGCGGATATATTTACCAAACCTTTAGATAAAGAGCGTTTTTGGACCCTTAGGAGAGAGTTAGGGCTAACTAACCTTTCTTGACCCTTTTAGGTCCCAAATGGTCAAACTTTTTCTTGAAATTGGTTGATATTCATGCTTATGTTAATTTGCCTCATTTTGCTTCTATGCGTGTTGCTAGAGGGAGTATGAATTAATTTTGGCCATTAAATCTTGTTCATATGTCATTCACATGCATTTAGTGACGTTAAAGTTGGATTTTTAGACTTGAAACTGTCAAAATTACACTATCTGGTAAAGGCGTATCGATACGGGTTCGTCAAGGGAAGTGATACAAGTCAAACTGCATCGATATGGTCACACGTATCGATACGGTATTGAAATCAAATTTAAAATTAGGGCAAGGCGTATCGGTACGCTCTACAAGCGTACCGATACGGTTTCGACAGAGAGTTAAAATAGGGTTGTTTAATGAAAAATTACTTTTACACAAAATCTTCTCATCTTTTTCTCTAAAAACCCTAGTCGCAAATACCTATAAACCCCCCCCCCTCAATCTCTCAATTTTTTCACATCAAACTTCAAATTAATTGAGGGTTTTTCATCAACACATCAAAGACAAGCTTTGTTAGCAATCATGTCCATTCAGATCACCCTATTCACCCATTCTCATAACTCAAGGTATAATTTTTTTTCTTTTTTCTTCTTAATTTTCGTTTGATTTTATTAGTTGTTTTCACTTAATTTTTGTATAAAACATATATGTGTGATATGGGTTTTCAAGTTTTTACAAAAACTTTTCAAAATCCAAAAAAAATTCATTCGAATATAATTTTATACCGTATATTTTTAAAAATGTTTTTCGAAAAAAAATTCACCAAACTTTTCTTTTATACTTGTATATATTTTTTACATTAAAATTGTTTTTCAATACCTTGAATTATTGGAATTTATTGTTGGATTGAATGAGATGATTAATTGCATACATATTCGAATTGTTTTGATGTTTTCAGGATTATGGCACCCAAAAAAGAGCGAAACGGTACTTAGCCTCTTCCTCTGTTGATCCTATCGAAGACAATGAGGGTAATCCTAAACCTAACCTCCCTTACATAATCCAAAATAGTTTTCCACACCCTTCGGATATGTCACGTTATAAAATATTCCAAGGTTTTACTCTTAGGGAAGAGTGTGTCGTGTCAATCCCATTTTTGAACTCTGATTGTTTTAAATTTGAATATCTTCCTTTGATTCGAAGATGGAAATTTATAAAGTTTTTAAACATTCCTCCTATTTTATATCGAAATTAAGTTATAATTTTCTTTTCCAATGCCAAATGCATTCATAATGAAAAAAGGGAACATGTTGTTACTATAGAGTCTCATCTTATGGGCACAAGTTTTTTAGTCGACCAAGATGTTCTTTGTAACGCTTTTGGTTTTAAAAATGTTAGGATTGATGATGAGAATTCCTTGGGTCATGGTCCTCTTGGTTCAGTCAATGTTTTAAATGCCCAAGACCGTATTCTACATCTCGTTATTTCATGGTTTTTTCGTCTCTTGGGTGGAAAATTTTCAACTATTCGTCAAGTTGAAATTTTTTTCTTAGGTGTTTTCATGAGGGTAAGTGCCCTAATCTTTGTCAAATCATGTTCGCCGACCTTGTTTACCTTGTTCAACACCGTCACACCGATCAAGCAAGTCTTTTTACTACTCTACGACGTTGAGTCATTTAATCCACTCCCTTAAGATAGATTGTACTCATGACTATCCCGAACCCCTTGGCCTACCCATAGATGAGTGTTCCCTCACTCGTGCTCACTTTGCATATGTCAACAATGAATGGGTTCGTGTCTCTCGAGCTCTTCGCCAAGATGTTCAAGTCGATGCTCCAAAAGCTCCTCAAGGCTCTCAAGGTGCTCCTATTGCTTCCTCCTCCATGGACACTCTCATGACGTTCCTTAATGAGAAATTCACAACCATGGAAGCCGGGTTTGCCACTATTGACACTCGATTCACATCATTGAAAGATCGAGTCAAGGGCTTTGATACTCTCTTCACATCTTTGGAGGATCAAGTCAAAGTTGTTGCTCTTCAACAAAATTTCATGGATGTCTCTCTCATCGCTTTCCATGGTGCTTGGCTCAACCAAACTAGGATGCCTCAACCGAATCAAGATGATAAGGATGAAGAGGACGAGTATGACGATAATGGTGGGAACGAGTAGATATGCATATCATCACATATCATTTAGTTTTATTGTTCATGTACCTATCTATTAGAACTCTATGATTTTATTTATGTTGTTAGCATTTGAGTTTGGATTTATATTTTTGAACTATTGGTTGCTTTAAATTCTTAAGTTTACAATTGAATTTAATGATATTATGTTGCTATTATCCTACCTTCTGCTTTTATGATTGATCTAACAAAAAGGGGAAGAAGTATTATATAGAGCCAATTTTGAAAACTTGAAACTTAATTTTGAAAATCTATCTTAAATTAAGGGGAGTAAGCTTTTCAAAGGTTTCAAAACTTAAAAATTTATATTTTGTTTTGTTATATCAAAAATGAGAGTTTGTTAAACCAAAATAGATTTTGATATAACAATTTAACTTAAGGACTAAATTGTAAAACAATAAATTTTTAAGTATTTTCAAAGACTCACAATTTGACAAGCCATTTTGAACCAAACATTATTTCAAGTCAAAACATATTTAAATGTTTGATTCTCACTAAGTCTTTTCATGAGTTTTCAAGCCAAACATAAACAAAACGCCCAGGCATATCGATACCCTCATGCGTATCGATACGGTTTTTCAACACTGGAATTTTAATTTGTTCATAGCGTACCGATACGGTCTGATCCCGTATCGATACGATATTCATCTAAGCAAGACTTTAAGCTATAGCGTATCGATACGCATCGGGACCATATCGATACAGTTTTCATATAAAAATATTATTTTGCTATAGCGTACCGATATGACATGTCACCGTATTGATACGATATGTCAACCTTTGCAAAAATCTTTGTATTTAATATTCAAACGTTGGCTTGTTAGTTTATTCTAATCCAAAATTTTAAATGATCGTTGAACGGTATCGATATGCTAAGGTAGCGTACCGATACGCTTTTTATCAAAACCCAATTCAGAATTCCAGTGAGCAAAATACGTATTGATACGGCTAACCGTATCGATACACCCCTTAATATCGTACCGATACGCCCTTCAAGCGTATTGATACGCCCTATTTTTCAGTTACAACGAATCTTTCTTCTTTGAGACATGTATCGATACGGTAGGTTGTTGAAGAGCATTTATTGCAGGAAATTGCAGCCCAACGGCTCTATTGATGATCTCAACCACCCAGACGGCTAGAAATCAATGCAAGTGTATAAAAACAAGTCTCAAATGTTATAGCAACAACTGTTGAGCCTTAAAGCAACAACAAAGCATTCAAATCCAAACCTTGTTCATTTTAGAGTCAAATCTTTGTACCCAACTCATGTGTGTTTTCATTGTAATTTTTATTGAGAGTTTGGGGAGTGTTTGATTGTATTTGGGTAAACATCAACCTTTGAGAGGTACTTGTAAGGTTTACCAAAATTCCTTCAATGTAAAGAGTGTGTTGGATTAAGCTTTGGGTAGTAAGCTTAATCGATATTGTAAGGTTTCCTCCTCATCCAAGATAAGGGGAAGAATCAATAGTGGATTGGTTGAAAATCTTTAGTGGGATCTAAGGTAGTGGAGGTAGAGTTCATTTAGGAACTTGAACCACTATAATTGTCTTGTGTAAAATTTTCATTCATCCAATTTCCACCCTCAAATTTTAATCGTCAATTCACCCCCTCTAGGCCATTTGCAATCGTTTGATTAACTCAACAAAATTTATTTTTAAACCTTAAAAATCTAACCACAAACACTAAAGTTCTAACCCTAAACACTAAATCCTAACTCTTAACCCTCAAAACTAGGTGCTTGTGTAAAACAGATTTTTCACTGCTAATGTATAAAATATTTTTTCATATAAACTAGGCTCCAATTTGAGTATAGAAAATTGTTTGGTGATGTTCTTTAAGTTGTAAAATGAATTTTTAAATTTTTTTATTAATATTTTTTTTTTGCTCTGCAATATGAGTTTTATTAAAAAAACTACTGAAATTATGTGCATTATTAAAAACTTCCCTAAACCTAAGAGGAGAAAAGGAGTACACATAATCCAAGAAAATACAACTAGAATTGAAAAACTATGGGATCCCTAACTCGAAAGAAACAACATAGCCAACACTTCACCAGGATCCCTATCAAAACCAAAATACATTCAAAGCTAAAGAGAATTGAATTTACCACCAGGCTCTAGGCTCTAAACAAGTCTGCTCTCTTCGCGCCTTCCTTTGCTAGACTTGCTACCATTCCATTGATTGATGTGGTAGACTGTTCAAATTTTACTTCACCAATTTTCTTGGAAAGTCGATCTATTTGACTATTTCTAATAACTCTTGCCACCAACACCACGGTCGAAGCATAGGGTTAAGGATCCAGGTCAGCACCGTTTGAGACCCCAAAGAAATGGTCAAACCTGTTTTCCAGCAATCTGCCTCAAGGAATACATTGAGATTGCTGGAAAACAATCCTTCATATCTCGTACTTTCCTCCCAAATGCCTCCAATTATAGAGAACTTTAATACTTCAACAGAAGAACGATCCTTGGAACTCAAAGACTTGCTAAAAAAATCGTTTCCAAAGCACTGCAAAGGATTGTCCCACCACCAGTTTTGATCAATCTCAATTTCTTTTCTTGTCGAGTTGAACCAGGTTAAAGCCCTCATCTTAGAGAAGAAAAATAAATCTTTTAGATTCGTCCGTTTATGCTTGAACACAATATCATTACAGACAATCCATAAACTCCACAATCGAGCTGCATGGACAATTAACCAAGCTATTTTTTGAACTCCCGAGAAGGGGGCCGAAAAGCATAAATCAAACAATTTATCAATCTCAATTAACCATTGTACCTTTATACAAGAACAGTCTGTACAGTCTAGGAAATAAATCTCTCAATGCTTTCTTATCACACCAGATGTCCTCCCAAAAGAGGGCAATGTTTCCATTCTCGATGTCTCATATGAATTCCTCGAATCCCATCCATCTATCCACTTCCTCCTTTTTTAAATTATTAACAATCCCCCTCCATATAATTGACAATTTCTTAGGGTTCTCCACATTCAAAGACTAGTTTTAAGAATGGCAACCGTACTTGGCACTGATTACCTTTCTCCACAAAGCTTGTTTTTCAGTTGCAAATCTCCACCTCCACTTTGCCTATAAAGCATTGTTCTTAGCTTGTAGGTTTACTATTCCCGCTCCACCCTTCCTTTTTGGTAGACACACCTTCCCTCAACTAACTCTAGTCATTATCTTTTTGTCGCCCTTAACTCCCCATGAGAAGCCCCTTCTTAGTAGCTCAATTCTTTGGGTAATTGTAGTTGAAACTTTGAAAAGAGACATGTGATACAATGGCAATGAGGATAACACATAATTTATTAGAACCACTCTCCCAGAAAAAGTTAAGGATTTGCCCTTCCATCCTGCAAATTTATCTTGTACCCTATCCAAAATAGGTTCCCACGTTACAATCCTTCTTGGGTCAGCCCCTAGTGGAATGACCAAGTACAAGAAGGGCAGTTTCCCATTTTGACAGCCACAACAGCTAGCAAGTTGTTACGTTACCTTCCGTCGCATTACTGTAATAGAATTAGGAAACTAGAATAGAAGTAGAGAAGAAGAGATTTAGAAGTAGAGAAATGGGAGAGAATAGATTTAGAAGAGGGGAATAAGTTGTTTCATAACAATGAGCATTAAAAAGTCCTTTTACAATCATTCTTATTTATATATAAGAATGGGTTGTCATTCTATAAACAACTAGGAACAAATAAAGTCCGTTAAAGATGTTGGGACCCTCCTTTTATGCAACCCTCTCCTATTCACGCTATTGACGGCTTGAACGACATATGGTTGGCTCTTCCGATCATAGTGTCCTTCGGATATGAACCTCTAAAATGCCCATGTACTCCATCAGCCCTTTCATTCATAACATTACCCTCCTCTAATGAAAGAACCTTGTCCTCAAGGTTCAACCGAGAATATTCCTCCAACAATTTAACTTCATTTGTCCAAGTTTGCGCACCAACATCACTTGCTATTGTAAGGGCATATGGAGCTTTAAGACAGTCAATAATTCCAGGAACAACTTCTAGGATGTCACGATTCGAACATCTTTGACAAGTAGTTGTGGGCAGTGATATTGGAAATAAGCATTGGTAGCACCAACCTTTAACCATATCAATGAGGCTCTTTTCACAATAAGTCGTGATCTCAACATGTTAGCCTCACAATCATTACTCGATAAATTCTCTAGTGTAAGGCTAGACACCTTGTGTTCGATGTTCTATTGAACCACCCATAACACCATCTCATCAGCAACAAACAAGCTATCATATGAAGGAAATATAAGCTTGAGCTTTAGAATCCCTTTCTGCAACCTCCATTCATGATCAACGAAATTAGCAATGACACAATTTATTTGATCATCACAGTTGGATTTCCAAGAACTGGATGTCAAACAAATCTGACCATGACATGTTGCTAACAACTCACGAATACTCTCGCTCTCCGCTGAAATTAACACTACATCCCTCATGTCGATATCACCAGCTCTGTAGATCCCACAATCATGAAATTGAAACTGCCCTTTCTCAATATCATCATCAAATGACTTGTAAAATCTGCAAAAGTACTCTCCTCTATTGACGTTACAGTTTGAACAAATTTGAGAAAACGGCTACTCAGTGTCACAGGCCAAAGGACATTTTGTGTGCAGATATGTAAGGGCTCGGGATACCCTAAGAACAGTATAAAACTTATGTATCCAATTCAATTTCATCATTCTTTGTTCCACTTCAAATAATAGCTTATCCATATAAACATTTGAAACATACTCATATAGCAGACACTTGTGCTCTTCAAAAAAGAAGCCTTTAAGAGACCATAGGTATTGATGATACATTCCACAATAGGTAGAAATTACGACTCGAAAGTCTCTATCAGTTGCAAAAACATTGCTCAATATCTTCTCAACGACAAGAATTACCTGAGACACGCCTTTGTAAACATAGGGACCAAGTTGGTTAGCAAAGTTAATGGTCATATGTTTTATCTCTTCAAAAGATACTCCAAAGAGAAAGTCGTAATGGGGATTCATCTGAGTGTCTTTTGCAAATGAAATTCCTTCTTCATCTATAGTTCGTCGTTTCTGATATATATATACCAAAACACAAACATCTCAAGAGTTATAAAACCAATTGTTGTTCCCGAAACTATTAAAATGATAGCTCTAATAACTCATGATCATCATCATTTCCCTTGGTAATTTAATTAGCAGGTGCATGAAATATATGCCCAATCAATAATGAAATCAAAAGGATGCCAAGTGAAGTGGTTATTTCTAACCATGGCCATGGTTCCAAATGCACATAACAAACATTATCAAGTAAATTTTGTTTGGCAGTCATTCCAATCAGCAAAGCATGATTTAGAGACTTCATACCATTAATCTTGGAGAACACCAGTAGATTGTCACCGGTAGAAACTTCTGCAATTAAATTCCCTCCGGGATCTAAATTCATGAAACCACAACGATAATGATACTCATCAGTCCAGTCACCATCAATTATACCAAACAAATTTGATTTGCAATTAAGCGTTCCTTTCATTGGTTGAACATCCTCTGTAGAAGTTTGAACAAAATTTGTCGGCAATGTAGCAATTTTCACAATTTTAGTGATTTCTCTTTGTTTTTGAAGTTTGACCCTTGGTTCATGGACAATGACCACGAATGGAGGCCAACTCTCCAATCAAATCTGCCTCGTTGCTTCATCCTTT
Source organism: Hibiscus tridactylites (assembly GCA_958450335.1). Taxonomy (NCBI): domain Eukaryota; kingdom Viridiplantae; phylum Streptophyta; class Magnoliopsida; order Malvales; family Malvaceae; genus Hibiscus; species Hibiscus tridactylites. Next base: position 6,152,062 of record OY288290.1, read on the forward strand.
TGAGATTCGACCCAAGGCATTTGATTTGTGAGACTCTGTATGCCAGGCATCTCATAATGGAACATCGGTTTATGAGTTGTGACCAAAAATGAAGTCATATCTCCAAAACTACCAAGCATCATTGCATCATCCTATTGAAAATCAAGTCCTCCACTGCTCTGAACCGGTTTTTTCTTAGATTTATCTGTAGGTGTAGCATTTTCAGCATGATTTGTAGTGTCGACACCTTTGTCCCTTGCAAGTTCTTCATCCGTTGGTGTTGGCAATTTGTCGAACACCTGGTGGGTCATGGTGTTTGTGTTCTCTTGCTTAGCCAAAATTTCAGGTGATACACAAATCCCCAGATGTGTAGAAATAGCTATCATTTGACGGGCTAGGCCCTGCAACGTTCGTTCTGTGTTCTCATTCCAGCGAGCCTGCTCTTCGAAGTGATTTTGCAGAGAGGTCAGAATCAGGTCATGTTGAGCGGTGGTGTATTGCAAGGTTTTAATAGTCTTAGTGTTGTTGACCATGATTCTCTCACAATGAAAGCACCAAATGTTACCTTACCTTCCGTCATGTTACTGTAATAGAATTAAGAAACTAGAATAGAAGTAGAGAATAAGAGATTTAGAAGTAGAGAAAGGGGAGAGAATTGATTTAGAAGAGAGGAATAAGTTGTTTCATAACAATGAGCATTAAAAAGTCCTTTTACAATTATTCTTATTTATATATAAGCATGGGTTGTCATTCTATAAACGACTAGAAACGAATAAAGTTCACTAAAGATGCTGGGACCCTCCTTTCATGCAGCCCTCTCATATTCCCGCTATCGACGACTTGAACGACATATGGATTGGCTCTTCCGATCACAGTGTCCTTCAGATATGAACCTCTAAACTGCCCATGTACTTGATCAGCCCTTTCATTCATAACACAAGCTTTTTAACCTTTTCTTCCCCCACACCAATACCAACAATACAAGATTTCCCAAAACTAATGCTTAACCATGAGTAGACTTCAAAGCTTCTTAGTAATCTCTTTAAATTTAACAAAACTTCATTATCTGGTTCTAGAAGTAGCATAGTATTGTCCGCGAATTGTAAATGGGATAGAAAAATAGCTGGTAATATTCCCATTATACCTCTAATACTGCCATTGAGCTTCGCCGCTTCGAGAAGAAGATGCAATGCTTCAGTTACAATAATAAACAAAAACGGAAAGATGAGATCGCCTTGTCTCAACCTTCTTTTCATTCAAAATTCTCTCGTCGGAGAGCCATTTACCAGAATAGACACCTTAACCGATGAGATACACTTCCAAATTCACCCCTCCATTTTTTCTTGAAGCCCATTCTCTGAAGAATCATCTCTAAAAAAATCTCATCTTACGCAATCGTAAGCTTTCGTAAAATCCAGCTTCAACACCGCTCCTCCACCCTCCATTTCTCTTTTAGACATGGTATGCACTACCTCATTTACAATCAATATGTCATCAATATTGCTAAGAACAATGTCAGTAATGTAATAATAAATGACGATTTTCATATAATATGCCATCAAAAGTTAATGGTGTCTCTGTTAGATATGGTATGCACGACCTCATTTGGTAGACACATCTTATAATAATTTATTAAATTGTTTTTAGCATTGTTCATAAAATCTTTCTTCTAATGTTCTTAGCTTGTAGGTTTACTACTCCTGCTCCACCCTCATTTGCAATTAATATGCCATCAAAAAATTAATGGTATTTCTGTCACATTAGTATAATGGACCATTACTCAACATAGTTAACTACTATGTCAGTCATGTAATAATTAATGATGATTTTCGTTTCTCAAAAGCCAATATTGATGCAATTCGTAAAATTTAATAATTAAATTGATGAAATTAAAAATATATAAAAAATACTACTAATTTTTTTGCCCTTCTGATTTTTAAGAATTTGCACTGATTAATCTAGACTAGCTCACGTCGTACACCTAGCTTTAGTGGTGAGTCTCTCAGCATAGATTTTCTGCATACACAAAGACTGGTCCTTGGTATAGATGTTTAATTTTCGTGTTGTCCTGTGTTGAAATATGACAATAATGCCCCATGATGTTTAGGCCACACGATTGAAACAAAAAGGCTTAAAGCCCCAATAGCCCATAAAGTATACATTTTTTACCGACTTGGCCCTTAAAAAAATTTTCGGGACGTTTTACCCCTAGACTATAAATCGTTACCTTAGTTTCCCCTACAATTAATTTCTGTTAAAAAAGTTCATGGACCAATCAGAGCACGCCATGTGTCACTAAAAAAATTAGTTGACTTTAATAAAAGGAGAAAATTGCACGTTACATCTATCATTTTTTATTTTTGTTCAATTTAGTCCTAAAAATATTTATGTAACCTAAAATTGGCCCCAACTACTTTATAATTTTTATAATTTAGTCCAATATTTTAAATATAATTATATTTTTTTGTTCAATTTAATCCTAAAAATCTATATTTAACACGGAATAGACCCTTATTTCCGTATAATTTTTATATTTTAGTCCAATATTTTAAATTTAATTATATGTTTTTTAATTTAGTCCTAAAAATATTTATCGAAATCAAAATTAACCCCAATTTCTTTCTAATTTTTATAATTTAGTCCAATATATTAAATATAATTATATCTTTGTTCAATTTAGTCCTAAATATTTAACCCAAAATTGACCCCAATTTAAATTATAAAAATTATAAAGAAATAGGGGTCTATTTCGGGTTAAATATAGATTTTTAGGACTAAAATAAACACAAATATTATCATATTAAAAATATTGGACTAAATTATAGATATTAGAAAGAAATTAGGGTCAATTTCGGGTTAAATAAATATTTTTAGGACTAAATTGAACGACAATATCAGTGTATTTAAAATATTGAACCAAATTTAAAAAATTATAAAGAAATCGAGGTTAATTTTGGGTTAAATAAAGATTTTTATGACTAAATTGAACAAAATATAATTATATTTAAAATATTGAACTAAATTATAAAAAATACAAAGAAATTGGGAATAATTTCGAGTTAAATAATTATTTTTAGGACTAAATTGAACAAAAATATTATTATATTTAAAATATTGAACTAAATTATAAAAATTATAAAGCAATAATGGCCAATTTCAGGTTAAATATAGACTTTTAAGACAAAATTGAACAAAAATAAAATTATATTTAAAATATTAGAAAAAAATATAAAATTATAAAGTAATAGGTATCAATTTTGGGTTAAGTATAGATTTGGAGGACTAAATTGAATAAAAATATCATCATATTAAAAATAGTGGACTAATTTATAAAAATTAGAAAGAAATTAGGGTTAATTTTGGGTTAAATAAATATTTTTAGGACTAAATTGAATAAAAATTAAAATTTGACAGACTTAACGTGCAATTTACCTATTTTATTAAAGTCGGTTGATTTTTTTGGCTTATTAGTGACATGTGGCACGTTCTGGTTGGTCCATAATTTTTTAACGAAAGTTAACAGTAAGGGGCAATTGAGGTCACGCTTTATAGTTTAGGAGGCAAAACGTCTCAAAAACTTTTTAGGGGTCAACTCGTTAAAAAGTGTATACTTTAGTGGCCATTGTTCTCTTTAATAAATAATAATAATAAAATACAATAAAAAGGTGTGGTGTCTTAAATTTAGTGGTGAATCCAGAATATTTTTTTTAAGATGAGCACAAATTAAAATATTTTTTAAGATGATCACAAGTCTTAAAATCTTAATATTTTAGGGTGGACACAAGTCATAAAGTTAAAAATTAATTCATACAAATAATGAAAATTAAAACCAAATGTGTGATCTTTAAAAAGTTCGGGGTGGACATAGGCCCACACAACATACATGTGGATCCGCCATTGCCTGAATAGAGGGTGTTCATGGGCGGTCAACCCTACCGGAAAGACTTGTTGATACGGTTATCGAAATGAAAAGTTTGATATTTTTGTGAATTGTTGTTGTTCCATTTAAACTGGTTGTTATCTAAACGGTTAACTAATTTATTCAGTACGATTACTCGATTAACCATGAACTATTTTACATCTAGTATTATAAATAATTTATATTTCTAGTAATTTTATTAGCTTTAAAAATATCAACCAAAAAATTCCATAAAACTTGATAAAAAAATTCCATACAAGTCTTCGATATTTATATTAAAAATGTCTTCAAAGTTTAAAATAATTAAAAAATTTAGGAAAATTAAAGCAATTAAAATACAGTGCGAGTTTATTAAAACACATAGAGTTTAAGGACTTAGACTCTAAAATTTTAGTTCCCTCTTTTTTTTCTTTTGAGTTAAATGAATGAGTTAAAAATTATTATAAAATTAATAATTAGTATGGTTTAAGTATAACATAAACTATATTAAATTATTAATTACACAGATGTTAGTAATAATTAATAATTCATATCATTATAAAATTAATTTTTAATTTTCTTATTTGTTTTTTTCGATTAACCATTTATCAAAAAAAATCGTAACCATAATCATAATAGTCCAGTTTAACTGTAAATTTTACCGATATTATTAATGTATTGTTTTGATTAATTTTTATCAATATAGTTACCTGCTATTAAATCCAATTTTTTCAATTTTTTAATATGATATATAAATTCGAATTTTTTTGAACCCGGAACATAGGGACCTTAGACGTTGGAGGTAGGCATGAACCTTCAGGATGACAAATTGAGTATAACATGCAACACGTGGAATCCGGTTCATTGGGGTTGTGCCTAATCACCCATTCATGTAAAAGTTTGTGTCCATGTGGTTGTAAAATAAATAAATATAAAAAACGACATTAGTGGGCATGGAAAGGATGGTATTTGTATGGTGAGCACATATATATATATATATATTAACAACATAAAACTTTTATAGTGAATGTACACAAATAAAATATTATAGTGAACAAAATCAGTAGAATTAATAATTAACTAGAAAAAAATCAAATTTTAAGGTTGTTCACCCTAAGCGCTTAGTCAGAAATAGATCGAAAGGTGTTGAAGGTGACAATCACACTCTTTAAATTTTTAAATTTTTATGTAGTTTAGATATTTTATTGCATTTTTTATTGATGATATGATTTTACACCCCTTAAAATTTTATAATTTCGCACATCTACATTTCCAACATATCTTTTTAATAGTTCGTACTCCTGATACAAAATTCTACGTTTATCCTTTCCCTTAGTGGATCCGCCCGTGATTAAGGTGGCCTGGAAGTGGAGGACCACTAAACCATGGATGCATAAATTCTGAGAGCGATGCCAATTTCATGAACAAATCGGAAGAGCTACTAGTAGCCTCTAATATTTTTAGTTCCATAGCTATGGATCCAAAAAGACAATGGCTACGGGTATGGTTTAATTGTTCCAACGCAACGTACCACGCGAGCTGAAGTGAGCGTGGGAATAAATGAATGAATGAATGAATGGCCCGATCTCACTTTCGTTTATGCTAGTGACGACGCACACTGTCATTTCGACTTTTTATAATCACATGTGTATGATTTATTTAGCGATTAATTTAAATATAGTTTTGTAAAAATTTATTCTGAAAACGACTCTTTTGATCTAATTTTCTTCATTCTCAAAGCCAGTAGTTAAATCTCTAGCCTTACTAAAATGATCTAACGCCTCATCCCGACTAGGATCAGTTCTGAGGTTTTGGAGGCCCGGGGCAAATCGAAAGATTAGGCCCCTAATAATAAGTGTTGAAAAAATTGAAAATAATACATTTTAAGAGTATACTCATAATTAAAAATATTTTAAAAAATAAATTTTAAGAATAAATCTCTAATTACAAATGTTGGAAAAATTGAGCATCTAATAACAATTATTAAAAAAATTTGGCCCCCAATAAAAAATATTGAAAAATAAAGTTTAAGAGTAGGCCCTGATAACAGTTATTGATATTTTTAGAGTATAGACCTTAATAACAAACATTTGAAAAAAAATGAGCCTCTAATGACAAGTATTGAAAAATTTGAACCTCAAATAACAAATATTAAAAAAATATGAACCACAAATAACATGTATTGAACAATTTAGAGCCCTAATAACAAATGTTGAAAAATGAATTTTAAGAGTAGCTCATAATAACAAGTATCAAGAAAAAATGAGCATCTAATAACAAGTATTTTTTAAAAAAAAAAATTGGGCTTCAAATAACAAGTATTGAAAGAAATTAGACATCTAAGAACAAATATTAAAAAATGAATTTTAAGAGTGACCCCTAATAACAAAAATTGAGAAAAAGTTGAGTCTCTAATACCAACTATTGAAATAAAATGAGCCACAAACAACAAATATTAAAAAAATGAACTCATAATAACAAATGTTAAAAAAAACTAAACTATCATTAAAACTTCAATTATGATACTAAGACTCATAAATGTTTGGACTAAATATTTTTTTAATTAGAGATGGTAGACTCTATTAATAAATATTTAAATTTTAAATATATATGTAATAAAAATATAAATAGTGGGCCCTAGGTGAGCGAGCACCCCTCATACTCACCCTCAGGGTCGGCTCTGATTCCGACAGACCAATTGGTTGTTGGTTGATATTTCGATCTTTTAATTTTTTATTATGCTTAAGATAAACAGTACCATTAATTATTAAACTATTCACACTTTTCTGTTTTTCACCAAACTATTATTTTTTGCAAAATCATCACACGTCGTTAAAAAACTCACGTAAAAAGTAATTGGTGACCAAAACAAGAAAAAAATAAGTTGGTGACGAAAATATGAAGAAAGTAACATTAGTGACCAAAATAGAAAAAAGTAACATTAGTTATTGTTTTGTATAAAATAATAGTTTGGTGATCGAAATAAGAAAGCGAGAATAGATTAGTGGCCATTGGTGCTGTTTACCCTTTTGTTTATTTCTGTTACGATTTTGATGTATACCGATCGTACGATAATAAATCGTATAACTCCGCATAAAAATCTCATGTACCTTTTCAGTGCTGATACTTATCCCCAACACTAAAAAAACACTACAAAATTAAGTTTAAAGTCCTAACCATAAATTCTAAACCCTATATCTTAAAAAATATACTCTTCCCTAAATTCCCTAAACTCTAATCCTAAACTTTAATCTAAAACCCTAAATTCTAAACCTAATCTTGAACGTTTGAGATATAAATAAGGGAAATGAAAAGTTGAAAGTTGGAGAGAATTTCCATCTGTATAACTATAGTGTTTAAACCTTCCTTTTGTTGCCCACAAAAAAATCTCTATATAAGCAAAGCACTCATTTCATGGTTTCAACCAAAAAAAGAAACCATCACCCATCTCCATGGAAACAAACTCTGATTGCTTTTGGCTTTTGTTTATTGCCTCCAAATGCAAAACTTTCTCCTCTCAAAATACCATTTTGCTTCCTTTTCTTCTTCTTTGCCTGGGCTTAGTGGTCATGTCCTTGTGTTTCTGGTTCTACCCCGGAGGCCCTGCTTGGGGTAAGCACCATTGGCTGCGCCGGAGAGCTGACATAAAACACAACAGAACCATTCCAGGCCCACAAGGTTTCCCGGTGATCGGAAGCATGAGTCTCATGCTTAACCTATCTCACCATAAAATATCGGCAGCAGCCAACTCTTTTGGTGCTAAACGGCTCATGGCCTTTAGCTTGGGTGACACTCGGATTATCGTCACATGCAACCCTGACGTAGCCAAAGAGATTCTCAACAGTTCTATTTTTTCCGATCGTCCGATGAAAGAGTCGGCATACAGTTTGATGTTCAACAGAGCCATTGGTTTCGCTCCTTAGGATGTTTACTGGCGAACACTCAGAAGAATCGCCGCGGCACATCTGTTTTGTACTAAACAAATCAGCAAAACCGAGTCACAGAGGTCTGATATCGCCTCGGAAATGGTTTCTATAATAGCATGTCGTAGTGATGGGGAGTTGTCTGTACGGGATATACTCAAGAAAGCTTCCCTGAACAACATGATGTGCTCGGTGTTTGGTAGTAATTATCGACTCGGTTTGTCGAATAGTGAAACCGAAGAACTCGGTCGGCTCGTTGAAGAAGGTTACGACCTATTAGGGAAGCTCAATTGGTCTGATCATCTCCCATGGCTCGCAGGTTTGGACCTTCAAAAAATCCGGCTTCGATGCAACCAACTTGTTCCTAAAGTGAACAAATTTGTGAACAGAATCGTTCAACTACATTTGTTCCCTGAAATTGTGAACATCTCTACTGCAATATTGTCCCCCATATTGCCTCTTAAGATTTAAAAATGCCCTCCACGGGAATTTGGAAACGCCTTGCCGCGGAGCAGGAAAACACCACCGGCGAGAACCGTGAATCATGTAAAGGAGGCCAATCGGTGAAGCAAAATCAGGAAAATCAGCAAGTATGGACTCTGTACATCGGAGGTCTCTCTCCAACAATTCACTGGAAAGGATTATGACAGGTGTGCGATAGACATGGGGTCGTCAAAGACGCGTTTATTCCGAACAAAATGGCCAGAGATGGGCAGCGTTTTGGCTTCGTGCGAATGGCATCAAAAGAAGATGCAAACATGGTTATAGAGAGATTACATGGAAAATGGATCTACGGTGGCCGGATGAGTGTTACTATGGCGTGGAAGGGCAAAACGGTTTGGTATCGCACTACAAAAAAATGTACATATACCTACGCTAGGTTATACCGACGGACAGAATGCGTCGCTATAGGTACTATATACCGACGGAAAATAACACTATCGGTAAAAATCCTGATTTATACCGACGGATACATAATGTGTAGGTATAGATGTCACATATACCGACGGTACATATAACTGCGTTGGTATAGATATAATATATACCGATGATGTATTGCGACCGTCGGTATAGGTAAACCATATACCGACGATTTTTTTTGTTTGTTGGTATAGGTTTAGTTTATACTGACGGTTATTTTGACTGTCGGTATAGGTTAATCAGTTCGTCGGTATAGGTATACCTGTGTGACGGTATAGGTCAAATATATACTGACGGTATTCCCCGCCGTCGGTATAGTCATGTTACTTTTATTTTATTTTGCTTTTTATTACTTAAATAAAACTCACCGTTTTACCCAAACCAAACCTCACGATCACTGCCTCAGTCGTCTCCATGGCCTCCAATCGTCTCCGTCGTCTTTAGATTGTCTCAGCACCGACGATATCCTGCAATTACCTGGTCTCAGTCTGTATAGGTTAGTATTTAAATCTTCCCTGCATCCTCTATATTCGTCTCCGTTTTTCAATGCTAGCGGTTGTTCAATTGTGATTTTGACCCTGCTTTTCAAAATTTTCCTAGGGTTTTTCCTATTCGGTTTCAATTTGGGGTTTTTTCGCTGAAACTTTTCCTTTACAGGTAAGTTATTTCCCTCTATTATTATTTCCTTCTCTTTTTATTTGTCCTATTCTGGGTTTGAGTGAGTTTGTTTTTGTTCGTTGAATGTAGAATTTATTTCCCACTAATTTCACTTTTGACGAAGTAGTGGTTTATTAGTGCTTTTGATTGTTGTAGTGAACCAGGATGTCCCTGCTTTAATCCCCATCAAAAAAAATGTATGATTAAATTACCAGGGTCAGGATGCATTAAGTTCAGAAAAAACCAGAACCGTTTTATAAATTTAATCAGAACGAGAACTGCCAGAGGAAGACAGTTTTATAAATTTAATCATATGTTTTTCCCAACAGAGAAGGAAACCAAACCAACAGGCCAACAGATTTAGATTCAGTATATCTATCTATCTAATCTAAAGCTTGAACTAGTGTTTCGTTGGTTGTTTTTCTATTGAGCGGTGTCAGAATTTTAGTAGGTCAGCAAATTTTGCATATAAATAAATGTGAGGAGAACGTGAGAAACAGGGTGTAGTGGACGTAGTGCGGTGGTGGTTGGTTATCGAGAAAACGTTGAAACCCACATTAACATTAGATCATTAGGAATAGTAAAAAGATAAATTAATAAAATAAAGGGAACTACGTTGAGCTTGAACGAAAATCAAAGCCTTGTTTTCTTTTTTAAGTATTCATCATTAATCATTGCTTAGAGGAGAAAGGTTCTGAGTTGCCTTGTTTCATTCTGCTTGATAAGAACATTAGGAATGAATCAATGTCCCAATACTTAGCTACATTCCTATTTTAATCCTATGATAGTAGTCGTAGCACGTTAAGTTACTAAATATTCTACCATCTACAGTTGCAAATCTATCTTATTTTCCTAAGTCCACATTTGTAGCAGCAATCTAGATGATAAAGGATACACTAAACTAAGGATTTAGCATTACTAGATAAGAAGCTAAAACATATCTAACTACCAAACTCCACAATATCTTGCTATAGTCTACATAATAAACCAAATAAAATTAATGCAATCACACACGGATATGAAGGTTTTTTAATTATTAGTGAAATGAAAAACATGTAATAGAGGAGCTTTTAGCAATGGCTGGTTTGAGGAGCAGTAGCGTGTAATTCCTTTTAGGCTATGATTGTGCTAGGGAGTGCCACTTTTCTCTCAATCCACCCTGCTGAATATAGTGAACAGCCCATGATTGTGCGAGTAATTACCACCATGATCCTTTTAGGCTATGATACTTGAATTCAATTGCATTGTAAAGATACTTGACATGTTTATATATACAAATTCTTTGTCATCTGCCATTGTTACATCTCAAATGCTTGTTTCAAACAGTACATCTTACAAGAACTTGGTTTGAGACTTTTCTTTTGTAATGAAATTGTAAGTTTCTTGTCAGTTGTGCTTTTATAAAACTGCCTGCCTTCCAAACTAGTTTGCAGAAATCTATAATTGTAAGTTTCTTGTTTTCACAATATGTGCAAAAATATCATTTGAGGGTTAACTTGATATATAATTTTTTTATTAGATTAGAGTTGTTTGATTGGAATTTAAGGAAAAAAACCCATCAGGTAACCAGAAAACACATAATTTTTTAGAAAAATTTCACGTTTTCACTTTAACGAGATTAACTAACAGTATTAACAATTTAGATTAAATAATATCATAAAAATAAATTATTAAATTATCTTAAATTAAAATACAATGACCAAATAAAATAAAATGCAGATCTTTTAAAGTCAAGAGAGTAGTTTAATAAAGAAATCAGACATTTGGTGTGTAAAAAGGACCAGTTCCGTTGCAAACCAGAACATGTATTGCTCATAATACCTGGGCAAAGTTTACACCCCTAATGATACATTTTATTAGGATAAAAAACAGGGTATCCCCTCTCTTTGATAAAACAAAATTTAAGTTTAATAAAAAAATCAGACATTTGCTGTTTCTTGTCTAACTTTACTTCAGTTTTTATAATTTTTCTGCCATCTAATTAACTTTACTTGATTGATTTTGGAATGTTTCTCAATAAGAAACTCTCTTTCCCCCTGAATTTCGAATATCTGGTTCTGCCTGATATAATTTGCTCCAGATTTTTAGCTGTTCTTTGGCTATCAAGAACTTGCAATCATTTTCATACTTGACTTTGCTTCCTTGGTTTTTAAGAAAATTAAATCCCATTTTCTGTGTACATTTGGATTAGATGAGTTAGATTCCTGGAAATGATCAAACTTTTATCTTGATTTTTGGTATTTTCTTAACTGTAGATGAGCTAGTGGATTGAAAGACAAATTGACAATGCCAATTGTAACAGTATTTTTATCATAACCATGTAGCAGATTCTATTAGAGTTTTGACCTATTTTGTCGTTTACTTTAATATACTAGATAGTTTGAAATCACTGCAAAAATAAATTAAATTTAAAATGTCATTAGTTCATTGGTAATACAGGAATCATTGATGGATAAGACATGGATCAATCTCACATCAAGGGCAAGTGAAGAATACATTAGAGGAGTTACTAGTTTTCTAAACTTTGCCTTTGAGAGAACCAAAGATGGAAAAATTTGGTGTCCTTGTGTGAATTGTGTAAACACTTATAGAGTATGTAGAAGAGATGCATTTGATCACTTAATATGTGATGGCTTTCTTAAGGGTTATGTTCGATGGATTTTTCATGGGGAGCGATGTGACGGATCTACACCACCAATTCCAACTAATGTAGAAGAAAGAGAGTTTGAACACGACGTTCATAACCTCTTGCATGATATGATGGCAGATCGAGTTGTGAATAATGCTGAACATAACTATCATTCGGGAGATGTAAGTACAAGGCTTGGGGATCATAATCATAGGCTTCAAGGAGACAAATTTTTTGATTTACTTAAAGATGCAGAGGTGCCACTTTATCCAAATTGCAAAAATTTTTCAAAGTTGTCCTTTATCATTTATTTGTTCCACATTAAATGTTTTAATGGGTGGACAAATAAGTCTTTCAATTCCTTACTGGAGGTGTTGAAACTTGCATTGCCGGATGATAATACTTTGTCAGGGTCTTATCATGAAATGAAAAAGATAATTCGTGAATTGGGTTTGGGATATGAAAAGATTCATGCTTGCCCAAATGATTGTATGTTGTTTTGGAAGGAAAACGAAAATAGAGAGATTTGTTTGAAATGTGGAGCCTCCCGATGGAAAGAAACTCCAAATGGTGTCGAAGATGAGGATGTTGACACTTCTTCAGGAAAAAAGAAACAAGCTGCAAAGATTTTGCGTTGGTTTCCTCTCATTCCAAGGTTGCAAAGATTATTTATGTCTTCAAATATTGCTCCTTTGATGACTTGGCATGAAGATAGTCGTAAGAACGATGGACGTATGAGGCATCCGGCGGATTCATTGGTTTGGAAATCATTTAATTCTCGGTATCCTGAATTTTCTTCTGATCCTCGTAACATCCGTTTAGGATTGGCTTCTGATGGTTTTAATCCATTTAGAACTCTGAGTGTGACGCACAGTACTTGGCCTGTTATCGTGGTACCTTATAATCTGCCACCGTGGATATGTATGAAGCAGTCTAATTTTATACTCTCTTTGCTCATTTCTGGTCCAAAAGGTCCAGGAAATAATATAGATGTATACATGCAACCTTTAGTTGCAGAATTACTTGAGCTACGGGAAGTTGGTGTTGAAACTTTTGATGCTGCAACGAATCAAACATTTCAACTTCGTGCAGCATTGATGTGGACTATAAATGACTTCCCAGCATATGCCAACTTATCTGGATGGAGTACTAGAGGAGAGTTTGCTTGTCCTTGTTGTGGGTATAATACTGCTTCGAAGTGGTTGAAGCATAGTCGAAAGTATTGCTATATGTGTCATCATAGGTGGTTAGATCCTGATCACAGGTTTCGAACCGACAAACATTCCTTTGATGGTACTGAAGAACATAGAAGTGGTCCTTCACCACCCACTGGTAGCGATGTATTGAGGCAATTAGAAGCTTTAAATGAAATCGGAGATGGGCCTTGGAAGAAAAAATCCATTTTCTTTTCTTTACCATATTGGGAGCATCAACTATTGCGCCACAATCTTGATGTGATGCATATAGAGAAGAACATTTGTGATAATATTCTTGGTACATTGATTGGACAAGAGGGGAAGAATAAAGACACCTATAAATCACGATTAGACCTTGTCGAAATGGGTATAAGGAGTGTTCTTCATCCACAAACTTGGATTGGCCGTAGCACTTTGTACTTGCCTCAAGCTTCTTATCAAATGACATTGAGTGAAAAAAATACTTTCCTAAAAGTTCTCAAGGAAATGAAAACTCCTGATGAATATTCTTCCAATGTCTCACGTTGTGTGCACCTTAAACAACGGAAACTACTTGGGCTCAAAAGTTATGACTGTCATCTCCTAATGCAAGAGTTTCTTCCTATAGCCATTCGAGGAACTTTGCCTGACAAGGTTTGCATAATTCTTATTGAAGTGAGCAATTTTTTTAAAGATCTCTGCTCTAAGGTCCTTGAAGAAAGTGAACTTGATAGACTTGGGTTAAGAGCTGCATCAATTTTATGTGAGCTTGAAAAGATTTTTCCTCCGTCATTCTTCACAATCATGATGCACTTATTAATTCATCTAGCAAATGAAGCTAAAATTGCCGGTCCAGTCATTTATCGGTGGATGTATCTAGTTGAAAGGTACAATTTAAGAATATATTGGTGCTACTGAAAATATAAATATAATTCGTAGATGTTTACTAATGTTTTAATATTTTTTCTTTTAATAAAATAGGTATCTTTCGGTGCTAAAGTCTTTTGTACGCAATAGAGCTCATCCGGAAGGATCTATTGCAGAAGGTTACTTATCACATGAGTGTTTGACCTTTTGCTCTCGATATTTAGAGGGGGTTGAGACTGTATTCAATCGACTTGGTCGTAATAATGATGGTGAAAATCAAGATCTTGGTTCTGAAGTCACAGTCTTTTCTACTATTGGAAGGCCATTAGGAAGGAAAAAACAACTTGCTTTTCATGTGAAGAAGCGTAAAAAGGTTTCAAGACTTGTGCTTGACGAACAAGGCTTAGCGCAAGCACATCGATATGTGCTGTTCAATTCAGATGAAGTTTCTCCATTTATAAAGTGAGTTTCCTTAAATTCAATATAGATTTAACTCTACACGGATTTAATCATTATGTTTTTTTAGGAAACAAGAACAAGAGATTAAGAGACGTAATCGAAGGAAACGTTTTTCACCATTTGAGATGCAGAAGTTGCAAAGTGAAACTTTTCATACATAGTTTCGTGATCATGTAAGTTTAGAAAATTTAAGATGTGAAACTTATATGATATTATATAAACAATTAATATTGACACTTCAAATGTTACATAGGTTGCACTCTTGGATCAACAAGTACCTTCAACTGTCATCGATGTAGTTAAGTGGCTTGCTCGAGGTCCAACTGAAGTTGTTAAGAGATACAGTGGCTACATGATAAATGGTTTTAGGTTTCATACAACAAAAAGAGAAAAAAACTTGAAAACTCAAAATAGTGGAGTTGTTGTTACGAGTAAGACATGGAGTTATGCAACTGCAAGAGACAAGCAACCAGTTGAAGGAGAAGTTAACTATTATGGGGTTTTGAAAGATATTGTTGAATTGAATTATTCAGGCCGATTTAAAGTTGTATTGTTCAAATGTGATTGGGTTGATATCAACAGAGGTTGCAAGAAGGATAAATTTGGTTTTACACTTGTGAATTTCTCGCATTTGGCACATAGAGGGAACAATTTGGTTGATGAACCATTTGTGTTAGAATCACAAGTTAAGAAAGTTTACTTCGTTAAGGAAGAAACACAACCCGGTTGGAAAATCGTCAAACATGCTAAACTTAGAGATGTATTTGATATGGGTGGTGCGTCATCCTTTGACAAAGATGAGGCACTAGAACAATTGGTTCTGGATGATTCTATCGACACTAGTACCTCAAGTTGGATTAGGAATGATGTTGGTGCTACTGGATTGGATGTTACTACAGATATGGAAAATGAAAATATAGAGGAAGACCCAGTTAATGAAGAAAATGGAGAAGACATATTTTAGAGTTATATGTCATTTTTTGTACTTGTTCTGTTGTAATTATGGACTAATAGATTAGATGTCATCTTTTGTACGAATTCTAAATTTAAAACATGCATCTTTTGTACTTACTATTGAGTTTGCTTTACTGTGATGTTATTGTCTTTATTAATATGAGTTTGCTTATATTTATGAATGAATATAGGTGTTATTTAGTTAATATAAATATGTGTTATTACATGTGTGTTATTTAATTGTGTTATTTTGTTGTTGTCACTCCAATTTATCTTTATAAATATGGGTTTACTCATATTTTACAATTGAATTGTGCAGGACATTTGAACAATATGACAAAACGAAGACGTCTTAACATCGTTTCAACAATCAGAAACTCTGAATCTCATTCTGAAGGTGAAGAACAACAAGCAACACCTGCGCAACATCCGGAACAATCTCAAGAGCAACAATCTCAACAATCTGAAGATGTTCGAGGAGTAGGTGGAGAACCATCACAACTCTCATCACGTATGATATACTCACCTTAAATCAAAAGTTCAAATACAATTATTTGTTTGAATAACATTTATAAATATACATTTTTTATAGAGAACACTAATCGTAAGAAAGTTCGAGGAGCCACACTTATGCCAGATATTTGGGAGCTACCAGAGGGACAACGCGTTAATGTCAAATTTAACAATTTATATCAACCTGTGGGTGAAGAATCAACTTGTTTAAGTCGATTCATTGGAACAATGGTGCGAAAGGCTGAATTTGCGCCAATTAGTCATTTGAATTGGCATGAGATGCCGAACAGTAAGAAGGAAGAAATGTGGTCCACGATCGAGGTATGTACACTAATTGTATACTTGTTTTATAGGGCTGCTCTTTATACATATTTAGTGATACATGACTTTTGGTGGAACTGAAATAGTGTAGTATGATATGTTTTTCCAAATATAATTGGTTTATTATGGGTTATGAATGCTCAATGTAGGTTTTTGGTGTAAGTTTTGGATTTTGGTGAAAAAAGGTTATTCTTGGATATACAATGTTTAAGTTTACGAAATGGAGAGTTTTTAATCTCTTATAAAGCATGATTGATTCGTCTGACATACTGCGACATTTTAATGTCATTACTGCAAACTTCTTTCTAATAGTTTATAATTGATAACTACTTTACTGTTGATAATCCTTATTGCTTTATAGGCTACATGAAACAGTGACACTCATTTTTTATTTTGTTAATGTAGTTAAAATTTCAATTCCAACTATTTGATTCGGAAGAAGTCATTGATGAAGCCACATTGAAACGTGTTAAGAAATGGGTTCACTCAGATATGAATACCAAATGGAGGCAGTGGAAAAATGAGTTGAAATCTCAAATATTTGATGAGAACCAAACCGTGGAACAAATGGTCAGAAATTGCAAGGATTCACGAGTGAATAAGGAACAATTGAAGACACTTGTTGAATATTGGTTGTCCTCAAAGTCGATGGTAAAATGCTACAGTTGCATAATTTCTATGACTTTAATATTTTTTTATTAACAATTTATTACTTATAATTCGAATAGGAACAAAGTGCCACGAATAGATTAAATAGGTCAAAGCTAGATGAACCACATTGCACAGGGACAAGATCTTTCCCTAGGATTGTTGAAGACATGGTACGGATAATTTTCTTTATTATTAGTTTGTATTCTAATAATATCAATTGTTTCTAATATCTCATGTTGTTTTCTTAACGTCAGACTGCAGAATCTAGTGGAATCCCACCATCACGCGTTGATGTCTATGTTCGAACACGTACACGCAAAGATGGAAGTATCGTGAATTCTGCAGCCGCAGTTGTTGTGGTAATTTATTGTTATTAAGTTTTGTATACGTGTTTTGAAAAATATAATATAGTTATGATATTATATGTTTAACTTATTTATATTTTTAGGAACGTATACAAGAGAAGATAAATGAAGGCACTTCTTCTGGGAATTTATCACAAGCTACATCGTGGTCAAATGATGTGTTTGCTCAAGTTAAGGGACCAGAAAGAAAAGGGCGTGTTCGTTGTGTAGGTGCAGTTCAGACTCGTCCTCAAGAATCTGGACCTTCACAACCAGTCCAAAATACTGAAGAAGTGGAAGGGCTGAAAGCTAAGCTTGCAGCATTTGAAAAACTTCTTGAAACTTGCCTTCTACCCATCTATCGACAACAACGTCCAGATTTACATGTGCCTGATATGAATGCTTTACTTCAGATAGTTGATACACAGGTATACAAAATACTTAACTTTCTTATTACTCCTTTCATTTTTTCTTACTTAAAGTCATTATTTTTATTTCTTTTAATAGGCAGCTCCTGATGCTGGTAGTGCTACAGCGGCAGTTAACAGTCGATCCATGCCTTCAGAAAATCAGCATAATATAGATGATCCGAGCACACAATAGAGAAGACTCTTTGAAGTATTTTTAGCTTTTATTATAAACGGTATTGAGACAAACAAATATTTTGTTCCACTTTTCTTCTACTTTTAATACACTCGTAGATGTTTTATTCGATATTAAAATACAAACTTTTTAATATTTAAAGTACTAGTATTGGTAATTTTAATAATAATTTAAACATTCAATTAGATACTTTTCATTGAAAAATCCATACAATTATTGTTATAATGTTACAAGTATATTTAATATTTAAAATAAAAAATACAATAGAAATAATTAATATTTAAATTCAATAAAAAATACAACAAATCCTATACCGACGGATAGAACCGTCGGTACAAGTAGACCCTATAGCGACGGACAAACCGTCGGTACAAGTAAAACCTATAGCCACGGACAAACCGTCGGTACAAGTAGAACCTATAGCGACGGACAAACCGTCGGTACAAGTAGAACCTATAGTGACGGACAAACCGTCGGTACAAGTAGAATATATAGGGACGGACATACCATCGGTATAAAGTAACATCTATAGCGACGGACGTCCGTCGGTAGATACCCGTCGTTATATATTGTTTATATTTAGCGACAGATTATTTTCGTCGGAATATATGTACTAAAATGTCGGGGTAGTTCATATGTATACCTACGGCTTGGACCGTCGGTATAGGGTTCAAGATCTATACTGACGGTTATAACCGTCGGTATAGATCTATACCGACAAGCATATTAGCGACGGTTTCTTTTCCGTCGGAATATGTCTTCTGTCCGTCGGTAAAGGGTTTTGGGACATATACCGACGATTTTTTGTGTTCTACCGACGGTTTAGTGTCCGTCGGTATATGTTCCTTTTTTTGTAGTGTCGGAAGAAGGGGGAGAAACTAGAAGCGGAGAACAACGTGGGAAGATGGAGAATGGTGACTCAAGGACATCATATACTTCGCATCCGATAGGGAGAGAAGAGGCGAACAAAAATAGAAAGAAAATACCAAGGATAGTGGATGAAGACAAATGGGCAATTTTACAATGGTGCGCGGTGGGCTGGTGTTTGAATCCGTGCAGCATAAAGACATTGGCGGAACGGTTGGAGGTAGAAAAACATGACGGATTCTCTATTATGCGATTATCCGGATCCATGATATTGCTAATGTGCACATCGGCACACATTCGCGATAAAATTCTGCAGCTTGACCGAGTGAAAGAGTGCTTTGCGAAGGTGGAAAAATGGTCACCAGCGATTAAGGTGGAATCACGCCGGGTATGGTTGTCGATTATTGGTCTCCCAATTCATCTATGGCACAAAAAGACTTTTATGAACATTGCAAATATATGGGGTGCTTTTATTTGTATGGTTGATGCAACGGAAACACCGTCTTCATTCGATAGTGGTAGAATTATGGTGGAAACAACCCTCTTTAATCGAATCGAAGACAACATTGAAGTACAATTTGAGGGAGAATCATATCCGATCCGTGTGCTGGAGATGGATGGCACATCTCATGCGGTTGAATGTGATTGCGGTGAATTAGTGTCGACGGACGGTGAGGAGAGTTGCGACCACAATACATCACCGATAACTACAAAGATAGTAGAAAACGTAGAGGATGCAGGAAATCAAATGGAGATTACAGCATCGGTGTTGTGGCTAGCAAACGAAGCGTGGGAAGGACAACAGGGAGTTTCAGCCGAAGAAACTAATAAAGCACAGGACTCTGTTTTGAATTCTAACGAGGAACAGGAGGCATCACACAATTCTGACCAATCGCCGGACAGGCAAACAGCGAGGTTGCCGGCACGGACAATGGTTGCGATGGGAGGAGGGCTGAGCGGGGAGAAAGACAGTTGTGATAGAAGTCTTGGGGTGGTAGGAGACATTCAAAAATGTAAGAGTTTGGATATTGCGGGAATTGCAAACTCCAAATCTAGTGTTTCCGAGGAACAGGAGTCTAATTTACAAGCTGGGGATAATTCAAATTATTATCCCCCTATCTTTTCGACAGATACACAACCAGGTTTGGGCAGTACCGAAATTTTTCAGGTGGGTCGGGCCTATTGCAAAATTAGACGGGTTCTAGGAGGAAATTTAGAAGGCTGTCGGGTTTATCGAAAAAAGAGGAGCAACCGGTTGAGTGGGTTTCGGCAAGAAAATTCGAATGATGAAAGGGAGGGTGCAACCGACGGGTATACAAACAAAAATATAGAAACAGAAGCAATAGAAACTGTGAAATTGGGTTCTTTGATTGGGGTTAATTCTAACGGCCGCGAAGAGGAGATTATCCGAGACATATCAAGAGTAATTAGCGGGGACCGTCGGGGCTTGTGACTCATGAAATTGATCTCTTGGAATGTTCGGGGCTTGGGAGGGAGTGCTAAACGCTGGTTTGTTCGTGATGTATTAAAGAAGAATGATGAGGATATGGCGATGTTGCAAGAAACAAAATTGGAGGAGTGGCCTAAATCGTGGTTAGCAAGCTTATGGGGAACGGATAATTTCGAATCAGTGTTCGCGCCATCAAGTGGTGCTTCTGGTGGTATCTTAGTGATGTGGGAGGTAAGTAAATTCCACTTAGAACATGTCGAGGTGGAACGCAATTTTATTGTGATGAGAGGACGAAGATTACAGGATGACTTGGTTTGTGGAATTGTCGTGGTATATGCCCATCAGACTCAGGCGGACAACAAGTTGTTTGGGCAGCAATTTTGAATAAAATTAGAAATCAAGAGGGTCTGTGGTGCATTGCGGGGGATTTCAATGCAATCCTACATGAATCGGATAGAATTGGGGTGTCGGACAGGAATATGGAGATGGAATATTTCGGTGATTTTGTTCTACATGCAGGATTGATGGATTTGCCGCTTTTAGGGAAACGTTACACATGGTTTGGCCCAAAAAATAGATGCAGCAGAATTGATAGATTCTTGATATCGGCATGTTGGATTGATGCTTTCAGCTCAATCCAGCAAGAGGCTCTAGCGCGGGGCGTATCGGATCACACGCCCTTGTTGTTGAGTTGTGATGAGAACGATTGGGGACCTCGGCCTTTCAGGTTTTTCAATTGTTGGATGGAGGGTAGGTATCACATGCGGCAAATTGTAGAGGAATGGATTCGCCTGACAGATTTGGATATTGGCACAGTAAACATCATGGTGAAACTGCGACACTTGAAGGCATTCATGAAATAGTGGAACCGTGACAGCTTTGGGGATGTGAACGTGTAGAACTAATGTTTTGATATAATAATTGAAAAATGTTTTGGACTGATTTAAAAAGTATTTAAAACATTTCCAAAGTCCAAACAACTTGAAATTATGTTTAGGGAATTTCTTAAAAGGGTTTTTCATGATTTTCAAAGCCAATCTAAACAAAACTGTCCAGGTGTTTCGAAACACCTTAGGGCGTTTCGAAACAGGGTGCTCCAGTAGCAAAATCGTTTCGAAACGTGTTTCGAAACGAGCCTTCATTGGACATAATTTTTGCCCAGCGTTTCGAAACGGGCTAGGCCGTTTCGATACGCCCACGTGGCAATGACCCCAACGGTCATAAACCCCAACGGCTCTTTCCCAACTAACTTTCAAAATGCAGGCGTTTCGATACGGGCTTATAGCGTTCCGATACGCGTTTCGAAACGGCAAGGGGGTGTTCCGAAATGGGTACCCTGACAGACTGCAACGGCTCTTTCTACATTGAGAGTGTTTCGAAACGGCTTCGAGCGTTTCGAAACGGGGAGCTGCAGAACTGCATTTGTGGAGGGAATTAAAGGCTCCAACGACTCTATTTCAACCCCAACGGTCCTAAACGGCTATAAACTCAATTGGGAGTATAAAAGGGACCTCCAAGCATCAAGAGAAGGCTAATGCTCATATTGTCAAACATCAAATGATCAAGAAATTGTCTTAGTGCTTAATTTGTCATTTCTTGTATAGACAAACACTAGTGAGCCAAAATTGTCAAATTTGCTCAAGTGTTTTAGGTTTTGGGTGAGTGCTTCATTGTGCAAACAAACACCTATTAGAGGGTTTAAGTTTGCTTTTATTTATCTCTTTGTAAAGAGGGTTTTGATCAAGGCTTTGGGTAGAAGCTTGATCGGTTGTAAGGGTTTCCTCCTAATCCTAGAAAAGGGGACGAATCAATTAGTGGATTGATTGTGAAATCCTTAGTGGGAAGCTAAGGTAGTGGATGTAGGTGCTTGTTAGAAGGCCGAACCACTATAAATCATTGTGTCTTTTTTCATTTTAGCTTCCTAAACCCTTCCACCCAAAATTCCACCTCTCCACCACTTGGTGAGCTATTTTGGTTGATCGAATCGAGCCCCACACAACCCAACAATTGGTATCAGAGCTTGGCTCAATCGGTGAGGATTAACATCCTATTGAGAAGATCTGGCAAGCTCGATCACTTTTTCATCAACCGGCTCAATGGCACAATCAATCGACAAACCGCCTTTCTTTGACGGAGCTCACTATGCCCATTGGAAGACAAAGATGAAGTTCTTCATCAAATCAAAAGATTACAAGCTATGGGATGTAGTTGAAGATGGCCCGTTCGTGCCTCAAAGAAGTAAAGCGGAGTGGAGTGCCGACGATCGCAAGAAGATAGAGCTAAATTGCAAAACCTTGCACATTCTATTTTGTGCATTTGGTCCATCCATCTATCAGAAGATGTCTTCTTGTGAGAGTGCCAAGGAGGTATGGGACAAGCTTGAAGTCACATACGAGGGGACAAATGAAGTCAAGGAGACCAAGATTGGGCTCCTAACCTTGGAGTATGAGAACTTCAAAATGGATCCGGAAGAGAACATCGAGAAGATGTTTGATAGGTTCTCCACCATCACCAATGGTCTCAAAGGCTATGGAGAAGCCATCCCGGAAGAAAAGCTTGTTCGAAAGCTCATCTACTCACTTCCCGAGTCTTGGGACTCAAAGAGGACCGCCATCATCGAATCCAAAAATTTGAAGACTTTGAAGCTTGATGAACTCATGGGGTCTCTCCTTACTCATCAAATTATGAAGAAGAACAAAGAGGATGAGAAGAAGAGGGAAGAAATTAGAGCTATGGGAGAGAAGAAAATCAAAGGGCTTGGCATTAATGCTAGTGCCATGGCTCTCAAGTCCTCCACTTGCCATCATGTCTACTCAAGTGAAGAAGAGGATGAAGATGAAGAGATAGTTCATCTCTTCAAGAAGTGTGCCCCTTTCATGAAGAAAGCCTTGAGAGAGCTTGAACGTGAACCTAAAAGAAAGGAGAGGGCAAGCACTTCAAGCCATAAGAAGAAGGCACATGTGGCTACTTGGAGTGATGAGGACTCCACCGACGATGAACAAGCCAACCTTTGCCTTATGGCCATCGAAGAAGATTCAAGGGTAACTTCTAATTCATCTACTTCATGTTCTTACACTTTTGATGAATTACAAGATGCCTATGATGATTTGGTTTTAGATTTTAAAAGCCACATTTTGAAAAACAATAAATTGATTTCAAAGTTAAAAATTCAAAATGATTTGCTTTCTAAAACCAAACTTGAACTTGAAGCAAAACTTGAAGAGTTTGAATTAAAATGTTTTGATTTACAAAAATTGCTTCAAAAAGTTTAAGAAGAAAAAGATTTGATTTCCAAAGAGCTTGAAAAGAAAAACAATTTTGGAAAATCAAACTTTTATGTTAGACAATCTAGTGCCCCTAGATTTGTGAATGGAAAATGTTTTAGAAGTGTTTGGGTCCCAAAAGAACTAACCACTTCAACTAAAAATGATGAAATTGAAAAATGGATTCCTAAGGGGACCAAATTTTGTGCTACTAATGTTCATGGATCCAAAGAAATTTGGATACCAAAAGTTACTTGATTGTCTATTGTAGGTGTGATGGAGATGTTCAACAAGTCAAACATTGAGGGGGAGCTCCATGCACACAAGGAAGAACACTTGAAGAAGGAAGGCTTCACATCCTACCTTTGGGTTCAAGTGTTGGTAAAAATCTAGTTGTTTTGCTTTTATTTGTTTTAATTTTTATTTAATTCAACTAGATGATCATATATGTTGGACTAACATTTTTAATGATGCTTTGAGCAAGGGGGAGCCATTTTAAAACCAAATTCTTACTTTTGTCAAAATTTTACCTCTATTGTTATTTTTGAACTTAATGTTTTAAATTCTTTTTGATATAACAAAAAGGGGGAGAAATGGTTTGAAAAATTGAATTTTCAAATGAATAAGGGGGAGCTTTAATTGAATTAAATTTTTTAATCTCTTATTCACATTTTTAAAGTTAAAGGGGGAGAATCCCAAACAATTTTTCAAGTGGTTTTATTATATCAAAAGGGGGAGATTGTAGAACTAATGTTTTGATATAATAATTGAAAAATGTTTTGGAGTGATTTAAAAAGTATTTAAAACATTTCCAAAGTCCAAACAACTTGAAATTATGTGTAGGGAATTTCTTAAAAGGGTTTTTCATGATTTTCAAAGCCAATCTAAACAAAACTGTCCAGGTGTTTCGAAACACCTTAGGGTGTTTCGAAACAGGGTGCTCCAGTAGCAAAATCGTTTCGAAACGTGTTTCGAAACGAGCCTTCATTGGACATAATTTTTGCCCAGCGTTTCGAAACGGGCTAGGCCGTTTCGATACGCCCACGTGGCAATGACCCCAACGGTCATAAACCCTAACGGCTCTTTCTCAACTAACTTTCAAAATACAGGCGTTTCGATACGGGCTTATAGCGTTCCGATACGTGTTTCGGAATGGCAAGGGGGTGTTCCGAAACGGGTACCCTGACAGACTGCAACGGCTCTTTCTACATTGAGAGTGTTTCGAAACGGCTTCGAGCGTTTCGAAACGGGGAGCTGCAGAACTGCATTTATGGAGGGAATTAAAGGCTCCAACGACTCTATTTCAACCCCAACGGTCCTAAACGGCTATAAACTCAATTGGGAGTATAAAAGGGACCTCCAAGCATCAAGAGAAGGCTAATGCTCATATTCTCAAACATCAAATAATCAAGAAATTGTCTTAGTGCTTAATTTGTCATTTCTTGTATAGACAAACACTAGTGAGCCAAAATTGTCAAATTTGCTCAAGTGTTTTAGGTTTTGGGTGAGTGCTTCATTGTGCAAACAAACACCTATTATAGGGTTTAAGTTTGCTTTTATTTATCTCTTTGTAAAGAGGGTTTTGATCAAGGCTTTGGGTAGAAGCTTGATCGGTTGTAAGGGTTTCCTCCTAATCCTAGAAAAGGGGACGAATCAATTAGTGGATTGATTGTGAAATCCTTAGTGGGAAGCTAAGGTAGTGGATGTAGGTGCTTGTTAGAAGGCCGAACCACTATAAATCATTGTGTCTTTTTTCATTTTAGCTTCCTAAACCCTTCCACCCAAAATTCCACCTCTCCACCACTTGGTGAGCTATTTTGGTTGATCGAATCGAGCCCCACACAACCCAACAGAACGCGATAATATCCGAGATGCAAGACAAGATTGATCAAGCGGACATAGCGGCAAATACAATTAGTATTGATGAGGGAGTTGAGGTGGAAAGGCGACAATGGTTACAAGCTTTGTGGAGAGCTATGCGACATAAGGAGGCGATGTGGAGACAAAAATCACGAGCGACATGGCTTCGTTTGGGTGACCGGAATACAGCATTTTTTCACCGATCCGCTAAGCTGGGAGCAGCAAGGAATTTTATTACAGGTTTCTTGATTAACGACAACTGGATCAATACACCATTTCATATGCGACGACATATGGTGCAATTTTTCATGAAACACTTTTCTTGTGACACGCGGGAATGCGTATGGCAATTCGAGGGGGAATTTCGACAATTATTATCGATTGCTAGGGAGAAGTTGGTTGCGGTATTCTCTTTGGAGGAGATCAATGGCGTAGTGAGGGGGTGTGATGGTTCGAAAGCACCGGGTCCGGACGGTTTTACTTTGGATTTCTATAAGAAAGGGTGGGAGGTGATCAATGGCGATGTCCTACGCTTTTTCGAAAACTTTCATGCTAGCGGTCGGTTACCAAAGGATGCTAATTGCACATTCATCGTCCTATTACCTAAGGTAACATCTTCTAAGACACTTGGTAAATATAGGCCTATTTGTTTAGTAAATTCGGTGTATAAAATTTTAGCCAAATGCCTTGCGAATAGACTACAATTGGTTTTGGGTGATTTGATAAGTGATACACAGTCAGCATTTATTAAAGATCGTCAATTAGTGGATGGAGTACTTCTGGCCATTGAGGTTGTGCATTCCTTGCGACAAAGGGGAGCCTGTGGTTTTTTATTGAAACTAGATTTCGCCAAGGCATATGATTGCGTTAGTTGGCGTTTTTTGGATGAAGTGCTGGGAAAAATGGGCTTTTGCGACGTATGGAGACAATGGATTACTGAATGTATCAGTTCTGCCAGGTTATCGGTGCTACTCAACGGTAATGCCACAAAAGAATTCCGAATGGGTAGAGGTTTGCGACAAGGCTGTCCGCTATCGCCTTTACTTTATGTGATTGTCGCGGAAGCGATGCACTTGATGTTGCGAAGGGCTGAATTGGGGGGATTGATCCGTGGGGTGGAAGTGGCGTCTGGGATATTTTTGACACATCTACAGTTTGCTGACGACACATTATTATTTTTTGAGGGATCTTTAGAAGTCGCGCAAAATTTGAAACAAATTCTGCATTGTTTCCAAGTTTGTTCAGGTTTGTCGATAAATTTCGGCAAAAGCTCATTATATTCGATTGGCATAGGGGAAGATTTGGGTGCTAGTGTGGCCGAGGTGCTGGGGTGTAGAAAAGCTGATTTCCCGTTCGTGTATTTGGGTTTTCCGATAGGTGCAAGTCCGAGACTGATAGCTACTTGGGAGCCGATAATAGCAAATTTTAGAAGCAAATTAGCAGGCTGGAAAAGATCCTCTTTGTCATTTGCGGCTCGAGTGGTTTTGGTGAACTCGGTTCTTTCCTCTCTACCAATATTCTATATGGGTTTATTCGTTGCCCCTAAATGGGTAATTGACAGGATTGATAGGATACGAAGGGCTTTCCTCTAGGGAGGTGTTGGATTGGAACGGCGTATGAGTAGAGTAGGGTGGGAGGTGGTATGTCGTCCAAAACAGCTTGGGGGCTTGGGGGTTGCGGATTTACGGGTTAAGAACATGGCTTTGCTATCGAAATGGGTGTGGAGATACGCGCGCGATAAGGATTCCCTTTGGCGTAGTTTGATAGTAGTGAAATATGGTGAACATCCGCAGTAGTGGCGTTTTAACACAGAGAAGATGTCGTCGATGTCGATTGTATGGCGACAAATTGTTGCAATTTCATGCGACGAGCAGGTAGAAAAACACATGGGCATGACCGGTTTTTTATGGAAACTCGGAAATGGTAGATCAATACTATTTTGGTTTGATCCGTGGGTTGAACAGTTGGCCTATAAGGATGTGTTTCCGCGTTTATTCTCGTTAGCAATTGATAAATTAGCGAGGGTGTGTGGTTACATGTTGGATGGCAGTTTATCGCATCAAAAATGGGCAGATTTCTTTAGGAGGCCATTGAGGGTTTTTGAGCTTGGGCTGTTACGGGATTTGCTTAAAATGGTGTCTATTTTTCGTGCATGGGAAGGCAAGATAGACACGCTGATTTGGAGGCTGGATGAGCGTGGAAATTTCTCGGTCAGGACCTTGTCGAAACTGCTCATGTTCGATAAGGCGGGGGAGATGGAATTCGGCGAATGTTTCGCTTGGAAAGTGCTGGTACCGCCTAAGGTTCAGGCTTTCCTATGGTTCACATGGATGCGGCGATTACCCACAGCAGATTTCTTGCGTGCTCGTGGGATTCCATTACCGGATGATCAAGGTCGATGTCCTTGGTGTATGACGAAAGAGGAGAGCATCGCTCACATTCTGTACGAATGTTCTTTTGCGCGATCAGCTTGGATATGGTTGAGACAATGGTGGGGAATCGACACAATTTTACCAGTTAATTTTGATGCATTTTATGTGCTTAGTTTCCATAGTGTTTTTACGGGATGCATGAAACTGTGGTGGATAGCGAGTGTTGCTGCATTATTATGGTCGTTATGGATAGCAAGAAACAAATTTATTTTCCGTGGGAAACGTTGGAACTTAGCTGAATTATGTTTCTTGGTAAAATTGCGATCATATTACTGGATAAAAGCTGATAGGCGGGGTGAGATGTTCCCGGAAGCCGTTTGGTGGACATGTCCTACAAATTTTGAGGTTAATGCACAACCAAAACGGGTGAGGGTGGGAAGGTGCTGGCAGCCTCCTTTAAGAGGCGTGTTAAAATTCAACACGGATGGATCGGCGCGAGGTAAACTAGGTCCGGCGGGTTTTGGTGGCGTAATGAGAGATGCAGACAGTCGTATATTGGGTTTGTTTTCAGGCCCTTTAGGTGTGATGGAATCGAACGAAGCAGAAGTGCGAGCGATAGCTTTTGCCTTGGGTATGGTACAGGAGAGGGAATGGCGAAAGGGTTGTGTTATCATGGAGTCGGACTCTCAAGTCGCGTTGAGTTGGGTTACTCAATCCGCAAAACGTCATTGGCGGTTATGGGAGGTTTTTTTGGCAATTGATCAGGCTTGTCAAGTCACGTATGATATCCAATTCTGTTACGTGCCGAGGGAGGCGAATGGATTCACGGATGCATTAGCCAAAGAGGGAGTGGATAGACTTTCGACATTTGTGGCATGTTTGTGAATTGGTGTTTTGTTCTTGTTGTTTCCTTTTGTACTCGACGGATCGCATCGTACTCTTTTCCTCCAATAGGTTTAGGGAGGTTTTTAACGAGGCGTGAGATTCCGTCAATCTGTATGTTATTTATTCATTAATAAAAGCATATGGTTGCCGATAAAAAAACTACATAGACTCCAAACTGAGAGGAGAAACCATGATTTTGTCGATGTTTTACTTTCTCTCACCGGACCTGATAGACTCTCGGACAATGACATGATAGTCGTACTATAGGTAAGTTATTATTTGATGCATTGTCAGTTAAAAACTTTTTACTAATTAATTAATTATGCTCTCTACTCATTACACAGGAGATGATATTCAAGGGGGCGATACGGTGGCGATTTTAATAGAGTGGATACTAGCGAGAATGGTGCTTCACCCAGACATCCAATCGAAAGTGCAGGCCGAGCTCGATGAAGTGGTCAGGAAATCACGGACGTTGATGGAATCAGATATTCAATCCATGGTTTACCTGCAGGCAGTAGTGAAGGAGGTTCTCAGGCTGCACCCACCTGGTCCATTGCTACCATGGGCTCGGTTGGCAATTACGGACACTACAATCGATGGATACGAGGTGCCTGCTGGGACCACAGCCATGGTTAACATGTGGTCCATCACAAGGGACCCAGAGATTTTGGTGGACCCTCTCGAGTTCATGCCAGAGAGATTCGTGTCCAAAGACAGTAGTACCGATGTGGAGTTTTCTGTGTTGGGGTCTGACCTCAGAATGGCTCCATTTGGGTTTGGTCGTAGGACTTGTCCAGGAAAGACTATGAGTTTGGCTACTGTTAACTTCTGGGTCGGATCCTTGTTGCTGGAATACAAGTGGGTGCAATCGGATGCTAACCTTGTTGATCTCACCGAAAGGCTGAGGTTGTCATGTGAAATGGCTAACCCTCTTATGGTCAAAGTGTACCCTAGGCGCACTACCCTTAATTAGCAACCAGAAGCAGTTAGATTTATATTTCGTAAGACTTAAATGTAAATATAATAGTGTTTTCTGTGTCTTCATCCTGACCTATATACCTATTATTAGGCCTATAGACCAACATGAATGAGGGCATGTTTGTATTCGTTCGTTTAATTTTAATCAAACAAATGAGCGAACACGAACAACTAAACAAACATAATTTCTTGTTTGTGTTCGTTTGTTAAGGAATGTAGCTTGCTCGTGTTTGTTCGTTATAATGATAAACAAACACAAACGAACGAACATAAAATGACATATGTGTAATACCCATTTTATATCCGGGCTATAATCATTTTTTTCGAATATTATTATAAAAACAAAAAAAAAACAATAGAAAAGCAAAAAAAGGGGAAAGCGAGAAAAAAGCAATATATATATATAATAAAAAATAAAAAAGAGCAAATTTGCGTGGGTGCCATGCAAGACACTCACGTCCCCACCATCTTTACAACTCACCTCCCCCCATCTGCCTATAAAAGGCGTGGGAGGGAGGCATCAAAGGTCACACAAGTGAAAATCAGCCAAAAATGGCTAACAAATGCCATGGAAATGGCGCAAAGTTAAGGCAGTGTCCCTTTCGAACTTCAAGGGTAGTGCCCTTTCGTTCAATCATTCGACCGGGGTCCTGCTGAGATTTGTTCAGGTCATCGTTTTTATGGCTAGATGATGTCAGGCCCTTGCTAGAGGTCATTAAAGTTCCTCAATTCAAGCTTCTAGTAGGGTAGTTTTGATCCTTATCTTTGTATTTATTTTAATGTCGGCCTTTTTGTAATAAGTATCTTTGTATGAATTATTTTCATTGTTCTTTTAATTATTGGTGTGCTTTTTATTTTTTTATGTTTGTATATATTTTAAGTTGTATGAATTATTTATATGAACAAAATAGTTATATATGTTTTTTAATTAAATTTTAAGTTAAAATCTTTTATGATGGATTATCTTGAAAAACCTACTCCGGGCGTAGGGGTGCTGCTTTCTTACAAAAATATTATTTTATCCTAAATTATAATTTTCAAAATAGATTATCTTTTATAACATAAATTATGCTTTGAACGTAGGGGTGTAAATTTCTTTTATATATGAAAATTATGCCCTGGGTGTTGGGGTGTAAATTTCTTTTGTACAAATAAATATTCGTTTAAATATTTTAAGGGATCACAAATTTGAATTCATAATTTCCATCGTTAAAACCATTTGTAATCGACTAGGTACCAATTTTGGGCATTGTGGGGTGCTCACCCTTCCCCACACGTAACCGACTTCCAAACTCATTTTCTAGTTTCGCAAATCAAAACTCGTTATTTTAGTAAAAATGCCAAAAGCACGTTTTTATTAAATTAACCGGGTTTTCAGGTGATCCAATCCCACCTAACAAATTAAAGTAAACAAGGGATTGGTGGCGACTTCCCGTTGTTACAATATGTGAATAAATTTAAACGAACGAACATATGTGAATAAATTTATTTATTTTAAATATAATAGTACTTTTGTTATGAAAATAATAAATATAAATGGATATATATGAATAAATTTTTGATAAAAATCCACTAAATTTTTATTAAATCCATAGAAAATCACAATTAAAATGCATCCAAGAAGAAGAATATTTGGATTAAACAACCCAAAAAAATTCTTTACAACCCAAAAACAAAGAAAAATGAAAACTTCTATGGTGATAAGCATACCAACAAAATTTAGCAGCTTTCTGAATCTCCTTGTCTCTATCCAAACGAGACGCACAAAGAAGGAAGAATGAGTGGTGCACGATCCAAGCTGTCAAGCAAAAAGTATCGCTACCCAGGACTAATTTCATCGACAAACAACCATCAATCGAGTAGGGATATAACTTTCCAAGTGACCACCGACAAAAACATAAATCAGAAACTATCGCCGATTGAATCTCTGTGTGAACAACAATCGACCGCTAGGGTATGCTGAAACATGCCACAAAGACAGATGAATCAAACCACAAAACAAAAACAAAGACATGTCACAAGGACAGAGAAATAGATTCTTATTAAAATAAAAAATAAGAAAACTAATAGATCTGGTGGTCGACAACCAATACTAAAATTGATTGCCGACCACCGATCAAAAAGATTGATCAAAGTAGAGAACGACTTGAGTGGAAGGAATTTTAGTAGTGGAGAGCGGCTAAGGTTTGAAAAAATCCACAAAAAGTCATTCATTCATATATATGAATAAATTTAAATGAACATAGACGAACAAACATAAATGAACGGATTATCGAACGGTCACGAACGTAAATGAACGAACGAGCCTTTTATTCTTGTTTGTTCATTTAATTAAACGAACATAAAATCTTGTTCATGTTCGTTCGTTTAATAAATAAACTAACATAAACAAACTTCCCGCTAAATTGTTCACGAACTGTTCGCTGAACGTTTGGTTCATTTACCGCCCTACCTATTATACGGGTAATCCTGTATAATTTTACTAGTGATTGTATTTAACTTCAATATGGGTTTCATCGTTTGACTTTCAAAAATAATATCAAACTTTTTCAAAAAAATGATAATATCAAAAAACAATATAGACATGATATTTATTTAAAAAAATTAATTTATATTAAGTATATTTGAACCCATAATAGGGGTGAAGTGGATGAACATCTATGATCACTATTCACTAGGTCAATTAGTGATAGCAATGCTAAACACTTGAATGTTAAATCAAACATTTCAAAAGTATTTTTTCATCTGTAAAAATAATGTCAAATTGACCTTTAGTATAAGACACGCTACACGAATATTAAACTACCATAAAAATAAATAAAAATCGTGCTACAAGGTAGACGAACAAACATAACAATATGTGCGAAAAGAAGAAAAATATAACAATGATTATTACTATTTGAGATTAAAAACAAATAAAAGAAAAAAATAAGACTGCCACACTCTTAAAGAGAAAATTTATAAGAAAAGAATAATGACTAAAATTTTAACGTCACATTTTTTTAAATTAAATGACAATAACAATAGTATTTATAAATTATTTATGAGTGAGATTTAAATTATATAGTACTTAATAGCAATGGAAACTACTCTTTGACAAGGCGATCGGGTTTGCTACTGTCGCAGTAATCGTTTGTGACTCCTACGAGAATTTTTTGAGAGAAAAGGCAATGACTTTTTCAACCCCATCCGTATCTTTTGCGGAAGCATTTGCGGTTAGGCATGGGACACTCTTTGCTTTGAAGGAAGATTATGTCAGTGTCATTCTTGAATCGGATAACTTGGGTCTTATTAACATGTTGAAGACTAAGAAGTTGTGGGCTTAGGACTCGGCTGCTATCGAACAAGATGTTCTGAATTTGATTTCGTCGATTCCCTCCTTATATTTTTTTTATGTCTCTCGATCTTGTAATTTTGCAGCCGATTGAATTGCGAAAGCTGTTAAGATAAACTCTCGTTCGAATGATTGGACGATGTCTATTCCTCCAGAATTGAGAAATCTGTTGTAACTTCTTTATAACTTGGCCTGCCACCCAATGAGTCGCTTTTTGGTAATCCAGATCCAACCGAGATATTAACCTCAGTTTAGTGTGTTACGGTAATTATCAAAGTGACCCAAATCAAATTCGAACTAATTTATATACAATTAAAATTTTAGAACCCAACAATTGTTCCGATAAAAAAGCGGATGATGTTCATCTTAAGAGACACGGGTTCAAATTGTGAGAAAGAAAGTATCGCGTGGTTGGAGTAGATAACCGGCGGTAGAACGTAGGAAAAGAAGAGAACATAATAGGGATTTGGCAAATATTAAAAAAAAAGAGAATCCGATTTTCTTTTATTTAAACAATGACTAAAAGATGGTTTTAAGCCCAATACAATGAATTGGATATTTATACCTAAATTCCAACAAATTCAACTAACAACTCAACTAATTCTAATAACAAATTAATAACCAATTAACAACTAATTAGTTATTAGTCTAACATTCACCCTACTTTTTAATTTTTTTCAAATTTCAACATTGTTCAATTAATTGAATCTTGAGCTGACAATAAAATGTGAACTGTCTGTTGGGGTCCCTGAACTTTTTCAAATTGAGCTGCTTAGAAACAAACAATAAACAAAAAATACTTTCTTTCTTCATTCACAATCTTTCCATCATGAATTCCTTCAAGAACAAAACTTGTATTCTTTAATTGGTGGTTTATTGAGAATCGAAGATGTTATTCATCCTTTCGTTCTTCTTAACTCATTTTTTCTGTCGTACAATTTTTTTTATCTGAAATTCCTTCAGAAATCTTTTTCTTCTCCACATTCACTATCATCCTTTATCACTTATCCGGTCCTTTTTTTTGTTGAGGGCAAGGCTGTTAAGCTACGAACTCTCGAGTGCAATCTGAAGTTTCTCATGGGCAAAAAAACATTCTTTTATGTCTGGTTAAGGAATGTAAGGCTGTTAAGCACTATACATTCTCCAGATATTTTCTATCCTCCAAACTTGATTGTTAAACCAAAGTTCTAGGTACATATCTCTCTTTAAAAAACCAAAAGCTCTCCATTCTCTCTAAGTTTTCCTCTCTCTAGTTCCTTTGTTGTTGGAGGACTAGAAAGATTGTGTTTCCTTGGCTAGGGTTTGGTTCCTTTTGGTTTTTTTCGCTTGTTTTTTCTCTTGTTTTCCTCCTCCTTTCTGTCCTGGTTCCCCCTTGGTTTTCTCTGCGAGCTACGTGCTCGCCCCCCACGTTGTTTCTCCTATTTTGTTGGTTCCCACCCTTGCTTTGTTACCTACTCCCGCCCTGCCTCACTATCACGACAGTTCCTTCACCATGCAAAATAACGCAAACCTAAGCGTAGGGGCTGTTAACAATGGGTACCCCACAAATCCAACCAACCCCAACTTCTTTAGCCATGAGTTCATTGATGAGCTTGAATTAAATGAGGATGGGGAAGTTAATTTTGCTCTGAAAACTCAAGCTTTGGTGGGCAAGCTACTGACATCATCTTCCATTAAACCCCTCGCTCTAACATCTCTTATCCGGAAAGCTTGGAAAAGAAACAATGATGAATGCCATGATCTAGGTAAGAATTTCTTTCTTTTCCTTTTCCAAACTAACGAGTAAAGGCTCCGGGTTTTCGGGAGTAAACCGTGGTCCTTCCAAGATTCACTTTTAATTCTAAAAGAATGGCAACCGGAAAAGGCTCTCGAAGAGCTTGATTTCTCCCTTTAGGAGTTTTGGGTCCAGGTTCACAACCTGCCCATCGGGTTAATCATGCCGAAAAACGTTAGAAGAATCAGTAAGCTTTTTCCGATTTGCTACGGCTCAACTCTCGATGACGACAGTGAGTACCCACAGTTCGGAACAGTTTCTTTAAGGGTAGCCATCAGAGTGGAGGACCCGATCAAGACTAGCTTTATTCTCAACCGTAAGAAAGACAAGCCCCTTGAGGTTGCTTTCAAATACAAAGGCCTTCCAAAATTTTGCTTCAGATGCGGGAGAATTGGCCACGTCGAGAGAGAATGCAACAACGACACCTCTTTGTTCAAACTCTCCGGTAGGTTTGGGTCGTGGCTTCGTGCATCTTACGGCGGTAAACCTAAGAACTCTACTATGCTTAAAGCAAAAAACAGTAAGGCTCCGGTGAAAGAGTTAAACGACAAAGTTGACCTTGCACAAAGCAAAAAGGACGACATTGCAGGATTCCCAAAAGATAGGAAATCATTTGTCTTATCCGAAAAAGTTGACCCATCAACATCAGCTGCTGCTGTTGTCTTTTCTAAGGGTCAGAAAGTCAACATAGATTACTCTGAAATGGCAAATGTGGAACCCGACAGCTTTTCGGGATAGAGGAATGTTTGCATGGAAATATCTCCTCTGAAGGATCTATCCCCTGCGCCAAATCCAAACTTCCAGCTCCAACCTTGGATTGCTTCTTCAAAAAATCTGAATCCCCAGATCGTGCCAGTTGCTAAACCAAAATTGCTGAACCTTCTGGAAAACATCAATGATTGTTGCAGAGCCCCAGAAAGGTCTTTCAACTTTCAAAGTCTCTTCTCCAAAGCTAGCCACAGTGAAGGGGAGGATCAAACGCCATTATGGGGGAGCTTACTGGCGGAGGGCCTCGATCGAATGGTCGTGTCTTGTAACAAGAAGAGGAAGAGGGAGGATAAAGAAGTTGAATATTCAAGCAAGATACACCGAAGCAATTTGTGGAAAAAAGTGGCGGAAACGATAGTTGAAGTTGCACCTGGAAACTGGTGGCTGCCGGAGAAAGGGCCCACTACAAATGAGGAAGTCTTGCGCGCAACTCTCTTTCCCCAATCGATGTTCAATAATTCTTCCATCATCCAAGAGATTGAAAGAAAGAAGAAGGGCAGGACCTTTGGTACTAAGCGTCTCACACTCATACGTAAAGCTGCACGACGCAAAATTTCGATGGAATGTACCCGTATTTTGGTCGATGAAGTTGGTCTTATAGAACTTGGGGAGGATCCCTTCGGGAAAAAGATCACCAAAACTCCCTCCATGTGCGTGAATGACGACTTCATTTTAAATGAAGAAATCTTAATCAGTGACTGTGACGAGCCGGTTTCAGCCTCAAGCGCCACCAAAGCGTGGATTGAAGATTCGGATAACTCCTGTGAGGGTTATCCGATTATTCCATGAATGATTCCGGGGGGGCACTAAGGAAGAGGAGATACTTTGGTGCCCTGGACCTTTTCTTTCTCCATGTGATTTAATGTTCCCCAAGTCTGTTTTATGGTCTTGTGTTAATTTTACTTTGAATGTTGCTCGGGTGGTTCTCTATGGTTTTGTGTCTCCTGAAGGCGCTGTTAAGGAGCTGTTGGTGTCCAGGTTTTTCAATTGGAGCTTGGTGGATTATCACTTCTCTACTTGCCTTGATAAGGACCGTTACCTTCGCAATGGAGGCCTGCCTCTGGATAGAGCTCTCATGCGTTGGATTGGTGATGCTGGTCTGCCATGTTCCAGGAAAGGCAATTTTTGTCATCAACATAAGTCTCTGAAGGCTTTCTGTTTGTGTCGTTCATTCCCCACTGTGATGGTGGAATCGACTTTGGTCCATTTGGTCTTAAAGGGTTGGTTGTTGCTAGTCGTTATGGTCTTGTCGGGTGTTTCTCTATTTCGTGTTTTTGTTTGGTCTGTCGGTCTAGGTTTCCCCCATGGTCAGGGGTGGGCCTGTTGGTGGCTGTGGTCTTCTTGTGTTGGTCATCGAGTCTGTTATGTGTTGTTTTTCTAAGGAATGAAAGTCGGCTTTTGAACAAAAAAAACCAAAGTTCTAGGTACCCTTGTGAGCAAAGTAAATGATAGTGAAGTTCCCATCATTAAACATCATCAGCAAAAAAAATAAAGATCACAACTCATAGTAGGTGAAGAATGCACAATGATCACCTTGCTGAACTAACTGAATTTCTACAATAACTTGTTAAAGCTAAGAACATATATCATTTAACTTACACCAGTGATTTATAGCTTCAAAAGCTAAAGCAGCAAGTAGAACACGACTTTAATAACAAAACACATGATTTTATTCTAAAATACTACCATTAGCAGCAACTCATGCCAGCAGGAGAACAAATCAACATCAATGCTCTAACATCTTAGCAGAAAGATGCAACTCCAAGCAGCATGAAAGACAAGAATCAAAGCTATTATTTGATCAAAACCAAAGCTAATATATATGAACCAACACAATAAAACATTTCTATGGCATTTGAGTTCCATATTGGTTACGACATCTTAGAGATAAAAAGAGTGAATAGCTTTATGTGGTTGAGTAAAATCATCATTCTCAATTAACATGATTTTAAGAAATTACATTTCCTCTAGTACAGTAAAAAAAAATAAACTGTGTCAAATTAACTTCATCTCCTATCCACCACCGTAAATTATGCATTTAATAGCAGAAAAACAAGCAAAGAAATGCACTAATTCTCTAACCAACAAATGAGATGTATTTGCTATAGACCAGAGGTAACCGTAAAAGAAATCAGTAACTCAAAATAAAATATAGAGAAATTTAAATCTGAAAGATCATGACCGATTACTAACGAAGCTTTTAGTGCACAAGTTAAACCAAACAACAAAAATAAACGACGATTGCAGTAGAAATCTCACCAAAGATGTAAGATTATAACGAGAGATAAGTCAAGGAATGAAAAACTTTACTGAGATCTGCACCAGACTTGAGATCTGAAACAACGGTAGCAGTTGGTGAAGTAATCAACGACGCAAATAAAACTCTGACTAAGAAAACTAGTCGTCGATTGAGAAAACAGCGTCAAGATCGCCAGTAAGAAGTCGAAAGGGCGCTGAAAAGAAGTAATCAGCAACGATAGATTCGAACGGCAGCAGGAGAGCGGATCAAAGGCCTCAGGATCTTCAATGACGAATGATACCATGTGAGAAATGAGGCATCGTGTTGGCCGGAGTAGATGACCGGCGGTAGAACGTAAGAAAGGAAGAGAACGACGATAGGGATTTGACAAATATTAGAGAAAAAAAGAATCTGATTTCTTTTTATTTAAACAATGATTAAAAGATGGTTTTAAGCCCAATACAATAAATTGGGTATTTATACCCAAACTCCAACAAATTCAACTAACAGCTCAACTAATTCTAATAACAAACTAATAACCAATTAACAACTAATTAGTTATTAGTCTAACATTCACCCTACTTTCTAATTTTTCCAAATTTCAACAATGTTCAATGAATTAAATTTTGAGTTGATAATAAAATGTGAAATGTCTGATGGGTTCCTTAATTTTTTTTATATTGAGCTGCTTAAAAACAAACAATGAAAAAAAATTCTTTCTTCACAAATTGCTTTGTCTATGATGTGTATGCACATTATTAAAGAGTTAAGAATATCTATGAATAGATATTACATTATAATCACCTTTAAAGTATTAAAAAAATTTAAAATTTTAAACACCACATGACGTCGATCAACGAACAACAAAAAAAACACAATCAATTGTACAACTGACAACAAAATCTAGAACTGTTTTTTCTTATTGAGGTAAGCCAAAAGTACCAAAGGTCAAAATTGTCATTTCACACGTGTTCTTTTAATTCACATAAAAATATAAAAATAACTATAAAATTAAAATCTACATAGTTAAATTAGGCTTTAGGAAAAATTTGAATAAAATCAAACTTAAGAATCATATGAATTGTAAAAACAAATATTTTAAGGACTAAATTATAAAAATAAATTAATTTTGGTACTCAATTGAAAATAATAAATCATCATGAAATTAATTCAATCTGAAGTCGATGTCAAAATCTCAGATCACTTCTGCAGGCAAAGTTCTGCAGTTTTAGCAGAAGGTTTTGTTATCCCTTGAATAGGTATCGAAACCCAAAGCTAAAATTCAATGTCTTTTGGGTTTAAGATTTCAATACCTCATTACTGGTTTTGATGCTATTAGCCTTAGGTAGGTTTAAATGTCTTGATGTCTGTTGCAAATGTAGTGTCTTGTGTGTGATAAAATTAATTTGCATTTTTATGTTTAAGTCCTGAAATTTCATGTTATAATTAAATGAGATTTTGAAATTATGCTTAATTCCATCTTAGTATTGGAAATTTAGGAATTAAAGTTATGTTATTTTTCATTTAGTCCTTGATTTAAATTGTTTTTGAAATTTAGCATGATTGGTAGGTCTTTTTAGGGTGAATTAATTTATGAGTGCTTGGAATGTGAGGATTCTGATTTTGTGCTTTATTTTTTGTTTTGACATACCAGATTTGATGATATATGTAAAATGATAATTTTACGCTTGTATGTTTTAAGACTTTTTTCTGTGGGGTAGAGTCAAGAATTTATTTAATGATGTCATTTTTTTAAAGTTATTTAAGAGGAATTAATTATTTATAAATGGATGTTAATTATATATTTTAAATTCTTTTATATACAAATTATATAGAAAATATAATTTTAAAAAAAATTAGGGTGTCAACCGACACCACAAATGTCCATGTGGCTCCACCCATGGTATCACATGTTTAAGACTTAGTCTAATTATGAATGTCTACGCTATTTCGAAGTATAATTGCATGTTGAATTTTTTTAATAGTGACGTATTTAAAGTCTATTTCGAATTTAGGTCACTTCCGTGACCAATATGTCGTTCGATATTCGTATCAGTATATTCGATTGGGTATCGGGCGTCACACATTGATTCACCAACATCAATGTGTTATCTTCCAAATCCAAATGGTGGGAAGGCCAAGAAGGAAAAAAACCAATCTATATTCCTTGTTGATTAGATGGCAACGATTATAGATCGAAGCAAGATAAGATTGAAGTTTAGATTTGAGTTTTATCGTTTCAAGGGGATTTTGAAGAAAATCAAACTGAAAAAGAAGAGATATGGAAGAAAGGGAAACATTTTGGACCAATTACACTACAAATGATGGCCGGTGGCAATCAAACGACGGTGGAGAAGAATGTTGGCCTATTTAAAAAAGAAAGAGTAAAATATTAGGTTAATTTTATGAATAAAAGGGTAAACTGCCTAAAAGGCTACTAAACTATTGGCTCAATTCTATCTTAACGTTACTAAAACAAAAATAAAGGAATGCTTGGGTGAAGTAACTTCTATTTTAAGACGTTTTTAATATGGTCATCAAAATTTTAAAACTTTTATTACAATCACTAGACTTTCAGTTCACTTTCATTGTGATCACTATCGTCAACTACCGTTAAAAGGATGACATGACACTTTAAATTAAAAAAATTATCGTTTGCCCCTCTCTCTCTCTCTCTCTCTCCCCTCTCTTTCTCTCTCCCTCTCCCTCTCCTTCCCCCCCTCTCTTTCTCTCCCTCTCCCTCTCTCTCCCTCTCCCTCTCTCCCTCTCTTCTTTATAGAAGACAAAACATAGTGCCTAAAGAGGAGAAAATTCGACTGCACTCACTACTAATTCAATCCACAATCATATACTAGACCAAGAAATAGAAATGTGAAAAAGTAAAAGCAAACAATAGAATTAAAGCACTAAATTTAACACAATGATCTAAGTTCCAACCCAATCTACATTGCAAAGAATTGCTTAAGCTTAATTATGAAGCAATATGCAAATACACAAAAATTAAAATGTGACTTATTAAGGAGAAAACCTGGTGATTTGGTGAGGTTAGTTCTGGACTGGATATACCAGGTGGTTTTACAGTTGCATTGAGATTATCCTCGATTACTGAAGAATAGTTTTATCGTTGGACCTAAGTTATTAAAAGAGTACTTGTTTTTCTTTTCTGGTGACGGGGTAGAGAGATTTCACGTGATCTTTTTTCAAAGAAGGTGAAGATAATGCTTATATAAAGAATCACTAGACGGAAGAGAAGATGAAGTTGAATGTGGAAGGTGTTGTCGGTGAACTTGTATTGGCGTTATTATAGCACACTGGTCAAAGTTGAAGAGCCTAATGGTGTCGGCGGAGTATGAAAGTGGCGGTCACAACAAGAATGGTAGCTATAAGCTATTGTGTTGGCTGTTGAAAGAATATGAAGAAGAATCAATGGGAGAGAAAAGAAAAGAGAGAGAATATATTAACGATAACGTCATTTTTTAATGGTAATAACGGTAATGAAAGTAAACTAAAAGTTCAATGATTATAATAAAAGTTTTAAAAGTTATGTGACCATATTGAAAACGCCTTAAACGTTCAGGGAT
This sequence comes from Hibiscus tridactylites, assembly GCA_958450335.1. Classification (NCBI taxonomy): domain Eukaryota; kingdom Viridiplantae; phylum Streptophyta; class Magnoliopsida; order Malvales; family Malvaceae; genus Hibiscus; species Hibiscus tridactylites. The sequence continues at coordinate 6,193,330 of OY288290.1, forward strand.
TACCAGTGTAGTTAACCCTTTCTTATTTTATTCTATATTCATATATCTTTCAGATCTTCTTCGATTCCGTTTTGGCGTTGCACGGAAATCTTCTTATTTTTTGTTTTGACATACCAGATTTGATGATATATGTAAAATGACGATTTTACGCTTGTATGTTTTAAGACTTTTTTTCTGTGGTTGTATCGTATAGGGGTAGAGTCAGGAATTTATTTAATGGTGTCATTTTTTTCAAGTAATATAAGAAGAATTAATTATTTATAAAGGGGTGTTAATTATATATTTTTAATTCTTTTATATACAAATTATATAAAAAAAATTGGAGTGTCAACCGACACCCTAAATGTCCACGTGGCTCCACCCATAGTATCACATGTTTAAGACTTAGTCTAATTATGAATGTCTACGCTATTTTGAAGTATAATTGCATGTTGAAATTTTTTAATAGTGACGTATTTAAAGTCTATTTCGAATTTAGGTCACTTCCGTAACCAATATGTCGTCCGATATTCGTGTCAGTATATTCGATTGGGTATCGGGCGTCACACATTGATTCACCAACATCAATGTGTTATCTTCCAAATCCAAATGGTGGGAAGGCCAAGAAGAAGAAAAAAAACAATCTATCTCAATCCTTGTTATTAGGTGGCAGCGATTATAAATCGAAGCAAGATAAGATTGAAGTTTGGATTTGAGTTTTATCGTTTCAAGGGGATTTTGAGGAAAATCAAACTGAAAAAGAAGAGATATGGAAGAAAGGGAAACATTTTGGACCAATTACACTACAAATGATGACCGGTGGCAATCAGACGACGGTGGAGAAGAATGTTGGCCTATTTAAAAAAGGGAGAGTAAAATATTAGGTTAATTTTATGAATAAAAGGGTAAACTGCATCAAAGGATGCTAAACTATTGGTTCAATTCTATCTTAACGTTGAACGACTAAAACAGAAATAAAGGAATGCTCAGGTGAAGTAACTTCTTATTGATTTTTTTTAATATGGTCCTTGAAGAAGAAAGCCCATAATAAGGTAAACTTTTTTTATATACAAATGTGACTTAGGGCCAGTTACAGGACTTCAAATAACCTATATTCTAAAAATAAGGAAACTTATATTTTTTCAACGCTTTCACTTGAAAGTAACGTTTCTTAATGTATCATCCTACAACTAACAAAACAAAAATCATTGTTAAAAAATGAATGTAAAAAAAGTTTTACCTACTACGATGTCCAGCCAGTTAGCCTCCTACGGGTTTAATATTAACACAATTCTTTATAGAAAACAAAAATATAGTGCCTAAAAAGGAAAAAATTCGACTGCACTCATTACTAATTCAACCCACAATCATATATTAGACCAAGAAATAGAAATGTGGAAAAGTAAAAGCGAACAATAGAATTAAAGCACTAAATTTAATACAATGATCTAAGTTCCAACCCCAACTACATTGCAAAGAATTGCTTAAGCTTAATTATGAAGCAATAGGCAAATACACAAAAAACTAAAAAGTGACCTATTAAGGAAAAAACCTGGTGATTTGGTGAGGTTAGTTCTGAACTGGATATACCAGGTGGTTTTACAGTTGTATTGAGATCATCCTCGATTATTGAAGAATAATTTTATCGTTGGACCTAAGTTATTAAAAGAGTACTTGATTTTCTTTTCTGGTGACGGGGTAAAGAGATTTCAGGTGTTCTTTTTTCAAAGAAGGCAATTAGGCAAAGATAATGCTTATATAAAGAATCACTAGACGAAAAAAAAGATGAAGTTGAATATGGAAGGTGTTGTCGGTGAACTCGTATTGGCGTTATTATAGCACATTGGTCAGAGTTGAAAAGCCTAATGATGTCGGCGGAATATAAAAATGACAGTCACGATAAGAATAGTAGCTATAAGCTACTGTGTTGGCTGTTGAAAGAATAAGAAAAAGAATCAATAGGAGAGAAAAGAAAAGAGAAAGAATATATTAACGATAACGTCATTTTTAATAGTAATAACTGTAATGGAAGTAAACTAAAAGTTTAATGGTTATAATAAAAGTTTTAAAAGTTAAGTGACCATATTGAAATCACCTTAAACGTTCAGGGATTATCAGTGTAGTTAGCCCTTTCTTATTTTATTCTATATTCATATATCTTTCAGATCTTCTTCGATTCCGTGTTGGCGTTGCACGGAAATCTCTCGTTCAACGCTATGTCCGAAACGACTCAGGGATCCGAACTTCAGAATGGTTTCCAGCCACAACCCGAACCGGAATCGGCATTGCAAGTGGAATCTCAACCTGAACTACGACCGGAAACGAATCCGGATGAGGAATTGGCATTGCAAGTGGAATCTCAACCTGAACTACGACCGGAAACAAAACCGGATGAGGAATTGAAACCGGAACCGGTGGTAACTGATGCCCAGCCGGACGCAGATAGCTCGATTCAGTCGAATGAGACGGCCAAACAAGCATCCACCGACCAAGTTGCTCTTCCGGAACTGCGTAAAGATGAAGGGAATCGGACTTTCACGATGAGAGAATTGCTAAGTGAATTGAAAAGCGACGAAGACGATGCAAGTTCTCCTTACAGGTGTCTTTTGTTTTCTTCAACCACTTCGAGTCTCAGTGATAAAAAAAAAATTACTCTCTTTAATTTGTTATTTGATTTAACGAGATTTCAATGTAGAAACCTCTGGATCTTTGGAATTCTCTGTTGATTCGTCTCCAGGTTCCAACTGAACCTAAAATTAGGCTGATTCTCTTCTAAATCCCGAGTAGAGAATGTACTTTCATTATTGAATATCTATTGGCAAACTACTAGATGCAATTAAGGCGTACTCTTCCTGTTAGACTACGAGTTCATTTCATTTATAGCATGGATGAACAACTATTCTCCGATCATGGTCTTCATTTCTCTTGAACCTAATTGTTAGAAACTCCTTATCTTTGAACTTTAGATGCAATCATATATGTTTTGCTGTATTTGAGCCTTTCAGTTAGTTCTGAATTTCAAGTTTGGCATTAACTGTATCTTACACTTTGTCTAACTTTGATGGAGTCCTGGATTTTGGGATTTTGCACTTTATAGAATTCAGTTTATAGTAGTAGTCATGTGCCGCTATTCTTGCAGTAAAAGTTTCTTGGTCTTGTTGGAGTAAATATGATATCATCTTGTTTCTTCCGCTTGTCAATGATATCATTTTCTAATCCATCATTTATATATACTTCAGTCAAGAAAGCAGGCAACAACAATCCTACCAAAACAATGCTGCAATGGAGTTGATCAGTGGTGTCACCGGAACTGATGAGGAAGGCAGGTCTCGCCAACGGATTCTCATATATGCTGCTAGAAGGTACTATCATCTTGTTTTATACACTTTTCACATTTTTTATTCATATTGAGCTTGACCCAATGCTCTGCTTTAGAGTCTGCTATTCCATATAAATTTTCAGTCAAATTTTGTAGGTATGCTACTGCTCTAGAGAGAAACCCAGAAGATTATGACGCCCTTTACAATTGGGCATTGGTTCTTCAGGTTTGAGATAATGGTTCATTTTGATATTGTTATCCTAACTTCATTCAAAATGATATATCTTGTCCAATTCTTATACTGCTAGAACAGCCTGCTTAACTTTGTCAATTTAAACATAGGATTAATTGAAAAATAAGTGCCCAAAGTATACCTCTTTTTTGTTTTAGGTGCCTAAAGTTTCATTTTCTTTCTGATTTTCAGGCGAGATCAGTTAAAAAAACAATAAAAACTTGGCCAAAAAAACCTTGCACCTAAAACAAAAAGAGGCATATTTTAGGCATTTATTTTTCAAACTTTATGTGCTTATTATTATTTTTAATGGACATACAGAAAAAAAAACACTTTAGGCACCTAAAACAGAAAAGATGTATACTTTGGGCACTTATTTGTCAAATAAGCCTTTAACGTAATTGTTGCAAAATGTTACAGATTTCTCATGATGTCCATGTGGTTCTTGTTTGGCTTGCAGGAAAGTGCAGATAATGTTAGTCCAGATTCTACTTCACCTTCTAAAGATGCCTTGCTAGAGGAGGCTTGTAAAAAGTATGATGAGGCTACTCGTCTCTGCTCAACACTTCATGATGTACGCGCTCTTGTTCAAGTCACTGAGAATTTGTGTTTTTTTAAGTTCCTTTTTAATTACAAAGGGCTTGATGGCTGCTCAGTCCTCGGAATGCATAAGCCAATAAGAAACTGGATAGACAACAGAAATAACTGTAGAGCTGTACAATGCATATATATACTCACAAAATGGATGAATCTGTATAGTATATACTTTTTACTGGTATTCATTCCCATGACTTTGATGCAATGTCGTTTCTTTACAGGCTTTCTACAACTGGGCAATAGCAATATCTGATCGAGCAAAAATGCGTGGTCGGACCAAAGAGGCTGAAGAACTCTGGGAGCAGGTTCTTACTATGTAATTTTTTGTTATTTTATTCATGCTAGACTTTTGTACGAGTAATACTAGCCCTTTGTAGTCAAATCGTAGTATCTTGTCATGGAAAACCTTTTCCATGAGTGGATAAGATCTTATTCCTGTTTATGTTTCATGTTAGCTGCATGCTGTCATACAATCCATTTTAATAACGCCAAAGAACCATGTTCGTGGAATTTTGGTTTGTAGTCGTAATCTAGAATTTAGTTCTGAAAGAAATTGTCCTTGTGGTAGTGCTTTATGGAAATCCTTGGCCTTCTCTAAGAAATGCCTTGTTGTAGTAATAAAAACCTTGTCCTTTGGTTTGATAGAGCCTAATCTTACTGTTCTGGTTTTTCAGGCAACAAAAAACTATGAAAAAGCTGTCCAACTCAACTGGAATAGCCCCCAGGTATATTTGACGTAACTGTTTCTTTTATGCTTGTAGTTTTGTTAAGTAGAGTGTTTCCTTTTGTCTTGCTGTTTTGCTATAACTAGAATAACTCCACCTTTCATTTTATTCTACCTCTTAGTGTTTTTGAGGATTCTTATATCTCTTTCAGGCACTAAACAATTGGGGACTGGCTCTTCAGGTGAACTATGTTTTAGTGATATTGATATCATAATCAGCTTCATTTATCTCCATATCTTTCAATTTGAGTCTACTTCTATGGAGTCCTAGAATACTATGCTTACGTTCATGCCTTCTCATGTACATTTTAGGAACTCAGTGCAATTGTTCCAGCTCGAGAGAAGCAAAAAATTGTGAGGACTGCAATTAGTAAGGTACAAAAGTCATTTGGAACTATCAGGGTGCTCAGATGACTATAGTAACTAGCAGCTACGTAATTTGATATCTGAGGACTCCTAAAAGAATAAGCTCTCATGCATTTGTATTCTTACAGTGCCCTTTATTTGTAATGCAGTTCCGTGCAGCAATACAGTTGCAATTTGATTTCCATCGAGCAATATACAACCTTGGAACTGTTTTGGTGAGTTTGTTGGTTATTATACTAGTTCTTAAACTGGATGGCGTGATCCTATTTGCACCTGTGATACATTTCTTTGTGCTATTAATGACATTAGATAATGACCTCATTATCTGAACATTTCATACAAGTGGAGCATAGATTCGAAACTTGAAATATCTTATTTTTAAATGCAGTATGGACTAGCTGAGGATACCTTAAGAACAGGCTCCCCAAATTTGAAAGACGTTTCCCCAAATGAGCTGTATAGCCAGTCTGCTATATATATTGCTGCTGCTCATGCACTGAAACCAAATTACTCGGTAAGAGATCTGTGTGTTGTTCTGGACCACAGAGGTTTACTGTACGACAGGCTGTATATGTGGCACAATTATTGGCTAACGAAATTTTGTCGCATGAATTTGGCTTTTTGTAAACATAAAGCCTAATAAAGAAAGCTGATGTTTTAATTCTTAATTTAAAGTTTCAGAGTTGTGCGATTTGATTTCCCATCTTTGTTTTGCGGATATGTTCTTATTTGATTTTTTAAAAACATACAGGTTTACAGCAGTGCCTTGAAGCTTGTCCGTTCAATGGTCAGTATTTAATCTTTTAACATTTTTTTTCAGTTTATTTTTTTCTAAATTGACTGAGTCTTCCATAAGCAATGTTGAGTCTATCAGCAATGAGAACGATCGCTAGCTACTTTCCTGCACTATTTTAATATTATAGGAGTATTTTTGGTGTAATCCTTGAAGTTCAACGTTTCTTTCATGTCAGCCTTCAGTGGTGTTTTTAACTGTCATTATCAGTGCACCACAACTGACTCTTTGAGCTGCATTAGAAACTGGTGTTTTTGACTCAAGATATCCTTTCAGTATAAAGAGCTACATGCCTAATCCAATGCTTTTTCAAATAATATCCCTTTGGCATGGATGTGAGCCTACTCAATGATTGGCAATCCTTACTGACACCTGACAATGTTCATTTCTTTTTCGTCACAACTTAAGCAAGGTCACTTAACTTTGAAAAACTTTAGGCAATGATTGGAATTCGGAGTAAAAAAAAGCGTGTTATAAAATACATATAAATGTAACATTTGTGATTATTTTTCAAATTCATGGATTTGTTGGATTGGATGCATGTTTAGTGGGGAATTTAAAATTCCTATAGAGGTGTGTGATTTTGAAATTCATGTATTTATATGTTTCAAATATATACTAATATTGAATCTTAATTATTTTATACATAATGTACGGGCTTCATTCTCACAATATATATAACAGATGAAATCCAAATCAGAACATACTATATTATGTCTAACTAAAATCAATTTTTGACAGTTGCCTTTACCCCGTCTTAAAGATGGGCATCTTACTGCACCACCAGTAGGAAATTCATTTGCTCCTCATAGTGATTGGAAGAGAACAGAGTTTTTTCTTAATCATGAAGCTCTTCATCAGGTAAAGAAACTGCTTCGTTTTTTCGTTGTCCATGGTTAATTGATATCAACTTCCTTTTTCATTTTTTCATGCAATGGAGATTAATTTCTTCAGACAAATGTTGATAATTAATATCTGCAATTATGTTTTTGCAAGTTCCTTTTGAATTTGGAATGAATTATAGTGTTTCATCTCTTTATGTTTAATTGCTTTGGTAGTCAACCTAACTTAGACTAGTTAAAGGCCACATCTGTTCGGACTTTCATTTTATTTCTCCATGTTCTTCTCTTTTCCAATTGAGCAGGTCATCAGAGTTGATGACAAACAAGTTTCTCGAAGCCTCTCTGGCAGAACTATAGGTGTAACAGATATCGACAAAAAGGCTATAAGAGTTGAAATTCCAGATATTGTTTCTGTATCAGCGTACGCTGATCTGACTTTACCACCAGGTGCAGGCCTCTGCATCGATACCACCTCTGGTCCGGTTTACTTGGTAAGTATTATGCTCTTCATTTGCGTTCTTAAATTTTCCTCTTAAATCTTACTGAATGAATGATTTCTTTGGTAGCGATTGAAAACCTGGTAATTATTAGGTAGATATGCCCATGTTTATGATTTGGTTGCAATCTTAGGAACATATACATGTATGGCAGTCCAGCTTTAGGGAGTATTTTGTGGCCTCTGTTTCAGGTAGCTGACTCGTGGGAATCGCTAGATGGATGGCTTGATGCCATCCGCTTAGTTTACACAATTTATGCACGAGGAAAGACGGATATTCTTGCTGGTATCATTACGGCCTAATTATGGCTTTAGGTATTCAGCTTAGTTGATTCAGATTTGGTGGGATATATATTATCAAAATTTTGGAATACTGTACCATTGTGCTAACTTTTCTGTGAAATTATTCTTTTTGGCATCTCAGCTGACATTGCTATATTATGTGATTATCCTTTTTGGACATGGCAATTGGCATGTTTAGGATTTGATGACATAAGTCAGAGGTAGTTGGCTAAACGGGATAACCCTAATAATTACAGTTTTACACCAAGTATTTTTTAGTCTATCCTTTCGTTCTGTTGATCCATATGGGATAGATGCTGGCCATCACCAACCTAGCTCGTGGTTTTTAAACAAGTATTTGCCTATTTATATTGTTAACATAAATAATACAATATTAGTAACCACTGTTTTCGGACCCAACATTGAACAATAATAATAAACCAGTGCCTAACCTAAACTATATCTCTTCTTGATTTTAGGCCAAAAGTATTTGCCGGTAAAAATGAGAATCTAACAATTTTTCATTACAATCCATTATTTTTTAACGGTAGAGTTAAACACGTGGTATTTATTTTTAAATTTCTTTTTAAAAAATTGAAAACAAAATAATTTAAAAAAATTCTCAAGATTCTCGAAATCTTCCTACATAGTCCAAATTCTTCTACCAAAAACTAAAATCCTCAAAATTGCCATTGTGTCGCAATTGATAGTCTCGTTGAACTCCATCACTATCTCTGGTGGACGCATCTCTTATTTTTCCCAACCACCCATTGTCGGTAATCGACGGTAGGTGTGCCAATCGAATGTCGTTTGATTGGAACCTTTCGCGTTCGTTGTTTGACGTCTAATTGGCACGTCTTCTATCGGTTATAGGCAGTGGGTCATTGGAAGAAGTGGGTGGTGGCGTTCGACGAGGACTGTGGTGGGTTCGACGAGGCTATCGACGACAACAATGATGATAATTTTAGAAATTTTGAGTTTTGTGTTAGAGACATGAGACTATTTGAGCTATTTCTTAAAAAAAATATTGTTTTAAATTTAAAAAAAATAAAAGATATAACAAATTTTTTAACAGCTATTAGTTACCAGATACTTAAAATTCACGAAATGAAATTTTAAACACTTATTAAAAAAACAGGTTAAAAATGAATATGGTTTGGGCATTTAATTTTTATTAAGCTATCAGAAAATTTGTATTAAGCCATAATGATAACAATAATAAACAAAAGAAATTGCAAATTCCGCGGGAAAATCACGAAACAAGGGGATCGGCCTCTGCCACTCTGCCTAAGATATACGAATGAAAAGAGGGGAGACACACATAATCACACTCCCTCAAAGAAAATGTCAATTCCTCTGTTGCTACCATTTCCCTTTTAAGGTTTTTTTTTAGCTCTTTACAGTTAGTTATACGTTACTTTCAGCAATCTGTGTCAAAGAAAACAATGGAACCGTTTTACTTGGTGGTATTCGGGGCTCTGGCATCCCTGGTTGCAGCATTGGAGCTCACCCAAACTACCAAAGATCGCATTCATACATCCTCTGCTTTCCATTCTTTCAAAAACAACTATCTTCTCGTTTACTCTCTCATGATGGGTATCTTGATTTCCTTTTCTGCCTTTCTTCTCCAAATTTAATTACTTTATCAAATTGGGTATTGAATTCAGAACATTGACATTAATGTCAATTAATGTTGATCGTGAAAAAAAAACAGCCGGGGATTGGTTGCAGGGACCATATGTTTACTACCTCTACAGCCAATATGGATTTGGGAAGGGGGAGATTGGCCACCTGTTCATAGCTGGTTTTGGATCTTCCATGTTGTTTGGAACAGTTGTTGGATCTTTAGGTGACAAAAAGTAAGTAAGATGTTGTGTTCTTTTAAACTCCTCTCGCTGACTTCCTGTGCTTATTGTTTCCTGAATTATTGCATGCTGAATTTATCAATTTAGGGGTCGAAAGAGGGCTTCTGTCACTTACTGCATAACTTACATACTGAGCTGCATTACCAAACATTCTCCTCAGTACAAGGTTTTAATGCTAGGACGAGTGTTGGGCGGCATAGCGACTTCCCTTCTTTTCTCAGCTTTCGAATCTTGGCTTGTTGCAGAACACAACAAGGTGTGTCAATTGTCATGGCTACCTTGCTTCACCCTGCAATCTTTTGAGCTTTTAGTTCTTATTACTATTCTGGGTTTCTCTAGTTTTCTATTGAAACATAAGTTATTTTTCAGTCTTTTGAAAATATCCCAACTTTGGAGTTTACTCATTAGCTCTTGTTAACAAATAAGTGCAATTAATTCCCCAGCAAACACTACACTATCGACCGATTGGCTATATGATCGAACTTGGATTTTATGCAACAGACTGTCTAGCTTTTGTACTTGTATTTGTTATGGTAACTGCCTTAATTCTGAATCTTGTTACAATTTCGGATTTTACAGCGAGGCTTTGATCAACAGTGGCTTTCTATAACATTCGCAAAGGCAATATTTCTTGGAAATGGATTGGTGGCAATTTTATCTGGGTTGTTTGGTAATGTACTGGTGGATAGCTTGAAATTAGGCCCGGTTGCTCCGTTTGATGCTGCATCTTGCTTCCTTGTAATTGGCATGATAATTATATTGTCGACATGGACTGAAAATTATGGTGACCCTTCGGAAAGCAAGGACTTGGTTACTCAATTCAAGGGTGCCGCTGCTGCCATTGCAGCTGGTGAAACTGAATTCTCTCTTTTTTTCTTTTTTGAACATCCTATCAACATATTCTTCTTTCTTTTTTATATAATTAGTTCGATACTTTTTATGCATTAGTGAAATCTAAAGTTCAAGTTCTTGAAAATTTTATGCTAGGCCTTGGCTTACCTTGAATGCCTAGGCTACCAACTATGAACTGTTATTAAGGTTTTCTTGGGCATTTGCTTTTGTTTTTGTTCATTTTGTCTCTATAATAAGATCCACGTTTCATCAGATGAAAAAATTACTTTGTTGGGTGCCATACAATCCCTGTTTGAAGGTTCAATGTACACCTTTGTGTTCCTATGGACCCCCGCTTTGAGCCCAAATGATGAGGACATTCCGCATGGTTTTATATTTGCGACATTCATGTTATCTTCAATGCTCGGAAGTTCCGTTGCCTCACGACTACTGGCTCACCAGAGTCGAAGACCTGAGAGCTATATGCAGACTGTATTCATGATCTCTTCAGTATCCCTATTGCTTCCTGTTGTCACAAATGTACATATTTAGCTTATGTCCTTGTTTCCATTTCCATATCGTCTCCATTCTCTCAACAGCTTGGAGAGAAAACTGTCAATTATTATGAACTAACTGTATTGCCTCAAACAGTTGTTGGTAGCGCCGTCAAACAAGAAAGGTGGGAGCATCTCATATTCTGGGTGTATCCAACTCATTGGTTTCTGCATATTCGAAGCCTGCGTTGGGATATTCTGGCCATCTATTATGAAGATGAGGTCTCAATACATTCCAGAGGAAGCTAGAAGCACTATCATGAACTTCTTTCGCATTCCTCTCAACATCTTTGTCTGCGTTGCACTATACAATGTAAGTCTATCCTTCAACTTCTTATGTTGTTCCTTTACATTTTCATTTTTGTTGATAATGTTACTGCACTAAGTAAAATATTCATTTCGAAAATGGTCGAATAAATTTTCTCTTGAAGTTTTAAGTTTAATCACTCGTCACCCGAATGCTGAGTCCCTCTACTATGAAGAAACCAACCAGCAACCAGTTGGTAGTTTTAAGCATATATGCTATGAGCTACCAGGTTCATACGCTTTTAATTTGTTGCAAATGCAAAATTGTTTCTTTGAAAGGTAAATGCATTTCCCATGACGGTCATGTTCGGCATGTGCTCGGCTTTCCTTTTCGTGGCATCTCTGCTGCAGAGGCGTCTAATGCTGATTGCAGAGATACACAAGTCAAGTAAGTTGTGCATTTGCCTCGCCGTTCTTCTATATGTTTCACCTTTGAAATCCTTAACTTTGTTTTGTAATAAATCTTACAACAGGATCACAAGAATGGCTAAAGATGGAAGAGATGGATTCCGAGGCAGTTCCGTTAAATGGTTAATCGATTTCAGAGGGAATAAGCTTCTGCCCTGCTTGCAGCAGGAGGCAATTCTCTTGTTAAAAGAATGACAGAAATGTAGTTTTTAGGTCATGTTTTGATTCAGGTAATATAGTTCAGAGTTCCTTGATTTGAGCTTTCATTTTTTCACCTTATTTTGTTATCATAAGCATGCTAAAACAACCCGAATTTGAACCGACAATTCCAGGAAAGAGTTAGCAACTAAATGCCTTCAAAATTGAGAATCATAAATGTAAGAATAAAAGAAAATTAATGATTGCATTGTGCAACTAGTTCCATTTCACACCAAGCATAGAACAATATGCTCAAATCTACACTTGAATTTCATGTACAATAGCACACTTGACAGTTTAAATTCAATTCCTTCTCGAAACGAATATATATACAGATGTATTCATCTGCAATTTTCCTACTTAACCAATGTATATACATCTTCAAGATTTAAAGAGTAATAAGCAGTACAGTCCTAGGTGAAGAGCGGGCAGCCTTCTACCTTAATACCTTCGGCCGTTGGACAGCTAGCCAGTGGGCATCCATCGAGATCGTTTCCCCACCAATCTAAACTAATATTTTCTAATCCCAAGCACAAATATAGCAGCACGCCCATGAAAGCAAGGCCAGCATCCAGTGCCCCAGAAAGAACATAATTGTATCTTTGCCATAAATCCGGTCGATACCTATACACGACAAAGCCGGAGAGGAAGCCAACAATGATCCAGGTAGTATAGTTGACTGCTGTAGCTGGTGGCATCATGCCTGTTGCAGCTATCAGAACTGGCATGTTAATGAGCTTGATCCATTCTTGACGAGGGAAGGCCTTGGAGGCCAACCAGACAAGAACAGGAGCTATTGCTCCGGCAAGGAAGAACCAATTGATAGCCTCATAAACTCCCAAGTCTCCGAAAATTCTACGAGGTGCTACTAATCCCCAGATGACAGAAGCATCATAAAACACGGTATCACTTGGACATGTCCAGACGCTATTGGAGGCGGTTGTGTCGCAAATGTCCGGAATGGTCTCCATTAGCCACCAGGCAGTTCCCAGGTACACAAAGCAAGCAATGAGGGTTCCGACGATCTAAGACAGAGGGACAAACTGTTTAGTTAGTGTGGAAAAAAAAACATTCTGCAGAAGGAAGAAAAAGTACTATTGCAGAGACCTGTGCCATGAACATTGTTCTAGGTGGAATTTTCATATAGTGACCAAGCTTGAAGTCTTGCAGGAAGGTAATAGCCTGTGTCATGCTTATATACCCGTACACCTTGAAGCACATATTAGCAACCGGATATCCTGGATATATATACCCGATTATATATTCGGTGATGATGTTCAAACCAGGTGTCTGCAACATAAATTGAAGTTTGAGTATATGCAGTGGATAAACAAGCAGAATATGAAACGATCGAATACCTGGTTTGTAATGGCGGTAATGATGCCGATGGGAAGTGTGAATACAATGGCAATGCCACATGCTAATAGAACTCCCCACCATGGAAGCTGAAGTTGATCATTGTAATACTCGCAGGCAAATATGGTGAGTGCAATGTTTACCACAAGAATGCACACAAACCACCACTCAGGGACTTGCTTATATTTCCTCATGAGTCTGGTGTGAATGTCCATTTTTTTCTCCTGGAAACTAGCTTTGCTTTGCTCCAATATTTCTCTGCAAAAGTAACCTTAAGCAAGCCAGATTCGCATTCGGTGGCAAATCAACAGGTTATAAAACTGATTACCTTCCATGGAACAAGGCCACATGAACAACGGTAGCAGTGAGTGCAGCAAAACCCACACCATAAGTCATTGCAAAAAAAGTGCTAAGGTAAAGAGGTCCTTGTTTGTCATAAGCAGCGACATCGAGGTGAAAATTCGAGTCGGTGATAGCTGTGATGTTGTATTCCTGGCCTGTGGAAGTGAAGAGAGAATCGGAGAAGATGGGGAAGGTGTTGGCTTTATAGACATTAAGCCAGTAGGAGATGGGAGTCAAAACATACATGACAAAGACAAAACCAGCAGCAACATTTGCAGTGGCAAACCATGGGCTAGCAAGTGGGCTACCAAGATAAGAGGAAATGGAAGACCAGTCCAAACCAATGGCACCAATTCCGAGCCCGTAAAGTCCAGAACCCAGCTGTTGGGCAAGCACAGATTTGGGGAATATCCAGCATATCCAAGAGAGGGAAGTCAGCATTTGAAAGAGGTAGCCGGGGAAGACATAGTATGCAAAGCTGCAAATGAAGGCAATGAGGAAGAATTGGGTTCTGGTCACCCCACCCTTGGCCCTCTCTTCTTTCTCGTGGAGAGCCCTGTATGAACAGACACATAATTTTATGTTAGAGAAAAAAAGGACAAAAATATATTTTCAATAAATTTATATATAATTTGTAAATTTTCATGAGACGACCGCTCCTCAACTTCTCATAGGTCCATCCCTGTAAACGAGTCGAAAATGAATGGAGAAACACTGAGGCCCAGTAAGCATGCAAAAATCTGTGAGTCTCCATCAGTCTATATGCAAGTTGGGTAGGTGGTTTTCAATGTTCAACTTGGAGACGTATCATTAAATGCAAAAGAACAAAGGGATGTCTTGGCAGCTCTTCAAAAGAGTCCCCGTAAGTTAACTCCACCTGAGCTGAGGTTTCCCCGTGGAACACTCAAGCATAGCAAGGCAGTAGAGATACACAAAACTCCACTCTGGCTTTAAAAAAAATCAAATTATTCAGCTCGACTCATGCAAAAAAACTTGACTCGTTTTAATTCGACTCAAAAAATTCAAATAAAATTTGAGTTATGAAATTGAAATTCTAATAACTCAAATTTTTTAGTGATTAGTGGATCAATTTTCAAGTTCATGTCGAATTTCTTAATTATGACTGATTATATATAATATACAAATGAAAAAAAAATGAAAATATCTATCCGTATTGTATATGGTTATGGAAGACAATCCCGTTTAAATTGCAACTAAGTAATATCATAACATTATAAATGTTTACAATTAAATTTGAACAGAAACTCAAACAACTTGATTCGAATTGAAAAAATTTCAAATAAAATTTAAGTTATAAAATAAAACTCTTCAACTCAACTAACTCGAAATTATTTAATTCAACTCGATAAAATATATACCCTAAAAAAATAAGCAACTAAAGATAACTGGGGTCACATGCAGGCTTATTGAGGTCTAGACAGCCTTGTTTTTATTATTGCTAATAATTAACGTATGGGGCCTGCCCTTAGCCCCTTACACCTAACCACCACCACCCCATTTCGCATTTTGGTTGATATAGCAACCAGTCTTACTTACCCTCCGAAATAAATCTGCCGGAGTCAAGGAATATCCGGCGGCCACAAGCAAAAACTGAACATTAAATCAGCAATGAATAGATTACCTGAAGAGAGAAACTTGAACAAGATTTGCAGGCCACCACATGGCTGCTGGTTCCACCAGGTACCTCCTGAATATACCAGCCCATCCGAATCCCAGCACCTGAGTCGTTACGATCACAATCAAGGACACAAAGAAAGTAACGTGGCGCTTGTAAAACACCTTCACCACCGTCACCACATGGATGGCATAAACGCTGCCGGCACCGGAGTTGGCGAAGATTGTGATCAGCACATGTTCTTTGACATTGAAGGGCCCTGGATTCAAGCTGAATTCCCACCGAGTTCCTTTGAAGAAAACCCGGTCTGTGATCTTGGCAGCCATCAATTGGCCGAGTGGAACCACGGCTATCTGTGCCGAGATAGCCGTGATAGTCAAGGGCTCGGTCCGATACCAGAAGAACTGGTTAAGAAAGGATAAGAGAACACATGAAATGGTTCCCAACACCCACATTCGGAACGTGAGGACTGGTAGGGAAGGCTCATCTGTGGTCGGTACGGTTAAGGCCACTTGTCTCACTGGTGAATTCTCCTCCTCTTCTTTTTCTCCTACTTGTTTGATCTCGGCTTCAGTTTTTGATGCCGAGGCCTCAAAGGACGACGATGACGAACTATTAACATCTTCATCCTTGGATACTGCATAGAAACAAAAGTAAAATGATTCAAAACAAGAACAAATAGCATTTCTTTCTACGCATTGAAAAATAAAGGACAAGACTCACTTAGAGGAGCTCTTATCTCGTCCCTGGATTCTTCCATGGCTCGGTTCCGAATTCCAATCCTTTTCGACTTCAGCAAAGACCAGAGAACAGATGGATTATTTATAACTTAACAATTATGGTATTTCAGCAGAAGGGAATACTAGATTAGTTGTAAAAAGATATTCTTGGGAAGAACCTGATATTAATTGACTAAATATAGTTTGCCCATAAATTTTAATTAATGTTTAGCCGATTAGCCTTAAAATACAGCTGCTGCCTGCTGGTCCACGAGACAACTTATTATGTCATGTTCAATAGTTAATAATACAATCTGGTTTTCAACAGAAGCAGAGAGTTTTGGAATTCCAGATATTTACACCAAAAATTTGGGATTTTTTTTTAATTTCTGTTCAAGGACAGAAATTTAGACAGCTAACGAATCTGGTGTATCTGTTTGTCTAGATTCTATGAGAAACAAGAATCTTGTCTTGTCCTGACATATGCACTAAAATAGCCACATACTCAGGGATCCAAGTTGGGATTAAGATTTGTATTTAATGAGATTTATTTTTGGGTAAATCTACCAGTACCAATAGAAAGAGCCATCACTTGTGGACCAAACTTAATACCCCTTGAAAACTGGCTGGACCCCTCTTATTTTATTATCATGCTTCCAAATCATTAACCCACATGACCTTTTTTATGATTAAAATGTGCTCAAACAAGGACAAAGGAGACAAAGAAAGGGTGGAACAAGTTCTATCTTTTAGGCATGAAAAATTACCCGAACCTGATCCGACCCGACCTGATGCGTCATGTCATGTCTTACCCAAGTTTTTCCTTCTTGAATTTCGAATTCGGGTCAGGTTTTAAAAAAAATTGAGTCGATGCAGGTCTGATTCAGTTTTAAAATAGAAATTTTCTGCCCCACATGACCATATATATATATCATATTTGTATATATTATATTTAATATTTTATTATTTTTACGGAGCGGGTCAGATTTAATCAAATCTTTATTAGAATTTTAATATCAAATTAAATTTTTATTGTGTTGGATTAGATATAAAATATATTGAATTTGGGACGAGAAGGAGTTGGACGGCCGAAAACTCGCCCCCATCACGTTGTCATCCCTAGAATCTCAAAGCTGCACTTTTTAATTAAGGGCTTAACCCAAAACTACGTTGGACATTTCTAAATCCCAAACGTATTCAGATTAAGCAAAGCCCAAGCCTGATTTAATTTTATTTTTAATATAAGGGTAAAACTACACTAGTGTGTGGTCACTGAACGTTTAGAACATTTAAAATATGATCATAAAAATTGAAAAAATTTCATTAAAATCATTTTGGTTAAAAAAAATCATTTCGGTCATTGGATCGTTAAAAGGCTAATGATAGTTGACGTGACATGTTTTACAATAGGTAAAACACATATTTAGCCATTTAACTTTCTAGGATTTTCATAACTGGTATCAAACTTTAAATTTTGCACTTCTGACCTCAAATTATTAAAACTTTTACAACTTGATCTTAATTTTGTTAGTATTTACAATTTAACCTTTGCACTTCCAGATTTTTCATAAAGTACTCTGAATTGCTACCCAATTTTGAAAAAAAAACTGCTCAGAAGTCTTGTTGGGCGTCTTCGAGAGATGGCATCTAATGAAGGTGTACTCAGGGGCCCTATATAAATTTTAAAAAATATATATTTATTTATGAATTCATCCCTCACTTTCAAATATTTATGTTTTACTTTCCAATTACGAATTCTAACTCCGTCTCTGGGTGTACCAGACAAATCAATCATCAAATCCAGCTGGTGAACAACGTTTTTCCCAGGTGACTTCCCAGTTAATACTTCGAAAAAAATGCACCATGTACTCCAAATATCAATTGCAGGTGTATACTACAAAAATGGAAACTTCGAAGATTCCATGATCAAACTATTTTTTAAAATGATGATGTGATAGTAGACAAGTTATCCGAACTCAAGTAGGGTCGGCGCTGGACTTTTGGTGGCCTACAACGAACCTACAAATTGGGCCTTGAATTAAATTTGTGTTGCGTTTATTGCAGTTGCAAACATAATGAATGTTATTTCGGTCACTGCGGGTATTGCGGTTGTGAAATTTTTAATAACATATGTTATTTGTGGATAGAGGTGGGAAAAATTCGACTCGAAAAAAAACCAAATTATTCAACTTGACTCAATGCAAAAAAAAACTCGACTTGTTTTGACTCAACTCGTAACTTCATGAATTTGACTCGGTTCGAAAAAAATTCAAATAAAGTTTGAGTTAAAATGAAAATTTGAATAACTATAAATTTTCAGCAACTAGTGGATCAATTTTAAAGTTCGAATTGAGTTAAAGTGAAATTTCAAATAACTATAAATTTTTAGTAACTAGTGGATCAATTTTCAAGTTCGACTTGAATCCATCAACTATGTTTGATATATCTATCACATATGAAAAAAAATATGAAGAAATATATGTGTATTAATATATGGTTATAGAAAGTCATTTAAATTGGAACTAATTGTTACCATAACATTATAAATGTTTACAATTAAATTTGAACAGAACTCGAACAACTCGAAAAAGATTTCAAAAAAAAGTTTACGTTATAAAATAGTATTGGTCAACTCGAATTTGTTTATACTCGACTCTATTGAATTCCCACCTCTAATTGTGGACATAATTGTTGCATGTATCACAATTTCGGGTGGTTCCGCTATCATTATATAACGATCATTGTTGCAGTGACATGCCACTATTTAAATCCATGTCCCTAATGACAAGTAT
This sequence comes from Hibiscus tridactylites, assembly GCA_958450335.1. NCBI lineage: Eukaryota > Viridiplantae > Streptophyta > Magnoliopsida > Malvales > Malvaceae > Hibiscus > Hibiscus tridactylites. The sequence continues at coordinate 6,211,967 of OY288290.1, forward strand.
TGAAAAAAATTTGATGAGTATGGCTATACTCCATAATAACCAGTGTTGAAAAAAATAGGCCCCTAATAACAAGTATTGAAAAATTGAATTTTAAGAGTACGTTAATATTGGAAAAAATTTGATTTTCTAATAACAAGTATTAGAAAAAAATATAATTTGAACGGTAGACCCTAATAATAAATATTGGAAAAGAATAGTTCCCTATTAACAAGTATTTAAAATTTGAGCTCTAATAACAAATATTAAAAAATTAGGCTCTTAATAATAAATATAATTAAAAAAACATTACAAATATTTCCTGAGCGATGGGCTTTGGGCGGGTGCTCTTATTGCGCTGACCTAGGGCCGCCCTGACTCAAGTCTCTAAGAATATTTCGTTTCCAACTGAGACTATTTGATTGTTCTAATCAAACTAAATGTTAAACAAACACAACTCTCGGACTCAAAGTTCAATATACAAACAAAACCAGTTTTGGATCATGAAAAATCAATTAAATCACTGAAAAATTTAAATAGAACATAAATATATTAAAATTCATACCACATAAATTGTTGACATATAATAATAATATTTAAAAAATTATAACTGGAATTACAATTGGCAATACAAAGATTTAAATTAAAAAAAAAGGACTAGGGAGCCGTAGAACTTGGCATTACATTTTAGAGACCAACTATACATACGGTGAATTTTGGTGAATTTTGATCACCAAAATGAAATAGGGAAGAAATATAATAAGGATTTATATCTTATACGCCGACGGTTGAAACAAAAAGTTAAGTGTCCTAGTTTTAGGGTTAAAAGTCTTAGTTTAGAGTTTAAAATTTAGGGATGATGGTTATAATTTAGAGTTTAGGGTTATAATTTAGGGTTAGAGGTTGAGGTTTTGTTTTTAAGGTAATATGGATATGATTTAGGTTTTAACTTATAAACCTTAAATTATAACCATAAGCTCTAAATTCTCAACACTATCCCTAAATTCTAAACCCTTACACTCAAACCCCTAAACCTTAAACTAAGACCCTAAATCCTAAAACTAAAACGCTTGTGGAAACTTTTAGTTTCCATCGTTAGTGTAGAGGATATAAATTCATATAATAAAGAAGATATATGTTTGGTTTATGGATTTATATCCAATACATTGGCGGTGGAAACTAAAAGTTTTCACAAACGCCTTAATTTTAGGGTTTATGTATTAGTTTAGGGGTAGGGTTTAGGGGTTTGGGTGTAGGGATTTATAATTTATGGATAATGGTTAGAATTTAATGTTTAGGGTTATAATCTAGGGTTTAGGTGTAGGGGTTTATAATTTATGGATAATGGTTAGAATTTAATGTTTAGAGTTATAATTCAGGGTTTAGATGTTGGGCTTTAGTTTTTAGGGTAATATGGTTAGGATTTAGGTTTTAACTTATAAATCCTAAATTATAACCCTAAATTTTAACCATTGTCCTTAAATTCTAAACTTCTACACCTAAACCCTATACCTTAAACTAAGATCCTAAAACTAAGGCACTTGTGGAAATTTCTAGTTTTCACCGCAGTGTATAGGATAATAATCCTTATTTTATTATGCATTTATATGTTTATACCTTATTATATTGTTCAAATTATATATATGGGTAATTATTTGATATACTGGCGGTAGAAATTAAAGGTTTCCACAAGCGTCTTAGTTTTAAGGTTTATGGACTTAGTTTAGAGTGTATAGTTTAAGGGTTTAGGTATATGGGTTTTGAATTTAGGGATAGTGATTGAAATTTATAATTTAGGGTTTATAGATTAAAACCTAAATCCTCACTATATTATCATAAAAACTAAACCCTAACCTCTAAACCCTAAATTCTAACCAATATCCATAAACCCTACACACAAACCCCTAAACCATACACCCTAAACTAATCCTCTAAACCCTAGAACTAAGGCACTTGTGAAAACTTTTAGTTTCCACCGCTAGTGTATAGGATAATAATCATATATATATCCCCTCGCGGTAGAAACTTCTAGTTTTCACAAATGCCTTAATTTTAGGGTTTAGGGACTTAGTTTAGGGTGTAGGAATTTATGTGTAGGAGTTTAGAATTTAGGGACTGTAAATAGAGTTTAGTGTTTAGGGTTAGGAAAAGGGTTAAGGGTTTAGGTTGTATGGCAATATATTGAGGATGTAGGTTTCAACCTATAAACCCTAAATTTTAACCCTAAACACTAAATTCTATTCATAGTCCCTAAATTCTAAACTACAAAACTTAAACTCTACACCTTAAACTGAGTCTCTAAACCCTAAAATTAAGGCGCTTGTGAAAACTAGAAGTTTCTACCGCTAGTGTATAATATTTTAATTATCCTTATAAATTTAAGTATTTAAAAATAAGATTTATATCCAATACATTGGCGGTGAAAACTTTTAGTTTCCATAAGCGCGTTAGTTTTAAGGTTTAAGGATTCAATTTAAGGTGTAGGATTTAGGGGTTTAGAATTTAGGGGTAATTGTTAAAATTTAGGGGGTTATGTTGGGATGTGTGGGGCTCGATTCGATCAACCAATTTAGCTCACCAAGTGGTGGAGAGGTGGATATTTGGGTGGAAGGGTTGTGGAAGCTTGAATGTAAAAAGACACAATGATTTTAGAGTGGTTCGGCCTTCTAACAAGCACCTACATCCACTACCTTAGCTTCCCACTAAGGATTTCACAATCAATCCACTAATTGATTCGTCCCCTTTTCTAGGATTAGGAGGAAACCCTTACAACCGATCAAGCTTCTACCCAAAGCCTTGATCAAAACCCTCTTTACAAAGAGACAAAGAAAGCAAACTTAAAACCCTCTGATAGGTGTTTGTTTGCACAATTAAGCACTCACCCAAAACCTAAAACACTTGAGCAAATTTGACAATTTTGGCTCACTAGTGTTTGTCTATACAAGAATTGACACTTTAAGCACTAAGACATTTTCTTGATCATTTGATGTTTTACAATATGAGCATTAACCTTCTCTTGATGCTTGGAGGTCCCTTTTATACTCCTAAATGAGTTTATAGCCGTTTAGGACCGTTGGGATCAAATTGGAGCCGTTGAGGACTTTAATTCCCACCATAAATGCAGTCTGCAGCTCCCCGTTTTGAAACGCTCGAAGTCGTTTCGAAACACTCTCAATGTAGAAAGAGCCGTTGCAGTCTGTCAGGGTACCCGTTTCGGAACACCCCCTTGCCGTTTCGGAACGCGTATCGGAACGCTATAGCCCGTATCGAAACGACCTGCATTTAAAAGTTAGTTGGGAAAGAGCCGTTGGGGTTTATGACCGTTGTGGGCAAAAATCCTGTCCAATGAAGCCCCATTTCGAAACACGTTTCGAAACGTTTTGGCTACTGTAAGCCCATGTTTCGAAACGCCCTGAGGTGTTTCGAAACACCTGGACAGATTTGTTAAGTTTGGCCTTTGAAAACACATGAAAACCTTTTAAAACATCCCTAAACATAGTTTCAAGTTATTTGGACTTTTGGAAATTGTTTTAAATACTTTTTAAATCAGTCCAAAACATTTTTCAATTATTATATCAAAACATTAGTTTTACAATCTCCCCCTTTTTGATATAACAAAACTCACTTGAAAAATTGTTTGGGATTCTCCCCCTTAATCTTTAAAAATGTGAACAAGAGATTAAAAGATTTAATTCAAATAAAGCTCCCTCTTATTCATTTGAAAATTCAATTTTTCAAAACATTCTCCCCCTTTTTGTTATATCAAAAAGAATTTAAAACATTAAGTTCAAAAATAACAATAGAGGTAAGATTTGACAAAAATAAGAATTTGGTTTTAAAATGGCTCCCCCTTACTCAAAGCATCATCAAAAGTGTTAGTCCATCATATATGATCATCTAGTTGAATAAGCTAAAAAATAAGACAAATAAATTCGAAACAACTAGAAATTTTACCAACACTTGAACTCAAGGTAGGATGTGAAGCCTTCCTTCTTCAAGTGTTCTTCCTTGTGTGTATGGAGCTCCCCCTCAATGTTTGACTTGTTGAACATCTCCATCACACCTACAATAGACAATCAAGTAATTTTTGGTATCCAAATTGCTTTGGATCCATAAACGTTAGTTGCACAAAGTTTAGTCCCCTTAGGAATCCATTTTTCAATGTCATCCTTTTTAATTGAAGTGGTTAGTCCTTTTGGGACCCAAACACTTCTAAAATATTTACCTTTTATAAATCTAGGGGCACTAGATTGTCTAACATAAAAATTTGATTTTCCAAAATTATTTTTCTTTTCAAGCTCTTTGGAAATCAAATCCTTTTCTCCTTGAACTTTTTGAAGCAATTTTTGTAAATCAAAACATTTTAATTCAAACTCTTCAAGTTTTGCTTCAAGTTCAAGTTTGGTTTTAGAAAGCAAATCATTTTGAATTTTTAACTTTGAAATCAATTTATTGTTTTTCAAAATGTGGCTTTTAAAATCTAAAACCAAATCATCATAGGCATCTTGTAATTCATCAAAAGTGTAAGAACATGAAGTAGATGAATTAGAAGTTACCCTTGAATCTTCTTCGATGGCCATAAGGCAAAGGTTTGCTTGTTCATCGTCGGTGGAGTCTTCATCACTCCAAGTAGCCACATATGCCTTCTTTTTATGGCTAGAAGTGCTTGCCCTCTCCTTTCTTTTTGATTCTCGTTCAAGCTCTCTCAAAGCTTTCTTCATGAAAGGGGCACACTTCTTGAAGAGATGAACTATCTCTTCATCTTCATCCTCCTCTTCACTTGAGTAGACATGATGGCAAGTGGAGGATTTGAGAGCCATGGCACTAGCATTGATGCCAAGCCCTTTGATTTTCTTCTCTCCCATAGCTCTAATTTCTTCCCTCCTCTTCTCATCCTCTTTATTCTTCTTCATGATTTGATGAGTAAGGAGTGACCCCATAAGTTCATCAAGCTTCAAAGTCTTCAAATTTTTGGCTTCGATGATGGCGGTCCTCTTTGAGTCCCAAGACTCGGGAAGTGAGTAGATGAGCTTTCGAACAAGCTTCTCTTCCGGGATGGCTTCTCCAAAACCTTTAAGACCTTTGGTGATGGTGGAGAACCTATCAAACATCTTCTCGATGTTCTCTTCCGGATCCATTTTGAAGTTCTCATACTCCAAGGTTAGGAGCCCAATCTTGGTCTCCTTGACTTCATTTGTCCCCTCGTATGTGACTTCAAGCTTGTCACATACCTCCTTGGCACTCTCAAAAGAAGACATCTTCTCATAGATGGATGGACCAAATGCACAAAATAGAATGTGCAAGGCTTTGCGATTTAGTTCCATCTTCTTGCGATCGTTGGCACTCCACTCCGCTTTAATTCTTTGAGGCACGAACGGACCATCTTCAACTACATCTCATAGCTTGTAATCTCTTGATTTGATGAAGAACTTCATCTTTGTCTTCCAATGGGCATAGTGGTCTCCGTCAAAGAAAGGCGGTTTGTCGATTGATTGTGCCATTTGAGCCGGTTGATGAAATAGTGATCGAGCTTGCCGGATCTTCTCAATAGGATGTTAATCCTCACCGATTGAGCCAAGCTCTGATACCAATTGTTGGGATGTGTGGGGCTCGATTCGATTAACCAATTTAGCTCACCAAGTGGTGGAGAGGTGGATATTTGGGTGGAAGGGTTGTGGAAGCTTGAATGTAAAAAGACACAATGATTTTAGAGTGGTTCGGCCTTCTAACAAGCACCTACATCCACTACCTTAGCTTCCCACTAATTGATTCGTCCCCTTTTCTAGGATTAGGAGGAAACCCTTACAACCGATCAAGCTTCTACCCAAAACCTTGATCAAAACCCTCTTTACAAAGAGACAAAGAAAGCAAACTTAAAACCCTCTAATAGGTGTTTGTTTGCACAATTAAGCACTCACCCAAAACCTAAAACACTTGAGCAAATTTGACAATTTTGGCTCACTAGTGTTTGTCTATACAAAAATTGACACTTTAAGCACTAAGACATTTTCTTGATCATTTGATGTTTTACAATATGAGCATTAACCTTCTCTTGATGCTTGGAGGTCCCTTTTATACTCCCAAATGAGTTTATAGCCGTTTAGGACCGTTGGGATCAAATTGGAGCCGTTGAGGACTTTAATTCCCACCATAAATGCAGTCTGCAGCTCCCCGTTTCGAAACGCTCGAAGTCGTTTCGAAACACTCTCAATGTAGAAAGAGCTGTTGCAGTCTGTCAGGGTACCCGTTTCGGAACGCGTATCGGAACGCTATAGCCCGTATCGAAACGACATGTATTTAAAAGTTAGTTGGGAAAGAGCCGTTAGGGTTTATGACCGTTGTGGTCAGTGCCACGTGGGCGTATCGAAACGGCCTAGCCCGTTTCGAAACGCTGGGCAAAAATCCTGTCCAATGAAGCCCCGTTTCGAAACACGTTTCGAAACGTTTTGGCTACTGTAAGCCCCTGTTTCGAAACGCCCTGAGGTGTTTCGAAACACCTGGACAGATTTGTTAAGTTTGGCCTTTGAAAACACATGAAAACCTTTTAAAACATCCCTAAACATAGTTTCAAGTTATTTGGACTTTTGGAAATTGTTTTAAATACTTTTTAAATCAGTCCAAAACATTTTTCAATTATTATATCAAAACATTAGTTTTACAGGTTAGGATTAGGATTTGAGGTTTAGAGGATAGTGTTTAGGATAATATGTTGAGTATTTAGGTTTTAACCTATATACCCTAAATTCTAACCCTAAACCCTAAATTTTATTCTAAACTACTAAACCTAAACCCCTAAATCATACACCCTAAAACTAAGACGTTTGTTGAAACTAAAAGTTTCCATTGCTAGTGTATCAAATAATTATCCTTTAAAATAATCATGGTCTAGCGGGATGAGGCGTTAGGTCACCTAAATAAGGCCAATGGTTCAAATCTTGCCATCGTGAGTAGAGAAAACTAGGTTGGGAGTGTCGCCACCATATTGGACCTTTGTAAAACCTGATTCGAATTAGTCGGGCCAATGGGTCGAATACCGATAGTTAAACCAAAAAAATTGAACACTAAAAGTAAATAAATGTCAACTTTAGTGCAAAACAGAATCGTAGTAAATAAGTGTCAACTTTAGTGCGAAACTGAATCATTCTGTAATCCAAACTAACTACGCTTTTCTGCTCAAGCTTATGGACCGGGTAAAGAGTGTTATATTTTATGGCATCATATCTAGAGTTTAATTGATTTTAGGATTAAATCAAAACATGTAAAACCTGTTAAGCGTATGTACATGCCACTTAGGAGTCCAAGTCTGAGTTCAATAATTGACTTGTGACTTGATGATATCCATATACCCTAGTTAAATTGTAATGTCTTATGACTTTTACAGAGTCATCGTAGAATTATCTGAATTCCTTCTGATATATTACTGAAGTGATATGAAATAGAAATTAAATTCTTGAATGAAATTATTTCAGCAAAAACAAGGATAAATCCATTTGGTTAGCTTACTGGTGGATGTCCCTTATTCTCTGGTTAAGACTTGTTTTGTACCAAAGAGGAGCATATATTTCATTAGTTTAACAGACTTGCTTGGGAGATGTAACTTTCAGAATGACAAGCGCACTAATTCTACTGATTATTATGCTAATCAAACAACAGACGGATCAAGAAGAAATAATTAGCTGTTAGCCTACAACTATGTCATCTGCTTTGGATTATGAACAAATTTATTGCTGGATCAGCATGCAAGAATCAAAAAACTAAGAACTAGAGTTCAATATTCCAGTCATTCCAGTCACCAGCCTCACATGCAGACCATCTTGGCCAACGCTGTACGATGAGACATGTTTCTATCAGGTTTCGGTTCCTTGTGCTGGCGGAGTCTCTCCTCCCTTTTCAGAAACTGTATAGGGAGAAAACAAATCACTTGCTACTCCTTTGAGATTGTATTTCCTAGCCTATCAATCGATCCTGTACTTTGTGTCTAAGGCAGTTGAAACCGGAACGAAGAACCTTCTCTATCTTCAGTTTTGGTTCTTCAATTTCCAGAACACCAATTGCAGCAGGTCCTTTAGATGTGAATGCTCAAGGTACTACAGGAACCCTTTACTGTGTGCTCTGATTATTGGCTTGTCTCGCAATGCTGACAGTAGGCAGCAGCAAAGGTTGCTGGTAACTGTTTAATAGGGAAATTCCTCCATCCATGTTGCCACTTGGCTGAGCTGCAGAATCAATCCCACTGCTCTCCTTTTGCTGCAGAAGCGGGAGAAGAGACCAAATTATACCTGTCCTTTCGACTTGATTGTCTGCCTGTCATATTCATTTTAGGATCAGTTCCTTGAAATCATATTTCAGTTGTCTCAGTACATTGCTTTCAAGTCTTAACTCTGGCATTTACCTCAATGATGAATCGTGCCCATATCTTATCGTCTTGGAGCTCCATCACTCCCTTCAGGATATTCAATGGAAAGCCCTTGATGACTTCGGCTATCTCAAGAAAGAATCCTCGATCTTCACAGAGCATCTGTATCGAATAAAGATGTAAGGTTCAGCAAAAGCATCAACATCATTCAGTTAAACAAACTTTCAGGAGACATTATTTGGCTTTTACATTAAAAAGGGAAAAAGTTGTGTGCCTTTTCATACCTCTATAAGCATTTGGCCTGGTGGATTTAGGTCTTTAACTACAATAGGGATACTCTGAGCCCCAACTTCAAATGCCCATGTAGCACCACCACTTGTTGTATCGTGTTTGTGAAGCTTTCCATTCTCCTGGACAATAAGCTGGAGTTCAAGCAAGTTGTCAAAGCATTAGTGAACTGCAATCACCAAACTCTGAGCTTCTTGGGTATCATATTTCATTGAATTAAACAAAATTGTTACCTTTGGTTCATCAGCTTGTTTAATCTTGTCCGCATATTTTGTCACGCCTTGCAAGAAAAGCAGGTATTTGATGGTCCGCTCCAATAAGTGATCGATGCTCAACTGCTGCATTATGAAAATAATGTAAGCCAGTTTTTCAATGAAATAGAATGCTTCATTGTAACAAGAGATATAACCTTAAATGATAATGCTTAAAAATAGAACGGTAAAAGCAAAGACTCGATATTAGTACCTTTCCGCTATGAGGGATAATCCCTCGCAGCTCTTTGATACGATCTTGGATCAGCTGACGGTCTTTGGGTCTTGGTCGAGTACTTTCACCAGGTTTAGCTCTTTTCTTAGTAGGCTTCTTTGATGAGGCAACAACAGCATTTCCAGCATTTACACTATAGCTATCATCAATCCATAAACCTACTTGTGATTTTTGGTGAACCTCTTTGTTGAAAATAGTACTATTACTCTTGTCCCGAGTATGTGAATGCTGCACCAGATTCATGTTCCCACCAGAGCAAGAAAGACCTTCAAGCTGACCTTGAAAATTAGACGAACAACTTTCAATTTTCCGTCTTTTAATAGTGGAAAATTGATCCTCAAGACTAGATTTGGTAACATAAGAAGAATTACTAACACCGCCTAGAAGCTCTTCAAGGCCAAGTTCAGAGAATAACCCTTTTCTCTTGCTAGACATGGAATGAACATCCAATTCTGAAGTCGGTGATGAAATTCCAGAAGTAACAGTTGACTTATCACCATGCAACAAAGGCATAATGATATCTTCTGAGGGCTCCCCAGCTTTTTGAAATCTAAAATCCATTCCAATGCCACTTAAATGATCTTTTCTATTATCATGAACAATTGAAGATTTCTCTATATTAGATATGAATGCATCAGTGATGGAGCTTTGTGATGAATTAGCTTCTTTTCGGACTGGAATGTCGATAACTGCATCACCTCCTGTCTGAATGGATGGCATAGAGATAACCCCTACGGAACATGAAGGATCACTCGTCATTGTAGCTCCTGCTCCATTAATGTGTTGCTGGGGTAAAGGAGAAAACCACCGAGAGAGATCATCCATTGTATAGGAGCCGGAGAGATCTGTTGTAAAGTCAGCTAGGCTAAACTCCTCTGTGCTTCTCTGTAGGCTAATTACACTGTCCAGAAGTCCAGCGTTGGTGCCAAAAGAATGATGTTCCTGTTTTGTTTTTGCAAAGCTGTCTAAAGTATGTAATTCTGCATCAACCGATTCTCCAGTGCCAAAAATCGATGTAAATGCTGAATCCTCTTGTAAATTTTGTTCTGTATTTCCACCAAGTTCAAGACCATTTGCCTTTCTAGTTACTGCAATGGAAGGATCCCACGTACCCCTTTCAGACGGCACTGATTTCTCATACGAAGTCAAAATTGAACCCTCACTATTCCAGGGACTAGTGCAAGGGGTATTAGCAGCCAAGCAGTTAATACGAGAGTTCGTATCAAAGTTAATATTCTGGTCTTGAATCTCATGCACAAAGTAGGAGGATTCGGTTAGATTTTGCAAGGAACATGACCATCTTGTTGGCTCTCTAGAGCAGCCACCTTGTTCAGTTGTCAGATTCTCGTTGTAAAAACTTCCGTCTGACGTGAGGGAAGTAAACAATCCATCAAGATTGCAAGTTTCAATTTCCAAAGGCGTAAGCCCATGACAACTACCCATTTCATAAAACAACTTCTCCATTTCAGCCAAAAATTCCAGCCTCTCGAAAATCTGCAAGAGCAGCAAAAGAACAATATAGCATTCTTCAGCAACTCCACTTACACATTAACAAATGGAACATGACTAACAACCGAGAAGACAATTACTAAATACTCGTAAACCATAGAAAAGCATATTTTGGTGGCCTTTGAATTGAGATATAAGATCTTCCTACAGTTTCTTATATAAGAATTCTAAGGGGCATGCATAAGGTATATTCTAGTAGTTCCATCTATTTAGAACTTAAAGCCGCTAATGATTTGTTTAAGATCTCGCAATTCAACATATGGCTCCAGCCATTACTAAATCTGATGTTGGTACTTCAGTTAACACATTTTTAAAAAGGATGAAAATATATCAATAATTTTTATAAGTACTAACCTTCTGGGTGGATCCAAACTGAACCACTCCCTGTCTTCCTACAGAGATTACTGCAATTGTCTGCAGATCATGTTTGATTGTAAATAAATGTAGGTTATACAAAAAGATCCTTAGATAAAATAGGTTTCAAAGAAAGGTACCTTTATCCCAGATGAAAATTGGCCTTGTAACTCAGATTCATCCTGTAAAATGAGGGGGAAATCTAAATCATGGACTAAAACATATTTCACAGATGCAAGAGACAAGATAAACAAACAATCTTTCGTATCATATGAAAAATGTTATTAAGAGGAAAAAGGTACCTGAAATGTATTTTCATTTCCAGTGGAGTCTGAGAAAATCCATTGATGTTTTCCAGCTAAAGCTGCTTGGCCAATTATTCTAGAGTTGAGAAAACAACAAGGTTGGCCATGTTAGAGAAATATTGTGATAACTCCAAATTTACCACAGAAAACAATTTTGCCAGATTTTTTTCACTGTTACACGATTTACAACAGGGGAAATTATTACCCTTCACCCAGGATGTGGAATTTTCGAAGCATACTGTCAACTAATTGACCCATTTGCTGTTCATAGTAGGCATCTTCCATTGTTAACAACCTGTTCAAATTCCAAGAGTGAAAATCTACAATTAGAAAGGCAAAAAAAAGTTAATGTTGAAACTTTTTCTGAAATTTTGCTTTAGAGTACATAACATAAATTGCTTAGAGATTTTGATAGGGAAAATCACCATTTTTGAACTTGTTGCATTTAGAAAATTTTCCAAGCAAAGAAAACTTTTTTTTTCTCTCTGAATTGAAACATACATGCATGCATGCTTTGGAAGACGCAGTAGAAGTTTCAGCCAAAAAAAAACAGATCTTGAAACAAACTAAAAGACAAAGATCTCAAAACTTTGGAAGAAGCAAGCAAACGACACAGGAAAGGAAACAAAACAAAGATCAAGCAAATATTATTACAAGAGCAAACAAATAAGAACAAAAACAAAAACTTTACATGGGATTTATGTGATCAAAGCCCCAAAAAACACCATAAGACCACCCATTACTGCAACAAAGATTCTTCAGTGTTTGCTTTAACGTTGAACCCATCACTGTTTCACCCATTCTCTAAAAAAAACTAAACTTTACTTCACAATCCAAAACTCATTTCCTTGAACCCCAGAAAACTTCTGTTAACCAAGAGCAAAAGGGTACAAATGAATAGGCTTTTTGTTGGTCTTTGTTTCTCTGCTCTAAGACTAGGAGTAGGAGAAAGAAACCAGAAAGTGGTCGGTGAGAGAGAATAAGGTAGGGCTCAATATATAAATAATATAGAGAGATAAACAAAGGGAATAGCCTGTGTTTATTATTTATAAAGCAAAAGGGACAGAGGGGACTGAGGAGGGTGGTGATGTTGGTTTTTAATTTTGTCTCACTTTTGATCTCTCTTTTTCTTTGTTTCTTTTATCTTCCTATAAATGTGAAAAAAATGGTTTTTCCTTTTGGTTTTGTAATGATTTTATTTTCGGACAAGAATGATTTATAACAGTGACATCCTCAGGCATTTAGTATTAGTAATGTTTATACTATTGAAGTTTAAATTTCAATTTGTTCGATTATAACATTAAATTTTAGTTTTAACTTTAATTATGTTAATGTATCATTATTTATTAATTTGATAACAACGTTATGATGTAGATGCCGATTGTGGACGTGGTCAAAACAATGTTGTTATTGGCACAGAACTTTAGGGACCTATATCGATTTTAATATATTTTTTATATTTAAATTTATTTTTATAGTATTTTCTTTAATATTTTTACCATAGAACTAAATTTAAATCTTTAAATTCTTTCTATGTTTTATTTATGTACTTTAATGTTTTAAATTTTTTTAACATATCTGTATTAATTTGTTAATATTGTACAAGATTCAAAGGAAAAAAACGAGATTAATATTTTTTATGTCTTCTTTTGGTGATAAACTCTAATATATATATATATATATATATAGTTAAATATTTATATCTTAAAACTAATTTCAAATCACTAATATTTGTGTTGGGAGGCTCAACCGATATAGCCAAGACAAGAGGGGTGAATTAGATTTTTACTTTGGTGGATGAATGACTAAGTAATAAAAATTTAAAGACGATAATTTATAGTGGTTCGACTTCTAAACCAAGTCTACCTCCACTACCTTAGCTATCCACACTAAGGATTTTTCACAAATTCACTAATTTGTCTTTCCTTTTTCCGGGATCAAAGAGATAACCCTCACAACCAAGAGTTATACCTTAGAGTCTTGAAACACTCTCTTACAAAGAGGCTACACATTAGCAAACAATGAAAAACCTCACAAGACACATATGTCTGCACAATTTAGCTCACACCTAAAATCTTAAATACTTGAGCGAATGTGACAATTTGGCTCACTAGTGTTTTCTATAGGAAATATGACAAAATTAACCTCTAGAACACTTTATCTATCATTGAATGTTGGTAGTTGGTTTCTTGTTGTTGCATAGTTGCTTCAAGGTCCCTTTTAAGTCCTCTAATGAGTTTTTGATCGTTACTAGTCGTTGCTGATGTTTTGGAGCTATTGGGGACTTTAATTCTAATATTTAATGTACTTCTGGAGCAGAGCGTATCGGTGCATGGGTTTGAGTATCGGTATCTGCCTCAAAGAAGAAAGAGTCATTGAGTAATAAATGCACTAGGTGCCGGTACACAATACAAGTGCATCGGTACAGGTTTATTGGTATTGGTACGGCTAGATTCGTATCGATATTCAATTTGGCTATTGGAATTTGCCAAAACTTGAGGACAAATGGGCGTATTGGTACTTGAAAATTCGTACCGGTACGGGTACTCTAGGTATCGTAGGGATGGCAACGAGGCAGGGCGGGGTCTTGGCCGCCCCAATCCTGACCCGAACTTTAAACATTCGCCACGACACCCCCCCCCCCCCCATTTTAATATATTGTATCCCCACCCCGACCCGCCCCGGAATAATAAAAAGCATAAACCGACCCTGATCCGACCCTAATATTTTAATAAAAATTTTGACTAAACCCGACCCGTCTCAGAAAAAATTAATAAAAATATAATAAATACATATAAATATATCGAGTCGGGGCGGGTCAGGGAATTTTCACCTTAAACTCGAACTCGCCCCGAATTTATTTTTTCATAACTCGACCCGCCCTGAACCCAATTTTTCAATTAAAAAACCCACCCCTATCGAGTCGGGACCCGACGGGGACGAGTTATTTTGCCATCCCTTAGGTATCGGTACATGCCAAACTGTATCAGTACTCATGGCCTGTTTTTGACACTTTGGCTATTTAAATTCATTTTAAATATATCAAAAACCCTTTGAAAACATTTCAAGTATATTTTTCAAGTTTATGAACTTCTGAAACATTTTTGCAATTTTGTTTAAGTCTAAAAACATTTTTCATTTAAGTTTTATATATATATATATATATATATATATATATATCTTAAAACTTTTTTTGATGTAATTTCTATCTTAAATCACTATATTTGTGTTTAGATTAGTTGTTATGAACTTTTAAATTTTATCTGTTTATTATGTAATTTTTTTAAATTTTAAAAAAATAAATAAAAAAATGTGAATTGAGTACTTGATACTCGTTTTTACGGGTATCCGGTGATTATGGGCCGATAAATGTGTTACCTGAGGAACCAAGTACCCGAAAGTCCGAGTACTCGACTTAAAAACCCTTAATTGTTAGGGTTTAGGGTTTTAAATATTTAGAAATTTATAATTATAATTTATTGTTTTATGATTTAGAGTTTATTTGTTATGATTTAGGTTTGTGATTTTTAGGCGTCATGGATTTATGACCATAATAAATCCTAAAAGCAAATTCTTATATCTATATTATTAATACAGGCGACATTCCTTGTTCCACATGTATGAATTTATAAATTAAAAATCATCAAATAGGATCACATTATATACACCATAAGCAGACAATTTTTACTATTCAAGGGCAGATGAGAATATCTCTGACCACTAAACTAAACGTTGATTTTTTTTTATATTTAGTATATATTTAGACTATTTCACCTATAAATAAAAAATTATTGAGGCTTTAAGAATATTCTATTTCAAATCTTCATGTATATTATATTTGAACGACAATACTAATTGAACTATACTTAATCAACGTCAAACTTTGAGTTTTAAATCTATAACCTATTTTTTTTGAAAGGTAGTTTGTATGATTAAAGGAAAGTATCATACAAAGTAGTACAATTATGGGCCTCGTTAAAAAATCTCCCTAACCCTAGTTGGAGGAAAAAGAGTGCACCATAGCTGGCTAAATAAAGAGGTACAAATACCATAACAAAAGCAGAAAGGTCCACATCTACACGAACAAGAACATAAGTCTGAAACTGAAGATGAAAGATTCCATCGCCGCTACCAATCCAATACCACGGCTTGACCCCACCTTATCTACCGGGCCCCAGATTAGCAACCCCGACCCCTGTGCATCAGCAATACATGGGGATACCAAAGCTGGATGATCATCCAAAACCAGATCTTCACATGCAGGCCTGTAAAGCACGTACTAAAGGACAAAACAATAATCAAATCCGAAAAATATAAATACTCACCCCGATAGTCGAATCATGCCCTGTACCAGTAGGAGATTAAACTATGTTCATTACCCGATTCTCTGTTGCGCTAACTTATCCGCCTCAATGTTACATACTGTAGAACTAATGTTTTGATATAATAATTGAAAAATGTTTTTGGACTGATTTAAAAAGTATTTAAAACATTTCCAAAGTCCAAACAACTTGAAATATTATTTAAGGAATTTTTCATAAAGGTTTTTCATGTTTTCAAAGGCCTATTTTCACAAATCTGACCAAGTGTTTCGAAACACCCTAGGGCGTTTCGAAACAGGTGCCTCCAGTGGCCAAAACGTTTCGATACACGTATCGAAACGGGGCCAGCGTTTCGAAACAGGCTAGGCCGTTTCGATACGCCCACGTGGCACTGACCACAACGGTCATAAACCCCAACGGCTCTTTCCCAACTAACTTTTAAATGCAGGTCGTTTCGATACGGGCTTATAGCGTTCCGATACGTGTTCCAAAACGGCAAGGGGGTGTTCCGAAACGGGTACCCTGACAGACTGCAACGGCTCTTTCTATATTGAGGGTGTTCTGAAACGGGTTCGAGCGTTTCGAAACGGGGAGCTGCAGAACTGCATTTATGGAGGGAATTAAAGGCTCCAACGACTCTATTTCAACTCCAACGGTCCTAAACGGCTATAAACTCAATTGGGAGTATAAAAGGGACCTCCAAGCATCAAGAGAAGACTAATGCTTCAATTGTCAATCAACAAATGATCAAGAAATTGTCTTAAGTGCTTAAAGTATCATTTCTTGTATAGACAAACACTAGTGAGCCAAAATTGTCAAATTTGCTCAAGTGTTTTAGGTTTTGGGTGAGTGCTTAATTGTGCAAACAAACACCTATTAGAGGGTTTAAGTTTGCTTTTATTTATCTCTTTGTGAAAGAGGGTTTTGATCAAGGCTTGGGTAGAAGCTTGATCGGTTGTAAGGGTTTCCTCCTAATCCTAGAAAAGGGGACGAATCAATTAGTGGATTGATTGTGAAATCCTTAGTGGGAAGCTAAGGTAGTGGATGTAGGTGCTTGTTAGAAGGCCGAACCACTATAAATCATTGTGTCTTTAATCTTTCTAGCTTCCACAACCCTTCCACCCAAATATCCACCTCTCCACCACTTGGTGAGCTAAATTGGTTGATCGAATCGAGCCCCACACAACCCAACAATTGGTATCAGAGCTTGGCTCAATCGGTGAGGATTAACATCCTATTGAGAAGAACCGGCAAGCTCGATCACTATTTCATCAACCGGCTCAAATGGCGCAATCCATAGACAAACTGCCCTTCTTCGACGGAACCTACTATGCCCATTGGAAGACAAAGATGAAGTTCTTCATCAAATCAAGAGATTACAAGCTATGGGATGTAGTTGAAGATGGTCCGTTCGTGCCTAAAAGAAGTAAAGCGGAGTGGAGTACCGACGATCGCAAGAAGATGGAGCTTAATTGCAAAGCCTTGCACATCTTGTTTTGTGCTTTTGGCCCAACCATCTATGAGAAGATGTCTTCTTGTGAGAGTGCCAAGGAGGTATGGGACAAGCTTGAAGTCACATAAGAGGGGACAAATGAAGTCAAGGAGACCAAGATTGGGCTCCTAACCTTGGAGTATGAAAACTTCAAAATGGATCCGGAAGAGAACATCGAGAAGATGTTTGATAGGTTCTCCACCATCACCAATGGCCTTAAAGGTTATGGAGAAGCCATCCCGGAGGAAAAGCTTATTCGAAAGCTCATCTACTCACTTCCCGAGTCTTGGGACTCAAAGAGGACCGCCATCATCGAAGCCAAAAATTTGAAGACTTTGAAGCTTGATGAACTAATGGGGTCACTTCTTACTCATCAAATCATGAAGAAGAACAAGGAGGATGAGAAGAAGAGGGAAGAAATAAGAGCTATGGGAGAGAAGAAAATCAAAGGGCTTGGCATCAATGCTAGTGCCATGGCTCTCAAATCCTCCACTTGCCATCATGTCTACTCAAGTGAAGAGGATGAGGAAGATGAAGAGATAGTTCATCTCTTCAAGAAGTGTGCCCCTTTCATGAAGAAAGCTTTGAGAGAGCTTGAACGAGAACCTAAGAGAAAGGAGAGGGCAAGCACTTCAAGCCATAAGAAGAAGGCACAATTGGCTACTTGGAGTGATGAGGACTCCACCGACGATGAACAAGCCAACCTTTGCCTTATGGCCATCGAAGAAGATTCAAGGGTAACTTCTAATTCATCTACTTCATGTTCTTATACTTTTGATGAATTACAAGATGCCTATGATGATTTGGTTTTAGATTTTAAAAGCCACATTTTGAAAAACAATAAATTGATTTCAAAGTTAAAAATTCAAAATGATTTGCTTTCTAAAACCAAATTTGAACTTGAAGCAAAACTTGAAGAGTTTGAACTAAAATGTCTTGATTTACAAAAATTGCTTCAAAATGTTCAAGTAGAAAAAGATTTGATTTCCAAAGAGCTTGAAAAGAAAAACAATTTTGGAAAATCAAATTTTTATGTTAGACAATCTAGTGCCCCTAGATTTATAAATGGTAAATGTTTTAGAAGTGTTTGGGTCCCAAAAGGACTTAATACTTCAATTAAAAAGGATGAAATTGAAAAATGGATTCCTAAGGGGACTAAATTTTGTGCAACTAACGTTTATGGATCCAAAGCAATTTGGATACCAAAAGTTACTTGATTGTCTATTGTAGGTGTGATGGAGATGTTCAATAAGTCAAACATTGAGGGGGAGCTCCATACACACAAGGAAGAACACTTGAAGAAGGAAGGCTTCACATCCTCCCTTGGGTTCAAGTGTTGGTAAAATTTCTAGTTGTTTTAATCTTAATTGTCTTATTTTTTATTTAATTCAACTAGATGATCATATATGTTGGACTAACATTTCAATGATGCTTTGAGTAAGGGGGAGCCATTTTTAAAACCAAATTTCATATTTTTGTCAAATTTCACCTCTATTGTTATTTTTGAACTTAATGTTTTAAATCTTTTTGATATAACAAAAAGGGGGAGAAATGGTTTGAAAAATTGAATTTTCAAATGAATAAGGGGGAGCCTTATGTGAATTAAAATTTTAATCTCTTATTCACTTTTTAAAGTTAAAGGGGGAGAATTCCAAACAATTTTTCAAGTGGTTTTATTATATCAAAAAGGGGAAGATTGTAGAACTAATGTTTTGACATAATAATTGAAAAATGTTTTTGGACTGATTTAAAAAGTATTTAAAATATTTCCAAAGTCCAAACAACTTGAAATATTATTTAAGGAATTTTTCATAAAGGTTTTTCATGTTTTCAAAGGCCTATTTTCACAAATCTGACCAAGTGTTTCGAAACACCCTAGGGCGTTTCGAAACAGGTGCCTCCAGTGGCCAAAACGTTTCGATACACGTATCGAAACGGGGCCAGCGTTTCGAAACAGGCTAGGCCGTTTCGATACGCCCACGTGGCACTGACCACAACGGTCATAAACCCCAACGGCTCTTTCCCAACTAACTTTTAAATGCAGGTCGTTTCAATATGGGCTTATAGCGTTCCGATACGCGTTCCGAAACGGCAAGGGGGTGTTCCGAAACGGGTATCCTGACAGACTGCAACAGCTCTTTCTATATTGAGGGTGTTCCGAAACGAGTTCGAGCGTTTCGAAACGGGGAGCTGCAGAACTGCATTTATGGAGGGAATTAAAGGCTCCAACGACTCTATTTCAACTCCAACGGTCCTAAACGGCTATAAACTCAATTGGGAGTATAAAAGGGACCTCCAAGCATCAAGAGAAGACTAATGCTTCAATTGTCAATCAACAAATGATCAAGAAATTGTCTTAAGTGCTTAAAGTATCATTTCTTGTATAGACAAACACTAGTGAGCCAAAATTGTCAAATTTGCTCAAGTGTTTTAGGTTTTGGGTGAGTGCTTAATTGTGCAAACAAACACCTATTAGAGGGTTTAAGTTTGCTTTTATTTATCTCTTTGTAAAAGAGGGTTTTGATCAAGGCTTGGGTAGAAGCTTGATCGGTTGTAAGGGTTTCCTCCTAATCCTAGAAAAGGGGACGAATCAATTAGTGGATTGATTGTGAAATCCTTAGTGGGAAGCTAAGGTAGTGGATGTAGGTGCTTGTTAGAAGGCCGAACCACTATAAATCATTGTGTCTTTAATCTTTCTAGCTTCCACAACCCTTCCACCCAAATATCCACCTCTCCACCACTTGGTGAGCTAAATTGGTTGATCGAATCGAGCCCCACACAACCCAACACATATTCTGGGAATCCAACGAAAACACATACCTATAGACCTGGATAGTGTCACCAATTCCAACACACTCCCACGAATATGGATGGGATGGGCTACTTTCTCAAGGCACTAATCCACTGCCAATAAACAATCTGATTCCACTATAAGTCTAGAGTTCGAAGCCCACTCTAAGTTCAAGAATTTACCAACGCCTCTTGCCATTGCTTCGAACTCTAAAATTGAAGGGGGAGCAATGTTGGTAGTTTCCGAAAAAATAAGAAGGACCTCTCCTTTGTTGTTCCTAAGAAATCCGCCAATTCCCCCTAACGAATCCGTTAAGACGGCAAAATCGGTGTTCAATTTTAAAAACCCAACTGGAGGAAGGCACCAACGGACGGGTGGATCCGAAGGTAGACCCTTGGAAGAAAACGACGACACCAAAGAAAAATTCGATATCAGATCATCCAAGGACAAGGCACAATCCTGGTTCCTGGCCTTGAACCACGAAGCAAGCCTAAACTTAACTAGAAACTCTAACTATAACCAGTCGATCACCTTCTTATTGAAAACTATGTCATTTCGAAATAACCAAATTGACCAAATTACCGCAAAAGGAACTAAGTTTAACCAGACTCCTTGGTGTCCTACCCCAAGACCGTTCCAAGCCTAAAAAAAGCTAGCAGTATCCCCAGGAAATACCGATGTTAGACATGCCAATCTACAGAACCCCATCCAAATACGCCATACTCCAGCACAAGAAAAGAAAATGTGTACACAAGACTCAGGAAATAACTTACACAGAGGGCAGAGTAGGCAATCCAGATTCCTTACACCCCGCTTAGCAAGTTCGACTTTCACCGGAATACGACTCCATAGGAGTCTCCAAACGGAAACCTCGACTTTTGGGGGTGCGAAACCTAACCAGACTTGCTTCTTCCAAATAGGGTTAGGGAAGTCGCAAGGGGTGAGAATAGATCTAAAGGATTTGATGGAGAACGAACCATCACTGGAACCCCCCAACAGACCCAGTCCCTGTCAGCCCGCGAAGGTTTAAAATTCCTAAGGCAGTCCATGAAAAGATCCCATGAGGGTAATTCCCAATCGAGGCACGGGCGACGGAGTGGGATGGACCACAACCATTTTGATCCGTTCTTGACTCCATAATCCGAGATGGGTCCAGATTTTCGAGTCAAAGTGCGAAAATACGAGGGAAACTTTCTTTTAAGGAGAAGTCCCCAAGCCACCGGTCGAACCAGAATAAAATCGACCTGCCATCACCAACTTGAAGCGAGATTTTCTGCTTTATTATGGTGCTTGTTGGGTCATTCCCCAGGGAGGATTTCGAAATCCCCGACCAGATCCAAGAGGCTTGTCTGGCTTCGGGGGAGCCGGGAGTAGAGAAGTTTGAGATTTTGGCATTGATTACTCTCCTCCACAGGTTATCTGGTTCATTCCCGAATCTGATTAGCCATTTGCACATTAAACCTCTGTTTAGCAGCTACCTAGTGAATACATGACTTATCCTCATTCCCACTCCAAAGAAAGCGAGCCATTAGGTTATTCAAGCGATTACCCACTTGAGCCGGCAGCTGGAACAGAGAAAGGAAGTACGTGAGAAGACTACTTAGGACCGATTTTAATAGGGTAAGTCGGCCGCCTATCGAAAGAGATTTGGATTTCCAGCTGCCTAGCTTTGCTGAGAAATTAGCGAAAATAGGATCCCAAAGCAACGCATTATTCCTACTGGTTCCTAAGGGTAATCCTAAATAATCTGTCGGAAGTTTGCCGAAAGAACAACCGATATCCGTAGCCCACTTTTTTACCAGATCGTCCTCTATATTGATCCCAAAAACTCTACTCTTTTTAAGATTAAGTTTTAGGCCCGAAGCAAGTTCAAAGATGCGTAATACCCACTTAACATTACGAATTTGGTTCTCATTACCCTCACAGAAAATCATGAGATCATTTGCAAATTGTAAATGCTTAACCTCCAAAGGGGGGGCTAGCCCTACCAATCTTGCACTCTGAAAAGAGTTCCAGCCTAACAGCCTTCATGAATAGCAAATTCAACGCTTCGCCCACGATATTGAAAAAGAGAGGTGAGAGGGAACAACCTTGCCTGAGGCCCCGAGAGATACTAAAAACTTCTGTAGGGGAGCCATTCACCAAGATAGAAATTGAGGCAGAAGAAATGCACATGGCAATCCAATTGCACCACCTCTCGCCAAAGTTGCACTCCTTCAATAACCGGGTCAAGAAACCCCAACTAACCGTGTCATAAGCCTTCTGGAAATCTATTTTGAAAGCGATGCCCATTTTCCCTGATTTTGACATCGAATCTATAACCTCGACTTTTGGGGGTGCGAAACCTAACCAAACTTGCTTCTTCCAAACAGGGTTAGGGAAGTTGCAAGGGGCAAGAATAGATCTAAAGGATTTGATGGAGAACGAACCATCACTGGAACCCCCCAACAGACCCAGTCCCTGTCAGCCTGCGAAGGTTTAAAATTCCTAAGGCAGTCCATAAAAAGATCCCAGGAGGGTAATTCCCAATCGAGGCACGGGCGACGGAGTGGGATGGACCACAACCATTCTGATCCGTTTTGACTCCATAATCCGAGATGGGTCCGGATTTTCGAGTCGAAAGTGCGAAAATACGAGGGAAACTTTCTTTTAGGGAGAAGTCCCCAAGCCACCGATCGAACCAGAATAAAATCGACCTGCCATCACCAACTTGAAGCGAGATTTCCTGCTTTATTATAGTGCTTGTTGGGTCATTCCCCAGGGAGGATTTCGAAATCCCCGACCAGATCCAAGAGGCTTGTCTGGGCTTCGGGAGAGCCGGGAACAGGGGAGTAGAGGAGTTTGGGATTTTGGCATTGATTACTCTCCTCCACATGTTATCCGGTTCATTCCTGAATCTAATTAGCCATTTGCACATTAAACCTCTGTTTAGCAGCTCCAGATTTAAAACGCCCAAACCACTAACCATACGTGGTTTACAAATCTGATCCATATAGTATAAATAATTAAAACTAAAACAAATTCCGTTTATAGAAAAAATATATGATAAATTCATATATAAATTATTTAATATAGTAATAACGGAGTTTTTTAATCCTATAAATAATGCTAAAAAAAACCTTTGTTCCAGCCTTGTTAATCTTGAGATAACAACAATAAGGGATTGAAAGTTGGGATTCATTAATATGATCATGAATGCTCATCTGTTTTATTTTTTATAAGATTAAATTTAGGTATTAGTCTTGAGAATATTATTGTAATATTACTTGATAAAAAGGGTTTTGCTATACACAACTAGGGTGTTCATTTACGGGTACCAGACTTTTCTAGTACCCAGTCTTTCGGGTATTAAAATTTTTGGCCCGTTCTCGGCTCGTAATTACTCGGGTACCCGGTTCACATTTTTTATTTATTTATTTTTAAATTTAAAAGTTTTTAAAAAATCATATAGTAAACACATAAAATTTAAAAAGTTCATAATACATCATCCAAACACAAAAATTAGTGATTTGAAATTAGTTTTAAGATAGAAATATTTGGTTATATATATATATATATTAAAGTTTATCACAAAAACATTAAAAATATTAATCTTGTTATTTCTTTTGAATCTTGTATTAACAAATTAATACACATATTTTTGAAAAATTTAAAACTTAAAAAGTATTTAATACAAACATAGAAAAAAATTTAGAGATTTAAATTTAATTTTAGAGTAAAAATATTAAGGAACCTAAAATAAAAATATAATTTAAAACTAAATATATATATATATATTAAAAGTATCGAGTCAGGTACCCGTTATAAAAAATTTACGGCCCAAACCCAGCCCAACTTCCTGAGAAAAATCTCGAGTCGAGTACCCGAGCTGATCGGGTATTTTTTTTAAAGAATTACCCAGTTTTTTAAGGGTCGAGTCGACGGGCCGGGTCAACCGGATCGGGTATTTTTGAACACCCATATACACAGCTCTAAGAGCTGCATATAAGAACTACTAGATTTCTATAATTAATGTTTATGTTACTTTTCAATAGAATCTATTAGAATGTAATTAATTACATTCCTAAAAAATTAACAACTATTAATTTATGGTGTTTAATGTAATTGAACCCTAAACCTAAAACCTTAAAAATCATAAAACCCTAAACTATAACCACTGACCTCTAACCCTAACACCTAAAAACCATAAACCTAAATCCTAGCGACTAAACCCTAAACCATAAAACAATAAACGCTAAAATACTAAACCTTAAATCATAAATCCCTAAAACCATAAACCCCAAACACTAAAAATCATAATATATGTATATATATATATATATATATATATATAACATAAACCTCAAAACCTTAACTCTTAAACTCCTAAACATTAAACCCTAAATCATTTTACATAATTATTGATTATATTAAACACCCTAAATTAATAGTGTTTAATTTTTTAGGAATGTAATTAATTATATTCTAATATAATTCATTAAAAAGTAAACTAAGAATTAATGATAGGAATCTAGTAAGTTTTATATGAATCCCTTAGGATTGTGTATAGCAAAACTCATTATTTATAAAGTGCTATTTTATTTTTTATAATACATTTATATATAAATTATGTAAAAGAAATTTTAAAATATGGGTGTCAACTGATGCCCCAAGCTACCGGGTGGCTTTGTCCTTGTCAAATACCAACAATAAATTATATATATCTTAACATCTAAAAGATTTATGATTAGAGTTTCGTCGATTGAATTTAATACGATTATTATGTTATTGGTATAATATACAGGAATATGTAAAATTAAGTATATTTAAGATCTTAATATATATTAATTTATAGGTAAAAAAAATCGAGACTATAAATATTGTATTAAAAATGAGAAGGAATTTGGATACGTGATTTTATTATGAGATATTTTTGGTGATTCACTTGTGGTAATCTGAATTCAATTCTTACATATACCGATGAGAGTGAATTAAGTCAAAGATCTTTATAATTAAAACTATTTATTTCCAAATACATATCTTTCTAAATTAGGATACATAATGATTTTATTTCCATTGTAATAATAGCAAATGTCCGCTGCACCACTGCTTTCTTTGGCGGACAGTAAATGTTTTTTTTAATATTATGGAATGAGCGTCGTATATTATTATACACAATTAATGTTACATATGGGGTGAGTATTTGATTAAATTGAGTTGAGTTAAAAATATTTTTGTTAGTCGAGTTCACAAGTCCTATTTTATAACTTAAATTTTTTTCAAGCCGAATTGTTCGAGTTTTTTTTTCAATTTTAATTGTAAACATTTATAATGTTATGATATTGGTTAGTTCAAATTTAAATGAATTTCTATAACAATATACAATACACATATATATTTCTTTATATGTGATATATATATATATATATATATATATATATATATCATGCATAACTGAGAGACTTGACTTGAACTTGAAATTTTTTCAAGTCGAGTCGAATAATTCGATTTTTTCGAGTCGAGTTTTTCTCACCCCTAGTTAAACACCACTATAAACCACTATTTATTTAATAACACATTTAATTCTCGCTATTTACATATTCAATCATTTTGGTTTCTAATTCATAATGATTAAACTAATTTAACCCTCAATAATTAAAAATTCTATCAATTTAGTCCTAATAATAATCTGATCCAAAATCAAATATAGTATTTATACATACATGAACCCTAATTAATTTAAGGTTTTTGGGATTTTATACCTTGCTTGACACTTGAAATCAATGGTACCAAAATGAAGAACAAGATGTGAGGATTCTAAATCCAGGCTTAACTTGCACATGCACTTACTAGATTTGCATGAAATTAAGCTCTCTCACTAAATCTCTCCTTTTTTTTGTAAATTACATATTCATTTTTTGTCTATGTTCGAGATTTGTAACTCTTCCTCCCAACAATGTCATCTTTAAGGATCGGATTCGTATTCTCTCAAAAAGAAAACAATGTGTCTTGCCATTGCATCCAACACTGGTTGGTAAGCTCTCTCACTAAACCTTATCTATCAATAGAGCATTTTCAAGTTTGAAGAAAAGGAGAAATGAAGATGGTGTATTTTTTTTTTTGGCTTAAAGACATTTGTAGGACCAATTGGACCTATTTTGATAGGACCCAAAATTCTATATTTCTCGGACTAGCACTATTATAGTAATCTCGCCGCATGTGCACGACGAGTTACAAAATAATATTAATTTTTTATTCAAACTCGCCGTAGAAGCACAGTGTGTTCCAAATTTTTTAAATTAAACGGTTTAAATCTTAATCACATGGTTAACCTAATTCTAAACTGAACTCGTCGTAGGGGCACGACGAGTTCCCTCTGCCCTAATAGCATTCTAGGGCTAAGCATAACGACATTTGGAATGCATTGAACTCGCCGTGTATGCACGACGAGTTCGGTTTGGGATTAATTTAAATTTTTTTAAAGGTGTAGTAAAATTTGGGTTATGAATTATGTCAGTGACATTTAAAAATGATAAAAAGTTTGAAAAAATTTGTTATTAAAAAATAAATTTGTAAAGCATCTAAAATTTTGTAATTGTATTTTAAAGCACAAATATTTGAAGAAGTAAGATGTATAATGTTTTAAACAAAATGTCAAAGTTTAATTTAATTATTTACTTTGAATACTTAATTTCAAGATTATAATCCTTTATGTAAATTATGCAGTGGTGAGAAGTTAGATTGAAGTGAAGTTTCATACTACGATTTATGCTAAAAATATGGGTATTCTGCAATCGTAATTTCGGCTGTTCCGCTTCTTTGAAACACTTATTGAGTTCACGATCAGGAAACTCGTAATTTTTATTATTCCGCAACCGAGATCGCATCATTTGACATAATAGCTTTGCGAACCAAGTATTCGAATTTTCTGCTTCTCGATAGTGAAAAAAAAGTTGAAAAAAGACTCAAAAAAAGTTAAAAAAAATTGGAAAAAAGGAAAGAAGGAAAGATTAAAAAAGGTTTAGAAAAAAAAGGTGAAAGAAGAAAAAAAAGAAAATTTGGCATCAACAAAAAATAGAGAGAAGGGATTATTCGATTCAATTCCCGATTCTTGAGCATCATTTGTGATCAACACCACCCTTCTATTTTTAGCATCATTTGGTTTCATTTTTTTAGCCTACCATATTACCCTACATCTACAATCATACCCAACTTTATTTTCAATCGATTCCACAAGGTTTATCTTTGTTCAAGTCAACCTAGTTCCTTTAAGAACTTAGGGAGAGAACGAGTGGTAAAAGGCAGAGAGTGATCATTAAGGGTATAAAAGCCACACCCCGAGTGAAACACGAGTAGAGTGATAATTTTTTCGAATGATAAAGTGAGGATTTTTTTATTCTTTTCGCTACTAATCTTTGTTTCATCATGCCTCAAAGATTTACAAAGAACCAAATCCTTGATATTGATCCGAGTTTGAGCATTCAAGAAGTACCAAATGAACAACAATGTTCAAACATCTTTCAGACACGTTGCTGCGTCCAAGACAAGGTATGTAGTGTTGTCATCGACAGTGGAAGTTGCACTAACATTGTTAGCACTTTAATGATAGAAAAACTCAGTCTATCCACCACCAGACATTCACAACCCTACAAGATTTAGTGGCTCAATGATGATGACGAGATTGATATCATCGAACAAGTTGTCATCCCATTTTCCATTGGAAGGTACAAAGATGAAGTTCTTTGTGACGTAGTACCCATGCATACCAGTCATCTATTGTTGGGACGACAATGGAAATTCGATCGACGGGTATTACACAATTGCTTCACCAACAGATATTCCTTCACTCATGAAGGGAGGAAAAGTATCTTAGTACCACTCTCTCCAACGCAAGTCCAGAAAGACCGAAATCACTTGAAAGAAAGCTATGAAATTTTTGAAAAAGAAAAAAGAAGGCAAGAGAAAAGCGAAAAATTTTAAAAAGGAAAAATCATGTGAGATTGAAAATAAAGAGATGGAAAAAGAATTTGAAAAATCAGTGCTGAAAAAAGAATATGAGAGTGAGAAAAATTCATGTAAAAAACAAGAGTTTAATGTAAAATCAAGTGAGTGTGAGAGACAAGAAAAGAGTGATAATGGAAAAGAGATTGTTTGTGCAAAAAAAGGAGAGGAAACAAAATTGTTTTGTCCTAATGAACTTAACAACCATTTGCCTAATCTTGCTTTGTAACCCCCTCGTCCCGGTCCGGACGCATGACAGATCCGAGTGGGCTACACGGGGATAACCGAGGCGAAACCCGTTAAGGCTTCACTTCGGTTACCGACCCAAGAAAAAAACTTTTCATTTATTATCTTGTCTAGATGCGTTAATTTAACCTAGATGTGAAGAGACAGCGGAAACAAGGCTCACGAGAAGCCTAACAGCAAACCGGGCCTAAGCCCAACCCTTGAGACCCCTATGAGATGTCAAAAAGCCCATTTACAGGCCTGTGTTTCGAAACAGACATAGCCCGTTTCGAAACACAGGCTCCAGTTTAAAAAGCCAGACACCCGTATCGAAACGCATCCACCCCGTTTCGGAACAGGGTCCCATTTTGCCTAGGCGTTCCGATACTCGTTCCGGAACATGCAATTACAGTAGCCAAAGTGTTTCGAAACCCGTATCGGAACAGGGGCTCACAGTAGCCAAACCGTACCGAAACGTGTTTCGTTACGGGGGCCCTGGAACCACACCCGTTCCGAAACAGCACCACCCGTTTCGAAACACCTGCAGTCTATGAATTCCCAAAATCAGTTTTAAACATCTCTAAATGATCCCAAACGCCCTTAACGACCCCAAGGAGCATACAAAACATACAAACACACTCTAGAGGCATGCACCCTATTGCAAACATACTTAATAAACACATAAGGATACAAGATAGGGGCATCCATTTAAAAGATCATACATGGCATTCAAGATTCATGCTTCATAAGAGCATACACTTAGACATTTAAGGTAGGTAATTTAAACATGGTTTACAAACCAAGCAAGGCATCCAAAAGCCAAACCAACAACATAAGCATTCAAGGAGTCTAACAAGCTCCTAAACAACCAACACCAACACACTTCAAAAGCATCAAAGCAACAATACATGTCCCATTGCTTGACTATTACATCCTTTAACTAAAATGTCTATACTTGTAGCTAAGATAGCACCACGAAGCACACTTGGAGGGCCCCTTCTTGCACTAGCAACCCACGAACTACGGATCTGCATTGTCGAACAAAAGAGAGCGTAAGCATAAAGCTTAGTGAGGGTAGCTCATTAAAACAAACCTCGACAATGTAAGGTCCAAGCACGAGCACAACCAAGGTAAATGCATGTTCTTACCTTCGATCCACATGAGCCAAAATGTCAATGATGCATGAACATAAACTCATAATATGCCATGCTCAACAAGCCATATGTATACTAGCCTGGTAACTATTGTTGTAAGCAAACTCAACTAAAGGCAAATACTTCTCCCAAGAACCTTAAAAGTCAATCAAACAACAACGAAGCATATCCTCTAAATTTTGTATCACTCGCTCTGATTGTCCATCGGACTGCGGATGATAAGAAGTACTGAAATGCAAACGGCTACCTAGAGTATTATGCAAACAACCCCAGAACCTCGAAGTGAATCTCGGATCTCTGTCTGAAACAATAGACTTCGGAACTCCATGAAGTCTCACAATCTCACGGATGTACAAGTTCGCCAACTTGTCTAAAGAATCTGTAATGTTCACTGCTAAGAGGTGAGCACACTTAGTGAATCTATCAACTATCACCCAAACAGAATTCTTCTTCGAAGGAGACAACGGTAACCCCGACACAAAATCCATGGTGATCCTCTCCCATTTCCATTCCGGAATCTTCAAAAGATGTAACAAACCTGAAGGAACCTGATGTTCTGCCTTCACTCTCTGACAAACCATACAACGGCTCACATACTCGGCTACATCCTTCTTCAAACCAACCCAGAAATAATCATTCTTCAAATCACGGTACATCTTGGTACTACTCGGATGCATCGAAAAAGGACTCGAATGTGCTTCACTGAGAATCAAACATCTCAACTCAATATCTTCAGGTACAACAACTCTGTCTCTGAAGCATAACACATTCTCACTACTGATATTATACTCGGTCGGTCTACCTTCGACTATGTCCTGAACATGCGGAACTAAAGACACATCTTGTAACTGCTTCTCTCTAATCAACTGAATCAAATAAGGCTTCACTTGCAACTCTGTGATCAAACCACTATCACCGGATACACTCAATCTAGCAAAAATAGCTCACAACTCAACTGCAACTTTTCTACTCAAAGCATCGGCTACTACATTTGCCTTACCCGGATGGTACTCAATAGTAAAATCATAATCTTTTAATAGTTCAAGCCATCTTCTTTGTCTCAAGTTCAATTCCCTCTGAGTCATCAAATACTTCAAGCTCTAATGATCGGTATAAACTATACACTTCTCACTATACAAGTAGTGACGCCAAATCTTCAATGCAAACACAACTGCGGCTAACTCTATATCGTGAGTAGGATAGTTCTTCTCGTGCACTTTCAACTGTCTTGAAGCATAAGCAACAACTCTTCTTTCTTGCATCAAAACACAACCTAAACCTATATAGGAAGCATCACTATAGATCACAAATTTTTTACCTGAAACTGGTTGCACTAACACTGGAGCATTTGTCAAAGCTTCTTTCAATTTCTCAAAGGTCTTCTATCTTGCATCTGACCACTCAAACTTAACTTCTTTTTGTAGCAATTTAGTCAAATGAGCATCTACTCTAGAGAAACCATCAACAAATCTCCTATCGTAACGGGCTAATCCTAGGAAACTCTTAATCTCAATCACATACTTAGATTGTTTCCACTCAACAATAGCCTCAATCTTCGTCGGATCAACACGGATACCTTCAGTTGAAACAACATGGCCAAGAAACACAACTTCTCGAATCTAGAACTCACACTTACTAAGCTTCGCATACAACTGATTGCTCAACAATCTCTGTAGAACAAGTCTCAAGTGCTCATCATGTTCTTTTTCTGATCTAGAGTACACAAGAATGTCATCTATGAAAAAAACTACAAAACGGTCTAGATAATCTCTGAAAATTCTGTTCATCGTATCCATGAATGCTACAGGTGCATTCGTGAGCCCAAACGACATCACAAGGAACTCATAGTGACCATATCTAGTCCTAAAAGTTGTTTTCGGAACATCGCACTCTTTACTTTCAACTAATAGTACCCTAACCTCAAATCTATCTTCGAGAACACCGAAGCACCTCTCAACTGATCAAACAAATTATCTATACGAGGCAACAGATACTTGTTCTTCACAGTCAACTAATTCAACTGCCTGTAGTCAATACACATACGCATACTGCCATCTTTTTTTCTTTACGAACAATACGGGAGCACCCCAAGGTGAACTACTAGGCCTAATGAAACCACGATCTAATAACTCTTGCAGCTGACTCTTCAATTCTTTCAACTCTTTCGGAGCCATACGATACGGAGCTATAGAAACTGGAGTAGACCCTGAAACAGTCTCAATCACAAACTCAACATCTCTGTCGGGAGGCAACCCTGGTAACTCTTCAGGAAACACATCCGAAAAATCACAAATTGTTCTAATATCCTTCGGTCTAGCCTCACTCATATTAGGATTCATAACATAAGCTAGGTAAGCCCCACATCCGGAATCCATCAACCTATGAGCCTCTAAAGCTGACACAACATTAGACAAGAACTTAATGTTCTCGCCTACTACTACTACCTCGTAGTCATCGGAAAGCTTCAAAGAAATTCTCTTCGTCTCAAAGTCTAAACTAGCTCGGTGCTCAACCAACAAGTCCATACCCAAAATAATATCAAAACTATAAAACGGGAGCTCCATTATATCAACGGGAAACACATGACCCTGAATCTTCAGTGGACACCTCCTATACATTCTTCTAACTACAATTGTCTCACCAAAAGAACTAGTCACATGCGTACCTACATCTAAGATCTAAATAGGTATATCTAACTTCTGTGCATGCTCACTCAAAATGTAGGAATGCGTAGAACCCGAATCAACCAAAAAAAGCAAAGATATAGACTGTAACTCAAAATTACATGTTATCACATCAGTGTCGTTCCCTGCCTCTCTCTGAGCATAAACTCTCGCTGGTCCTCCTGCCTCTGGCTGTACTGCCACAACATGAGCAAGGTTCCTCTGAGCATCTACCCTAGGTGCATCAGCCTTAGGCTGGAAGTAGCCACGACCGCGCCCACGGCATCTCTGATAATCAATCACTCTCGCAAGAGCCTGTGCTATGTTCGGTGCATATGCCGCCTGATGCGGACACTCCCTCCTAAAGTGGTCCCTCAAACCACAGTTCCAACAAGCATGGAAGTTACCCCAACACTCACCAGAATGCTGTCTCCCACAATGTGTACACTCAGGCAAACGCCCTCCTTCTTTATGGCCCTGGTGGCCCCTACCATGGTGGCCACCACCACGTCTATGGTCAAACTGCTGTCAGCCACCTCTATGCCTCTTGGCATCCCCACGGTCAAAGTTACTATGTCTCTTTCCATAACTAGATCCTCCAGAACGCTTAGTCAGCCCCAAGTTGTGCTCAATGTCCTTGGCTCTAGAAACCAAGACATCAAAATCTGAGTAATCTGAAGCTAAGGTATACCTCTTAACTTCCTCATGGAGCCCATATCTGAAACGGTTACAACGGTCCCTCTCAGAAGGAACCAACTCTGAAGCATATTGACTCAAACGAACAAAACGGATCTCGTAATCAGTCACAGAAGCCTCTCCCTAAACAAGATCCATAAACTCTATCTTCTTCTCATCAAGATATCTCAGCCCCAAGTACCTCTTTCGGAAAGCAGACTCAAAGAAATCACATCCAATCTCAGCCTCAGGAACTACAGTAGTAATGGTGACCCACCAAGTGTAGGCATCACCCTGTAGCAAAGAAATCAGACAGCCCAACTTACGGGCACCAACGCAACCCATCTGAGCTAAGATGTGGATGGTCTTCTCTAACCACAACTCGGATCTCTCAAGTGTAGACCCTCTGAACTCTTCAGCCCCTAGGCTACGAAGCCTCTCCAACAGTAAACTAGTGTCATCACCTCTAGGCTGAGCTGCAGCCTGAGCTCCGGCAACTGCGGCCTGAAATGCTCCCGCTATAGCTTGTACAAGCGGAGCCATATCTATTCCAGCTGGACCTTGGCCACCTTGGCCAACCTGAGGTCCCTCCCCCTCAGCTCCATCCTCGCCTCCCACTCCAGGCTGAGGAGGTGGTGGTGGTGGAGGAGCTCCAACTCCAGCAGCAGGCTCTCCTAAATGAGCCTCAACTCCAACCCTCGGTCTACCTCTAGGCCTCGACATCGCGCTCACAAACAACAACTACAACAACAACAAGAAAGCACAAAAGATAGGGTTAGCAAGGCAAGGGTTCCAAGTGGCTCAAGTATGTTCCCTCACTTTAAAAATCCTTTTTTCCGATGTAATAGTAGCAATGGGACTCTACACGACATGCTCCAAATAAAACAACACTCATACATGCTCAAACAAGCATACAACAAGGCATACTTGATAAACAAGCAACCATGCTTACATGGCAAGCAAACACCGTGCATTTCAATACAAAAACTTAACTTACATCACTTACCTACCCAAGGTCTCGGAAACCTTAGGCTCTGATACCAACAAGTGTAACCTCCTCGTCCCGGTCTGTACGCTTGACCGATCCGAGTGGGCTACACTGGGATAACCGAGGTGAAACCCGTTAAGGCTTCACTTCAGTTACCGACCCAAGAAAAAAACTTTTCATTTATTATCTTGTCTAGATGCGTTAATTTAACCTATGTGTGAAGCGACAGCGGAAACAAGGCTCACGAGAAGCCTAACAGCAAACCGGGCCTAAGCCCAACCCCTGAGACCCTTTAGAGATGTCAAAAAGCCCATTTACAGGCATGTGTTTCGAAACAGACATAGCCTGTTTCGAAACACGGGCTCCAGTTTAAAAAGCCAGACACCCGTACCGAAACGCATCCACCCCGTTTCGGAACAGGGTCCCATTTTGCCTAGGCGTTCTGATACCCATTTCGGAACATGCAATTACGGTAGCCAAAGTGTTTCGAAACCCGTGCCGAAACATGGGCTCACAGTAGCCAAACTATACCGAAACGCGTTTCAATATGGGGGCCCTGGAACCACACCCGTTCCGAAACAGCACAACCCGTTTCGAAACACCTGCAGTTTGTGAATTCCCAAAATCAGTTTTAAACATCTCTAAATGATCCCAAACGCCCTTAACAACCCCAAGGAGCATACACAACATACAAACACACTCTAGAGGCATGCACCATATTGCAAACATACTTAATAAACACATAATGATACAAGATAGGGGCATCCATTTAAAAGATCATACATGGCATTCAAGATTCATGCTTCACAAGAGCATACACTTAGACATTTAAGGTAGGTAATTTAAACATGGTTTACAAACCAAGCAAGGCATCCAAAAGGCAAACCAACAACATAAGCATTCAAGGAGTCTAACAAGCTCCTAAACAACCAACACCAACATACTTCAAAAGCATCAAATCAACAATACATGTCCCATTGCTTTACTATTACATCCTTTAACTAAAACGTCCACACTTGATAGCTAAGATAGCACCACGAAGCACACTTGGAGGCCTACTTCTTGCACTAGAAACCCACGAACTACGGATCTGCATTGTCGAACAAAAGAGAGCGTAAGCATAAAGCTTAGTGAGGGTAGCTCATTAAAACAAACCTCGATAATGCAGGGTCCAAGCACGAGCACAACCAAGGTAAATGCATGTTCTTACCTTCGATCCACATGATTCAAAATGTCAATGATGCATGAACATAAACTCATAATATGCCATGCTCAACAAGCCATAACCACATCATATGTAAGTACATTTATCAATCCATATAGGAATCACATTTCACATCATATTGGTACACATCTCATCACATATTGGCACCTAGCTATGACTCAAATACGCGGATAACACGTTGGAACTCACACCCAACAACAACCATTACCTTACGGCGGGATTACACTCATCACCGTTCACGTGGAAGGGATTACACTCATCCTCACGCCCCATCGATGGGATTACACTCATCATCGACTATCATATACATAAGAAGGTTTTCCGGGCGAACCCGTACTCCATCTTGATGACTACCATCACCAAGACCACGCGCGCATTTGACTCACGTGTGCACACTAACATCCTAATGATCGATCATTTGTACCCAAGCATACTAGTTCCAATATTAAACACAATCCACAACCTTTCACAACATCATTTCATATCCAATTTCGTGCTTAGCACGTACTCACCATGATTAACATCATGCACAATCCACATGCATATAACAATGCATCAATCCATGCCTCAACATACATGTATAACACCATATACATAGCCAACACAATCACATATAAACATGAGGCATAAACACATTCAAAGATCAACCATAGTCTCTAACTATAGCTTAGGATTAGGCTACCACTCTAATCCCAACTCTAGGTGGGTCTACCAAGCCCAACCTAGTCCACATGCTTGAACCAGAATACTCGAAAACCATTTAAAACATTTAACCACTCACCTTCACTTCCAAGCTCAACAACCAAGCAACCAAGACCTTCAAGCTTCCGGATACACTCACGATGCTTCACCAACACAATCTCTTGCTTCTAATCAACTCAACACAAATAAAACAACCTCGAATCAGCTCATACAACAATGTAGCAAACCCAGAACACTAATCAAGCATAAAACACATGAATTCAAGCCATGAACAACCCCCAAAACATCAAACTCGAGCAGCCCTTAAACTCAATCCAAAACTCATGATTTCAACCTCTTTAACACTATTAAATGATTCCAAAAAAAACCCCAACTATCATACTAACCTCAGCCATCAATTTCCAACATTAAACACACCCAAAACTCATCCTAAAGCCCTCCAAAAACCCCAACAAAACCCAAATCCGAAAATCTTTATAAAACACCTCAAAATTCACATATGTTGGACCTCTTGGGTTGAAAACAACTTATCTAACATTAATAAATCAATAGCTTTGATAAAATCCCATAAAGCTTCAACCTTTGACATTTTTCCATGGAAAACCAAATTTCTAAAACATGGATGAAAATGAAATCTAATTGTACTTTCAAAGAGAGGAAGATGAGAGCAAGATGGAAATGTAATTACCTTTCAAAACTGACCAAAAATGAAGATGCTATGTGATGGAATAGTGAAATGGAGAAAAGCTCTCCCCTTGTCGTAAGAATGGAGAAATGAAGAGGGAAGAAGATGACAATTTGTGTTTTAAACAAAAAAGGGGGTTTTAATTGAAAGTCCATTTATTTACCCTTTTGCCATTAATGAGATGGCAATTTCATTTATTCTAAAATCCATGGGAAAATGAGTTTCAAATCAATTTGATCCAACATAAATTGTTTGCTTTGATATTACAAAGTCCAAATAATATATATTATTATTTTAATTACAACCCAAAACTCAAAATATTATTTTATTATTATTTTCACCCGACCACCAAACCCAGGTGTTACATGCTTTATCTATTTTTTAGGGACCCAAGAAGGTGTTTTTAGAAATCGTCCTAAGAGAGTTGCCACTCATCAAAAACATCTAACATCAACCACCCATCCGTGCCATTCATCGTATGTGGTTTGACATTTCTTTTGATTTTTTGATAGTTAACCCTAAAACTCACTTTGAATTCTTTTGTAGGGAAATGAGCCAATTATTCGGCAGATCAGATCCAAACAAGAATGCTAAGTCTCTTAGTCAATTTTGGAAGAATTTTTTGAGAACAACGAATACCAAGCGGATAGCGTACCATCCGCCATTCAAAGAATTCAAGCATGAAGTTGTGTACGCAAGAAACCACGTTGAACTTGCAAATCCATTAATGTTCTCTCAATCAACGGAAATTATTCAGAAAGGTTTGAACACGTGGGAAGGATGTTTTCCATGTCATATTGTCTCTAGTAAACAAAATTCTTTCACCAAGCACATGCCATTTAAAAAGCTTGACGAGTTTGATTTTTCTAATCACCAATATTCTATTCCTTTTTCTACTAATACCATTGAGATTGTAGGCGATGAAAGGAAATATAAGTTTGAGAATGAGTTATACAGAAAGGTGTGAGGAAATAAAGAAAAAGAATCACAATGTATTGCGAACCATGACTCCAAAAGTCATCAAATAGCTTGTTTGGCACCAGTCAAACAACATGGAAGCAAAATTTGCCGAAAGCGCAAAAGAACCATCTTTGAACCTGGAGATTGGTTTTGGTTCGAAAGGCGAGTAAAGGATTTCCCGGCCCTACAGAAGTCAAAGTTATTCCCTTTTACAGCAAGCGTTGATTTGGGGACAAATCGCTTTTAAGAAGGGGGAATGATGTGATCCATGCCAACACCAAACTTCTATGGGCCTTGTTCACATCAGAGGAGAAATCGCAGGATTTAAACACTTGTTCTCGAGCTGAGGATCTCAATAATTCAAGCTCAAATATGCCTTTTCAAGCCTTGAATTCTTTTGAACAAATCCAGCATGTTACTTATGCATTTTTAATACATGCATTTGAGTGCTAGCATGGGAGTGTGTCTCATGTAGTTGCATGAGCATTAATAAATTTGCATGTTTAGTTATGCATGGTAGTTAATTTTATTACATGAATAAATATGCATGCTAGTTGATTAAGTATGATAGTTTATTTAAACATGATAGTTTAATTAAGTAAGTTTTAATTTTCACATTTAAATTCCAGCATTATCATATGTTTTAATTAGCACTTAAGTGGCATTGTTTTAACATATATTTTTGTGTTTATTAGATGCATGAAGGCTGAATAATTTTGGCACTCCAAAGGACACCAAGATGGATTAATCACACGTTTGAAGTCTTTTGGGATTCAAGAACTTAAGGGAGAGTAAAGACGTGGATTAAAGCAGCACTTAAGGAGGGAATACAAGAAGTCTTGTACATTCAATCAACATGTTCGCCAGTTTCAGATGGGATCCAGGCAGATATGAGTCTTAAAGTCTACTTTAAAATTATTCTTCTATCTTTTATCTTTTCAACGCACTTTGAATCGCATCGATCCGATACCGAGAGCTTAAGATATAACCAGATTACTAAAGACGGTGCAGACTGGAAATTCAATACGAGAATAATCACCACTCAAACAAAAGACCATTCATTTGCTGCCATATTTCATCTCCATG
Source organism: Hibiscus tridactylites (assembly GCA_958450335.1). Lineage (NCBI taxonomy): Eukaryota > Viridiplantae > Streptophyta > Magnoliopsida > Malvales > Malvaceae > Hibiscus > Hibiscus tridactylites. Next base: position 6,250,189 of record OY288290.1, read on the forward strand.
CAAGGACCATTCAGTTTCCCTTTTAAGAGCATTCAAAGGCTTCATGATCATCTAATTCAGCCATTAAAGAATAGTGAATGACATTCATCAAAGCTATGAGAGCTCAATAGTCTTTTCCTTGTAGACACATGGATGTCTAAATTCATCCATGAGATAACTAGATTCATTCTACAGATTCAACAAGACCATTCGGCTGCCAAGGGAGAATAAAAGTCATAAGCTATTATGTGTGCTTTCATTACCATTAAGAAGACTTTATTCACTTATTTGTGTCTCTTTAGTTTCCACCTTGTTTCCTATAAATAGTCGTAGTATTTTATTTGTAAGATAGACAACTTTGAACATTTGAATACACTTTTGTGAGAGTTTAATCTCTTTGTTTTTCATTGAACTTTGTAACCCCCTCGTCCCGGTCTGGTCGGATGACCGGTCCGAGTGGGCCACACGGGGAAAACCGAAGCGAAACCCGTTAAGGCTTCCCCTCGGTTAACGACCCAGAAAATTTCTTTTAACATTAGTCTTATTCTAGATGCATTTATAGATCCTATGTGAAACACTACAGCGGAAGAAACAAACAACGTAACATGCACCGACCAAACAACCATAACAGCCCATTTTACTTCATTTCAGCAGGCCGTTTCGAAACACCTATAGGGTGTTCCGAAACGCCCTGACCTGGTCAACGGGCCTGGGTCAACCACAAGGTGACCGTTCCGAAACAGGGGTGACCCGTATCGGAACGACCTTGACGGTCAATATCTCGTGGTCAACGAGATTTGACCGTTTCGGAACTTCAAAGGCCCGTTTCGGAACGGTTTCATCTCGCCAATTTCTCAAAATTCCAGTGGCGAAAACGTTCCGGAACGGCCCTCATCCGTTTCGAAACGGCAGGCCATTTACACAGGGGCCGTTTCGGAACACGGGGACCCGTTCCGAAACACCCCCTGTCTGCATACTTTTCTGGGCTGTTTTGAGGCACAAGGATGCCCCAAAACACCAACAAACCACCAAGCAACTTCAAGACAAGACATCTTAAGGTATAACAACCATTTTAGCATGCTTCAACATTAATTAGACATGTCTAACACTAAGGCGACACCCCACAAACATGCTTCCATACAAACATCATTCAACACATATATAAACACTTAAGGCATAAGACTAACATTCAAAAGAGCAACTTAGGCATGAGTTAACATTCATCACATAAGCATTTGGCAAGACACATCATGCTTACAAATCAAGTCAATCATCGACATACATCAAACTCAAATCAACAACACATATCCCATTGCTTTACTATTACAATCTTTAAGTTTAAACATCATACTTGAGCTAACCGTAAGCAACACTTGGAGGCCTTTCCTTGCCCTTGCCACCCACAAACCATTGATCTGCATTGTCGAACAAAAGAGAGCGTAAGCATAAAGCTTAGTGAGGGTAAGCTCATAAAACAAACCTTCGACAATGCAGGGTCCAAGCACGAGCTACAACCAAGATAAAATGCATGACCATACCTTTGATCCACACGAGCCATAATTATAGATGAGGCATGAACATATATTCATTATCATGACATGCCCAACATGTTTAAATCCACAACATATGAAATCACATATATTAAACCATGTTAGCAACACCTCCCAAAACACATTGGCTCACAATTAACCACATATTGGCAACATAAACTACAATCTGTATTGGCACCTAGCTATGACTCGAATACGCGGATAACCCGTTGGAACGCATTTCCAACAACAACATTACCTCGGTGGGATTCCACTCATCACCGGTCCTTGCATGTGCGGGATTCCACTCATCGCCACATGCCCTACGAATGGGATTCCACTCATCATCACGTAGAAATATAAATAAAATTTCCGGGCGAACCCGTACTCCTCCTTGGTGACTCAACGCCACCAAGGCCACGCGCGACTTTTGACTCATGTGTACACACTAACATCCTAATGATCGATCATTTGTACCCAAGCATACTAGTGCCAATACTACACATTTCATCAATCATTCATAATGTCAATTCATAACACTTCCGTTCTTAGCACGTACTCACCATGACTTACCATCATGCCCAAACCACATTTCCATGTCTAGCATGTATTCACCATGATCCCCGAATCATACAAACACCTCATAATATCATTACACATGTCAATACTTCATGCATCTCAACAACACAATTACCACATCATATTTCACACACATGTATATCTCTATCACATTCATCATCAACATGCACGTAACAATGCATTAAGTCATGCTTCCACATACATGTATAACAACATAAGCATAGCCACCATAAGCATGATTAAACATGAGGCATAACTCAACACTTTAAAGATCAACCAAGGTCTCTAACTAAAGTTTGGGATTAGGCCACCACCCTAATCCCAACTCTAGGTGGGTCTACCAATCCCAACCTAGTTCATATGCTTGAACCAACACTTGAAAACCATTTAAAAGTATTTAACCACTCACCTAAACATCCAAGCTCCAAGCCAAGCTAGCAACCTCCCTCAAATTTCCGGATTTCTTCCCGAAGCTTTTCCAACACGAATTCCCGCTTCCAAACAACCTCAAACACATTTCAAACAATTCCAAATCAGCCCAACATCAAAAGACCAACCCGGAACACAATTCAAATACAATTCACAATGTTGCAAGCCATGACCAAACCCCACTTTTAGCAATTTCGGACAGCCCCTAAACCATGTCCAAAAACCATCTTTCCAACATCCATAGCACCCACAAACATTCCCAAATCGACCCTTACCCATAGCACTACCATTGGGCTATCAATTTCCACCTAAAACAACCCCCAAAAATCACCCAAAACCCTCCCAAAAACCCATTTTTACCCAATTTCGGGAATCATGTTAAAATACTTTAAATTTCACATATGTTGGATCTTAAGGGTTGCAAACAACTTATTTAACAATAATAAATCAATAGCTTAGGTTAAAACACATAAAGTTCTCATTTTTAAACAAAACCCTAAAACTTCAAATTTTAAAATCTTGAACAATAATGAAATCTAAAGGTAGCATCTTGTAGAGGAAAAGGAGGACAACCCAAAAATACATTTACCTTTTAAAAATCACCAACAAGGCCAAAGGAGATGATGAAATAGAGTTTTGGAGAGAAAATGGCATTTTAATGTGAAAGAAGAAATGAAGAAGATGAAGATGAGAGAGAAGTTGTCTTCTAAAATAAAAAGAGGGGTTTTAAATTTTAAAGCTCTCATATTTACCATATTGCCATTAATGAGATGGCAAACTCTCCTTTATCATTAAATCCATGGGATTTAATTCCCAAAACAATTTCGATCCAACATGAAGTTTTTGATTCGAATATCTAAAGCTCAAAATAATATTTTATCATTTGAAATTTCTAAAACTAAAACCCGAAACAATATTTTTAATATTATTTCCATCCGACCCCTAAACCCGGGTGTTACAACTCTCCCCCGCTTAAGAAAATTTCGTCCCCGAAATTTATCAGACATGAAGAATCACAGAAGCTGTCTCTCCACACTCCTTCTCGCCACAACATACTAACCAACCTCGGTGGACTTACCACACAACATTAGATACCTGATGCTAAGATCTCAACTGATTCTTCGTTGCACGCAAATTTCAAACTCAACTCGATCTCTTCAACAATCATAGCACGAAACAGATCTAACCCACATTTCTGAATCATGGATACACGGAACACATCTCAAACCCCTTCTAACTCTGGTGGTAACCGCAACAGATAACAACAGAACTAGCCCAATTCGCAAACTCATACAATACTGCTTGAACACTTGACTCACAACTTTCTCTGACTGATCCTCTGTCTTCATCAATTAACCAAACACTACGCAGGCGTCTTCAAAAACAATCTAGCAGAAATTTCGGATCTCTATTACCCACTTCCATTATGAACCTTCCACGGATGTAACAAACTAGAAGAAAACTGAAGCTCGGTCTTGACACGCTGGCAGTTTACACACTTACTCTCATATTGAACCACATTATTCATCCACTCAATCCAGAAGTACTCATCTTCAACCCACAATACGTCTTCATACAACTCAGATGCAATACAAATAAACTGTCGTATGCTTCGGTCAAATCAATATGTCTCAAACACTATGTCAATCGGTACAACTGTTCTGTCTCTGAAATGCAAAACTCTATCATCTCTGAAACTGTATTCTGAAGGTCTTCCTTCTACTATGCCTCGCACGTGAGGTGCCAAGAATCTGTCTTGCAACTATTTCTCATCAAACATTCTGACTCAAAGTAGTCTCAACCCGAAACTCGGCCACAAAACTACTATCATTCGGTAAACTGAATTCAGCAATCACATCTCGCAACCCAACTACTAATCTATCAACAAAATAACTCGAAACATCGGTTACTACGTAGACTCTCTTCAGATAGTACTCAATCTTGAGATCGCAGTCTTCAAGCAATTCTAACAACTCATGTTGTTCAAGTTTCAACCCTTCCTAAGTCTTCAAATATTTCAAGTTCTGATGATACGTGCATATACATTGTGCATTTCTTACCATATAAGCTTTGTCTCTAAGTCTTCGAAGCAATACAACTGTAATTAACTCTATGTCTCATATCAAATAACTCTTCTCACGGTCTTCCAACTATCTTGATGAACAAGCCACAATCTTCTGTCTCGCATAAGCACACAACCTAACTCTACATGTAACACATCACTATGGTTCACAAATTCTTTCTCTGTTATAAGCTGACTAAAGGTCGAAGCTCTCTTCAAAGTTTCTTTCGGTTTCTCAAGGGCTCATTATCTCGCATCTAACCACACAACTGAACATTCTTCTGTAGCAATCTATCAACGGAGCAACTATCTTCAAAAGATTATTTACAATTTCTGAAAGTAACAATACTAGACCTAGGATCTATAGATATCTGTCACAGTCTTCAATTTCTTCCAACTCATATCTTCTTTTGCCTACTTGGGATTTTCTCTAACACATTCAGCTAATCTACATGTCCTAGGAGGACATCTTCGTTAATCTCGGAGTTCACGTTGGCTCAACTTGGCATTCAACTGATTCTCTAATAGAATCTACAATACTAACTCTAAAGCTTGTTATGGTCTTCTTCGGTACTTGAATATACTCATGTATCATCTATGAGAACTACTACAAACTGATCAGGAAGCTTAGGAAAATATTCTGTTCAACATCTCTATAAAAGTAACCAACACACTAGTCCAACAAAACAACATAACTCGGAACTCAAAACGGTCACATCTTGCCTCAAAAGTTGTCTTCGGTACTTCAAATTTTCTCACTTTCAACTGGTAGTAAACGGATCTCAAACCAATCTTCAAATAGACTGAAGCACACACTAACTGACCAACCAATCACTGACACTCGAAAACAGATACTAATCATTCACTGTCACTTGTTTCGACTGTATGTAATCTGATCACATTCTTGTATGGTCTTCTCTCTTCTTCACAAATTGCACTGTAGAACTCTGAGATGATGCACTAAGCCTAATGAATCTAAGGTCTAACAAGTCTCGAAGTTAATTCTTCAACATTCTCAATTCTTCCGGGATTCACAAGTTACAGAGCAAACAAAACAGAAGCAACCTCGAAAACGGTCTCAATAACAAACTCTTCTCCTCTAACAAGAGGTAAACCGACAATTCTTCCAAATACTTCTAGGAAAAGAAAACACAAACTATCCTAACACGTTGCAGTCCAATCTTCATTCAAAAATCAAATCCATCACAATTGCTAAGCAAGCCTGTCAACTAAACTCATTCAACCTTTGGCCTCTAAATCTGGATCAACATTCAACAAGAAGTTCACCTCCTCACCTACCACTACAGTCACACAAAAATTTGCGTCTTCAAAGCAACTCTCTCTTTGCCTCAACGTATACACTAACTATTTGCTCTTCAAGTCGAGCCATGGAAAAAGGCACACCGAAACTGTAGGAAGACAATCACTTCACATCTACTAGAAACTAGTAACTCTGAACCACCAACAAACATCTTCTGTACATCTTTCTGATCACTACTATCTCCCAAAAGGTCTAGTCACATGTGTCTCTACATCTAAGGTCTCAACAAAGATATCTAATTTCTTACGTGCTCACACAAAAGGAGGTATCCGCGGAAACTGTCACTTCACATATACACACTGATAGTCTTCTGTCCTCTTGTTTCCAGACTGGTTCTTCAACAAAATCTGACTCTTCTAAACTGTTCTTAGAGCATCTCGTAACTTCAAGACTCAATTCTGATCGCACACAGACAGTCTAGCTGGAACTGTTCTACCCCTACCAACCAATCCTGAAGTCAAAGCTCAAGGCTCCCTTCTCGGCTCAACTATATCGGAAGTGACTTCTTCTCTTCCGCTTGCTGAAAAACAACTCAACGTACACTGACCCAATTACACAAACTAGCTCACACTCACGGACACTAACCGGCTGTCTTGCATTAAAATCATAGGCCAACCCCAACGGTCACCTACTAACACCTCACCAGGCATGTTCAACTTGCATACTTGCTAACAATGTACAGAGATACGGATTCAGAATCAACTAGAGGAAACAACTTGATATTGTGCTAAGGGCTCATTCGATAAAACATTGACACCACTCTGACCCCCGCCCATAGGCCTTTACTTCTTCTTACTAACTAATGCCAGAGTTGATCACACCGTCCCTCATCCACAAGAATCAACCCACATGCACGCGGACTCGAGCAAACAAATTGTACCTCAACTCCGGTACAACCATACTCCCCTAACTATAGTAAAGAACTTCCTCCACATCATCCATATTTTCAAAACCACAACTTCCACTTACTGATTCACGGCTCACACACTGGCCCCAACTTACTAAAAGCAATAAATCAATCACAATTTAACATACAAAATTGGGTTAGCAAAGGAAAGGTCCAAGTGGCTCAAGTATGATTTCCCTCACTTAAATTCCTTTTTCTGATGTAATAGAAGCAATGGGACTCTACTAAATATGTTTCAACCAAATCAACACACATACATGTTCAACCAAGCATATAACAAGGCTTACTTGCTAAACAAGCAAACATACATCAAGCATACTTGACAAGCAAGCAACCACCGTGCACTTCAACATAAAACACAACTTACCTCACTTACCTGCCCAAGGTCTCGGAAACCTTAGGCTCTGATACCAACAAGTGTAACCCCCTCGTCCCGGTCTGGTCGGATGACCGGTCCGAGTGGGCCACACGGGGAAAACCGAAGCGAAACCCGTTAAGGCTTCCCCTCGGTTAACGACCCAGAAAATTTCTTTTAACATTAGTCTTATTCTAGATGCATTTATAGATCCTATGTGAAACACTACAGCGGAAGAAACAAACAACGTAACATGCACCGACCAAACAACCATAACAGCCCATTTTACTTCATTTCAGCAGGCCGTTTCGAAACACCTATAGGGTGTTCCGAAACGCCCTAACCTGGTCAACGGGCCTGGGTCAACCACAAGGTGACCGTTCCGAAACAGGGGTGACCCGTATCGGAACGACCTTGACGGTCAATATCTCGTGGTCAACGAGATTTGACCGTTTCGGAACTTCAAAGGCCCGTTTCGGAACGGTTTCATCTCGCCAATTTCTCAAAATTCCAGTGGCGAAAACGTTCCGGAACGGCCCTCATCCGTTTCGAAACGGCAGGCCATTTACACAGGGGCCGTTTCGGAACACGGGGACCCGTTCCGAAACACCCCCTGTCTGCATACTTTTCTGGGCTGTTTTGAGGCACAAGGATGCCCCAAAACACCAACAAACCACCAAGCAACTTCAAGACAAGACATCTTAAGGTATAACAACCATTTTAGCATGCTTCAACATTAATTAGACATGTCTAACACTAAGGCGACACCCCACAAACATGCTTCCATACAAACATCATTCAACACATATATAAACACTTAAGGCATAAGACTAACATTCAAAAGAGCAACTTAGGCATGAGTTAACATTCATCACATAAGCATTTGGCAAGACACATCATGCTTACAAATCAAGTCAATCATCGACATACATCAAACTCAAATCAACAACACATATCCCATTGCTTTACTATTACAATCTTTAAGTTTAAACATCATACTTGAGCTAACCGTAAGCAACACTTGGAGGCCTTTCCTTGCCCTTGCCACCCACAAACCATTGATCTGCATTGTCGAACAAAAGAGAGCGTAAGCATAAAGCTTAGTGAGGGTAAGCTCATAAAACAAACCTTCGACAATGCAGGGTCCAAGCACGAGCTACAACCAAGATAAAATGCATGACCATACCTTTGATCCACACGAGCCATAATTATAGATGAGGCATGAACATATATTCATTATCATGACATGCCCAACATGTTTAAATCCACAACATATGAAATCACATATATTAAACCATGTTAGCAACACCTCCCAAAACACATTGGCTCACAATTAACCACATATTGGCAACATAAACTACAATCTGTATTGGCACCTAGCTATGACTCGAATACGCGGATAACCCGTTGGAACGCATTTCCAACAACAACATTACCTCGGTGGGATTCCACTCATCACCGGTCCTTGCATGTGCGGGATTCCACTCATCGCCACATGCCCTACGGATGGGATTCCACTCATCATCACGTAGAAATATAAATAAAATTTCCGGGCGAACCCGTACTCCTCCTTGGTGACTCAACGCCACCAAGGCCACGCGCGACTTTTGACTCATGTGTACACACTAACATCCTAATGATCGATCATTTGTACCCAAGCATACTAGTGCCAATACTACACATTTCATCAATCATTCATAATGTCAATTCATAACACTTCCGTGCTTAGCACGTACTCACCATGACTTACCATCATGCCCAAACCACATTTCCATGTCTAGCATGTATTCACCATGATCCCCGAATCATACAAACACCTCATAATATCATTACACATGTCAATACTTCATGCATCTCAACAACACAATTACCACATCATATTTCACACACATGTATATCTCTATCACATTCATCATCAACATGCACGTAACAATGCATTAAGTCATGCTTCCACATACATGTATAACAACATAAGCATAGCCACCATAAGCATGATTAAACATGAGGCATAACTCAACACTTTAAAGATCAACCAAGGTCTCTAACTAAAGTTTGGGATTAGGCCACCACCCTAATCCCAACTCTAGGTGGGTCTACCAATCCCAACCTAGTTCATATGCTTGAACCAACACTTGAAAACCATTTAAAAGTATTTAACCACTCACCTAAACATCCAAGCTCCAAGCCAAGCTAGCAACCTCCCTCAAATTTCCGGATTTCTTCCCGAAGCTTTTCCAACACGAATTCCCGCTTCCAAACAACCTCAAACACATTTCAAACAATTCCAAATCAGCCCAACATCAAAAGACCAACCCGGAACACAATTCAAATACAATTCACAATGTTGCAAGCCATGACCAAACCCCACTTTTAGCAATTTCGGACAGCCCCTAAACCATGTCCAAAAACCATCTTTCCAACATCCATAGCACCCACAAACATTCCCAAATCGACCCTTACCCATAGCACTACCATTGGGCTATCAATTTCCACCTAAAACAACCCCCAAAAATCACCCAAAACCCTCCAAAAAACCCATTTTTACCCAATTTCGGGAATCATGTTAAAATACTTTAAATTTCACATATGTTGGATCTTAAGGGTTGCAAACAACTTATTTAACAATAATAAATCAATAGCTTAGGTTAAAACACATAAAGTTCTCATTTTTAAACAAAACCCTAAAACTTCAAATTTTAAAATCTTGAACAATAATGAAATCTAAAGGTAGCATCTTGTAGAGGAAAAGGAGGACAACCCAAAAATACATTTACCTTTTAAAAATCACCAACAAGGCCAAAGGAGATGATGAAATAGAGTTTTGGAGAGAAAATGGCATTTTAATGTGAAAGAAGAAATGAAGAAGATGAAGATGAGAGAGAAGTTGTCTTCTAAAATAAAAAGAGGGGTTTTAAATTTTAAAGCTCTCATATTTACCATATTGCCATTAATGAGATGGCAAACTCTCCTTTATCATTAAATCCATGGGATTTAATTCCCAAAACAATTTCGATCCAACATGAAGTTTTTGATTCGAATATCTAAAGCTCAAAATAATATTTTATCATTTGAAATTTCTAAAACTAAAACCCGAAACAATATTTTTAATATTATTTCCATCCGACCCCTAAACCCGGGTGTTACAAACTTCTTGACTTATGAAGGAATTCTCCTTGTGACGTCAATTCTATTCCATTCTTTTATATCGTAGGTTCCTAGTTGTTATATAATTAGTGGGCCTCGATCCATCCTTGGATTTTGAACATTATAAGGTTTGGGTCTTCACTTTCATATAGTGTTGGTTCTTCCTTCGTTTCGAAACCAAACTACCTTCATTTTCCATCAGCATCATTTTCACCATCATCTTTTCATTTTCAATTAGCTTCTGCCATCATACCAAAATTCACCATCACTTCCCTAAACAAACACCCTTTTTTGATACCATTTCCACATCTTTGAAATACTTATTGCGTTCACGATCGGGCAACTCTTAATTTCGGTTATTCCGCAACCAAGATCGCATTATCTGGGAATGAGTGCGAAATCTATGGGTATTGCTTTGCGATTTTCGTCTTGAACAACGACTAACATCAAAACTTGCTTGTATCTTCCGTACAAGAATGTACCATCAATCTACACGACAGACTTGCAGTTCTTGTACACATTAATACACTGGGGAAATGCCCAGAAAAGTCGTTGGAATTGGCGGACATCAGGAACCACGCGATCATCCTTGTAGTATGGTTCGGTTTCTAGTTATACGATTGTTTTGCGGTTGTATTTCTTCAAGATGTTTACCCAAGCTGAGAGCTCATTGTAAGAAGTGTCCTATTCCCCATGTAAATTCATGATTGCCTTGTTTCTTCCCCTCCAAGTCTTTTTGTATGATGGAGTGTAATCGTATACTATCGTAACATGCGCCTTCAACGCAGAAATAATGACTTTAGGGCTTGCCTGGACAATTGTTTGGGCGCTCGTAGCGATGGGTTATGAATCCAGGTTTGGATGATCCTGTATATAACCGACGATACAACAAGTATAAGGGTCGTTGTAGACCGTGTTCTCCTAGACGTTGTCTTTCTTTTTATTTTTTTGGACCCGGACCTTTCAATTGCATCCTTGTGTCGTTTTTTGTTTACATTCACATATGTATTTCTCTAATGTTTAGTACATCACCTTGGAATGAAAACCATTACGTATGTAATAGTTTTTAACAGCGGCTTTGGCTTCGTCACTTGTTCTGAACTACATCTTGCCCAAAAGTATTCTTTTTTTATGGCAAAGTAAGAACCGTCGAAACCTAGGTCAGGCAAGTCCATTTCCGCCAAGTCAATGTCGTGCATGTGCGACAAAGGCTCGTACGGTGTGTGGACATACTGCATGCAACATGTCCCAATTGATTTTCATTGAAGTTTTCGAGGGCGTCATCATCATCTCTGGTGTCACTTTCAATTTCAGAGGCGAAACTGGCATCAACATCTTCAGGTTTCACGAATAACCCAACCTTAGCACCATCGAGTTCGAGCTCTTAAATCGATTATTCTGGGGATGAGTAACCTTCATCGGCATTCGTGAATACATGGGCATGTGTAGAAGTCGTAGATGTAGACCCGAGGAAAAAATTACGAGGAGCATAGGTTGGTTCATTTAGATCGAAGGATGCTGCACAAGATTGTCGCCCCCTTGAAAAACTTGATCCACCAATTCTTGGTTGATGCCATCAACATATGGGTTAAAGGTCGAATGTTGAGTTGTTGGTTGTTCGACGCTTAGGTCGAACAAGTTGGTGGACGAATATCGTGCTGTTGAACATACATGTTCATCATTAAAATCGGGGATATAAGCAGGAACACCAAGATTATAATCCCCTATTATAAGAGCTGAAATCATATGTTGTCGCCTGAGTTGTGACTTGGTTTTCATTGTCAACTGCTACTTCTCCACTAAAATCTGCATACAATGGCAAATTTCTGATCTGTACCCAATATATGTATCGACCATTGCTTCGACATCAAATTGATTGTCATTTCTCATCGTAGCATATATCACTAAAAGGAAGGATGTATGAAACTTGTAATAGAGAGCTTGTAGTGGTCTGTCATGCCTGACAGGTACTAGCCGTTTGATCTTCTTTAGTAGCGATTCAATAGAAACTATGCGAATGAATTTGATAAGAAAAAGTTTTCGGACTAAAAGTTTTTCCCAGTATTATCTCCCATATAATTTTCGTCATAGTATACGATGGCTGAGGTTGGAGATGGTGCCATTCTAAAACGGTGTTTATTTGAGTTTGTGAAAATTTTGAATTGAAAGAGAGATTTGTAGGTTTGTTTGAGTGTTGTGAAAAATGACAAATGGATAAGTTGTTGTTATACAACTTAATTGGTTTTAGAACATATCAATAGCTTATTAATAAACATATTTTAATAATCAATTTTAAAAAAATAAAATTTAAAATATTGTATCGATATTTTTAATAATTAGTTTTTAAAAATATGTTTACCAACAAAAATAATTAGTTTTTTAAAAAAATTGAAAATATTGTATTATATTGTATTAAAATATGTTTATTAATAAGCTACTGATATTTCTTTAATAATCAGTTTTTAAAAAATAAAATTAAAAATATTGTATTGATATTAATTAGGTAAATATTGTTATTAATCTTAGTAATTTATTATATATAAATATTTTCTAAAAATAATATATATTATTAATTATATTAATTTTTACCAACAAAATAACTTTAAAAATATATGTTATCAATTCATAACATGTAAATGTGGTTGGCCCATCGATTGGAGCTCCAGTTTTCCTAGCTATTACCATGGGTTTGATCCCTAGCCAAGCCGTTTGCTCTATTTATTTTCTTTGTTCCTTCGTTTTCAACCAATGAGATGGTGACACGTGTCACCATCTGATTGGTTGATTAAATATATTAAATTGAAATTAAAATTAAGAGAAAAGATGTGTCACCATTTGATTGGTTGATTAAATTTTTATTAAATTAAATTAAAGGATTAAGGGTTCAATAAGCCCTTAAACTTTTTTTAAATCAATTAAGCTCTTAAACTTTTTTTGCACTCAATTAAGCCTTTAAACTCAAGAAAAAAATTAATTTGGCCTTTGACCAACATTGACCGTTAACTTTAACGGTTTTTTATAAAAATATCTTTTCACCATGTGTCGCAATAGGATAATGCCACTTGTCATTTCTAGGAATTTTTAAAATTTTATTTTTAAAAGATATATAAAAACCTGAAAAAATTTAAAAAAATTAAAAATTCTGGAAAATTATTTTAAATATAGAAAATATTTTTTAAACCCAAAATTTATTTAATAATATTAAATAATAATATTTTTTTCAAAAGATTAAAATATTTTAAAAAATAAAAACATTAAATATTATTATATAATCATAAAAAAATTGAAAACATTAAACAATAAAATTTATTTTGAAAGAATATTATTTATTATTTTTTTCTTTTGAAAGAATATTATTGATTATTTTTTAATAAATTTCGAAATTTAAAATATTTTTTTATATTTAAAAAATAAATTTTAGAAATTTACAGATTTTTTTATATTTTTTCTATTTTTTATATACTTTTTAAAATTAAAATTTAAAATTTCTAAAGATGACAAGTGGCATTATCCTATTGTGACATGTGGTAAAAAGATTTTTTTTAAAAAACCCGTTAATGTTAACGGTTAACGTTAGTCAAAGGGTCAAATTGATTTTTTTTCTTGAGCTTGAGGGCTTAATTAGGTGCAAAAAAAGTTTAGAGACTTAATTGATTTTTTTTGCAAAAGTTTAGGGGCTTATTGAACCCTTAAGCCTAAATTAAAATTAAGATCAAATTGATATAATATGTAAGTTGTGGGGACCAAATGTGCAATTATACATATTTTTTTAACTGCTACGTCACCTCATCCGTTAAGTTTTAACGACAGATGGTCATATTGAGTCCAATTTAATAGTTCAATGGTTTAATTACTGCAATTAAAAATATAATGATCAAATCAAGTCTAAACTCATAATATAGTGGTCATTTATATAGTTTACCCTTAGTAAAAATAGGAACTAATGGCCCTACAAATGTCTTTAAGCCGTATTTTTTTAAATGAAACAATAAAACAAAATAAAGACTGAAATATGATAAAAATATACTCGGTGGGTTTTTCCACGAACTTGGCAAACTGGTAAAATTAATAATTAAGGATTCACACATTCGTTTCTCTTATAATCCCATACTTTCCAATCATGTATAGAAGTGCTTCAATTGTCCAACGAAACTATAATAAATCCACTACTAATACTTTGTGGATTAATAGCAATGCATACTAACTCTTTTGTTTTCCTTACGAATTAGTCCCTAAACTTCTTCCTATTACTTTTGGTTTTCTAATTAAACTCCGAATCGAACTACCATTTAATTAAATGAACCCAATTGCCCCAGATATGCTTCCCAACACTTCAAATTAACAATTTAATCCGTAAAATAATTTTTCGATCATCAGACTAAAGAAATTCTAGTTTAGAAATTTGGGGATGTTACAGTTGACTTAGTTCCTTCTCAGTCGATTGTTGTTGCTTAATTTTCCACTATTTTTTCTTGTCTAATGGGGAGGACAGTAGCAAAAATTTTACCTCGTTGTGGTGTCTTTGGTTTCATAGGAACCTTCCTTGTGGGCAGAATTAGACGCTTAAGCATGTTAAATCTCATATTCTCATATGCATTGTATTAACGACAATATCAATCAGATTATATTCTGTTGCAGACGTGTCAGAAGCAACCCACCCTACTGCAGGCCCGGTGACGGCTCCTACAAGTGAGGCCCAGGATATTCCCCTGGTCGGGAATGAACCAACAACACGCAGAGGGAGCAGGGAGAGAAAAGCGCCACGTGGCTTAACTGATTTCGTCCTATACTAGGATATTTGTTTTTCTTTGCTTATATAGATCGGGCTGTGAGCTAGAATGGGTATGAAAAACCCTAAGAAACGTTGTTTTCTTCTCCTCTTTAATCTATTTCTTCCTCACCTTTCTCCTTCTCTACGTGCATCCACTGTCATACATAACAGTTTGGTGCTTTCATTGCCAACTTTACCATGGTAAACAACACCAAGTCCATCTGATCCCTCCAAGACACAACCACTCGCCACGAACAAACACTAACCTTCCTCGAAACCCATGCCGCCAACCAAGACAAATGGAGCGCTACGACTCAGGTTACACTGCAGGAAATGGCTCAACAGCTTCAGACGATCGCTGCCCAATTGGGTGCTTCCGCCACTACATCGGCCGGTGGTGAGATTTCTGTCGATAGCACCTTGTACCGAGGTAAAGCGAAGGCCCACGGCGCATCGGATGATGCTTTTTCATTCCCACCCAAGCCAATACAAGTGGAGCTGTCCATTTTTACTGGAGACGACCCTGAGGAATGGATCTCCTCTACGACAGATTTCTTCGACTTTTATGGGACGGACGACCACCATCACGTCACGATGGCGTCGTTTAGAATGACCGGCACAGCGAAAAAGTGGTTTCGATGGATGCAGCGCCAACGACAACTTGCAGGCTGGGGCCACTTGGTTGACGCGATTCGTAAACGATTCACCGTCATGGAGATTGAATCCTCTGTCGGACAGCTGGCTAATTGATGCAGACGACGACTGTGGCGGATTATCAGTCCCGTTTTGAGGACTTAGCGCTGCGAACATCAAATCTCTCTGATGAGTTCTTCTTGGATTGTTTCACCTCTGGCCTGCGCACTGATATTAAGAACGAGGTTCTAGGCCATCGTTCAACGTCGATGGTTGAGGTTCAGGCACTGGCAAGATTCCACAAGGCACGTATACAGGATCGACGTTCCTTTTCGTGCTCTTCACCCTCTAAACTTCCACCACTGTTGCCGACCCCGCCCGCTAATGCACAAGATCCAAAAAGGCAGCCTGGTCATCCCCCGCCATCGGACCCGGGAACTCAGACTTCAACCTCTCCTCCACTTGTTCGTCGGATTTCCTCTGCAGAGGCCCATGCACGACGCCTCAAAGGCCTGTGTTTTTACTGTGATGAACAATACGTGTCGGGCCATAAATGCAAATCCCCCCAACTGTTTTTGTTGGACGATACCATTGAAAATGTTGACCAAATTCCCCCGTCCGACGATAAAGCCGACACTCCACCTCCACCCATCGACGAGCAATCCACGGTTTCATTCAATGCTCTTGATGGCTGTTCCACCCCAAATACACTGCGTGTACAAGGGAAAATTCAGGGAAACCTCGTTCGAATTCTCATCGACGATGGTAGCACCCATAACTTCATTCAATCTCGCGTTGCCAAACATCTGGGCTTGCAGGTCTTAGCTGCCCCAAACTTCAGGGTCCTTGTGGGTAATGGCCAACGCCTACAACACGAAGGATGTGCCCGTGCAGTCAAATTTTTGGTCCAAGGTACTGAGCTGACCACTGACTTCTACATTCTACCACTCGAAAGGGCTGAGGTTGTGTTGGGCGTTGCCTGGATGGCCACCTTGGGCCCGATCACCATGAATTTTGCCACTTTGAATTTCCATTTTCAACACGGTAACGAGCAACATTGCTGGCAAGGTGACACTGCGCTTGGACCCCAACCAATTCACCTCCAATCCCTCTGTCGTCTGTCAGAAACGGGAGCTATAGCTGAGTTCTTTCGATTGCATGTTGAGAACCCAGTGACCTCTACCACCTTGCCTGAATGTGGATAATTGCGAGATCTCTTGGCAGAGTTCAGTAGTGTCTTTGAACCGATCCACAGCTTGCCTCCTCGGCGTCCTCATGACCACGCTATCCACCTCGATGCCTCGAGCAAGCCAGTCAACATCCGCCCTTATCGCTACCCTCACTTTCAGAAGGCTGAGATTGAAAAATAGGTACAACAAATGCTTCAAGCGGGTCAGATTCGCCCGAGCACAAGCCCCTTCTCTTCCCCTATTTTGTTGGTCCGAAAGAAAGATGGTACGTGGCGTTTCTGTGTGGATTATCGAGCACTCAACGCGATCACCATTCGCGACAAGTTCCCAATACCCACAGCTGATGAACTCTTCGATGAACTGGGAAAGTCTCGCTTCTTTTCGAAGCTTGATTTGCTCGTAGGATACCACCAGATAAGAGTCCGTGGTGAGGACGTTCACAAAACTGCCTTCTGAACACATGACGACCATTTCGAATTCCTGGTTATGTCGTTTGGCTTAACAAATGCCCCATCAACGTTTCAGGCGACGATGAATGCCATCTTTCGCCCGTTCTTACGCAAATTTGTTCTCATTTTTCTGGATGACATCCTCGTGTTTAGTGGCAAATGGCAGGACCATCTTCAGCACTTACGCAACGTTCTGCAAATGTTGAAGACCCACGGTTTGGTGGCCAAGCAATCGAAATGCTCTTTTGGTCAAGAGACATTCGAGTACCTAGGTCACGTGGTCTCTCGCGAAGGGCTAGCCATGGATGACTCGAAGGTTGAAGCTATTCGAAAATGGCTTATCCCCACTACAGTTCGAGATGTCCGTGCCTTCTTGGGTATCTCAGGTTACTATCGTCGATTCATTCGAGGGTACGCTACAATTGCAGCTCCTATCTCGGACCTGCTGAAACAGTCAGACACATTCAGTTGGTCTCCGGCGGCTCAAGCAGCATTTGAACTCTTGAAATCCTCCCTTGCGTCAGCTCCTGTGTTGGGTCTTCCAGATTTCGACAAAGAGTTTGTTGTGGAAATGGACGCCTTCGGTGTGGGCATTGGGGCTGTGTTGACACATGCCAATAGACCGTTAGCATTCTTTAGCCAAAAGTTGAGCCCCAAAATGCAGGATGCCTCGACGTACCATCGAGAGATGTACGCCATCACCCAGGCCGTTGGCAAATGGCTTCAGTACCTCCTGGGTCATCGTTTTGTTATCATCACTGACCAGAAGGCTCTTAGAGAATTAACTTAGCAAACTATCCAAACACCAGAGCAGCAACAATTGCTAGCAAAGCTAATTGGGTTCGATTTTGAAATTAAATATCGCACTGGGAAACTGAATACAGTGGCCGATGCATTGTCCAGAGAAGTTAGTTCCCAGTTGTTGGCTTTTTCTCGCCCAACTTTTGGAATTTTGGAGGATCTTCGCACCGCTCTACAGCATGACCACAATTTGTTGCAGCTTTTGGCAGATATCACTGATGGCCACAACTCACCCCCGGGCTACATTGTTAACCACGGGCTTTTACTTTTCAACAATCGAATCGTGGACCCTAATGAAAGTTCCTTACGTTCTCGACTACTACGAGAATTCCATAGCTCAACAGTCGGTGGTCACGCCAGAATCTCTCGTACATTTCGCCGGTTGTCTGCTCACTTTTTCTGGAATGGGATGCGCAAGGATGTTCGTTGTTTTGTCTCAGAGTGCCAGACGTGTCAAGCTATGAAGAGTGACAATCTGGTTCCGGTAGGCCTTCTCCAGCCACTTCCGATACCGCAGCAGGTGTTTGAAGATATCTCCTTGGACTTCATCACTGGCCTGCCCCGATCTAACGGTAAAGAAGTCATCCTCGTTGTCGTTGATCGGTTGACCAAATATGGTCACTTTTTTTTCCTCTCTGCACAATATGATGCCCCCTTGGTTGCCAAGGTTTTGATCCATGGCGTCGTCAAGCTGCATGGCATCCCACGTTCCATGGTGAGCGATAGAGATCCGATCTTCACCAGCACCATCTGGACAGAACTGGCTCGACTCCAGGGCACAGAGTTGTGCTTAAGTTCAGCTTACCATCCGCAGTCTGATGGTCAAACGAAGGCCTTGAACCGCTGTCTGGAGATGTACCTCCGTTGCATGACTGACAATGAGTCACGCAAATGGGAACAATACCTCTCTTGGGCGGAGTTTTGGTACAACACAGCATACCAGGCTTCTGCCGAAATGACCCCTTTTCGGGCACTATATGGCCGCGATCCTCCTACACTACTGTCTTACGTGGAAGGGGGTTCTCTTAATCCTCAGGTGGACTCAGCATTGCAGGATCGTGACGCAATCTTCGAGAACTTAAGCAGAATTTGGCCCAGGCTCAGCTGCGAATGAAGAACCACGCCGACAAACGGCGTCGAGAGGTGGAATTGAATATCGGTGATTGGGCTTTCATTCGCCTCCAGCCCTATCGGCAACTCTCCCTTCGACTAGCCAAGAACACTAAACTCAGTCCACGTTTCTTTGGCCCCTACAAGGTTACCCAACGCATCGGACCGGTGGCTTATCATTTGGAACTTCCAGCAATAACACGCCTTCATCCAGTCTTCCACATCTCTCAGCTCAAGCTTTGTCGAGGACAACTGTTACACCAGTTCACCCCGCTACCCTTGTTCGCGGAGTCATCAAACCTTGAGGACAAGGTTGAGCTTTTAGGGGGTAATGTTGCAGACGTGTCAGAAGCAACCTACCCTACTGCAGGCCCGATGACGGCTCCTACAAGTGAGGCCCAGGATATTCCCCTGGTCGGGAATGAACCAACAACACGCAGAGGGAGCAGGGAGAGAAAAGCGCCACGTGGCTTAACCGATTTCGTCCTATACTAGGATATTTATTTTTCTTTGCTTATATAGCTCGGGCTGTGAGCTAGAATGGGTATGAAAAACCCTAAGAAACGTTGTTTTCTTCTCCTCTTTAATCTATTTCTTCCTCACCTTTCTCCTTTTGTACGTGCATCCACTGTCATACATAACATATTCAATCGGCCAATGAGTTTTGTGGTGCGGCGTTTGATAAGTAAAATCAGAATTGAAACTTAATTTAAGATCATCCGCGAGTCCCCTTATGTCCCAATTATTATCCAACTTTTCTCTAAATTGAATAATTACAAAGTTTACATTCCCCATTAATTTACTTCCCTACTTGTTAGAGAATCCAAAGTTAAAAAAGTAGAAGAATGAAGAAAGTCAATATTTTTTTATAAAAAAAAAGAAAGTCAATATTTGATATTCAACACTATAGAGTTGTACTAGAGACTAGAGAGTAATAAGATCTGCAGGTCCACTCAATTTCAAAAGTCCAGTTTTAAACGATAAAAAATATATTCATCTTTTTGCATGTGTAATCATTTCTCAATCGCTTAATTATTTGGCAACCTCTTTCTGCTTTCCAAAACAAAATATGAAATTCTCTTATTTATTTATCCAAAGATATATTAAATAAAATTTGTTTGGAATTAAATATTTTTCAATCTAAATTATTATTAGGTAGAGATATTTTTTTAATTTTTTAATTAAATGTACCATAATCTTCATAGTTAATTTTTAAATATGAATATTGAAATGATTTGATATATTTTAATTTATATATATTATAATCTCGTGCAAATAAGAAATAATAATAATCAAATAAAAAACACCAAAGTAGAAATCTGAATTTCGAGCAATAGCATTTGGTCGGTTGGTTAAGTTGTTCTTATCCTTGTTCTCTCGTTTCTCTTAGGTCATGAGTTTTAGTCCCACTAGGAACACTCCTTTTTTTCCTTAGAATTCTCTCTCCCCTCCCCTTTAAATAGGATTAAGAATAGAATCACGATTTATTTATAAAAAAATATCCAAATTTCCCATACTTGGGTAAGTTTTTATTTTTTGAAAAAATAATAAATATGAATTCGATATTAATTAATTAGGGAATTTTCCCATTATTGCAAGTAAATGAGAAAGATTATGGCCCTGTTTGGCAATTAGCGGATAGCTGATAGCTGATAGCGGATTACATTAGCTGATAGCTGATAGCTGATTGCATTAGCTGATTTGACTAGCGGATTGTATTAGCTGATTGTATAAAAGTGTTTGGTAAAATTAACTGATAGCTGATAGTTGTTTGATTATTTAAACAAGCAAAATGACATATAAGGACATGATTATATTCAATATTTGTTTGAATAATTTATCAGTTATGAATATTTTGTATCTAATAAATATCAATTAGATTTGTAAAAATTGTTCTTAATATAAATTTTCTAAACATATTTGAAAGATTTATATATTAATTTATTATTTATATAATTATTAAAAAAATTATATACACATATAAATATGTGATAATAAAAAAATAAAATTAACTTACAAATGTCATCATATAAATTAGTAGTAACAACAAATAAGTCCAATATTTAATATGGTATTATTTATATTAAAAAATATTATTATTTAATTTAGGTTATTTGGAGATTTTTGGTAATTGTTAAGGGTAAAAGAGTCATTACAACTCTAATATCAAACCTCTAATCTCAAAAAGCTCATATTAGGAGCTTTTTCAAAATTAGCTTTTTCACCCCGATCCGCTCTTTCAATCCGCTATTTACCAAACATCAATATTAGCGGATTTGACTAGTCAAACCTCTAATTATACCTCAAACCTCTAATTTTTACCCAAACCGCTGTTTACCAAACAGGGCCTATAACCTGTTTTTTGCATAGAAGTGTGGACAGATTGTTTTTAAAGATTTGGGGTTTCACAATCTGCAAATAATTGATCTTATCAGTTTTTAAGATTTTATTATAACAATATATATAGGAAAAAAATCGACTCTACTTGTTTATTATTGGGACATATGTTCCATGCACTTGATAGAGGCTAAGGAATACTTTATAAATTGGGATTGTAACTAGGGTAGGGTAAGGGTGGGTCGTGCGGGTATAGTTTTGCATTCCACATTTCGTCTCTAACGCTTGTAGTTATGATTTCGGAGAATTTCCATTAAATATTTCAGAATTTTTTTGTCTTCATATCCTCTCTACGTAGATCTTCGTAGTTTTCGGAGAATTGTTATCCTAAAAAATTAAACAAAATTATTATTTTATTGACTAAAATAAATAACTACTTCAATTTAAAATATAAAGTTTGGATACTTCAATTGGAAGCAGTTACGAGATGATGAAAATCGAAAAGGTGTTGCGTTGAGGAAGATTTAGACGAGAGTTTAGCTTATATCTAAAAACTAAGATAGAAACATGTAGAAAGTTAAATGATAATAATATAGTTAGAGTTTTTTTATTAAGATATATATTAGGGGTATAGAGATAAATAAGTATATATTTTTAAAAATCTTGTAAAATACCGGGTATCTTTACGGATTTTTTTAGTATCCTCACGGTTATTTATACGGTTATGGTTCGGTTATCCTCACGATTCGAATATAACAATCTTCATCCCCATCTTCATTTAAGCTTCGATGATAAAACTTACACAGTACCCGTCTCCATCCACATTTAAGCTTCGATGATAAAACTTACCGAGTACCCATCCCCGTGGGTGAAGATTCCGATTATTCCTCATCCCGTCGGTTCGGATCCTCACGGGTTTCGGATATTCCCCACCCAATTCTCACCCATAAACTAGGAAAGTTCATGGGTCGAATTTTTGGCCTATAACACACTCGAACTCGACTCGACCCGATATTTTATGATGCACCACCCGACCCGAATTTAGAGTAAAAATTCAAATCCGGCCCACATAAATAAAAATTATTTTTCCTATTTTGATTTGATAAAATAGGGAGTTAATTGAAAATTACAAATAGAGAGGGGTATTATAATAATTATTCTATTTTTATTAGATAAAATAGGGAGATAATTGAAAAAAAATATATATAAAGAGATGACTATTATAGTAATTATATCTAAATATGTAGAATAAAATTAAACTATTATTTCGGGTTCAGGTCGAGTATTTTTCACCTTAAACTCTAAACTCGGCACGACCTCATCCTAAAAAAAATCCAATTCGAACCCGAAATTTCTTTTAAAAAACCAACCCTATAGGGCCAGGTCGAAACCTATCGGATCTGAGTCAAATAACCATCCTTAATTAGAACCAACCAACAATCAATTGGTCTAGCGGAGTGAGATGCTAGGTCCTTTAAGCAAGGTTGGGAGTTCGAATCTTAATGTTGTGAATGGAGAAAATTGGTTGAAGGAGTTACCCCATAATAAACCTCTACAAAACCCGATCTAAATTAGTCGGTCAATAGATCGGATACCGATAGTTATAAAAAAATATGATTGGGTAATAAAATCATAATGGAAATTGAAGGTTTTGAATACAAAATTAGATCATATTTGAATATGAAGATAAAAAAATGGGTTTAAATATAGGCTTAATAGTTGAATAAGTGCCCAAAATATGTGTGGCTCACTTTCGGTGCCTAAACTATTATTTTTTGTTCTAAAGAAGTGCATAAAATTTTATTTCGGTCATTTATGTGCCTAACCGTTAACTACTGCATGTTACTTTTTTCAAATATATATATTTTTATTTTTCTATTTTATTTTTTTAATTTAATTTATTTTTTAACTTAATTTTTAAAAACTCTAAATTTCCCAAAACTCACAAAATGACCCCCCAAATTCGAAATCTCTAACTTCCTCAGCCGATTTCGCCGCTGATGGTCACGCTGCCGCCCATCACCCGTCGTCGGACAACCACGACCATTCTCCCAACCACCCATCTCCGGTAACCTCTAGTAGGTGTGCCGATCATCTTCCTAACGTCGAAGGAAACCAAACTCGCGAAAAGGAAGTCGGTCGGCACACCTATTGTCGGTTACCGGCGATGGTAATTTGGAGATTTTGGGTTAGTGATTATTTTGTAAAAAATTTAAATTTTTTAAATGAATTTTATTTAAATTAATTAAAAATTAAAACATGTCACGTGTCACATTTTAATTGGCTAAAGGTTTTTTTAACAGTTAAACACTTAAAATAACCGAAATGAAACTTTAAGTATCTCTTTAGAGCGAAAAATAGTTTGTACACCAAAAGACTTTTGATGTATAAAAGTGAACCACGTGTATAATTTGAGCACCTATTTGACTATTAAACCTTAAATATACTCCATTCCGTTACCATCCTATCGGTATCTAACCAAGAATTACCGTCTCCTTTTTTGTTTTGCAGTCTAGATATATATATAGCAGCACAACATTCTGTGTCTGAACAAAAACTTTTAATGTCGTCTTCTTTGTACAGATCCAACAAAAAGAAAAGCCTCTCTGAAAATGTAGATTGTAGGGTATCCAAGGTCCAAACCCTAAAAAGCTAAGGGGACACTGAATCATTGTCCATAACTCCTGAAAAATGAACGCAATGTTAAGACGGACACATGGGGGTCCCCATTAATAGTTCTCTGTCTGAGAATCTAAACTTCACCGGCGGCCACTCCCCCGTCGTCGTAAAACATCAGCGGAGATCCTTGTCTTGTTTTGACCACCATTGTTACTTATGTCTGATCAAAACGTAAAATGATTGAAAACCCGACGACCCAAATCCTAAACCAACCTTTTCTCCTTGTTTGGTTTTCATTTTGGTTAGTTGACATTAGCAATCATAAGGTTTTGTTTTAAATGTCAACGGCATATCAATTATCAAACACCCACCTTTCTTTTTTGCCTGCTAAAAGGAGGAGAGTTAAATCCAACAATCAGATTTA